>CAMRHE010000360.1:950000-1672500 GCA_947044405.1 Leptodactylus fallax | reverse complement strand
TCAGCAGTGTTAAAAATTTGGTGCCAGGAAAAGCCTGATACTGGCATTGGCGTATGTTGTGGCACTAAAGCACTGTGCTACAACACTGGTAGGAAGGGGCACAGGTGTGTGCATATAATAGAGTAGAAATAGTGCATACAGGTAGCAGACAGTGCTGTTCTCTGTCTGGTGGTCAAACCAGGTTACTGCAGGTCAACTTTTTTGTCTATTTGTGCATGGTGCATTTTATTTAACAGATGAATTAATAAAGAGTTATTTTTGTCTACAGGACTACACTAGTCTAACAGCAGATTAATACTTCACCCTCTAAGGGTCAGTAGGATCTTGGGGATGTAAAATTTTTATAGTTTTTATTATGTTTTAATGCCATCAAAAAAATGAAGAACTTTGAAAAATAGAAACATTTCTTTTGTGTTGTTATAAAAGATGGGTGAACCCCTGAAGAATCATTTTGTTTCGAGTTCAGGTGATTTGGTCCAAAGATTCTTGTGAATAAGTTTGATATGAACCAGAGCTTAAATTAGTTCAAAACATAGTGTATGACACTGTCAGGGCTCCTAGGAACCTATCTATAAAACATAGTGTATGACACTGTCAGGGCTCCTAGGAACCTATCTATAAAACATAGTGTATGACACTGTCAGGGCTCCTAGGAACCTATCTATAAAACATAGTGTATGACACTGTCAGGGCTCCTAGGAACCTATCTATAAAACATAATGTATGACACTGTCAGGGTTCCTAGGAACCTATCTATAAAACATAATGTATGACACTGTCAGGGCTCCTATCTATAAAACATAGTGTATGACACTGTCAGGGCTCCTAGGAACCTATCTATAAAACATAATGTATGACACTGTCAGGGTTCCTAGGAACCGATCTATAAAACATAATGTATGACACTGTCAGGGCTCCTATCTATAAAACATAGTGTATGACACTGTCAGGGCTCCTATCTATAAAACATAGTGTATGACCCTGTCAGGGCTCCAAGGAACCTAACTATAAAACATAGTGTAAAATACTGTCATGGCTCCTAGGAACCTATCTATAAAACATAGTGTAGAATACTCCTAGGAACCTATCTATCCGATTTCTAGCTCTCTAAGGCAAACACAGCATAAGTTATGGTAAAGTGAACTTGACATGTTTGTCTGTGGAAAAACGGATGTTAAGCAGAGGATACTAGTTTAACCATACACTTCTTTTTACACATTTTAACATTTAAAACGTTCTAAAAATTGTATAGAGGAAAGAAAAAAATTGTTAAGAGGAAAGGTGCTTGCCCATTTTGTTTATATACAGGACGGTTATATTGCAATAAGCAATGGTTTTATAGAAAAATGAGCCTGTTTTGATGACTCGTAAGTAGGGCTGGGCAATTATTTGAAAATAACCCGAAACCGACTGTCAATCCGGATAACTGATGTGATTTTTTGCACTTCGGTTATTTTGGTGCAGATATTGTAGTATTTGTGAGCAAACCAAAACTGCTATTATTACTATATATTCTAGCGTCTCTTCAGACCCCAGAGTATAATTAGCAGTACTGTCTTTGCCCTCTTCTGGGCGCCAGAATAATGTCAGGGAAAAAACCATGAGCATCATGTCCTAAAAATAAAAGTACAATATCTGCAGAGTTCCTTTGTGTGACACGGGCATGTCAACGTGCCGGCCATGCCCCTGTTTATGGCGTGACCAGGACATAATGTGCCCAGATCACATAAGTAATAACAGAGAGCCCAGTAGATGTGGGACCATTCCCCTGGGCCCAGGAGATCTGGCCACTCTTCCTGGAGTCCTAGACGTTCTGTGAGTATTGAAATATACAGACTTAAAGCATACAGTACCTCCAAGTATAAAAACAACTTGAATAGTACAGGATAATATAAGAAACATTGTATTATATTTGTATTCATGAAAAATGATTCTTTCTCCATTTCTCATGCTGCTTTCCTCCCACTGCTGTTTTCTCTTATCACCGAGACTTATTCTCTCCTCCTCTGGCAGCGTCCTTATCCCTTCTCCATAGACTTCTTTGTTTGAAGCTGACAGTCCGTCTCCTTTGTGGATACGGATTCTATTAGGGTTAACAGACTGAGTGAAGGAAGTGAGGAAAGCATGCAGAAGTTACATCATCATCGGGAACTCATAATATGGATCCATAATAGTGATGTCATCCCTGGATACATTAAAACACGGCACACAACATGCCCAATCTTGATGTTCCTACCACCACGCAGGCCTTACGGTAGAGCTGCTGAACCTACACTTATCAGCCCTTGGATACCCCGGAATCAGGGAGGATTTACAGATAAGAAGTTTAAAGGGGAACCACCATTGTCATCTGTGAGATGTTTTATTCTACTCCTCTCTTAGCTAAACTCTTGGTAGCCATAATATGTTTGTGTCACTTGTGCCAGTAAATAGACGGTTTTCAGATGGGCCGTAGTATTAAGCTTCTATACCTTCAGGAAACTTGACTTTTCTGTTGCAATAGAACTGTATGCTAAATAGGCACTAAAGAGACATTACCTCATCTAGTAGTGCTCATTGTGAAATATAGAGACCTGGGTGTGCCAATAAGACTGTCCCCACACCATTACTCCACCTCTACTAGCCTGTCTGCTATCACCAGACAGGAAAGGTTCACTGATTCTCGATGCTTGCATCAAATTCTGCCTCTCCCATCAGCATGGCGCCATAGAAGTCTGGATCTATCCAACCAGGCCAGGATTCTCCACTGCTCAGTGATACAATTTTTGTCCTCCTGAAGTCTTGGTTTTCTGTTTCCTGGTAGAGATGTTCACACTGGTTGGTTATCTGCTAGTATCGTCTATCCATGCTGAGGAACTGCGAATTGTGCATTCAGACCCATTAGCCAGCCACCAGGTTTGCTGCAGTTTTTCCGGACTGTGCTCCTCTCCTGTTCATCAGAACGATTCCTGACGTCCTCCTCTTGATACTTCATCCATGAGTTGTTGTCTTCCATAGGATCGCCTCTCGTTGGATGTTTATCCTTGATCACACCATTCTCGGTATACTCTTCACACCGCTGCACCAGAAAAGCCCACAAGATGACAGTGCATGGAATCCTGGCCCCGGTTAGTCTAGCACCGATGACCAGGCTGCGCTCCAAGTCATTCCGATCACTGGAATTTTTCATGTATTGTGGATTCACGCTGAAACTGATCTATAGAAAACTTGTCACTGGATTTTATGCTGGGCTACAGGATCATTTGTCTAGAGGACCAGTCATAAGAGAGCGGGGGCCATTCAGTATATCTTCACTGTTACTGGCTGTTTAGTAGAGTTTCTACTAAAGATGGAGTACAGGGGTGTGATAAGATGATAAAAGTCCAGGACACACATCTCTGGTCAGATAACTTGAGGGCAAAAGCAAAGTTTACAAATCGATAGAATAGTATAATAATATTGTTTTGTTCACATCTGCGTTAAAGTTTTAGCTGAATATTCTGTCAAAAATGGCAAACAATAGCACAGCATGGTGCACTATTTTCTCTGGTAAGACGCCAGGCCCCATGACAGAAAACTAACAGACCCCATGGGGTTTGTCGGGCACCGTTCATATCTGCCCTACTTATATCATTTTCATCGTTTTGTTCCTTCGACGTCTGAATGATGAAACAAAGGAAAGTTAGACTGGAGGTTGAGCTCTAGATCAACCACTAGAGGTCCCTGGAGCCTGACAACGTTTTGTTCAGCGCACACAATCTGCAGTGCACGTAGGTTTAGTAGAGCCGAAAGTCGAATTTTTATTCTTCGCACACCCTTTTACCTACAGTTAATACTTATCTTTATTTGTATTTCCGATTCCAGACTTTTATCTCGGACTTCTTGTCTTCCAAAGACAAGGTGGCACGCCCATACGTCTGTTAACAGACATTTAAACATCAGTCCCAAAAGGGCTTGCAGAAATACATCTGCTTGATGTCAAAACAACTGGGGTGGGGGTATATATAGTGAGCCCAGCAGATGCAGGAGTAATATGTCAGGCCTGAGAGATTTGCCCACTCAGAGGTCACCTATCATTTCGAGAGCCTTCTGTTTTGGAGAGTGACCTCCTGGCCTGTTATGTGCATGAGACCTAAGGCTGGGTTTCCACAGGACGCACTCACATCTGATTAGCCACTGCAGACTTCCAGCAAAGTGGATGGGACGCCAGACGCTGGGCATAAAACGTGCAGTGTAAAGTGACCTGCTCTGCAGCCTGTCAGTTTATTCTGCAGGTTTTCACCGTGGCCTTGAACTTTGCAATGTAAAGGGTGAAAGCAGCTGAAAACCTGCAGAGATTCCCAAACAAATTCAGCTGCAAAAGCATCCCCATTTTTGCCATGAATTTAGACTGGTTCTGTGGGAATCCAGCTGTAGAGGACCAAACAGTGTCCACAGTTTAGAGTATTTTGCACTGGAACCCAGGAGTTTCTCCTCTATTTGTAAGAAATCCCAGGGCTTCATAAGCCTCAGGTCCTCAGTGTAATACAACTTTATGGCGTGAAAGAATGAATGGATTAACTCAGTGTCTTAAAGTAGCAGCTGGCTGCCAGGATTATGGTGCCGTCAGGGAATTCACCATTTGCTGGCTCAGGGTGACTGCAGTTCCCCGGTCAGATGTCTCCAAGGTTTATACTTCAGGTTACTAATGAATACAGTATATTAGAATAACCACATAGAAAATATCAGGGTGACAAAAAGGCCCAAGTAATGTTGTACTTGTGTATAGTCCAGATTGGTAATGATTGTTGTAATATACTATGGCACCAGGGACCCAGTGCTTAGGTGGGTGTAAACTGCTGGTTCAGACCCTGGTGCCAAGGTTTAGTAATCCATACTATCACTAACACACAATAAATCATCTATGGTGAGTATGGATTAAGAGCCGGTTCACATCTGCGTTTGGCTTTCTGTTCGGGAAGTCCGCTTGGGGAACCCCCAAATAGAAACCTATATGCATAGAAAAGCGGTTATCTAAGGAAACCCGCGGACCCCATAGACTATAATGGTGTCCATGTGGTTTCCACTCGAAACATGCGGAGAGAAAAGTGCTGCTTGCAAGCACTTTTCTCTCCGCTTGCTTCGTGCGGAAACCAAGCGTAAACCACACGGACTCCATTATAGTCTATGGGGTTCGTGGGATTCCTTAGGTAACTGCTTTTCTATGCACATAGGTTTCCGTTCAGGGGGTCCCCAAGCGGACTCTCCGAACGAAAAGCCGAATGCAGATGTGAACCTGCACTAATCCCACTAGTTACTGCTGAGCCTACAGAAATGTTCACGGCCAAGTCAACACAAGCTGAGACAGAGCCAGCGTAGTTATATATGTTGATATAATTATAGTTTATGTGGTATAGAACACCATTTTAATTGTTCTCTTATGTGTAATAGCCATGTACATGTGTAGGAGCACACACCCTGCTTATAACATGTAGCATGCCCATTATTTCTAAGTGCTTTTACTTAGGGGTGACCTCGACCCCTGCCGAGGTCACAGTCACATCTGGGCACTGGTTCCTGAGGATGCAAAAAGACCCCCAAGAGGACATTTAGTGCACATTATCATGGACATTGGAGGTGGATCAGGTGAATTTTCCCAGGAATGTTATAGTCCTGTAATGTGTTAGAGATCCATATCATGCCTGTCGTCATAATCTGAAAACAGGTTTTACAGGATTTTTCTGTAAACCTAAGTAGTCTGGAAAGTTAACCATTAAAAGGTATCAAAACCTCATAATTGCAGCTATGTTAAAGAAAATATAAAAAATATCTATTACGATTGAAACACAAAGGGGAAATAAATTTTGCTGGTCTTTTAGGGGTTATCCAGAAAAACCATGTCTATTTTTTATGTAGTAACAGAACCACACTTGTCTATGGGTTGTGTGTAGCACTGGGGCTGAGCTGCAATACCGCACACAACCTGTGGACAGGTGTGGCACTGCTTCTGAAGGAAATCAGCAAGGTTTTTCTGATCACATAAATTTAGTTACGTCACTAATGGAATATGATGCTATAGACAGAAACTGTGTAATCTACAATTAAAAATTGACATTTTTGGGAGGGTTTTTTGAGCCAAAGTCACTCCTGGCTTTGGCCTGTAGAAGCACTGGCTGTGCGAAACGGCCCATCGCTGCTGCTCACTTTGTCCCTCGTATGCCTGGTTATATTTGACCTAAATAAAGAAGCACTGAAGTGTGGTTGCGTGCCGCTGTTCATCTTCTTTCTTCGTGGATCACTCCTGGCTTTGGCTCAAAAAAACCACAGCAAAATCTGCAAAAAAAAAAAAAAAAAGCTGCGTTTCCGCAATGTGGGGACTCAGCCTAAAGTGGATTTCCACTAATTTAGGAACAGCAGGGTCCCAACATCTGGGACCCCCATAGATCTGCTGTTTGAAGTGGAAATGGCACTCCCTGGTCCTAGTACCTCCACTCAATTTCCTCAATAACCTTCTCCTTTGGCTGTAATATTGTAATCACTTCTATACATCATCATTACATCACACTGAAGAAGCTTCAGGACAGGACAACAACCAATTCTTGGGGCTGGATTATTTTGGTCAATGCGTGTATTTACAATGATTTTATAGACTAAATAAAAGTTGGGAAAGTTAGGATTTGCTTTTTGCACTGTAGAACAATGATACAATACAACGTGACTTTATTAATCCCAACGGGATATTGTAATGTTGTCGTAGCAGTAACACATAAAAATTACACCGCCATAAATAAAATTTCACTTACGTAACAAGAGAAACTTCTGTTCTGTGAATCTCCTACCTGTAATCCTGAGTTGCGCTTCAGTCTTTCCCTAAGAGATTTTAGCACAGGGGTCTCCGAAATAGGGATCCTCTCCTCCCTGGCTGGGACAGTGTCTTCTCTTTCTGTGTGACCCTCTGGTGCCTCATCCACAGATTTGCTTTTGGACTTACACTTCATGTGTTTCTTTCGAGAACCTTTCGTGCTTCGTCTAGCCGTCCCACTGTCATGGTTCTCATTCAGGGATCGTTGGGTTTCTCTTAAGAAGAAGAACATCACTTGGCCGTGTCTGTACTTCCGTCCATGTACCAGTCAGCCACGCGAATAACTAAATAGACCTACCCAACTGTTCTTTTACTTGCTCGAGTATTACATTTCAGAAGATGAAACCTCCGCATTTATTATGTATGTCGTAGAGTAATTACCAAATAGGCATCAACAGCCAATTGTCACCATATAAGGTTCTACATTAGTATAATGGTCTGCTCTCGCACACTGGTATGTACCAAAATCAACTATTGACATTCCATTAAAAATGTTCCTTCTAATTCTAAGCCAAGTCCATGGGGCGCCAACCCCCCCCCCCCCCGACTCAGTATTCCTTAATTATAGATGGCTATGGTAGTTACGAGATCACGTGTCTCTTCAATTATGAACAGGTAACAAGCCTCGGCCCCTGACAAGTAACAGATAAGAAGACAGAGCTGAGAAATCATTCCTGGGTTTCATCAGACTCAGCTGACATCTGATCTTCTAAATGTTTCTGTGGGGCACAATCTGCCGCACAATAGGGACACAGCGTTCAATAGTGAAGAGCCAGAAAGTCTTATAAAATATTAATCAGGCCATTATGATCCCAAACATGCGCTGTAAATATAAAGAAGCTAAAGGTGCCTCATTCACTGTTGAGCTCAACACTGTGGAACTGATACAGTACATGTTAAACTCTGTTCACATCATGCTTTTGTCTTCCATCAGAGGTATATGGCAGGAGTTTTTTCAAGTATAACTCCGAGAGCTCCATTGTCTACCACCATATTGTAATAGTAGTCTGTTTAGTCTATGACGGATCCATGAAAATGGTTACCCTCGGGTGTATTCTTAGCCATGGAAAAAGTACTTTTGTCATGTGAATGTAGCATTTGAGCCAAATATTTCCAGCTCATGTGCTGACTGTAGTGTAAAAACACAACATGAAGAAGGCGTAAAACCAGCTTGAGTGTGCTCCTTCATATGGTCACTGTATGTTGCTAAGTCTGAAACCCTTCTTTGCGAAAACGCTGTGTGTTACAGTACCTGCAAAGTGGATGGGATTCTGGCTAAGCCTATCCACACATATCAGAAAAAAATCTGCAGCGGAAAAACTGCTTTTTCAAAAACGCTTGTGTTTTTGGAAATTGTAACATGTCAATTATGCCTGTGGAAACACTGGAATTTTCCATATAGGTATAATAGGGGCAGAAATTCCGCAGAGGAAAACACTGAGAAACTGCAATGAAAAACGCTGCAGAAAAAATCATGATGCATTTCTGCAGCGTTCTTCTCCACGGTGCTTTTTTAGCTGTGTTTCGCTACATGTGGCCTTGGGGAGGTGTGCTCTTCTCTTTCATTCGGTGACCATTCCGGGATTCTGTCCCCCATTCCAATTGAAAAATACGGAGAGAAAAGTCCTGCAAGCATCGCTTTTCTCTACGCATTTTTCAGGTGGAAACTCAGCGGACTCCATTATAGTCTATGGGACCGCAGGTAACCTCTATTTAAGCAGATTGGGTTTCCGTTTTTCACGTACCCAAAGAACAGAAACCCCCAACGCAGGTGTGAACCTAGCGTAAAACTGACAGATGTGAATGTACGCTTGGGCTACTGTCACACTGCATTTGCAGAGTATGTTTGCCGTATTCATCAGGAAAGCTCCATGTGCATACATCAAATGCTCAAAAGGGGTCTGGATGCCTTTTTTGAAAGGAAAAATGATTACAGGTTATGGATATTAGGCTTTTGGAGATGAAAAGTTGATCCAGGGTTTTATTCTGATTGTCAGATTTGGAGTCAGGAAGAAGTTTTTTTTTCTCCTGACTTTGACATCGGCCTCATGTGGTTTTTGCCTTTCTCTGGATCAACACAGCAGGATTATAGGTTGGACTTGATGTCTTCTTCCAACCTTATCTACTATGCTACAATGCATTCACTGTAACCTTTGCCGCATCTGTGCCTTGCACACCATTTTTCCAGAGAGTGGGTTTGGCAGGGTGGGGCATGGTCTCTAGCAGCATTTAGCAGATATTAGAATATTTGCACCAGATACTAGTGTATATAGCTCGTATCTATTCCATCTCCTATGGGTGGTGAACCCCCAAAATTGAGCAGTGGTCAATTCAGTTTCACCAGCAGCCCAGAATTGACACGTGGCAATGGCCACGCAGGTTATTTTACAGCTCCACCATGACGTGTACATCACCAAGAGTTGTATAATGTGACTAGCAGCATAGGTCGTCGTAAACAGCTTTGGCTTAGATTATGAAACAGGACGCTAGTATTTCACTCCTCACAAGCTCATGATCAAATCCTCTTGTGGCTTTATTAAACACTGCATAGTAACATGTTGTATGCCTTGGCACACCTGGGGACGTGTTACCATAACTCCTGTGGTGCTTTGTTTCTTCTCTTTCGATTGTGTGCAATGTACAACACGCACTGCCTTCCTAAATCGCACAATTTATGGTCAGGTCATCTGCTTTGGCTGACACCTTCTGCAGCCAGCTGGTCCCATGATGACTTCATGAGTGTTCATCCAATAAGAACCTACTGTAACAACCTATAGGCAAAGGCCTGCAACATATAAATCTGCATAGTTCTCGGGTCAACCACGTGTGGCACTCTCATAGTACAGATTTCTGTAGGTCATGGTAACAGTCTCTCAATGCTAGTGACAGAATAACATATATCCTTAGGATACTTGCTTCAAATGCAAGTTGGCTGGTGAGTGACTAAAAGCAGCTGACCATGCCAAATACTTTTCCATTCGTCCTACATTTGGCCGAAGTTATCCAGCATTGCCGATCTAAAGTTTGCCATCGACCAGTTGTGTAGAACCTTTCGCGACTTCTGCCTGGCTGAATCAGCCATTTTGGCCAAAAAAATCTAATGTGTGAGGCCAATTTTAGAGAACTTGTAAATTTAGACATGCCTGCTCGAAATGCAGCTTGGAAGACAATAAGAATAAATATGGGAAGAATAGGGAGGCGGTAAATTTGCCCCTGGTAAATAGCAAATCCCCAGTGAAACTAAGCAGGATAACCCCTGTATCATACTACTTCGTTGCGATGAGCATATACAGTCATATGAAAAAGTTTGGGCACCCCTATTAATCTTAATCATTTTTAGTTCTAAATATTTGGGTGTTTGCAACAGCCATTTCAATTTGATATATCTAATAACTGATGGACACAGTAATATTTCAGGATTGAAATGAGGTTTATTGTACTAACAGAAAATGTGCAATATGCATTAAACCAAAATTTGACCGGTGCAAAAGTATGGGCACCTCAACAGAAAAGTGACATTAATATTTAGTAGATCCTCCTTTTGCAAAAATAACAGCCTCTAGTCGCTTCCTGTAGCTTTTAATCAGTTCCTGGATCCTGGATGAAGGTATTTTTGACCATTCCTCTTTACAAAACAATTCCAGTTCAGTTAAGTTTGATGGTCGCCGAGCATGGACAGCCCGCTTCAAATTATCCCACAGATGTTCAATGATATTCAGGTCTGGGGACTGGAATGGCCATTCCAGAACATTGTAATTGTTCCTCTGCATGAATGCCTGAGTAGATTTGGAGCTGTGTTTTGGATCATTGTCTTGCTGAAATATCCATCCCCGGCGTAACTTCAAATTCGTCACTGATTCTTGTACATTATTCTCAAGAATCTGCTGATACTGAGTTGAATCCATGCGACCCTCAACTTTAACAAGATTCCCGGTGCCGGCATTGGCCACACAGCCCTAAAGCATGATGGAACCTCCACCAAATTTTACAGTGGGTAGCAAGTGTTTTTCTTGGAATGCTGTGTTTTTTTGACGCCATGTATAACGCCTTTTTAGTATGACCAAACAACTCAATCTTTGTTTCATCAGTCCACAGGACCTTCTTCCAAAATGAAGCTGGCTTGTCCAAATGTGCTTTTGCATACCTCAGGCGACTCTGTTTATGGCGTGCTTTCAGAAACGGCTTCTTTCGCATCACTCTCCCATACAGCTTCTCCTTGTGCAAAGTGTGCTGTATTGTTGACCGATGCACAGTGACACCATCTGCAGCAAGATGATGCCGCAGCTCTTTGGAGGTGGTCTGTGGATTGTCCTTGACTGTTCTCACCATTCTTCTTCTCTGCCTTTCTGATATTTTTCTTGGCCTGCCACTTCTGGGCTTAACAAGAACTGTCCCTGTGGTCTTCCATTTCCTTACTATGATCCTCACAGTGGAAACTGACAGGCTAAATCTCTGAGACAACTTTTTGTATCCTTCCCCTGAACAAAAATCTTTGTTTTCAGATCATTTGAGAGTTGTTTTGAGGAGCCCATGATGCCACTCTTCAGAGGAGATTCAAATAGGAGAACAACTTGCAATTGGCCACCTTAAATACCTTTTCTCATGATTGGATACACCTGGCTATGAAGTTCAAAGCTCAGTGAGGTTACAAAACCAATTTTGTGCTTCAGTAAGTCAGTAAAAAGTAGTTAGGAGTATTCAAATCAATAAAATGATAAGGGTACCCAAATTTTTGCACCGGTCAAATTTTGGTTTAATGCATATTGCACATTTTCTGTTAGTACAATAAACCTCATTTCAATCCTGAAATATTACTGTGTCCATCAGTTATTAGATATATCAAATTGAAATGGCTGTTGCAAACACCCAAATATTTAGAACTAAAAATGATTAAGATTAATAGGGGTGCCCAAACTTTTTCATATGACTGTAGTTAGCTTCAGTGTATAGGAGCTCTGCCTGCGGCATGGTTCCCAGGTCTCAGTTATATTACATAGCTTGGACCTGGGACTATCTGCCAGTGACAAAAAAATACTCCTGCTCCTTAACCCTTCAGATGCTGTGATCAACTGTGATCATGGCATCTGGGTGGTTAGGGATAAAATGGCTCCCCCTTCAGCCCCTTGGATCCTCCATGATGAGATAGTGGGGATTGCCATTGTAGTCAGAAGGCCAAGCAACAGCCTCCTGGCTGCCTTTCCTTATTGCACATAGGGATACTGTGTGACATGTACTGCAATACAGGAGTACTGCAGTACATTGCACTGGGGATCAGCAGATCCCAGGTTCCAGTTTCCTTGTGGGACAGAAAAAAAAATTAAAAAAGTGTAAAAGAAAGTTTTCCAAATAAATAATAAAAAGTTAAAAACCTTTTAAAAAATGCATAAAGTAAACAAGTAAGGTATCCGAATGTGGGTAGAAGTCCGTGCTATCCATAAAATATATCAGATATATAAATATATATATACACACACAGCAAAATTTATAGACATCAAAATACGGTGACCCCAAGAAAATTGTTTATTTTTGAAAAATGGCATTTTATTAAGTAATAGTGGTAAAACATAATAAAACCAATATAAATATGGTATCGCCGTAATAACTAGAGATGAGCGAATCGATTCTGCAGAATTGGTAATCTTCGATTCTCCACGATTCCGATTTCCTGATGCTTCGTGGTAACGAATGTTTAGTAAGGACCTTTGTGACATCAGACGGTCACAAGATATTCTCTAGTGATGTGATTGGGTAGGCGTGTCTTTGCTTGTTAGCAGATCCTTCCACATGAATAAAAGTTGTCGTGATGAAAAGAGAGAGACATGACCGCGGCATCCAAGGGCTTCCGAAATTTTGCCGCCCACCCCGTCTCTCTGTAGCCCAGAAATAGCTGTTTATTCACCGCGAAGTAATTCAGATCGAAGGCAATTTTTTTTTGGAACTTCGAATCGAACTGCCGAATCGAACTTTTGAGAAATTCACTCATCTCTAGTAATGACCCACCAGACAAAGTTGCTGTGTAATTGTTAATGCAGAGTGAACACTGTAAAAACAAAATCCAAAAAATAATTGGTTTTTTTCGGAACCCTCTCCCCCCCCCAAAAAAGTAAATGAAAGCTAATCAAAATATTATATGTACCCCAAAATGTCCCCAAATGAAAGTACAACTCATCACGCAAAGAATAAGCCCTCACTTAGCTATGTCAACAGAAAAATAAAAGTTATCAATTTTGGAAGGCAGCGAACGAAAATATGAAAACAGTTGCTGAGTATTAACGTACAAACTACGTTGTGTCATTAAAGGGTTAAACAAACCATTTAGGGACCAGCTGGGCAGAATTCTTTACAGAAGGGATTGAGGAAGGTTTTAGGCTAATGGTCCAAGGGAATACTGAACAGGCACCAAGGTTTAAAGAGTTGTACATTGTCTGGTGTCTATCTATATGTATGGCAGAGAAGATACGGCAGCTCTTACATAAAACTATGATGCTGACCTTGTGTCTGAGGATTTGACCCTCGTAGTCACAACCCTGCTTCTTTGTTGCTTCTCCGTCTTTGATGTTTGTTATCACGAGCAGAGCAAGGTCATAGGATATGCACATGACCAGACCCTACATACTGAGAACAAGATGCTTACTCGTCCAGTTGCTGTCTAATCGTGAAATTTCCTTAAATGAATGTATATTTCCAAAATACACTGAATGGCCACTTAAGACCCCATTGGATACCCTGGCACAGTTTCCGCCGAAAATCTACACGAAAAGTCCTGCACAGAGGACTTTTTCCTCTGCTGGTTTCAGTTTAAAAACGACGGATCCTATTATAGTCAATGGGGTCTGCCAGGCTCCGTGTGCAACCACTGTTCCCCAACGGACCCGAACAATGGCAAGGTGACGCTAGTGTGAACCTACTGTAGTGTAAGACACCTGTCCTTTCACTACCTGTGTTCCCCTATATGGATATTAGACATGTGACTCCAGTTTTCCGGTGGATGAGTTCCAGTGTAAATCCACAGTAGATGGGAAAATCCATTCATCCGAGTGACCTGGAGACAAACCTGGTCATCTGATCTAGACTAGCCGGACCAGGATTTCATACACTGCCATCTTGTGGGGTTTCCTGGTACAGTGGTGTGGAGAGCATACCAAAACTGGTGTGAGCGAGGAAAAATATCCAGCAAGAGGCAATCCTGTGAGCGGAAACAACGTGTTGACAACAGGGGTTAGAGGAGGATATCAGGAATCGTTCTGATGAACAGGCGGAGCAGAGTCAAACTCGATGTTCCTTAGCAGGCATAGACTATAACAGTAGATGACCAGTGCTCTGTCCGTCGCATGGCCATTATCCACAGCCATGTGAATCATTTCCTTCGGTGGACTTGAACAGGTGGTATGATTAGGCCACTGTATATCAGTATAATAGGGGCTCTGTATCGTTCAATCAATGAATAGCAGATCTCTGAGGTCTATTGTCCCGGATAAAAATTATATTTTAAATTAGGCTGTGGAAGGTGAAAAAAAATAAATAAAAAAACCATACTCACCTGTCCCCAGTGCGGTCCAGTCCTGCAGTTCTGCTGTTTTCTTCTGGCCAAGTCCATGTCACACGTGACTGCTGAGGCCAATAAGTGGCCTAAGGAGAGGACACGGGACGTCACAGGTAGTGACAAAAAAGTATAACAATAAGACTTTGTCTCTGTCTTTCAGAGATACTTATGAGGATGAGGCCAAAAGTTGCAGAAACACTGCAGAAAAACAACCCCTATGTATTACCTAATCTCCAAAAAATGTAGAAAAAAATGCTGCGGAAAATGCGGCATGTTAACCCCTTCCTGCTACAGGCATTGTTGGATTTTTGTCTCCCTGCCTTCCAAACCTCATAACTTTTTTATTCGTCCGTTCACAGAGCCATATGAGGGCTGTTTCTGTGCGGGGCCAGAAGTACTTTGTAGTTATACCATTTTGGGGAATGTCTATTATTTTGATTGCTTTTTATACAAAATTGTATGTGAGGCGAAACAGTGATAAAACAGCGGTTTGGCTCTTTTGATTTTTTTTTCCTGCTATGGAGTTCATCGTACAGGAAAAATGTTATTATAAGTTTGTAGATCGGGCATTTTTAGACACAGGGATACCTAATGTGTATGTGTTTCACTTTTTTTTTTTTTTAACTTTTATATGTGTTCTAGGGAAAGGGGGGTGATTTGATTTTTTTCTTTTGTACTACAATTATTAGATCCCATAGGGGTCTTGAACCCTAAGGGGTCTGATCACTAATGCATTTCTAAATGCTGGCAGTTCCATTACAGGCTGCAACGTTTTTTGGATTGCATTGCACGCTATAGTTTAGCTAGGTTTTTCCGGTTTGACTGGAAAGCCGCTTTAGGCTAAGGTGCCATGTAGCAGGCCGCAGCAAAAAAACGCTGTGTGAAAAACCACCTAGGCAATGCATTGCAGTTTTCCCCGCAGGGCTTCTCACAGAAACCTCTGTGGACTTTCTGCTTCCATTATACCTATAGGGAAAACACCGGTGTTTCCGTAGGTGTAATTGACATGCTGCGATTTCTAAAACCGCAATGGTTTTGGAAATCGTAGCACGTGATCACTGAGGTCATCCATAGACCCAAGGAAAAGAACAGAGACGTCACTCGCATACGTCACCTGTGACATCCGGGGTCCATTTATTAGGCCTCAGCGGCCATGTGTGGTGGGGATTTCTGCCGGAGTAAGACCCAGGGCGCCGCGGGACTGGACAGTGTCAGACGAGACATAAGTATGTTTTTTTTATTTTTCACCATCCCCAACCTCCAGGAAAAAAAAATTGTATTTCCTGGACAACCCCTTTAAATAAAATCTCATTCACTCTGTTGGGATGGTAAAATCCTGCATTTTATCTGCTGCTTTTCAGCAAAGTGAGGCCTCAGCCTTAGGCTCCGGCTCAGTCATGCCAAGTGTGCATAGCTATGGGGAGGTGTGAAGGAATAGCTGTGCAGGCTACATGGGCAGATTCATGGCTGTTTCTATCAGGCTTTCCACTATAATACTGTGGGTAACACAAAAAAAGCCTGTCTCGTGTAAATACGACCTTATAACAAGATGTTATATATTCGCAGCCTGCTCCATGCTGTGACAGCCATTACCTCAGACCCGCTATACACCTATGAGGCAGGACATACGTGTGACTAGAGGGGCCGAGCCTCACTATTCTCGGCTGTCTCTGCCTCCTTTTCCCTCCCGGCCTCAGCTCTTGTGGTGGGAGTGGTGTGTGCTGGCAGCTCAGCCTGTCACACCATCTGCGAAGTCGCAGTCCTCTGCTCCGTCCGCCAGCGCTGTGAAGTCTCCGCGGCTCTCGGTGTTTCCCGCCCATTTCATCTCACGACAAAAGTAAGACGACTGTGTATATAGTGTGTGCTATGTATGTATTACGTAGTGTGTGTATGTGTATACTGTGTGCTATGTATGTACGTATGTAGTGTGTATACTGTGTGCTATGTATGTACGTAGTGTGTGTATACTGTGTGCTATGTATGTACGTATGTAGTGTGTATACTGTGTGCTATGTATGTACGTATGTAGTGTGTATACTGTGTGCTATGTATGTACGTATGTAGTGTGTATACTGTGTGCTATGTATGTACGTAGTGTGTGTATGTGTATACTGTGTGCTATGTATGTACGTAGTGTGTGTATGTGTATACTGTGTGCTATGTATGTACGTATGTAGTGTGTATACTGTGTGCTATGTATGTACGTATGTAGTGTGTATACTGTATGCTATGTATGTACGTAGTGTGTGTATACTGTGTGCTATGTATGTACGTATGTAGTGTTTATACTGTGTGCTATGTATGTACGTAGTGTGTGTGTATACTGTGTGCTATGTATGTACGTATGTAGTGTGTATACTGTGTGCTATGTATGTACGTAGTGTGTGTATGTGTATACTGTGTGCTATGTATGTACGTAGTGTGTGTATGTGTATACTGTGTGCTATGTATGTACGTAGTGTGTGTATGTGTATACTGTGTGCTATGTATGTACGTAGTGTGTGTATGTGTATACTGTGTGCTATGTATGTACGTATGTAGTGTGTATACTGTGTGCTATGTATGTACGTAGTGTGTGTATGTGTATACTGTGTGCTATGTATGTACGTATGTAGTGTGTATACTGTGTGCTATGTATGTACGTAGTGTGTGTATGTGTATACTGTGTGCTATGTATGTACGTATGTAGTGTTTATACTGTGTGCTATGTATGTACGTAGTGTGTGTATACTGTGTGCTATGTATGTACGTATGTAGTGTGTATACTGTGTGCTATGTATGTACGTATGTAGTGTGTATACTGTGTGCTATGTATGTACGTATGTAGTGTTTATACTGTGTGCTATGTATGTACGTAGTGTGTGTATACTGTGTGCTATGTATGTACGTATGTAGTGTGTATACTGTGTGCTATGTATGTACGTAGTGTGTGTATACTGTGTGCTATGTATGTACGTAGTGTGTGTATACTGTGTGCTATGTATGTACGTATGTAGTGTGTATACTGTGTGCTATGTATGTACGTATGTAGTGTGTATACTGTGTGCTATGTATGTACATAGTGTGTATACTGTGTGCTATGTATGTACGTAGTGTGTGTATACTGTGTGCTATGTATGTACGTATGTAGTGTGTATACTGTGTGCTATGTATGTACGTATGTAGTGTGTATACTGTGTGCTATGTATGTACGTAGTGTGTGTATACTGTGTGCTATGTATGTACGTATGTAGTGTGTATACTGTGTGCTATGTATGTACGTATGTAGTGTGTATACTGTGTGCTATGTATGTACGTATGTAGTGTGTATACTGTGTGCTATGTATGTACGTATGTAGTGTGTATAGTGTGTGCTATGTATGTACGTATGTAGTGTGTATACTGTGTGCTATGTATGTACGTAGTGTGTGTATACTGTGTGCTATGTATGTACGTATGTAGTGTGTATACTGTGTGCTATGTATGTACGTAGTGTGTGTATACTGTGTGCTATGTATGTACGTAGTGTGTGTATGTGTATACTGTGTGCTATGTATGTACGTAGTGTGTGTATGTGTATACTGTGTGCTATGTATGTACGTATGTAGTGTGTATACTGTGTGCTATGTATGTACGTAGTGTGTGTATGTGTATACTGTGTGCTATGTATGTACGTATGTAGTGTGTATACTGTGTGCTATGTATGTACGTAGTGTGTGTATGTGTATACTGTGTGCTATGTATGTACGTATGTAGTGTTTATACTGTGTGCTATGTATGTACGTAGTGTGTGTATACTGTGTGCTATGTATGTACGTATGTAGTGTGTATACTGTGTGCTATGTATGTACGTATGTAGTGTGTATACTGTGTGCTATGTATGTACGTATGTAGTGTTTATACTGTGTGCTATGTATGTACGTAGTGTGTGTATACTGTGTGCTATGTATGTACGTATGTAGTGTGTATACTGTGTGCTATGTATGTACGTAGTGTGTGTATACTGTGTGCTATGTATGTACGTAGTGTGTGTATACTGTGTGCTATGTATGTACGTATGTAGTGTGTATACTGTGTGCTATGTATGTACGTATGTAGTGTGTATACTGTGTGCTATGTATGTACATAGTGTGTATACTGTGTGCTATGTATGTACGTAGTGTGTGTATACTGTGTGCTATGTATGTACGTATGTAGTGTGTATACTGTGTGCTATGTATGTACGTATGTAGTGTGTATACTGTGTGCTATGTATGTACGTAGTGTGTGTATACTGTGTGCTATGTATGTACGTATGTAGTGTGTATACTGTGTGCTATGTATGTACGTATGTAGTGTGTATACTGTGTGCTATGTATGTACGTATGTAGTGTGTATACTGTGTGCTATGTATGTACGTATGTAGTGTGTATAGTGTGTGCTATGTATGTACGTATGTAGTGTGTATACTGTGTGCTATGTATGTACGTAGTGTGTGTATACTGTGTGCTATGTATGTACGTATGTAGTGTGTATACTGTGTGCTATGTATGTACGTAGTGTGTGTATACTGTGTGCTATGTATGTACGTAGTGTGTGTATACTGTGTGCTATGTATGTACGTATGTAGTGTGTATACTGTGTGCTATGTATGTACGTAGTGTGTGTATACTGTGTGCTATGTATGTACGTAGTGTGTGTATACTGTGTGCTATGTATGTACGTAGTGTGTGTATACTGTGTGCTATGTATGTACGTAGTGTGTGTATACTGTGTGCTATGTATGTACGTAGTGTGTGTATACTGTGTATGGTGTGTTTATGTGTATGTAGTATGCACACTGTATAGTGTATATTGTGTGTCTGTATATACTGTGTGCTATGTATGTATTGTATGCACACTATATACTGTGTGTGTATGTAGTATGCACACTGTATACTGTGTACAGTCATGGCCAAAAGTTTTGAG
Organism: Leptodactylus fallax; assembly: GCA_947044405.1. Taxonomy (NCBI): domain Eukaryota; kingdom Metazoa; phylum Chordata; class Amphibia; order Anura; family Leptodactylidae; genus Leptodactylus; species Leptodactylus fallax. The sequence continues at coordinate 1,653,211 of CAMRHE010000360.1, read as the reverse complement.
AATGATACAAATATTAATTTTTACAAAGTCTACTGCTTCAGTTTTTCTAATGGCAATTTGCATATACTCCAGAATGTTAGAAAGAGTGATCAGCTTAACAGCAATTACTTGCAAAGTCAATATTTGCCTAGAAAATGAACTTTATCCCCCAAAACACATTTCAACATCATTGCAGCCCTGCCTTAAAAGGACCACCTAACATCGTTTCAGTGATTGCTCCATTAACACAGGTGTGGGTGTTGATGAGGACAGGGCTGGAGATCAATCTGTCATGATTAAGTAAGAATGACACCACTGGACACTTTAAAAGGAGGCTGGTGCTTGCCATCATTGTTTCTCTTCTGTTAACCATGGTTATCTCTAAAGAAACACGTGCAGTCATCATTGCACTGCACAAAAATGGCCTAACTGGGAAGAGTATTGCAGCTAGAAAGATTGCACCTCAGTCAACAATCTATCGCATCATCAAGAACTTCAAGGAGAGAGGTTCCATTGGTGCCAAAAAGGCTCCAGGGCGCCCAAGAAAGACCAGCAAGCGGCAGGACCGTCTCTTAAAAGTGTTTCAGCTGCGGGATCGGGCTACCAGCAGTGCAGAGCTTGCTGAGGAATGGCAGCAGGCAGGTGTGAGTGCATCTGCACGCACTGTGAGGCGGAGACTCTTGGAGCAAGGCCTGGTCTCAAGGAGGGCAGCAAAGAAGCCACTTCTCTCCAGAAAAAACATCAGGGACAGACTGATATTCTGCAAAAGGTACAGGGAGTGGACTGCTGAGGACTGGGGTAAAGTCATTTTCTCTGATGAATCCCCTTTTCCATTGTTTGGAACATCTGGAAAACAGCTTATTCGGAGAAGAAGAGGTGAGCGCTACCACCAGTCTTGTCTCATGCCAACTGTAAAGCATCCTGAAACCATTCATGTGTGGGGTTGCTTCTCAGCCAAGGGAATCGGCTCTCTCACAGTCTTGCCTAAAAACACAGCCATGAATAAAGAATGGTACCAGAATGTCCTCCAAGAGCAACTTCTCCCAACCGTCCAAGAGCAGTTTGGCGCTCAACAATGCCTTTTCCAGCATGATGGAGCACCTTGCCATAAAGCAAAGGTGATAACTAAATGGCTCAGGGAACAAAACATAGAGATTTTGGGTCCATGGCCTGGAAACTCCCCAGATCTTAATCCCATTGAGAACTTGTGGTCAATCATCAAGAGACGGGTGGACAAACAAAAACCAACAAATTCAGACAAAATTAAAGCATTGATTCTGCAAGAATGGACTGCTATCAGTCAGGATTTGGTCCAGAAGTTGATTGAGAGCATGCCAGGGAGAATTGCAGAGGTCCTGAAGAAGAAGGGTCAACACTGCAAATATTGACTTGCTGCATTAACTCATTCTAACTGTCAATATAAGCTTCTGTTACTCATAATATGAATGCAATTCTATTTCTGTATGTGATAAAAACATCTGACAAACACACATAAAAACCAGAGGGCAGCAGATCATGTGAAAATAGAATATTTGTGTCATTCTCAAAACTTTTGGCCATGACTGTACTATGTATGTACGTAGTGTGTGTACACTGTGTATGTAGTATGCACACTATATACTGTGTACTATGTATGTAGTGTGTGTGTACAGGGAGCTGAGGCTTATCACAGACCTCCATACTATCACCACAAGTGTATATTTTATTTATATATATATATATATATATACACACCATGTGTGTCTGCTCCATCAGTCAGTACACAATAGAGATGTGTTCACACCTTGTCCTGGTGCGTTTATTAAATGAGCTTGTTCTTGTATCTCTATCTCTGTCCATTCTCGGTGTAAGTTGTCAGACATTTATAGTATTCATATAACCTAGTAATATGTCTCATGTTTCCATTGTGCTGATCCTACATGGCTGTGTGTGGTATGGCGGTTCATCCCTATTCCCCCCTCCAATGAGCAGAGGTGTAATACCAGACAGAGCCCATGGACAGGTGTGGCGCTGTTTCTGGAAGAAAGCAGCCATGTTTTTCTAATTGCGTACAGGATTTCTGTTTGGCAGGCGCCTGTCGGCTTCTAGGTAGGTGAGCCGAACGCTGACTAGTAATGGTTGTGCAGGGAAGTAAATTACTGGTCACTGTCAGGGGTTGTCTGTATCTGAGGAGCTCCCCTTTAAGTAGGTGTAGTGTCCCAGCATGGGACGGGGCCGTGGTCACCATAGTACCGGGTTATACACACTGCCGCCATATTACTGCACCTATAGATTACACTGCCCTGCCGATCCTTCGATTTCCTGCTATTTGCCAGTGGCTGCCATAGATCCGGAGGTATAGACAGCGGTGTACGGGGGAGGACATCCATATGGCACCATGCTGTGGCACAGTAGAGACTCCCTGTGCTGTCTGCACATAGCTCTATGTGAACAGGGCCAAAGGTTTAGTGTATCTCAGCTTTCATGTTTTATTAACTCTTAAGCTTCTGTGAGTTTTTCCGCAGCTCTGTACATGCAGAGACATTGTATATTCCAGCTGAAGCCCATAGGCACGTCATGAAACGTGACGATCTTATTAAAAGGGATTTTGGCACAATGAGGGGATCTTTGACTGGACCACCGAGCGCTGTATGGAGTGATCATTGTCAGACATAGAACTGGGCATGCTCGAACACCGTTTCTTACAAAGTCCCTCTCGTAGGTGGTATGGGGGGGCCAGAGATCTAGTTCAAGTGGGGTCCATTTATATAACGTGTACATGTGATGTTCATGCTATGGCTCTTGTGTATTACCAGTCCCACAGGCCTGTAAGGTGTACACAGTACTGTGCACGTGGCCATCTTGATGTACGTTGCTCACCCTTCACCCACGATAAGCTGCAGCTCTAACATTCACTGCCAGGATAGATGCACAGAAGGTGCCAGGTAGAGCCCAACCTCTTAGTGCACATGCAGATGTCTTGTATCATCTGATAGGAATTACATCTATCACGTTCGGCATTGAGGCAGCCATGGAAGTGCAGTTGGAGCAGATTTAGTCGCGGCTCGGCCTGGGCCTTGGTGCTTTTCATTGTCGGCTGCTTTGTGTGCAGGATGCCCTTATAGGGGAAGCTGACAGAGGTGTCCGCCTATAGGGCTGCATTGAGTAACCTTATCAGCACTAACGGTAAAATCTGCAAGATGTTGTAATAATGGAGCAGAGCCTGCTGCAGAGCAGAGTAATCGTAACAGTGTGTAATGGACTGTCTGCAAGGACTGTACTTCCTTTATGGGCAGCTGATGGCAGGACTATGTAGCTGTGGGCTACAAGCAGGAATCTATTAGGCCGCATTCACACCTGTAGGAAGGATAAAAAATAATGGGGCCTGTGGAGGACAAAAAGAAAGAGAGCTGTCTTATATATATAAATCGCTATTGATATCTCTCTCTCGCTTGCTCTCAAGACTTTTCTCTCTGCATTTTTTAAGCTGAATGGGGGACAAAATCCCTGAACGGAAATCGTTTGCAGGTGTGAACCTAGCCTGATGTATAAATGGTTTTTTCACACTGACCCATTTTTCATTTCTATGGCCCCATGCACACAAGCATGTTTTTCATGGGTCAGTGTGGGCTGCAAAATGTAATGCAAGCCCTATAGCTGTCCAGTTTATAGGCTCATTCATTCAAGTGTATGGGTCTGTGGAAAACCTTCCATGGACCTATACACATGATGGTGCAGACACAGGTATAACGTATCGCTGGGCAGATACTGGAGAGTATACAGAGACCTCTTCGTACACGTAAGCAGAGCAGCAGAAAGTGCCCCTGTGCAGTCTGAAGTATGGCCTTCAGTTTACGTCACGACAGTAAACACAAGAATAAGGGTGGGTTCACACTTGCGCCGGAGTCCGTCCACCGTGAATCCGACTGAAAATCTCGGGAAACTGTATAGGGACTGGATAGGGAAAGGTTTGCGACGCATTGCTTAAAAACCCATTCATTTGAATGCAAGTGTGAACCCACCCTAAAGCAAAAATTCTGTACTGAATCCAAACTCTCCAAGGGGAGCAAGCCATAGACTATAGTAAAATAACTATTTCATTAATAATGATTCATTTTATTTCTATAGCGCCAACCTATTCTGCAGCTTTTTACTAGTCCTAGGGTTAAAGCACAGACAGAATGAGACTTTACAGAGTAATAAATCAATTCACACAATGGGATTGTCACAAGAGCTTACACTCTATGAGTTAGAGGGGGTGACTCGAGGTAGCGGGGACAGCATAGGAGGTAGCACTACTTATATCACTGTTTCCCAACCTTTTCAGACTTGGGGCACCCCAGGGGGGGGAAAAAAACTTGGGTGGGGCACCCCTACCAAATAATTATTACCAAAAAACAGTGTTGATGTTTTGTGTTTTTTTTTTTTTTTTTTTTTTTTTATTTTGTTTTTTTTTTAACCACAGTTTTTAAAATTACAGCTGGAACCACATCAAAACTGCATCACAACGGCACCATGTGAATGCACTGTCAAAGCTACACCATCCTATACGTTCCACCAAGTACATAAAAAAAATTCACCTTTACTATCATCAAACTCCCTTAGTGGCCCGCACATAGTATCATGCTCCCAAATGGCCATTCACCCAATACGTGCTCCCTTCCCTTGTGGCCTTAGACACCTAATAGTGGCCCCCAGACAGGCAATACTGGCCCAAGGCACATAATAGTAACAACTAGTAATATCCCCCAGTGGCTCCACACTGTAGTTGTGCGGTATAAATAAAAAAAAAAAAAAACCTCCACTTATTATTTTATTTATTTATTATGCTTACTTATATAGCGCCATCATATTCCGCAGCGCTTTACACTCCACTTACCCATTCTCGGCCCCTGGATCTCTGTGATCCTCTTCTGCAAATCGATGCAGAAGATCTTCGGCAGGCATCACTAGCTGATGTCTGAGTTATAGAGCTTCAAAAAATGCTGTATTTTACAGTATCAGCAAAGCGATTGAGATTCAGCCTGTTCACATCCACGTTTTCAAAAACGCAACATGTCAATTTTCGCTACGGAAACGCAGTTGTTTTCCCTATAGGTTTAAGGGTATGTTCACACTGAGTTTTTTTGCAGGCTGATTTTGAAGTGGAATCTGCTTCAAAAAAATCCTATCATTCATTACATTGGGAGTCAGTAGCAGTTTTTTCCTCTAGCTTATTTTTTTTCAGCTAGAGGGAAAAAAAAAAATGGTACGACCTATCTTCAAGGGGATTCCGCCTTGAAAAACCACATCAAAAACCGCTAGCATTTTTTAAAGAAAAGTTTCCAGATCTATACAGAAAAACGCGACAAAAACCACATCATGTAAAAAAAAAAACCCACAGCATTAAATCGTACTGTATAGGGGGCAAATTAAAAAAGATATGCTCTCCGCAAATCCAAGTGTCCCAAATCGGTGGATCAGGTGCCAGATGTGCCGAATACACTCCACTTGTCAATATATAGTAATAACTACTACGGCACTACAATTGATGCAAAACTTTATTATAAATCCTTAAAGCATCTGGCCATCTCATTTAGCAGTGTATTAGTATGCAGAAAACATGATCGTTCACAGATCCCGGACGTTTCGGTCCCTTAGGACCTTCATCTACGGGAAATTATTTTTTTTGAGTTCTTGTAGCAAGATACCAGGAAAGTTCACAGCCTGGTCTTGGTAACTTGCATATGATGACTATATTATTACTACAAATACTCTTACTATGTGGGCTTATAATCCGTACCACAAATTAATAAATGTCTCTTCTTCCTCCTCTCTCTAGTGCCTGAATACACCATCATTTACTTTAATGTCCGAGGTAAGTTTAGAATTTAGTTTTGGATTTTTTAATGGCACTACAGACCATCACTGCAGTACATGGCATGGTTAGAGATGGTGGAACTTCACGAGATTTGTTCCACAAATATTTATGTGGTTCTCCCACCTGGGTCATGTACCTAAAGTGCTTTTATTATAGTCTGGAGTCTGTAAACACAGGCCCAGGGGAGGTGGGGTAAAATAACACCGATACTCTCCTTCCCTCACCTCTAAGCTCCTTTGCGGTGTCTGGCTCTCTATCACAGTCCTCTTCTGTCATCTTCTAGCTTCATAGGCCTCTGGTGATCGCTGAGGTCTGTGTTTGGGCCTCAGTGGTTATTTGGGGTGTGCTGACATTGTGACGTCACTCAGGAGACCAGAACACAACCGAAGCTGACCTAGAGGGAGCCCACGAGAGGCGAGGAAAGGGGAGTATTGGTGTTCTTTTACCTCACCTCCCCTGAATCTTTGCCTCTTATAGCAACACCGATCAAAAATGACCCACAAATCAATAATTCTAAACAAATAACTGTAATCAATTCATAAATAATAAAACTAACATGGCGGTAGAGAAGACAAATACAAGTATAATGTTATAACATGAACAAAGATAGATATACATAAAATCCATATCATAAATAAGATGACATAGGAAATACCAGATATACATACATAGTGTTGTATTTTGAACTATAATCAGTACATAAAGATCACTAGATGAAGGTGGGTTCACACTTGTGGAGGCACTCCGTCCGCCGCGAATCCGACCTAAATGTCGGAAAACTGGATAGAGAAAGGTTTGCAACGCATTGCTTAAAACCCTATTCACTTGAATGGGGTTTTAAAGCAATGCACGGGTGTGCGCTTGCACACTCTGCGCCGCGAAGCCGTTTTTTTTTTCGCTGGAAACAGTCGGAAAAAAAACAGCTTCACGGCACAGAGGGTGTAAGCGCACACCCGAGCATTGCTTTAAAACCCCATTCAAGTGAATGGGTTTTTAAGCAAAGCGTTGCAAACTTTCCCTATCCAGTTTTCCAACATTTAGGTTGGATTTTCAGCGGACAGAGTGCCGCCTCTAGTGTGAACCCACCCTGACATGGTCTCATGGGAAGAAGTAAATACAACTTTGGCCTGCTGAATAATGTGGCTGTGGTTGAGTTAAAACAACTGTGATCTATCAGTAAGATATAACGGCTGTAGGTACAAGCAAAATCACAGTGCGACCAAACTGCTCATGTGAAGAGAACACCACATAGACAGCGCAACGTAGTCTTCAGAAGGCTCAAATAAAATTAGATCCCCCCCCCAAAAAAATGACCTTACCCTGGATTGTGCTGAACTCTACTTCCAGCCCCGCTACTACAGGTGTGACGAGCAACGATCACGACTGAATTCTTGTCATGGTACGCGTCACCACACTGATCCCGTGCATCCACAGTAGCTATATAGAAGCCGATGGCCATCTTGGAGTAGGTAAGTATCGATACTGGCTAGACTAGGTTCTGCAGTAAGTCTATCAAGAAAGGCTACAAAGAGTGATCATCTATGTAGATAACCGTATGTTACTGTATAGGAAGGAAATGGAAAAGGAGGATAAAAGTGCCTGCACATGTGACAAGGATGAATAGTGCATAAGGAAGGGCCGATACACCAAATAGTCATACTATGTCAATAAAACAAAACCAAACACATATCCGAAGCATGAATAAGAGGAATATGTGAGAAACAATAAAAATGTGTGGAGAATGTGAGAAAATGTGTGTAATTGTGACAGATGGAACTGAAGCGAGAAATGTGAATATAGCAAAAAATACAATATAACAACAAATTATAAAAAAAAATATAACAAAAAAATATATACTTTCATATATATATTTATATTTCTTTTAATTTTCTATTTTGATTTTTCACATTTTATTCTCTAGTATTTTTTTCTTTTTATATTAAAATTTTTTTTATCTTTTATATTGTATTGTATTTTTTTGCTATATTCACATTTCTCTCTTCAGTTCCATCAGTCACAATTATACGCACATTTCTCATTCATTTTCTCACATTCTCCACACATTTTTATTGTTTCTCACATATTCCTCTTATTCATGCTTCGGATATGTGTTTGGTTTTGTTTTATTGACATAGTATGACTATTTGGTGTATCGGCCCTTCCTTATGCACTATTCATCCTTGTCACACATGCACGCACTTTTATCCTCCTTTTCCATTGCCTGGTAGTTTTATTCCTTCCTATACAGTAATATACGGTTATCTACATAGATGATCACTCTTTGTAGCCGTTCTTGATAGACTTACACTTGTTGCAGAACCTAGTATAGCCAGTATCGATACTTACCTACTCTAAGATGGCCATCGGCTTCCATATAGCTACTGCGCATGCGCGGGATCAGTGTGGCGACACCTACCAGCGCGAGAATTCATTTGCGATTGTTGCCGCTTCCCTTCTTCATTATTTGAATCTGGTACACATGTGAGTTGTTCTGTATACACCTTGTGTTTGTGGACCTCCATCTGCAGCCCCCTGAGGAGGCAGGTCTATTCTGAGTACTGGGCTTCTGCACGGAAGCTGACTGGTATGGACAAGTAAATCTACATTTCGTGAGGGCCTGTAAGGGTTCTAGGAGTCTTATTTGTGCATCTTTATATAGACATTGATGTCCTTTCATCTTCTCGTCAGGTCGTTGTGCCGCTATGCGGATGCTCATGGCTGACCAGGGCATAGACTGGAAGGAGGACGTGGTAACATTTGATATTTGGCGACAGGGAGACCTAAAACAAAATGCGGTAAGATTAACTCCTTTAGGCTGGGGCCCCACATTGCAAAAGCGTTGCGTTTTACGTTAACTGCAAATTGGATGAGATTCTGGATTATCCCATCCTCACACTGCAGAAAAAAAATCTGCAGCGAAAATGCTGCGATTTACAAAAGCACTTACGGCAGTGGCGTAAAGGGTTAAACAGGGCCAGAGGTAGCGCTGATCCATGTTATTGCAGCTTATACAAGATGGATGGGCCGTTGTATAAAAATCAGTTTTGTCAGGGCTGTGACGTCAGTATGCCAAACCACCAACTTCAACTCCTCTCCAACTATATTTTTTTCATAGCCCAGCTCCTTCATAAATAGCAGCCATGGTCAGACAGAAGCACTAGGGGCCTGTTCACACACAGGAATGTGAAGCTGATTTTAATGTGAATTCCGCCTCAAAATCTGCTCCAAATTCCAGTCTGAATCTGCCTCAGTTTTTTTCAGTACACTGTAAAACGAAGATACCTGCTCGATCGCAGATTCTGCTGCTAACTGAGAAGGTGTAGGCATGACTCCTGAGCCATAATTGTACAGTGTGGGGTGAGAACGGACCGATCCCCGCATCTTATACTGTAGATTAACATGGGCTTAAAGGAATCTTACATTTTTTTTTTTTTTTCTAATATCTCATCCATAGAAAGCATAGAACTGAACTGATAGGTGAACAAACAGGAGGGTCTGCTTCTGGCCCCTCTAGGAGTGCAGTGTAGGTTATTAGGGGAGACACAGAATTTTGGGCTGGGGTATGCACTTTTTTATGGTCTGATTTTAATATCAACAGTGTCAGGACTCTTAGAGAGATCCTATGAGTCCTACATCCACTGCCGCTAGCCATGATTCTGAGTGGGCGGGGACCAGCCGGACTTGCAGACTTTTTGCTATGAATCCTGGCAGAATTTACAGCTTTTTACATGAAATTGCTGAATCAGATGATCAATGGTCTCTCCCCTACACTGCCTTCTAGATAGGGGACTGGCAGATACTTTTATTTTTGAAGTTGTCAGTTTTAATAAAATTTCTATAGCTCGGTAATCCAGAATATCTGATAATCTTGTCCTTTGATTAAAGAAATTTTACTGTAAGTGTTTGCATAAGTTGAGTCATGAATCCACCCAGTCATGAACTTTTTTCTTTCTCCGTAGGTGTTTGGCCAACTTCCAGGACTAAAAGATGGAGACGTGACTCTGTATCAGTCCAATGCTATTTTGCGCCATCTTGGCAGGAATCATGGTATAGCTACTTGAGGCTTTGATCTTCTTGCTCCGTAGACACTTCTGCAGTTATATACTCATTCTACACTATAATTGGTCTGTAGGTCTCTATGGAAAAACTCCTCTTGAGGCGTCACTCATAGACATGGTTAATGATGGTGTTGAAGATCTACGGGTGAAATATCTGCGACTAATCTATACAAACTATGTGAGTGGCGCCCAGGAATCTGATGAATGTATATCTTGTTCTTGACTACCGACTGACATGTGATTTCCTTTTTCTAATAGGAAAATGGAAAAGACGATTACCTTAAGGCTCTGCCCACCGAGCTTGGATACTTTGAACGTATACTTGCATCCAATAATGAAGGGAAGGGTTTTGTGGTAGGAGATGAGGTGAGGACTATGATTTTACAATAGGATTATTGGGACTATAGAATTTTATCAACATTCCATCCTAAGGCTACGGCCCCACGTTGCGGAAACGCAGCTTTTTTTGTTGAAGATTTTGCTGCGGTTTTTTGAGCCAAAGCCAGGCTTGGCTTTGGCTCAAAAAACCGCAGCAAAATCTGCAACAAAAAAAGCTGCATTTCCGCAATGTGGGGCCCTAGCCTCAAGGGGGTTTCTGGGCTTGGGGCATTTTTGATACTGATGACCTTTTCTCAGAAAAGGCCATTGGTATAAAATCTGTGGGAGTCTGACCTTCCCCCGGACCCTGCCTAGATGAGCTGTTCTAGGCCACCTCTGGTACTGGATCCTGCTTTGGGAGTAGTGCAGCTCTGCTTCCGTTCCCGATCTGCAAAACGACATATGGATTGCAGAGGATGCAAAGCAATTATAGGTGAAGTGCATAAAATTAGTGTCTTTCACCTGTACTTGCTACAGATTTATGCCAATCTGTGTGCAGTTCTGCTACAAACTTCTAAGGGTGGGCTCACACTTTCGGAGGCACTCTGTCCGCCGCGAATCTGACCTAAATGTCGAAAAACTGTATAGGGAAAGGTTTGCGACGCTTTGCTTAAAAACCCATTCACTTGAATGGGTTTTTAAAGCAATGCGCGGGTGTGCGCTTACACCCTCTGCACTGTGAAGCCAGTTTTTGTTGTCAGAAACAAAGTCCTGCATGTCCGAATTTGTTTCCAGCGAAAAAAAACGGCTTTGCGGCGCAGAGGGTGTAAGCGCACACTGGCGCATTGCTTTAAAAACCCATTCAAGTGAATGGGTTTTTAAACAAAGCGGCGCAAACCTTTCCCTATCCAGTTTTTCGACATTTAGGTCGAATTTGCGGCAAACCGCAAGTGTGATCCCACCCTAAGGCACGTGGCACACTGCTGCCCATGCCTGTCCATTATGTGTACGGCTCCTAGCAGAACTCCTGAATACAATCAATTCCCATTTAGTCAGGTCTACTTCGCTCTGTAGCTTGGCAGCATGAAAGGGAGTACGGCTGCAGGATCTGACTACACACAGTTTGTAGTCTGCTACCATGGAAGCCAATGTTATATAATATCATATACATCTAAGTAATTGACTTCCAGTAACTGTAATCTCGCTCTATATATTTTAGATTTCCTTTACTGACTATAACTTGGTGGATCTTCTGCGCAACCATCTTGTTCTGGCTCCAGACTGCCTTTCAGGCTTCCCTCTCCTCTCCGCTTATGTTAACCGCATTAGTAGCCGCCCCAAACTTGAAGCGTTTCTCTCTGGCGATGCCCATAAGAACAGACCGATCAACGGTAACGGCAAGCAGTGAGCACCGAGAAGAAACGACCAGGAATCCAGACGGCCATAAACCCACCCGTAGCATCTGAGCCTAGAAGTGACCATGGAAGTGCCTGCTGCCGATCTCTCTCACGTCCACAACCGAGGAATTTATTGTCATCTATGATAATTCTGTCACTACCTCTGTAACCCTAGTGCATAGCTAGACGCACAGTAAATGCTGTGAATAATAAGTCCTGGCTTATTGAAAATAAAATATTTCAGCAAAATTTTTGTCTGGTGGTTTCTAAATTCATCTGGGGGGGAGGAGACACAGTTCACTTTCAGTTCAACCCCCTGGTGGTTGTTCAACTATATTTTTATAATATATATTTGGCTTGTAAGAATCCTCTTTAGGAAGCTGTGGGCACTGATTTTTCTTGCTTTTCCTGAGTCCCAGGTGTTGGACCCCCCGCAGATCACACACATATGACTTCTCCTTAGGATAGACTACGAATAAGTTCTGAAAAACCCCTTTAAGTAATTTCCTGGGTTCAGCTGGAAGAGACCACTTAAGCATTAATTAAGAACAAAAATTAAAGGGATTTTCCAGAACTTGGGATAGGTCGTCAATTAGGGGTCCCCGCGAATCTTCAATTGTTGACCTGAGTTCCACTTCACAGGGCATGTGACATCACATTCTTATGTCACCTGGCCTGATCACATCTGTCACATTCAAGTAAAAGGACTAAGCCTCCATAACCAAGTACAGCTGCTATACAAATGTATGGTATGTACTTGGTAAGTATTGAAGAGACTACAGCACTCACCTGAATGCTGCAGCCTCTTCTAACAGCTGATTGGTCAGGGCCCCAGGTGTCGTTCCTCTGCCAGTCTTTAATTGATGACCTATGCTAAGACTTTGAACCTATTAAAGAACATGGCCATAAAACCATCACAGCCCAGGCTCTTCCTCCTTGAGATGAAATCTCCTTCCCAGTCTCTTCCACACCAAAGGGCCTGTCTAGTTCATCTCCATGTCTCATCATAGACCATAACGGTCCTGTATGTAAGTCACAATGCGCAAGTCATGGTCAGAGTCTAAGTCTACATAATGCCCTAGGATGTTATACAGGGAGTCATAATAAGCTCTAAATAAGTCAGCAATACAATGCAGATCACGACTTTCAGTTGTCTGGAGTCTCTATGGAAGGGAATTTATACCGAACCCGTTCTCAGGTGTTATAAATGGGCCCGCCCACGTCTATTGGAATATTCAAATAGGGAGCCACGATGGCGTTCCACATTCACCGGGACTTACACGAGGTCACTTCCTTCAATTGATCACAAACCACCGTGAGCTCAGTAAAAACATCTGAGTCAGAGAGTTGTTTATGCAAGCAGTCTAGTTCGCAACTAAATCTGCGATCGCTGCCTCAATGGCACGATGCTACGTCTTTCAATAGAGCCTTATTGAGCTGCCACGTCCACTCTCTAGCCTCAGATCCAGGGGGAAAGTAAAACCAGCGCATGGTCTGATCGTACGGCCGTACCAAAACTTGCTCTGGGCTTAAAAGTCAAAGCCAATTGTGAAGTGAAGATCATATCAATTTGGCTGTGGGTACCGTGGGCTGGTGAGAAGTAAGTGTAATCTCTAGTGGTTGGGTGCAAGACCTTCCACACTTACGCTAATCTCTGGGCATACAGGGCCTCCTGTGCTGTGCAGATCGAAGAGCGAGGAACCAGTAGTTTTCCAGCAGATGAGTCAACAAGAGGGTCCATTATAATGTTAAAATCTTCCCCGAGGAGCAACACCCCCTCTAGAAATTACTTGACCATGGACAATAAACTCTGTAGAGATCTAATCTGGTCCACCTTAGGCCAATAGTATACACTGCCAATAATGTAAATATGCGTGTGAAAACATATCTGCCCCGAGTCCACAAGTGCGTCAAGAATCCTATAGGGCAGGGACTTACGGAAGGCTATGGATACTCCTTTGGATTTGGAATCCCGGTTACCGCTATGCACCCACAAAGTATAATGGCGATTATGAAGTTCAGGCACATGACTTGATTTAAAGTGTAAAATCCAAGATGCTAGGAATCCAATATCTATAACATCTACCCTGGATAGTTACACAGATATAAGAGTGGAGACCGGGCACGCCTTCTAGATAAGGTGGTGTATTTGTCATACCTCACTAGAAGTAACATATTAACTCGGTAACCCAAAAGAACAATAAAAATGGAAAAAAAACACATCCTCATTTAACCCATGCTAACATCGATGAGAACAATTAAAGGCAAAGTTAATCCCCAACAAACTGAATACAAAGCAGAAAACTTAGAAATAAGACCCTGTAGAAGGTGATTGTTATCAGGCCAGGCCTCAACGCCATCTTGTAAGTAGTCAGTCCACATTAAGGCAATACACATCTTCACCCGCCATCTCCCAGCCGAGCACCAGCCTTATGTTGAGAAGGCCTAGACGACACCGACAGTAATACAGACCAATCAGGCAGATTGAGAGGTGGCAGCTCCAGAGACACAAGAAAGTTCGTCAAATCATTGGGGTTTTCGAAGCTGGAATCGGAAGACGCAGAAATACTGAAAGTCATGGAGCGGACTTATGACTCTGAGTTGAAGAAGTTTGGAGCATGAGAGGTCCTGAATAAGAGTGAGAAAAGTCCACCACTTCAAGATTTCTCACTTCCGCCTCTTTAACTCGATAATGTTGTAGGCAGTAGATACATCACAGCCTTTATTAACATCAGGCTTAAGTGGGCCCAGCACTATGTGATCTGATCTATCTCCAGTTCATCTCCAACTGGGTGGTCAAGAATCTTGCAAAAAATGCCTTGTAGGGTTGGGATAAGATCAGCCGTCTTGGTGGCCTCTGGTAAACTCTGACTCCTAGTATTATATTGTCTATTGCCTATCTCAGCATCATCATGTAATCCGTAAAGCTGCTTCATATGTTGGTCATGTACATCCCACTTAGAGGAAAAAACATCTACAGCAGCAGATACCGCAGTGTGATCCACAGCCAAGAAATGCACTAGTATCTAGAGTATGGACCTCTGCTCTCAGGGTACCCAATTCCTATTTACATAAATTTTCAAGTCTCTCTAAAAATTTTTCCATGTACCCCTTTGTGAGCAGCAGATGTAAGATTTCCAGTCTAAGACAGTAGAAGGGTGTCTCAGATGAGGGGCAATATAGCAGGGTTAAGCTGCAAAGCAGAAGACTGAGCATGGAGGCTAGCAGGGAGGCAGGGAAGAGCATGGTTTGGAAGCTCTCGGGGCCCTGACCCAAGGCAACCATTCTGGTTGGAGTAGCACCAATAGGGAACAGGTAAGGGGTGAGTGCCGGATGAGTATGGACTCTGGGGAAATGCATCAAATGCCATACCTACTGCGCCAGCTTTCTCTGGGCCTGAAAGGAGAGTGGGATGAAGATGGCCGCCAGTTGCATCTCCACATGGAGGACTGCTCTAGAGGCCAGAGGGGCACAGGCACTTTGTGGTCTGGGGTGTTTCCATCCTCCTTCTGACCATTTGGGCCTGGGTGAAGGTTGCCCTGGTGTCAGAGACGGCCAATAAAGTGTGCTGTGGTGGGAGCGCCAGTAAACTACGTCTTCACTCCACCATCTACAGAACACCCCTTGTCACACCCCTTGTAATGAAGAGGGGTGAAATCCACAGCCATATGATGTGCAGTATCGGATTTAAGCGCTGCCACGTTGAAGTCTAGCTTGTACCGATAAAGTCAGCATGTCTTGGTATTTGCTGAACTTTTTCATTCCACCCCTGGCTGTCCACGCCAGTCATGTAGCCCATGGGTGGTATATGACAGGAAACAGTAAAGTGAGGGGGGAAGAGGGGCCTCAAAAAATTTGCCTTTATGGGCCCCCAAAATTCCTGATGGCAGCCCTGGTTTACACTCTCTCCCCATACACAATACATGCACATTTGGCAAAAAACATCATACATTTGTATAGGGGAGTTGTAAGTAATACCCCCCAACCATCCTGGATTCACTGGGACAGTCCTGGATTTCGGGTGTTGTCCATCTGTCCCAGCTGCAGGTTGAGTACGACGGTGAAGAGGGAGCCATCCATACCCTGCTACACCATTCAACCTTCATCTTTGTTGCCAGCATTTTGGATGCAGGTGGGGGCGATGTAGTGATGTCAAGACATTGCGCCTGCCAACCAATGAGAGACCAGAGTGGAAGAGGGGGCAAGGGATTAATTATTTAAATTCATTTTACCGTGCGGGCCATAATAAGGGGGTGTTATTTATACTGTGTGGGGGCCACAAGGGGACTTTAAACTTTGCCAGGACCACAAAGGGATCTTATACTGTATGGGGGCCACAAGAGGGGCATTATACTTTGTAGAGACCACAAAAGGGGACATTATATTGTGCAGGGTCCACATGTTGGTTGTTATACTGTGGGGGCCACAAGGAGGGCATTATACTGTGCAGGGCCACACTAGGGTTATACCTATGGCTTATGATATGACACGTAGCTCTTCAGTTGAGATGTATGATTTTTCTGATTAGTTTTATGCGAGTATTTACACAACATTTTTCTTGTTTTTTTTTTTTTGCCAAGTATCTGATTCGTTCAGCGATCTACTATTCCCTAGAGTAGTAGAGACCTTTGGCTGGGGGAGTGGTGAGCCCATTGCTCCATGTATAAAGCCGCAGTACTCTACTCCGTCCACCCACACCTCTGTGAAGGACCTGAAGCTTGTGGCGTTTCCCGTACATTTCACCTCAAGACCAAAGTAAGTCAAGTATATCAACTCCATATCAGCTTTATGTATCTGTCTGCTGCAGCCATCAGTGTACTATAGGAATGTATTCACACTTTTGCTGCAATGTTAACCCTGCTGTTCTGTTTGGTCAAAAATGACCGAATTTGAAATTTGATATTTTTTAAAATATTCATTATGCGGTTCTGAAACTTGTGGTTCATTGACTTTTCCTCATTTGAGGGGTTCTTACTAATAGTAGTTTTTATTTATTTATTTTTTGTTTACTTTTTGCTCCACGTCTTTTTTTACACTTGTACTGTTCGGTCAAAAATGACCGATAGCCTTTTATACTAATCTCCAGCCATTTTTTAAAAAAAATAAAGGAGTTATAATCTCATTTTGGTCTATATAGTTCAGTTTTTGCGACAGCAAAAGTTCATACACTGTAAACGCTCAGGTATACATAGGAAAAAACCCTGGAGAAAGAGCTGAAAAAAATCAAGGTATGCGAGTACTTTTGGATTTGACACATGGACTCAAAGGACGAAATGTTACATGTGACAATTTTTTCATATCACACCAACTGGGGCAGATGTTGCTGAAAAGAAAAATGACAATGCTGGGTACCGTTAGAAAAAATAAGCCAGAACTGCCGCAAGGTATCCTCAGTAAGAGAGACCTTTATAGTTCTATGTTTTATTTTACTGAGGATACAACAGTAGTTTTATATAGAAAAAACTCGACTTTTTATTTTTTGTTTGTTTTTTTTTGAAAAAAATATATTTACATACAGTTTGATGTTATTAGTTATAGTTTACAGTTTTATAAAGATTTTTTTTTTTTTTGTGCAAATGTGCAATATGCATGAATAATGCAATAAGGCGATGTAACATTTTTTGACACAAAAAAAATAAAAATTAAGTTTTTGATTTCATTTTTCATTTGTTTATGAACAACCATGTTCACATACAGTATAATAATGCAAAAGAAATTCAAATAAAACACTTAAATTAGTTAAAAATCCAGACTTTAATAGGCCCGGTCAAAATGACCGGAACATTATATGTGTATAGTAGAACCGAACAGAACAGCAGGGTTAAGTGGGATTGATCTTGTAGCTGTGACTAAGTTGTCAGACTATGTTACTGACATACTTCACTATGTTTGCATTGTGCTGATACTGTCCCTTTGAGGCTTGACCATTGTTGTCCGAATACCGTACCTCTGATTTCATGCCGTCTTCCAAATGGAGCCAAATTTACCAATCCTCCATGATTGGTACACAGCTCTGTGTGTTTCTATGAGACTCCCCTCCTCTGAGACTCCCACTGATCCTGATAATGGAGCCAAACTCCAGGTGGACGCAGATGCAGCCCCCACTCCCAATCACTTCGATGGAAGTGCCATAGATAGCTGACAGCTGTATTCCAGCCATCTCCGGTGCTTCCACTGATGTGAATGTGAGTGGGGCATATCTGCATCCACAATGGGGATAAAACACTCCTTGTTCTTAAACTCAGCAGAGGTCTCACCAGTCACCATTCACAACAGTGGGGTCAACCGTTCTCATAATCTGTGGGGGTCTCAGCGCTCAGACCCCACCAATCAGCAATTTGTCCGCCATCCATGTATTTTTTGTGGCAGACCCTTTTAAAGGGGTTTTCAGTGCAGTGAGGAGAAGTACAAATGGAGTCATGGTCAAGCTTGTGCCCAGCTGCTCCTGTCAGTATATGTTGGGCTGACAGCCCAATATGCAGAAACAGAAACATGCATGCTTGACTGTCATATCAACCAGTTTTTCACATCACGATTATTGATGAGGAGGAATGGGGGCTGGGGATCTAGTTCCAGTGAGGGCCCCCGAGCTCAGACATTATCACATATCTTGTGGACAAAGCTTTTATACACATTGCATGCGTGACTATTGCAGTGGGTAGTGGTGTAACTTCGTGCTTTGGCTGTCTCCATGTAGTGCCCATCTTACAAACCTGTAAAGCATTAAAGAAACACTCCAGTAATTATTTGTGTCTCCTCTGTTTCAAAATGAGTCTGTGTGTAGTTTAGTGTTACCGAATAACTTACTGACAACTTTATTGTGAAGTTATGTGCTCCCCTATGGAGCACTGACCTCATCTTTACTCCACTGAGGCACACAGCAGAGATTTATCTGGCATATAAATGTTGCAAATCTCAAGTCAAAAATTGTCAAAACTGTCTTTTTACACCTCCCTATTTTCCAAAAAATGGGTGTGACAAGGGTGTTTTGTGGGCAGAACCATCAGGCCCATCAGATATTTCATCATTTACTCCAGTGTTCTAGCGTAAATGATGCCTGAAATCTACACCAGCTATGAACTCAAGGAGATTTCAGTGTAGGAATACGTCCTGCCGAAGGACTCGCCTGAAGCGTCTTTTCCTAAATTAGGCAAATCCTCAGGGACAAAATGCCAGTCTTGATTAATCCCCTACATAGTGTTTCCTGTATGAACAGGTCGTCAGAATATCAATGCAATTCTATTATTCCTTGATAGAATGATAGAAAGAATGAAAAGGAAAAAAAAACAAAACATTTTTTAGAATATTTTAGTATGATCATATTCATTATAGTATATTTCATATTAGCTGTTCTGAATCGGACTTAAAGTGTCCCTGTCTTTGATGATATATATTTTGGACGCATGCATATATCTGTAACAGCATTCTGTGGGCAATCAGAAGAGGGGACTAGATAGCCTAGTAAAATGGATATTAAGTGGTTTAGCGCAGCGTGCACACGCAGGTTTTTGTATATTGATAACTCCGTGACTCTAGTATAGTGCGGTGCGCATGCGCGAACTTTGGCGCGATGATAATCCCGAGAGATATGGTTTTTAGGCCGGTACCAATAGGATGTCATCAAGCCTGCACGCACCTTGCGAGATTTCGAATGTGGGGATGTGTGCAGGTGCCTCAGTGGCGCCACTGATGGAGTAGGTACAGGATATAAATATGGGGCTAGATGACCTCCATCTTGTATCCCCCTGTACACTTGTTTGTGATGGTATCTTCTTATTATAGTGGTATGGATTCTATATAGATTCACTATTATTCCTTGATAGACCTGCAAATGTGACCTCCTGTTCATACAGGAAACACTGTGTGCATCAGAGAAGTGGAAAGGAGGTCAGTGCTCCAGAGGGGAGCACATAACTTCACAATAAAGCTGTCAAGTGAACCAGCTTCCCATGGGCAAAGTCGTTCCATGAAATGTGGACTGCATGTTGGTCGTTTGTCACTGACCGAACACTGAACAGGAACCTGGACTCCAAGCATAATAGTCATCTCTGATACCATGAGCCTTGCCACGGGCCTATTGTCACATACTGAAACATGATTACAGTTCAGGGGAATAGTCCCATGCGGAGGCAGGGGCTTCTAGAATCATAAATGACTATGATGCTTGGAGCCCAGGTTCAGGAAACATGGCCGACATATGATTCGTATTTCCCCGTGTAAAGTTGGCTTGTAATATTATATGACATGCAGGCTCATTTTCACACACAAAAAAAAAAAAAAATGGAGTGCTTCTTTAACAACAATGTGCATATAATGGTCTTGATCTCAGCCTTTACTTATAGCAGGGGCAGATGTCTTGTAATTCCTATGAGGCACCACAGACACAATACCTCTACGACATCTAGCTTCCTGCAGCTCTGACATTGAGACAATACTTCCTTGCCATGTGTATAGCCTGTGCCTCACTACTATTCATTCCCTGCTGAGCTTAGAGCTTTGTGTACTGGAGGTCTATATACAGGAAGCTGCAGTGAGTAACCCGACAGCAACAAAGCCATATAATCATAAAGCCATACCTCCCAACATTCAAAGGAGTGAAAGAGGGGCAAAACCCTCCCATGCCATGGCAAATTTATGTATAGGAAGCCCCACCTTCCAGTTTGGCTTAGCTCATTCCCCTACATGTTGCTTTGTGCACCCACACAGTATAATGCTCCTATAATGCCCTTAAAATTCCTATGGTATAATGCCCCCCACATCGTGGTACATTATAATACCTCCCCCCATTATAATGTCCTCCTGAATATGCCCCCACATTAATGTCCCCGTCATGGTGTCCCCACAGTATTTATGTTGTCCTCTCCTACTACCCCAAGAGTATTATGTATCAAACAGAAAATACTAATACTTACCTCGCCATGTTCCCGTGCAGTCCACCCCTGGCTCTGCTTATGGCGGGGACCTGGTCTACAGTGCTGTACATCGACGTCCCACCAGCACGCCCCAGTGTACAGCGCTGTTTGCTGTATAACCCCACCCCCATATGACCAAAGCCCCACCCCTAAACTGCCCACCCACTGCTCCCTGCCGGGCCATGGCAAAAAAACGGTTGAGGACCGCTGTCCTAAACTCTCCGCCCAGTTGTCCAGTTTCCCCAATAACCTTCTCCTCTGGCTGTAATATTGTCATCACTTCTAGATCTCATCATTACATTACACTGAGAAATCTTCACCAGGACAACAAGAGATTCTTGGGGCTGGATTACTTTTTATCAGTGAGTGTATTTCTCGGCAGTGAAGTGACGATCTTTAGTAGGCCTTACTATATCAACTTATAAATAATACCACATCTCTTCATTCTCCCCTTTAGTGCCTGAATACACCATCATTTATTTTAATGCAAGAGGTAAGAGAATTTTCTTAATATCAAAAAAAGAAAAAAAAAAGAGAGATTTTGGGTTGATTTTTTTTAAATTAAAGAGAGTCTACCTCCTCCCCAAGCATTTGTCACCACTGTGTTACACAGCACATTACAGTGATAAACCTCATACCTTTGTTATGCAGTAAATGAGGTAATTGGTGCACTGGGGGTGGGCTTTCAGCTCCCTGGAGCACTGAACTTGCCACTCAGACCCCGTCTATCGCCTACACCTCCCCATGCAGTGAAAGTTGATCCTCCCACTGCTATGACATCACCCATCCTGTGAGCTGAAGGCCCGCCCCCAGTGCACCAACTGTCTCATTTACACAAGTTGCTCATTTCTATTAAAGTGACATCCATAACAAAAGGATATTGAGATGCGCCTGTATCACTGTAATGTGCTCTGTGATGTGGTGGTGGTGGGGAATTTGTTTGGGGGAAATGATAGACTTCCTTTAAAGTGCCAATATTGTGTGACCAGTGGGGATCCCATCACCAGACCCCTACAAGCAGCAAAAAAATGCCACAGTGATGTCCAAAATCATGTCATGTAGCTCCTTTACATGCCACAGCTATCGGATACTACAGGAGCATCTCAATAAATTAGAATGTCTTCGAAACGTTTATTTATTTCAGTAATTACATTAATAAAGTGACCTCCTATATTTTCTAGATTCTTTACACACAGATTGTTCTATTTCAAGTGTTTTATTTCTGTAAATGTTGATTATGGATTACAGGTAATGAAAACCCAAATCTAAGAAAATTAGAATATTGTAAGTTCAGTTCAGTCTTGTAAATTCAGTGTGTCACCTGCCAAGGTTTCCTAAGCCTTTAAATGGTCCCTCAGTCTGGTTCAGTAGGACACACAATCATGGAAGACGCTGATTATGGATTGTATTACTGAATTACTGAAATGAATGAACGTTTCAAAAATATTCTAATTTATTAAGATGCAAAATTATCTGTAGGGCCCTGACCCTGAGGATAGCGAACTAGTTGTGTCTTATGTAGACATTGGCGTCTCTTTATCTCCTTGTCAGGGCGTTGCGAGTCTATGCGAATGCTCATGGCTGACCAGGGCATAGGATGGAAGGAGGAGGTGGTAGTGTTTGACAATACTTGGCTGAATGGAGAACTGAAACGAAAGGCGGTAAGATTAACCCCTTAAGGACACTGCTTGTTTTCCTCCCATTTTTGCATTTCGTAAGCATGACTATTTTTAATCTTCCTGTTGATGTTGCCAAATGAAAATATTTTATTTAATTTTGTTTTGCATATAATATTATTTTATTTATGCATTTTATATATGATTTATATATGGGGAGAATGAGAAAAATCCCAACAATTCTGCCAGTATAAATTACATGCAATAACTCCAAGTAAAAAAAAAAAGACAAAAATATCCACACAACAGATGGCAGGATCACTGTACAGTACACAACACGCTCTTTTATTCCTATTACTCCTATTGTTTAGTTAGTTACTCTGTAATGCCTGATTTTCTTTGTACATGAACCCTCTAACCTGTAAAGAGCTGTGCAATATGTTATTCCATTCTTAATATATATAGTATTACAATTGTAGTGCACCTGAGTATACACTATATGTTACACCCCTGAGTCTGCATCACACTCTCGCCATACTAGTATATTGTGTTGTGGGAGATATCCACTTTCCATACCTTCTAACATAAAAAGTAGACATTTTAAGAACTTCTCTAACCTGGTATCCAAGAATCCTGGAAGTCTGTTCAGAAATTCAGTTTCTAGCACAGATAGGTAGAACAGAAAGCTGGACCTTCTGACTTTCTCTGACTGTATGCACAGGCTTTACACGGTTTTGTAAAGAAGTAGGACTCACAGGCCTTCTATGAGTAGGTGGAGAGAAGTAGGACCCAGGCCTTCTATCAGTAGGTGCAGAGAAGTAGGACTCAAAGGCTTTCTATCAGTGGGTGCAAAGAAGTAGGACTCGCAGGCCTCCTATCAGTGGGTGCAAAGAAGTAGGACTCACAGGCCTTCTATCAGTGGGTGCAGAAAAGTAGGACTCACAGGCCTTCTATCAGTGGGTGCAGAAAAGTAGGACTCACAGGCCTTCTATCAGTGGGTGCAGAGAAGTAGGACTCACAGGCCTTCTATTAGTAGGTGCAGAGAAGTAGAACTCACAGGCCTTCTATCAGTGGGTGCAGAAAAGTAGGATTCGCAGGCTTCTATAAGTAGGTGGAGAGAAGTAGGACTCACAGGCCTTCTATCAGTGGGTGCAGAGTACTAGGACTCACAGGCCTTCTATCAGTGGGAGCAGAGAAGTAGGGCTCACAGGCCTTCTATCAGTGGGTGCAGAGAAGTAGGACTCGCAGGCCTTCTATCAGTGGGTGCAGAGAAGTAGGACTCACAGGCCTTCTATCATTGGGTGCAGAGAAGTAGGACTCACAGGCCTTCTATCAGTGGGTGCAGAGTAGTAGGACTCACAGGCCTTCTATCATTGGGTGCAGAAAAGTAGGACTCACAGGCCTTCTATCAGTGGGTGCAGAGAAGTAGGACTCACAGGCCTTCTATCAGTGGGTGCAGAGAAGTAGGACTCGTAGGCCTTCTATCAGTGGGTGCAGAGAAGTAGGACTCGCAGGCCTTCTATCAGTGGGTGCAGAGTAGTAGGACTCACAGGCCTTCTCTGACTGGCAGGGAGAAGCAGGACATATACTTAGTATATTGTAGTATGTTTTGTTCTGCACTCCATATAGTGAGATAGGGTGCCGTCTGGAGGGCTTGTGAAAGCCGTGACAATACGAAGATAAATCCAGGCACTCCGTGCTTTTACAAGGGTGAATGATAATTTTTTTTTTCTGTGGCTTTCAAAGAGCCTCATTTGCCCTCATTTGTTTATATCCTTCATGTATTTTTTAATGTATTTTTATGTTTGTATCCTTCATGTATATTCTCATATACCTGTCACTGTATTAGTTGTCTCTTCACAGTAGAGATTTCACAGTATTACTCTCACTTGGTGGCCGTCTCCTCCCACTGAAGAAGGTTACGATTACTGAAACGTCTGGGAGTTCTCCCAAGACTTATATTTATATATCTCAGCTCTTCATATGATCTGCACACCACTGAACTGTTTAGACTTTATACTGCTGCACTGACAAGGCTACTAATACCACCGATTGTGAAACACAATAAATTATAGTGTGTTTCTTAGGCTTTATCTTAGTATAGGCCAGCAATAGTTTTAGCCCGGACAAAGCCTTTAACTGTATATATTCAGAGCCATGAGGCCACTGTGTAATGAATGGTCTAAGCATTTCTGTGCTTTCTTTTTCTCACTTTGTAGGTGTTTGGCCAACTTCCAGGATTTAAAGATGGAGACCTGACTCTGTATCAGTCCAACACCATATTGCGCCATCTTGGCAGGAATCATGGTATAGCTACTTGAGGCATTGATTTTCTTGATCTGTTGTTATCTGTATACACTTCTGCAGTTATATACTCATTCTACACTATGATTGGTCTGTAGGTCTCTATGGAAAAACTCCTCGTGAGGCATCGCTCATAGACATGGTTAATGATGGTGTAGAAGATCTACGGGGGAAATATCAGCGGCTGATCTATCTGAACTATGTGAGTGGTGCCCAGGAATCGGATATATATCTTGCTCTTTATTACTGGTTCATGAATAATTTCCTTTTCTTTTTTATAGGAAAATGGAAAAGACGATTATCTTAAGGCTCTGCCCACCGAGCTTGGGCACTTTGAACGCCTGCTTGCGTCCAATAATAAAGGGAAGGGTTTTGTGGTAGGAGATGAGGTGAGAACAACTGACTACAATTTATCTCTATGTAGTGGGATCCTGCAGTCATACCCCTACTTCCTGCTGATGTGCATGCTGTAATTTAGCAGGATGTAAGGATCAGACAACACACAGTTTGTGTGTAGTCTGTTGCCATAGAAACACATTAGCAGCGTAACCTATCTATACCAATGCAGATCTAAGTAATTGACTCCTAGCTGTGGGGGTTTGTCCCAAATAACTGCATTCTCCTCTGTTTTGCAGATTTCCTTTACTGACTATAACTTGGTGGATCTTCTGTGCAACCATCTTGTTCTGGCTCCAGACTGCCTTTCAGACTGCCCACACCTCTCTGCCTATGTGAACCGTATTAGTAGCCGCCCCAGACTCAAAGCATTTTTTTCTAGCGATGCCCATAAGAACAGACCGATCAATGGTAACGGCAAGCAGTGAGCACCGATAAGAAATGGCCAGGAATCCAGACGGCTTAAACCCACCCGGAGCATTTGAGCCTAGAAGTGACCATGGAGGTGCCTGCTGCTGATCTCTCAGGTCACCTAGCCGGAAAGTTATTAGCGCCTGTGATAATACTGTGATAATAATAGTGACCTAGAGGTACATAAATGCCAAAAGGTATTAAGTGCTGTGAATTCAGAACATCCTGGTTTGTTGAAGATTGGTGTCGCTTTTTTATTTATTTATTTTTAGATTGCTTCTGGAAAACTTGAAGGGAGTGTGTCCTCCCAGCATATCACCCCAGCCCTGCAGATAGGTTAGTGTCACCAGAATCCAGAATCACAGGGGATACTTGTCAGGGGATACTCCCCTGTGATACTTAGGTTCTGTTCACACTACCAAAGTTAATGGGCGAGTGCTGCCTGTGATCTGTGAAAAATTAGAGTATGCACTACATTTGACGTATTACAGACACAACTCTGTTTTCATGGATGGTACACTGGTGCTGTCTCAGCTTGTCCGAGAATCGGTGCCATCATGTGAATATCATACCTCCCAACTATCAAAGGACCAAAAGAGTCCAAAGTTTAATGTACCGCTCCATCTGATCCCACATTTTAAAGTCCTGCTGCAGCTGCCCCTACAATATTATGTCCCTCTCTTACCTCTCTTCACTCCCCTGCTGTTCCATCCGAAGTCTCTGCTCCTGGAGGCTTTAGGGAGTTGCATGCGCGATGTGAGTGATGTCATCACATTGCGCCTACAGCTCCCAGAGCAGAGATGGGGGTGAATGGTGAAGCAGGGAGTGGATGGTTCCTACTTCACCATTGTATTCAACTCAAGTTGAGCCCGGGACATACTTCCCACACACAGTGGGACAGGACCTGTAATCCAGGGTTGTCCTACTGAATCCAGGATGGTTGGGAGGTATGGAATATAACCTTAAAAAGAAGCTGGAACTCCAGTTATCTGATACAGAGCAGAAAATCCCCAGCTTTCCTCCATACCCGTAGAAGTAAAAGACTTAGCAGGTTTATGCCTGGTTTTATGGCTTTATATTACCTTCAAGTCAGTAGTAGAGATAGGTGAATTGATTCATTACAAGCCGAATTCGACCTCAAAAATTTCAAATTGTTGGTTTTTAAACACAACCAAATACAGTTCATCTCAGGAGAACTAAAATGGCCACTGCGACATGCATTGCACAGTGAAAATATAGAGGAGACACGTTTAGTTAGATTGAATTAAGTTCCACAGACTCTGGACAGTTAATGCTTTCACTGCCAGTTATCTAATTTAGTTAAATCTTTTTTGCATTAGAGCAATTTTTGTAATACAGTGTCAGATTGATCTGTGATTGCTCAAGGAGTTTCTTACATTGTTTTTATTGGCAAAATCAGTCCTGTTAGTGAAAAATCCTTTGTTAACGTTTTTTTTTTTGGGGAAAGTTTTGCTTTTTATATATATTTTTTTTTAAATTATTTACAAAGTGCCGTTCTAATGGCAAAAACACTGATGCAGACTGAGGGAGTCAGAAAAATCTCTGATTGTTAAGGGTTTTTATTTTTGTTAACCAATATATGCAAACTGCCGTTGTAATGGCAAAAAAAACAAGGTTTACTGACACAGTATGTTCTAGTCTAATACTCACAGACTAGTTATACACGCAGTGTCAGAATTGCTGCCAATCACTATTATAATTAATCAGTGTGCAGTAAAATGACTGGAAAAAGCAGGGCAGGGGACAGGCAAAAGGAGTGGGAGGAGGAAACACTTGTGAAAGTACTAGCAATTAGAACAAGCTGGCAACAGCAACACTACTTCGGGTTTTGGCAGCAATAGGTGCAGGATTGTTATACTTCCTGAGAATGAAGATTTTGATTACTTAGCCCGGTCAGGTCAATCATAGGAGGATATTGCACCTGAGAGTGATGTGATCTTGAGTGAGGATTCTGTGTGTCCCTCCTCCTCTAATGTTCTAACAATTAATTTACCACAGGGTCTTGCTGGACTGTCAACTATGTCTCTTTCATCTTCTTCACTGACCCAGATCCCTAGAACTGATATGGCACCAGAAGAGAAAGCTATTTTTCTAGTCATAGCAATCGTCTTCCTTTTTTGATGAATTGGTGATGAAGTGGAAGAGGATGACATGACTGTTGTTGGTGGAGGTAGTAGTGGCAGGAGGTGAACTGGTTGTCATTCTGATAGGGGAATTAAAGGGAAATCTGGAGGTGGAAATTAAAGTGTGCAAGAATTCTATAGTCATTTTGAGAAAAAGGTGCGAAGGCAATGACATTGCCAATGAAGATTCAATTGTGGATAGGATCTGGAAAACATTAGGGTGAAGAGGGTGGTGGCAGTGGTGATAGTAAAAATTACAGCCAATGGTAGACATGTTTTCACTGTTGCTGGTGTTCATTGCAGCAACTACACGAAGTCATCTCCTGTTTGAGAATATTTTTCAACATGATCCTCCTGGTAAGCAGGCCACATCTACACCTAGCTCATGGTCATCATTATCATCATCATGAACAATTTCTCCTGCTCCTCCTCCACACCAACATCAGTCATCAATGAGGGTATGTGTGTCCAGGAAACAGCAATATGTGCCCTGTCATCGGGTGTTTGTGCAGCTCAACTCACACCTGGGCAAGTTCTTGACAGTGCAGTTGTTGTAGTAACACTTAGTGGATTACACTGTGTTTTGTGAAATGATGGAGTGTGCTCACCCTTGATGGAGGATACCTAGCCACCATTATTTCTCTAGGAAATCTGTCCCTACTTTATATCGCAATGTGTCAGAAAACATGGGTCTTTCCTTGGATAAGTCTATGGGGAAAGGTGCACACAACCATCGACACGTGGAGTAGAAATTATGGACAAACACAATATATGGTTTTCAAGGCCTACTGGGTCAATGTTTTGAGTGGCAGCGGCAACAGTCCAGAAATGCAACACATGCTAGTTCCACCCAGTTTGCGCAGATCCAGTTCTAACACCATGCAGGGCTCATCTGCTTCCTCTGGATCCTCCTTTCTGGACAGTTTCCACCTTCTTCCTCACCAGTGGTTGCTTGCACTCTTCTTTCTCTCTCATGTAAGGTGAAGTAAAATGTGTTATTTTGAGATCCATGTGTTATTTTGGAGGCTCATGAGGGAAGTTTGTTGCCTTCTTAAGCCCTTTGAGGAGGCCACCAAATCTGTGAGCAGGGACAACTGCAGAATCAGTTATACCCCCTTTATTATATATTTTACAGGAAACGTCCTGTGGCGTGGTCCATTATTTTATTCTATACTGTACTGCCACTTATGTTGCCATGGCTACCACTGCCACCACTCAGTCAGAGCGTCCTGCTTCTTGAAATGAATGGGAGGTGGAAAATATACCTTTTCCATCGATGCAGAATTTGAATTTGTCAAAATCCAAGAGTGGAATTTATGCCTGCCCAATAAAGGCAAAATACAGTGAGGGTAGGTTCACATGGTGGAAAATAAAGAGAAATTCCTCTTCATTTTTCACCGCAGTATTAAGCCACTAGATTGCGACAACAGATGCCGATGTCCCTGCATTGACATTCCGTTGCGGCTTTCCGCTACTGATTAGGCCCAGATGAATGGACTCAATCAGCAGGTACTTCAGAGCCATGGAACGCTGATTTTTTTCCATATCCTGCTGCAATTTGGTGGAGGAATCCGCTCCCAATCTGTCGCGAATTCCTCCATGTGAATGTACCCTAACACTCTTCTCCAATTTCTGCTTCAAATTCAGCATCAAAATCCTCAAAGGTTTTTGTCAAGCAGAATCTGCTTCAAATTCCTGAAGCAGAGATTTTCTGCTTGGCAAATTCAGCATCAAATTTAGTGCCAAATTCCTATGTGTGAACATATCCTTAGAGAGTTGTAAATTGGACAAATAGGTTCATAGGAGCCCTAAAAGTGTTCTACACTATGTTATATGGATAGGTTCCTAGGAGCCCTGACAGTGTCATACACTATGTTTTATAGATAGATTCCTAGGAGCCCTAAGAGTATTCTACATTATGTTTTATAGATAGGTTCCTAGGAACCCTGACAGTGTTATACACTATGTTTTATAGAAAGGTTCCTAGGAGCCCTGACAGTGTTATACACTATGTTTTACAGATAGGTTCCTAGGAGCCCTGACAGTGTCATACACTATGTTTTATATATAGATTCCTAGGAGCCCTAAGAGTATTCTACACTATGTTTTACAGATAGGTTCCTAGGAGCCCTGCCAGTGTTATACACTATGTTTTATAGATAGGTCCATAGGAGCCCTGACAGTGTTCTACGCTATGTTTTATAGATAGGTTCCTAGGAGCCCTCTAACCCTGGTCAGTCACGCCCATGCCCACTTTGACCCCACCCATTTTTTGTGCTCCCATGCAATAATGACAAACTGTGTGTAACATACACTGATGAAGTCTTTCTTAATGCCAAGACACTGATGTTACTACAGTGGCAGCAGCAGAGATTGGCAGTCATCCAATGGATGCTACTCCAAAGACAGAATGGCCTCCAGAAATGTTCCGAGCGCATGCACCAGAATCCCTGCACATGTGCACTACAGTGGTCAGTTAAGGCATAGTGCATTTACTGTTGGTAGATTCCCTAAAACTTCTATTCCTTTATTTTTGAGAGAAGGGTAAACAAAAATCTGCAATTATTTTTATGGTGTTCACTATGCAGGAACAAGAATTATATTTATAGTTCAGATCATTATCTTATATTATTAATATTTTTAATCAACATTATTCCTAAATTTCTGTAACTAGGTTTTTCTTCTGTTAGCTTTATGAATTTTTTTTACATTTTTTATTTAGTACCTCTGATAACTGGTAAACGGAAAACCCAAGTAGTCAGCTCACACAGCCCAGATGTCCATTGTGGAGGAATGCATGGGGTGCATGGAGAGCATTGAGAGTTCTGGGCCAGTGTCCAAGTCCATTCATGGAGGAGATGGCTTCCGGGTTTCCACACATTAAATAGAATGAATCATTTGTTACAGATCCATTTAAAAAACAAGGAATGCCTTAGCGCATACGATGTATTAACTATTGTAAGACATTCTTTGCTTCTTAAGTAGGTCAATAATAAAGGATTCACTTTGAAAGAATTTTCTGAAGGTGGAGAACATCACTTTGATAACACTGTAAATCAGAGCTTCACAATGGGGAAGATTTAGTACAACTGATATGAGAATTACCACTTGCCTGGGGACCACTGGGGAGCATTATTATGTGTCTGGGGACGACTGGGGAGCATTATCATGTGTCTGGGGACGACTGGGGAGCATTATCATGTGTCTGGGGACGACTGGGGAGCATTATCATGTGTCTGGGGACCACTGGGGAGCATTATTGTGTGTCTGGGGACTACTATCATGTGTCTGGGGGACCACAGGGGAGCATTATCATGTGTCTGGGGGACCACAGGGGAGCATTATCATGTGTCTGGGGGACCACTGGGGAGCATTATCATCATGTGTCTGGGGACGACTGGGGAGCATTATCATGTGTCTGGGGATGACTGGGGAGCATTATTGTGTGTCTGGGGACCACTGGGGAGCATTATTGTGTGTCTGGGGACCACTGGGGAGCATTATCATGTGTCTGGGAACCACTGGGGAGCATTATCATGTGTCTGGGGACCACTGGGGAGCATTATCATGTGTCTGGGGACCACTGGGGAGCATTATCATCATGTGTCTGGGGACCACTGGGGAGCATTATCATGCGTCTGGGGACCACTGGGGAGCATAATCATGTGTCTGGGGATCACTGGGGAGCATAATCATGTGTCTGGGGACGACTGGGGAGCATTATCATGTGTCTGGGGACGACTGGGGAGCATTATCATGTGTCTGGGGACGACTGGGGAGCATTATCATGTGTCTGGGGACCACTGGGGAGCATTATTGTGTGTCTGGGGACCACTATCATGTGTCTGGGGGACCACAGGGGAGCATTATCATGTGTCTGGGGGACCACTGGGGAGCATTATCATCATGTGTCTGGGGACGACTGGGGAGCATTATCATGTGTCTGGGGACGACTGGGGAGCATTATCGTGTGTCTGGGGACCACTGGGGAGCATTATTGTGTGTCTGGGGACCACTGGGGAGCATTATCATGTGTCTGGGGACCACTGGGGAGCATTATCATGTGTCTGGGGACCACTGGGGAGCATTATCATCATGTGTCTGGGGACCACTGGGGAGCATTATCATGCGTCTGGGGACCACTGGGGAGCATAATCATGTGTCTGGGGACCACTGGGGAGCATAATCATGTGTCTGGGGACCACTGGGGAGCATTATCATGTGTCTGGGGGACCACTTGGGAGCATTGTTATGTGTTGGGCCACTGGGGATCTTAGGCATTTTGTAATACAATTTTGGGGTGCCTAAAACGTATTGAATGTATTTTATTAACTCTTTATTTGGTGGATTAAAATAAATAAATAAATAAATAAAAAATTATGCCATTGCATTTTACCTTTTAATCTTTTTTTGCATGCAGGTTAAATAATGCAGGTTTTATTGTTGCTATATAATGCCAATAGTATACACATACTAACTAGAGCAGTGGTTCCCAAACTTTCTGAAAGAAGGACCCCTCTGTGGTGACACATTTGGGACACCCCACTACCGTACTTCGTCCCAATCGGAAAAAAAAAGTCAGCTATATTTAGCCCCATTATACTTTTCAGCTGTATATTGCCTCTGTTCTGCTTATTCTGCCTTCACAGATGCCTGTTACACTAACCCCCAGCTTTACTACATCCATGTTCTCCCCCACACACAGCTCTGCTACGTCCATGTTCCCTACACACACAGCTTTGCTGTCTCCATGTTCTCCACAACCACAGCTATGCAATCTCCAGTTTTGACTTCAATGGGTGAATCGGGTCACTGAAAACAGTCCCAATACTCCAAACGGTATCAAAATAGAGCATGTTCTATTTTTTTTTACAGGTCTTGGTTGCCACTTGCACAATGAATAGGCACAAAATGGGGAAATCTGGTGCTGAATTAGTCAGACAGAAATTTTTTTCTTCGGGAATTTGAAGCAGGTTTTTGAAGCTGATTTTGTTGCCGATTCTGAAAATCTGCTTTTAAAAAAAAATAAAATAAAAAAAAATCTGCCTCCAGATTATGGGTGGAATTTGGAGCGGATTTTGAGGCAGAATCTGGCTTTAAATTCCTCTGTGAGAACATATCTGACTACACCCCAAAATCAGCAGCAGATTCCACCCTGATTTTCAATGGGAGACAGAGATTGCAGCAGGACGCTGAAGAAATAACCGTCCTGCTCAATCCTGCTGCGGATTCCATGGCTGATACGGCTGCAAAGTCCACGACTCGAGACTCCTTGCTGAAAAGGCTGATGCATCAGCTGGTGGGACAGAAAATGAAGAGGAATCAAAAACGGATGTCTGTCTCAGATTCTTCTTCATTCCTTTGTCTATACAAGAGAGGAAATTCTGCAGCTCAGAGGCACAGCAGGACGGCATACCATCTGGTCACACATCCCCCGTGAGATTTGGAGAAAGAAAAAGCGGGTGAGGGGATGCAGAGCTGGTACTCTTCAGAGGATTAAAAAGAGGCGTTACCGACCAGCTGTTCCCTCCATCATCATGGGCAATGTGAGATCTCTTGCAAACAAGATGGATGAACTAACAGCGCTCACCAGGCAGCATCAGGAGTTTCGGGCGTGCAGCATGATGCTACTTACAGAGACTTGGCTCACTGAAGTTACTCCTGACCCTCTGGTCTCCTTGGATGGTTTTAAACTCCTTCGGGCAGACAGGACAAGGGAGAGCGGTAAGAGGAAAGGAGGAGGGCTGGCAATGTTTGTGAATAATAGATGGTGTAATCCTAGGCACATTGTGATTAAGGAGCAAACTTGCTGTAAGGACATTGAACTATTAGCTGTGAGCATGAGACCTTTCTACCTACCAAGGGAACTATCACATGTCATCGTGATAGCTGCATATGTCCCCCCCTCTGCGAAAGCTGACGCTGCCTGCGAGGTCCTACAAGCCACGCTGAGCCAGTTACAGTCTCAGGACCCCCAGGCCCTCTTTCTTCTGTCGGGTGATTTCAACCATGCCTCTCCATCATCCACACTGCCCAGTTTCACACAGTATGTAACCTGCCACACAAGAGACAACAAAACACTGGACTTGTTCTTTGCCAACGTGAGGGAGGCATATAACTCATCAGCCCTACCGCCCCTGGGGAGATCGGATCACAACCTAGTACATCTCCGACCTGTGTACAAGCCACTTGTACGTAGAGAACCAGCTGTCACCCGCACAGTGAGGATATGGTCCGAGGAGAGTGATGAGGCTCTGAGGGATTGTTTTGACACAACCGCATGGGAAGTGCTGCAGGATTCTTATGGAGAAGATATAGAAGGACTCACACACTGCATAATAGACTACATTAATTTTTGTGTGGACAACACAGTACCCACAAAAGTGGTGAGGTGCTTCTCCAACAACAAACCATGGATTAACTCTGATATAAAAACACTACTTAAGGAGAAAAAGATGGCATTCAGGACAAGAGATAAGGAGGGGTTGAGGGAAGTACAAAAGGAGCTGAGGCATCAAATCAGGCAGGGAAAAGCCAGTTATAAAGAAAAAATGGAAAAGCAAATGGAAAGAAAAGACATAAGGGGGGTCTGGAAGAGGCTTAAGTCAATTTCGGGTCATAAACAGTCTGTCTGCCAGATTGAGGCAGATGTTAATTGGCTTAATGAACTAAACCTATTCTTCAACAGATTTGATCACACACCAGCTCCTCCCACCCCAGTATGTCCTTCAGCTCCCCCCACCACAATGACTTCTCCCCATGCGGCCACTTCCCAACAGACCAGTAAATCCAGAAATCCATCTTTATCTGGCCACAGTCTGACCTTCACACGGGCCCAGGTGAGGAAGGAGATGAAAAAGATCAAGGCGAGGAAAGCCGCAGGGCCAGATGACATCAGTGCAAGGCTAATTAAGACTTGCGGGGACCTGCTGTGTGGTATAATTACATATATGTATAATATGAGCCTGAGGCAGGAAATAGTCCCTGAATTATGGAAATCTTCTTGTGTGGTACCAGTTCCAAAGAAACCCCACCCTATGGACCTCAACGACTACAGACCTGTAGCACTGACATCCCACCTGATGAAGATCTTGGAGAGATTGGTTCTCACACATCTCCGCCCTCTAGTGAGCCCCGCTATGGACCCACTCCAGTTTGCTTATCGGCCGGGCATTGGGGTAGATGATGCCATCATCCATCTTCTGCACAGGGCTCTGTCTCACCTGGAGAAACCAGGGAACACAGTGAGAATAATGTTCTTTGACTTCTCCAGTGCTTTTAACACCATACAGCCCAGGTTATTGAGGGACAAGCTGGGCCTTGCTGGAGTGGACCACCACCTCTCCAACTGGATCCTAGACTACCTCACAAATCGACCTCAATACGTGAGAGCCCAAGACTGTGTCAGATACCGTGATCTGTAATACGGGGGCACCTCAGGGTACGGTTCTCGCCCCTTTCCTCTTCACACTGTACACTGCAGATTTTAGGTGCAACTCATCCAGCTGCTACCTACAGAAGTATTCTGACGACTCTGTAATAGTGGGTCTCATCACAGATGATGATGACAGGGAGTACAGAGAACTGAACCAGCATTTTGTGGACTGGTGCCACCAGGACCCACCTGAAGATCAACCCCGGGGAGACCAAGGAGATGGTGGTGGGCTTCCGCAAAGGCAGAAGCCCTCCTAAACCAGTGGACATCCTGGGGACGGGCATCGAGATTGTGAACACCCATGAGTACCTGGGTTTGCTCCTTAATAATAAGCTGGACTGGGCGGATCATATGTGGGACTATTAAAGGACTATTATTATTATTATTATTATTATTATTTCTCGCTGTGTGAACATACCTTATGGGGCCTGTTCACACCACGTTTTGATCATCAGTTTTACACTAGGTTCACACTCGCCCCGGGGTTCCCTTTTTCTGGTCCAACAGAGGACTAGAAGAATGGACAAATGGACTGCTAAAATACTGGACACCAATGGATCCTGAGGGACCCCATATAATGGGTTTAGTTGGATTTTTTTTTCTTTTTTTTTTTTTTTTTTTTTTTTTTTTTGGGGGGGGGGCCCAGCCCCGCCCCCACCCCAGACCACAACCCACCCCCCCCCCCCCAAAAAAAAAAAAAAAAAAAAAAAGAAAAAAAAAAAAAAAAAAAACAAACAAATATATTAAATTAGTTTATTTTATTCTTTTTTTTTTGGGCCACCCCCCCCTCCACCAAAAAAACCTCATCTTTTTTTATAAAACTTTCCTCACCTTCCCCCCCTTTTTTATTTTTTTTTTTTTTTTTTTTTTTTTATATCTGTAAAATAGATCAGTTAAATCTGATGTGAATGGACCCTGAGGCTGAGGCCATACATTGTGGAAAAAAAAACACAAAAAAACACAGCATTTTACAGTCAAAGTGATTGAGATTCCATTCACACACTGCAGAAAAAAAATACAGTAGAAAGCACAGCAGAAAAGCAGTGAAAAACTCAACATTTTTCCTGCTGCATTTTCGCATAATTTTTTTTGGCGCAGCGTGAGTTTTTGTTACAGATTTTGCTGCGTTTTTTTTAGATGCATCTCTATTTTATTACTCTTCATAGACTTTAATGGGAGTCTATCACCAGGGAGAGGCATATTATACAAGTAACACAGTTGGATAGGTCAGGCTCATCTGAACGGCATGCCTGTTATCTCATGAATATTCATGCCTCAACTGCCAAAATATACTAATTTATTTCACAATATGCAAATGAGCATTCAGGAGCACCAAGGAAGGCTCCATTGCTCCAAACTGCTACACCCCACATTGCTCTAATACTCCCTCCTTCCCCATTCTTTGAGTGACAGAATACTCTTAGGGCTCCTAGGAACCTGTCTATAAAACATAGTGTAGAACACTCTTAGGGCTCCTAGGAACCTATCTATAAAACATAGTGTATAACAATGTCAGGACTCCTAGGAACCTATCTATAAAACATAGTGTAGAACACTCTTAGGGCTCCTAGGAACCTATCTATAAAACATACTGTAGAATACTCTTAGGGCTCCTAGGAACCTATCTATAAAACATAGTGTATAACACTGTCAGGACTCCTAGGAACCTATCTATAAAACATAGTGTAGAACACTCTTAGGGCTCCTAGGAACCTATCTATAAAACATAGTGTATAACACTGTCAGGGCTCCTAGGAACCTATCTATAAAACATAGTGTAGAACACTCTTAGGGCTCCTAGGAATTGTTATAGAAATTAAATGTCTGTCACTTTAACTTCTCATTAGCTTGCTATTCTTAACAATTATAGAAATGCATCTAGTAGAAGAAGCTTACAGCCTTCGATGATAAGGATATACACTGAGAGCAAGGCCAGACACCCAGTCTAGGGCAGAATGTCCTAGTGGACTTACTTGTTTATAAACTTTCTGTGAGTTGTCCTTCGAGAAGGCTGGAGATTAACCCTACTTACGCAAACAGCCCCCAGCATGTAGCTGCGCAGTTTCTCCCCTCAGATGTGCAATGGTCCCAGCCATGCTTTGCATTACGCAGCTCATAGTACTAATATACTTTGATTATTGAGATGAGTAAGGGGGGTGTCAAGACCCTCCTCCCGCCAATGGTCAATCAGGTTTACCAGTTTTCACGCATGCTCTGTTATAATTAATACTTATTTACTGTTCTCTATAAAAGCTTATGCTATGTTTTTAATAAACACAACTTGCTTAACACCGACTGAGTGTGTCAAGTTAGTTCTTTCTCTGTGAGCTCACAATATATATATATCAATATGGATTATAAATAATTTGGCACCACTTGACAATCAGGATTTTGAACCCAGTTTGGGTTTCGATAACAGATGGAGGCACTGCTGAGATCAAGGACCAACCCGTTAACCCACCAAGCCCGAGATCTATCATGAGATTATTGGCACATCTGAATGGACAGAATAGCAGCGCTGCAAAACGGTAAGAGTGTTTCTTGGTAACATTCTGTCCCTTCCGTTGTATATACCAGCTCAAGATGTTGGGTGTTGGTGGTAAGTAAAAGGGAAGTTACATTTGGTTGGTCCTTTGTAAAAAGAATTCTGTTTTTTTCCCTCAGATATGAAAGGTGATTGTCAGGTGGTTTGTTTTGGTCAGAAAAGGTCATGAGTGTAACAAATGGTTGGTAAAGATCCTTGTTCCTTGTTTTGGATAGATGCCATGTATGAATTATATATGTACTGTGCCTAAGCTGGTGGAGAAACTCTTTTGAGGACTGGACTTATTGTATTTGTAGTGTTAAATGCTGATACTGCTGTACCACACCCAGAACACTGGAAGGAAACAGCATTTGAGAAATTGGTAAACAGGAGAGACCACATACCTGATCAGAAGGGAATTTTATTTGTGTGAAACACCCTTGGATATTGTGAAGTGTTGAAAGTGATTTTATTTTTTTTTGGTGGTATTGGGCCCGGGAGAGAGTAGGAGAGGGAGAGAACCCCCATATTTGGTCGGACAAAAGTTTGGGTCTGACTTTAACGTGCATCCTTTGCTGGAAAAATTCTCTGGCCGGAGTGTGGTTGTGTATGGAAACACAAAAGCGGCAAAGATGGGGGGTTCCTCCAGTAGTGAGCCCAAACCAGGTTTAACCCCTGCAGAAATTGTGGTGCAGAGGGAGGGAAAAGAAGCCATAAAGAATATGTATAAGCTCATGAAGGGGGTGGGTATGCCAGAAGATGGTAGACTTTACCCAGAGAAATGGGAGCAAATTGAGAAGCAATACAAGGGGTGGTTGAAAGACAGTGGCTTGAATGGGCAAGCCAGGATGTGGTCTAAAGTGTCCAAAGAATCAGAGGTAGATATTGATGTACCATCCTCAATAAATAATCCAGGAGGTTGGGTGTGTCTGGCGTGTGGACAGCAGAATCAGAATCCCATTTGGAGGGATAATTGTATAAATTCGGTCATCCTGTCACAGACGGGACATTCACCCAGCAATCCTATTGTGACTGCTCAGCAAACATCCTCAGGTGTAGTGGCCATAGTGACAACCAGAACTAAATCAAAGTCTGGAAGTGATAAGAACCAGAAAATCATAGTGACAGAAGTTTGTGACATTTGTGACAATTGTGACAGACATGAGGAAAGACGACCCGACAGCTCAACAAGACAGACAGACTGGACTAAGGTTGATTTCTCTGACTCTCCACAAGAGACTGAAATGAAACCTCCCCAAAAAGAAAGGGTTAAGACACATGTATCACCTAGGTTTTCTGATGATTTTCCCCAGTATACTGTACTGGGAGGTGAACTGACAAATATGGATAACAGAGAGATTCAAGAGTCAGCGGGGTCACCTGAAATTATTGATAGAAGTGGAGGGGAGAGCGAGGACATGAAACATGTGGTTGTAGAATCTTTGTGTAAAATGGCTCAGCCTCCAGTGAGACAATATCAGGTGTACAAATGGTCCCCAACTGACATGATGAGGTTGCTTAAAACCTTGCCAGACCCAGAGATTAGACCCCTGCCCTTCGTAACAGTACTGTCTCTAATACAGACAAGTTATGGGGCCACATGGAATGACATGAAACAGTTGGTTGAAGCTAAAATGAATAGTACCATGTTATGTGATGTTATGTTAATGGAAAAGGACTATTTGACAACTAAAGTTTCAGGACAAGACTATGTTGCTCAATTGGAGAAATGGGCAAGAGACAGACAAAGTGAATTATTAGTCAAGTTGACAGACCTGACACAGGACAGAGGGGAAAGTGTAGGAAAATTCTACAACAGAGTGTGCACTGCGTGGAAAGATATGGGGTATGAAGCAGATAAGATACATGTGAGGTTGTTAGCCTCTGCCTTCATGGAGGGGCTTGTAAGGCAAGTAAGAAATGCAGTACAAAAATCCAGGCCAGAATGGAGGACAATGGATCCAGCCACAATTGCTCAGGGGGTAGAATTGGATAGTAGACCCCGCAAACCTGCAGTGGCTGGCATTGACCCCTGTTATGGAATGGGTAATTGAAAGGTGATCTACTGCCTCAATTGTGGGGAACCAGGACATATAAAAAGGCAATGCAGAGCTCCAAGAAGGAAGGTCAAAGGGGATGATAGTTCAGGAAATAATGAATCACCCCCACCTCACTCCGAGAATCAGGCTTGAAGGGGGACGTCACCCTTCTCAGTATTATTGTTTAAGATAACCCATCTTACTTCCAAGTCCTGTGTGAAATATTATTTACCTTAACAAAACACTCAGAGAATCTGATATAGTGCAAAGAGAAAAACTGTACACCATCGGTATGATGTTTATTGGATTATGTATTATATATAAATATATATATATATATATATATATATATATATATATATGTGTCAACCTGTATTTGTAATATTCATTCTGTTTATATCAATGCCAGGATTCAACTTTTATGCTTTTTGTGAAATTAAATCCGCTTTCAGGAAATGTTCCCTAAAAAGAAGAAACTAGGATATTGTGATGTTCCACAGGGGTTCAACTTTTGGTTGGAATCCAGTGAAGAAAATTCTAAAGTCTGGCAGTTTGCCCTTAAGGTAACCTGAAGTACAACTCAGGGGTTTTGAACACCTGTGGTAATGACAAAAGGTGGAGTTTGGAAAATATTTGAAAATTGTACAAAAATAGTAATATGTAATTTTGGTGTCAGTATTAACTGCTATCTGCTTGAATTGTATTCCTGTATTCTGTTGTAGCACTGTGCAGATGTTCTGCAGGTAATAACCAAAACATTAATTGACTGCCAAGTAACTCCAAGGACGTTGTATCTGATGTGATGCGCACGCAGAAAATCACAAGCTGAACATGATACTGTGTTACCCAATAATGTTACATGTCAATTATTACAAAGTGAAACTTGGCTTTGGGCCTCCGGGGTCCGCAGCCTGGGTGTGATGACTATTTATGCCCAAAGCGAAAATATTCTGATAAAAGTGTTAGCCTAAGGTTAAATGGAAAAGTAAGGTACAATGACAATATATATGTGTATAATATTGTGTAATATATATGTGTATAATATTGTGTAATATATATGTGTATAATATTCAAGAAAGTATTCAAACATATGAAATTATGTCTTGTACTATGTTATGTGAATTTATTGTCTTGCCTGTTATCACCTGAAGTAAGGTATCTGCTAAAAGAGCAAAAAGGTGGCAGTGAAAGATTCTGGATCTCCACAGCATGGGTATGCTGGGTCATGGGGGGGGGGAGAGAAGGGCCCCTCACCCTCCATCACCAGAGCAGCCCACAGCACGGGGTTTGAGAATCTTTATTCTAAGGTGCCTAATCCCTAGTGCAAGAATTCAAGGCACAAAGGGATTATGGGAATATTACAGGGAATATTCTGAATATGATTGCTGTGTTTATGTATCTATGTGTTCATGTATTATCTACATAATTTGGTTTACAAAGACATTTGCTAGAAGGAGACACAAGCCTGGGACAGTGGGACTATGGTGGTTGGTTATACTGCCAAGCGTGACGGTGAAGAGATGCCTCTAAGACCGATAGGCATGTAAATGGTATAAACATATTCATGGGGAATGAGGTGAAGTTTCTGGAAAAGTCCTCAGGATCTGACTAGCAGCTCCTAATGTACCCTGAGTATGGGTTATATCATTTACAGAGGTGGGAGATGTGAGTGATGCCGCTTGTCTGTCTCCATCTTACATTCCATTCTCGGGCGCTGCCCAAAGCTCATCCCCCTCCTTTACTGAAAACTGATATCCATCATGTTCTGAACCTTCTTCGTGTTTTATCCAATAGTTATATGTTAAAACTTATGTTATAACTTTATACCCAATCATGTTATGTTAATGATACTAATCGCACATTCTCTGTGTTTTAGCAATGTATAACCAACAAGAGATTTTGTGCTGGGTTTTTGGCCTCCCATTTGGTTTATTAATGTGCTGGATCATGTGAAAAGTTTGAAGGATAGGTTGCCCCACCTTCCGTCTTCTCCAAATTGTGGTGGAGGAGAATGTAGTAACCCAGGGCTACTGTGTGTGTCCGGGATATATCTTTCCAGGTTCTGAACAAGGAGCTGCACTCATTAACACTTGGTGTGGGAGAATTTGCCTGGGCGGTGCGGAGC
Organism: Leptodactylus fallax; assembly: GCA_947044405.1. Lineage (NCBI taxonomy): Eukaryota > Metazoa > Chordata > Amphibia > Anura > Leptodactylidae > Leptodactylus > Leptodactylus fallax. The sequence continues at coordinate 1,611,714 of CAMRHE010000360.1, read as the reverse complement.
TGATCCCAAGAATAGAGAAATTCCAGTTACAGAGATTGGAAAAGTAAAAGAAGATGCTGATGCAATGGAGAGGTAGCAAGAAAGTGAGATAAGATAGTGAGACAACATAGAGGTTAAGAGACCACGGGTTAATAGATGGAGCATGTATGTGGCAGAAGGTGTCAGAGGAAGTGCAGGAAGGAGGGTGTAGAGAGACAGAAGGAGGTAATAAGTACTATTATCAGTGCTTTGATAGTGAGAATAATAGGGAAAAAGAGGAAAGTGATTCTAAGGAGAAGGAGTTGAAAGTGATTCAGAAAAAGTGATTCAGAAAGAGCAACGAAAAAGTAGTAAAATCTCCTAAGTACCCAGAGAAAACACCAGCAAACAGCAGTCTAGAAGGACCTGCAGAGATTGCGGTCAATAAAACCCTGATTGGAGAAAATTCTGCGCAGCTTGTGGAGTTCCCCAACCACACCTGCATCCTCCAAGAGCTGGTCTGTATCCTGTGGTAACATGGATGACCCGTCCGTGGTCTCTCAAGTGGACAAGGGTTGATTTAAGTCAATTGAGAACACATAAAGGATTTGGTGCCAATGTTTGTTTTGTATGCAGGAGGAAGCGCTTCAGCATTATCTTTGGTTTAAATAGACGGGTAACCAGCCGGCCGAACCTGCCTGCCTTAGATGTAGACAGCAAAATCTGTTTCATTTTGTTACTTTGTTATGAACCGTGCCCCAATTGTCCCCCATTGTAGAAAGATTGTCATGAAGACTTAGAAAATGAATAACGTGTCCCATATTTCCAAATTTGTGAACATGTATGTGTACGTTGTTTAATCAAAAGACGGTTATGTGACAATGTTGTAATGCTATGCTGTAATGTCTTTTTGTGTATAATTTTTGTTATGAGAACAGGGGCTTTCTCTGTTGATATATTCTGAGAATTTATTAACCTTATTGTTTGTAATTCTGGAGTGTGTAGAAGTAGTAGAGAGGCAAAAAGAAAAAGAAAAAAAAAACTCCACACACACAAGCCACTGGCCCTTTAAAAACTATGTATTGCAGGTTCTGCTGAATTTTGTAGTTCTATAGTGGGAGAAGTGGAGGGTTTAACAGCGCAGCGGTGCGTGGGCTGCTGCTTGCATGATAAGAGAACTTGATTTTGTCCTTGAGAGTCAGAACGCAAAGTAATTTAATACATGAAGATTGTGTTTATAACAAGGTTAAGAAAAAATGTGGAAGACCAAGAACCATTGTTAATGCAGATTTTGAGTTTTGGTAATATAGGATTATAATATAAATTCATTCTTGTGAGTGTCCCAGGTCCAGCTTAAATATATTCCAGTGGCTGGACAATTCAGACTACAGTGTGCCTTACTTATGCCTCCTCATGTCACTTTTGCACGTTGCACGTCACTAAAAATCCCTTTTCACCTGTTACCAATAGGTTCAGGGGGGGAGAAAGGCACAAGTATTTTCTGCTGACAATATGTTTTTATGCCATAAGAAAACTTTGATGAACCTATTGCTAACCCTGATTTTGCTAACCTTGATTTTGAGTTCTTTTATAGATGGCTCTCGATTTGGGAAGGACGGTAAATTCTACACCATTATTCTATGCCATGGTCCCTGAACACGAGGTGAAACAAGCAGAATCCCCCTAAAAGCACTCACTGAAACAGTGTAAAATGGCTGAGGGTAAGCCTGATGGGCTTTTGATTTAGCACAGGACTATCGTCCGATCTGTGCGTTTAATGTTAAGCCTAAAAGAATGTCCAGGCAAGTCAGTAGGTGATGTGGGACTTGCTGCTACCCGAACAGGTGGGCATAATCAAAGTCAAGGCACACACCAAGGCTGATACAAAGGAAAGTAGAGGTAACGTGTGGGCAGATACTGCCACCAAACTAGCTGCAGAAAAGCCTAGGGAACATGCCTCAGCACAGGGGGTCACCATACTGGACCAAAACTCTCAGCTCTCTTTTCAGGTTCTAAAAATACTGCAGGACCAAAATAGCCCAGAAGAAAAGAAGATTTGGAAACTGCAAGGAGGAAGAAAAAGGATGAACAAGTCCTGATGGCCAGTGGTAAGAGAGTATGTTACCGAGAGCATTGTTCCCAAGGATGGCGCCAGCAGCTGAAGTGCACCACTCGGAAGTAGCCATGTGTGACCTGGTGAGCAGATGATGGGGAGCTGCAGGGTTTAGCATCACTGCAGTCAGATACATGTAAGCCTGCATAACATGTGTCAGACACAATGTAGGCCAGAAGGTGAAAGGTTTCTTAGAAACACACCCCGAAGTCCTTGTACCTGTTTCAGAGATTGCGGGTTAACTATATACAGTTACCAAAGATGAGAAGGTATGAGTACGTGCTTGTGTGTATTGATCTCTCTTCAGGATGACCTGAGGCATTTCTGGTGCAGAAATCCATCACAAAAGGAACTGCAGATAAACTACTGAAAGAAGTAGTGTGCAGGTATGGGATCCCCGAGACCATCAAAGTGATAATGGAACTCACTATACAGGACAGATAACGAGAGAAATAATGGAGGCTGTGGGGATACAGCAAGTGTTCCTTACCTATACCATCCCCAGAGAAGTGGAGAATATTGTCACTTGTATTTGTTTTTCTGTAAGGTACACTCCTGACTCCTGACAGAACAATTGGCCTCAGCCCCTAGAGTATTTGGATTGTATTTTTCACAATTGTTCCAGATGTAGTATGGTGTGCTGACTGACTATGTGATTGATTGCCAAGAACATTTGACTAATGTACACTTTTGAGTTTCCTCTTTCCTTCCAGATCCTGAGTTAGTGGAAGGATATAAGATGAACCTATAAGCTACAACCCAAAGAGTGGATGGAGATAAAGAGCCACGTGAGAAGGGCCTCGATGCAACGGTCCCTTCCAGGTCCTGGTGACAACCAGTACAGCTGCGAAACTACAAGGAAAACCTTGTTGTCATGGTGGTGTCCCCACTGAATAATGTTCTTAAAGACAAATGGGACAATAAACTGTTAAAGGATATGATATGGATCCTGAGAAGAAAACCTAAAGACTATTGGACTGATGGATTTGCACCCATAATCCTGTTATGCTTCTATGCAATGTACAGACTGATCATATGTATTGTAGAGAAATGTACTGCCTGTAAGAAAGAGACATATGTGAATATGACCCCACTGCAGACGTGTATATCCCACTCAATGCGTGCGGGAAGTCAGGATGTTGTGATGTTTGACACAATAGTATGTCCACATGATCTGGAATCTGGTGAAGAAGGTTAAAAAGTCCAGCAGTTCAGGAAACTTAAAGTACAGGCATTGAGCCATACTGTTGTAAGGGAATCACTAGAGGAGCGATTCCCCAGAAGCTGCTGGAGAACTAGGGGGGAGGGGCACAACAAGACAGTGGACCCTGAGCTGAATCCCCCCACTGTCCCTGGCTAACTTGCCCGATCTGTCCTAGGTGACAGCCAGCAACCACGTCGACAGTCCCCCCTTATAATAAGTGATCACATAGAACGCAGACAAGACGCACAACAACAAAGGGAGGTCAGCTAGCCAAGGGGTCAGTAACAAACGAGCAAAGCAGTACAAAGTCAAAATTCAAGAGAATAGTCAGGGTCAAGCCAAAGGGTCAGAGAATCAAGTAACAAAGTATCAAGGAGTATAGAAAGAGAGCAGGCAAAACACAAGTGTAATAACCGGCAGCCATGTGAGGGCTGACAACCTGTTTATAGAAAGTCTGGGACCAGCCCCAGAGCAGATAGGTACACAGGCTGTCAATCACACAGGCCAGGAAGAGATTAACTCTATGCAGTCCAGAGAGAAATGTTCCTAATTACACGGGTGTGGCTTTACACAGCAAGAGAACTAGGACCATGTTCAGACTGAGCATCAAGAAGCTTACACAAAGAACCAAATTGAAGACGCCTCCTTCGCCACAGCGTGCGAGCGGAGGGCGGCGCCGAGACCCGAAACGGCAGAGACGTTACAACTGTTGTGTTAAAATCACAAATAGGTGGGATTATGTTATAGAAATTAAATGTCTGTCACTTTAACTTCTCATTAGCTTGCTATTCTTAACAATTATAGAAATGCATCTAGTAGAAGAAGCTTACAGCCTTCAATGATAAGGATATACACTGAGAGCAAGGCCAGACACCCAGTCTAGGGCAGGATGTCCTAGTGGATTTACTTGTTTATAAACTTTCTGTGAGCTGTCCTTCGAGAAGGCTGGAGATTAACCCTACTTACGCAAACAGCCCCCAGCACGTAGCTGCGCAGTTTCTCCCCTCAGATGTGCAATGGTCCCAGCCATGCTTTGCATTACGCAGCTCATAGTACTAATATACTTTGATTATTGAGATGAGTAAGGGGGGGTGTCAAGACCCTCCTCCCGCCAATGGTCAATCAGGTTTACCAGTTTTCACGCATGCTCTGTTATAATTAATAATTATTTACTGTTCTCTATAATAGCTTATGCTATGTTTTTAATAAACACAACTTGCTTAACACCGACTGAGTGTGTCAAGCTAGTTCTTTCTCTGTGAGCTCACAATATATATATATCAATATGGATTATAAATAATTTTGCACCACTTGACAATCAGGATTTTGAACCTAGTTTGGGTTTCAATAACAGAATCTATCTATAAAACATAGTGTAGAATACTCTTAGGACTCCTAGGAACCTACCTATAAAACATAGTGTAGAACACTGTCAGGCCTCCTAGGAACCTATCTATAAAACATAGTGTAGAATACTCTTAGGAACCTATCTATAAACATAGTATAGAACACTCTTAGGGCTCCTAGGAACCTATCTATAAAACATAGTGTAGAACACTGTCAGGGCTCCTAGGAACCTATCTATAAAACATAGTGTAGATCACTGTCAGGGCTCCTAGGAACCTATCTATAAAACACAGTGTAGAACACTGTCAGGGCTCCTAGGAACCTATCTATAAAACATAGTGTAGAACACTGTCAGGGCTCCTAGGAACCTATCTATAAAACATAGTGTAGAACACTGTCAGGGCTCCTAGGAATCTATCTATGAAACATAGTGTAGATCACTGTCAGGGCTCCTAGGAACCTATCTATAAAACATAGTGTAGAATACTCTTAGGGCTCCTAGGAATCTATCTATAAAACATAGTGTAGAATACTCTTAGGACTCCTAGGAGCCTACCTATAAAACATAGTGTAGAACACTGTCAGGGCTCCTAGGAACCTATCTATAAACATAGTATAGAACACTCTTAGGGCTCCTAGGAATCTATCTATAATACATACTGTAGAACACTCTTAGGAACCTACTGTATCTATAAAACATAGTGTAGAACACTGTCAGGGCTCCTATTAACCTATCTATAAAACATAGGTATAACACTGTCAGGGCTCCTAGGAACCTATCTATAAAACATAGGTTTCTAGTAGCCCTGACAGTGTTAATCCTCCAATGCAGAAAACCTTATAAAAAAAGGCAATGTCTCCGACTCACCCTCCATGGTTACAATATCCTCTAAGGCTCTACAAAAACTAATTGAGAAAACTCTCCAGCCAGTCATGAAATGACTCGCTGAGATTAAACAAAATGTCAGGGGCATTGGCTCTAGAGTGGAGCAACTGGAGGAAACACAATCAACGATTCTAGCCATGGAGAAGCCACCTCTATGGCCCTGTTGTCCTGTAAGTCTCACTTGCACTCTTATCTGGAAGATCAAGATAACGGGGAGTCGAAACAACATTTGCATACAGGGGTCCGGAAGGACTTTCTGCAAACCTAAACAATGGTGGTCATGCAGCAGATTCTGAACTCTGTCCTAGGTGACGAGGTGACCTTTACCTGGGGAGAGCACACAGGGCTTTGCACCCCAAACCTAAAGAGGGCGCACTTCCCAGAGACATTGTCTGCAAACTCCTGTCCTTTCTGGTTAAAGAAGCGATCCTTCAGAAATCATGTGCTTCTCCAGAGCTTTTATATGAGGGTCACAAAATTGCTAATTCTAAAGAATGTCACAGATCAACTAAGAACTATGAGAATACCATATAAATGGCTCATCCCCTTTGGCTTATCCTACAACTTCAATGGACGCCAGTATACCATCCACCTTCCTGAGGATCTCCTGGCTGCCTTCCTCCCTCTAGATTTGGACCCTGCCACGGTCCCCTCCTTGCTCACATGTATGGACATAGCCTCTCTGCCCGACCTGCCCAAATTTGAGATATGGAGGAAGCCCAGGGCCAAGTCTCAGAAGAAGAACGTGCACATTGACCTGGATTGATACGTTTCTATAGTGCACTAGGTATTGTTCCTCTCTTACTCCATGTTTGCTCAAATGTTACTCATTTACTGTTAACAGTTTATCTCCATGTAATGCTATACCTGGTTTGTCGTCCCGTAGCCCAGGACAGGAACCCACTGAAGTACTTATACTCAACTATTCTCAGAACCTGTTATAAGTGAGCTCCTGGGCCCCCGCCTGCCTCTTGTTATCCTTCTCTTATAAACCTCCTCCCTCCTGAGATTACCGCACTATAGATTAGGCAATTCCCTCCTGTACATTAATACTAGTTACATTAATATTACTTGTGTGATTCATTATTTGCATGTCTATTGTTAAGGTCCAAGGTGGTTAAAAAAAAAATCAGCTCTTCGATCATCCTGCTTCATGAAATCCATTTCCTTGAAGGTAAAATCCCAAATCTACCCAAATCACCCTTTTCAACGTGGTACCACTCCGGCCGGAAGAAAAATGTGGGGTTAGCATAGCATTTAAATCTGACACCCCCTTTGCTCTCACCTTTCAAATATGGGATAACTCAGGTAGATTCCTCTTCATTAAAGGTAAGCTAGCTAACACCCTGGACATGATGGGGAACATCTATGCCCCCAAATATCTTGGCTTTTGAACACAATAGAAAGCTTCTCCTCCTTTGATGAATTCTTAAAGGTGTTTTCCGGGCAAATAATGAATTTTCAAAAAAGGTCTGTTAGTGCTATTAATGGGTTAATAAGTACACCCAAATACCTTTAGCAGTGTTTTGAGTGATTTCTGCTCCTCGCATCCTCTGAATTTCTTTACATCTGCAACTTTCTGTTTTGTGCCTTTCTTACAACTCCCATGATTCCTTGGTCTACACTAGGTTTACGGTAGGTTAACACTTGCATTCAGGTTTCCGTTGGGAGGAGGCCCACTTGGGGATCCCCCGAACAGAAACCTAATCCGCTTAAAAAAGCAGTTACCCACGGAAACCAACGGACCCCATAAACTATAATGGGGTCTGCCGGGTTTCTGCCTGAGAAGGGCGAAAAATGCGGACTGGGGAACGTAGCAGAGAGGTGAACGTTGGTGGAGCCATTTTCAGGACTTTCCTGAGATGCTCAATTGGGTTGAGGTCAGGGCTCTGGCTGGGCCAGTCAGGAATGGTCACAGAGTTCTTCCGAAGCAGCTCCTTTGTTATTTTAGCTGTGTGCTTAGGGTCATTGTCTTGTTGGAAGGTGAACCTTCGGCCCAGTCTGAGGTCCAGAGCACTCTGGAAGAGGTTTTCTTCCAGGATATCTCTGTACTTGGCCGCATTCATCTTTCCTTCAATTACAACCAGTCGCCCTGTCCCCCATAGCATGATGCTGCCACCGCCATGTTTCACTGTTGGGATTGTATTGGGCAGGTGATGAGCAGTGCCTGGTTTTCTCCACACATACCGCTTAGAATTAACACCAAAAAGTTCAATCTTCGTCTTATCAGACCAAAGAATCTTATTTCTCATAGTCTGCTGGGAGTCCTTCATGTGTTTTTTGGCAAACTCTATGTGGGCTTTCATACGTCTTGCACTGAGGAGAGGCTTCCTTCGGGCCACTCTGCCATAAAGCCCCGACTGGTGGAGGGCTGCAGTGATAGGTGACTTTGTGGAACTTTCTCCCATCTCCCTACTGCATCTCTGGAGCTCAGCCACAGTGATCTTTGGCTTCTTTACCTCTCTCACCAAGGCTCTTCTCCCACAATTGCTCAGTTTGGCTGGACGGCCAGGTCTAGGAAGAGTTCTGGTCGTCCCAAACTTCTTCCATTTAAGGATTATGGAGGCCGCTGTGCTCTTAGGAACCTTGAGTGCTGCAGAAATTCTTTAGTAACCTTGGCCAGATCTGTGCCTTGCCACAATTCTGTCTCTGAGCTCCTTGGGCAGTTCCCTTGACCTCATGATTTTCATTTGCTCTGACATGCACTGTGAGCTGTGAGGTCTTATATAGACAGGTGGGCGTCTTTCCTAATCAAGTCCAATCAGTTTAATTAAACACAGGTGGACTCTAATGAAGGAGTAGAACCATCTCAAGGAGGATCAGAAGGAAATGGACAGCAGTGAGTTATATATGAGGGTCACAGCAAAGGCTCTGAATATGACCATGGGAGATTTCAGTTTTTCTTTTTTAATAAATTTGCAAAAATATCTACAGTTCTGTTTTTTTTTCTGTCAAGATGGGGTGCTGAGTGTACATTAATGAGAAATAAAATGAACTTTTTTGCTTTTAGCAAATGGCTGCAATGAAACAAAGAGTGAAAAATTTAAAGGGGTCTGAATACTTTCCATACTCACTGTATACACACACACAAAAAACAAAACAAAACAAAGAATTTGGAATATTTGGGTGGAATCCAGTTCATTATGAACTGATTAGCCCATGTCTAGTATGAAATAATATTTATGCCATGATAATAAATTCAGCCTACATTTGGCTCTGTAAACGGAGAAATAAAAAAGTTATGGCCTTTGGAAGATCGGGAGTGAAAAAACAAAAATCAAAAAATGGCTGCGGTGGGAAGGGGTTAATATACAGACATATTATAGCCATGTGAAGAAACTCATAAGACAACATTAGCGCCATATTATGGACAGAAAAATACAGATAAAATACAGTTGAAAAATACGCTCATGTGAGTTGGACCATTTTCACACCTCGGTTTTTTATGTCGTGTGCAGATTTCTACTTACATTTTACATCTTACTAAGACTGGCATTCTCTAGCATATGTTATAGTATTTATCTGCCCCGCTCCACCCAAAAAAGTGGTGAGTGGGGGGGGTAGAATGTGGACTATGTTTGGGACAAAATAGTGCCGTGCCCTAAAGATGCCCCATAAAAGGACATAATAAGTTCCCCTCAATGATTTTCTGGACATTGTGTCAGTGATTCTTCCATTTTCCAAGTGAAAAAAAGAGTCAATCATTTTTAGAAACAAAAATACTAAACTTTATATTGACTGATCATTGACACATGGCCAGAAAATGGACCCATAGACCATAATGGACGTCTGTAATCCGTGAAACTTACGAATAGAGCGTGTTTTTAGTTTTATGGACTAATTGGGGGGAATTTATCAGAAAACTGGCGTAGCGGCGTGATACTATGGTGCATGTTTAGCGCAAGACCCTGCATTGTACCTTAAAAAAAAAAAAAAAGCAACAAAATCTGAAACAAAAAGCCCTAGTTTCCCATGACATGAGGCCTCAGGCACACAACCACGGGGGTCAGTAAAAACGGTACGGACACCAATCTGTGTGTTATCCATGGTTGTCACTGACCCGTACATTGAAGTGAATGGACCGAGCCACAAATACAGATTGGTATAGGTCCTGCTCCATATTTGGACTGAGCTTTGCTCTTTACTATGGCCCAGACTCACAGCCGCAAGAACTACATCTGTGAATACGGGCCTATAGAGATGAACGGGTCCTTACTTTTATCCACAATTGCGGACAATAACTGCGGTCATGTGCAGAAGGCTTTAGGGTAACTTTGAGGCACCGATTCTAGATATGGACATGGGTCTTGCTGGTGGGGATCACAAAGACATGGAGTCCGGAGCAGCAGTCTGCCATCATGTCTCTGCCCCATCACACCTCTCCTCCATTACAAACACAAAAAGTTGCCCCAGTCCTCTGATAGCACCTAGACCATGACTGCCAATACGTACTGTATAGAAGGAGACAGGAAAATGAGTTCTTTGGTGCTAGTAGAGACTGGGGCAACTTTTTGTATTCACATTTGTATTTCAGCCACAACAGGCACTGGCGTGTCTTGATTATACTGTTTGGCAGTGTTGACCAGTTTTTTTGTTAGTTGCGCCTCTCCTCCATTAGCTAAAGGGAGAACAGGTGACAGGAATCCCATTACATAACATTATAAAATGGCCGCCTGGTCACTTTCCCTGCAGCTGGCTGCTCCCGGACTAATGGAGCCTGTACACATCTTATTGTCTCTGCAGACAACCTTCTGTCCCCTGGACTGGGCACTTTTGGTCTTTGGAGGGGTGTCAGCAGAGCCCTTCATGCCATGTATAACACTGCAGTCCTCTGCTCCGTCCGCCCACTGATCTGTGTTTCCGAGTATTTCACCTCACATGTATCGTGTTTCTCTTATCTCGGTGCCTCCATGTTTACCTGGGAAAGGTTATCTGTGTATGTGATATCACATATCGGCTGCCAGAGTTATCTATCAGTCCTTGTGTGATCCTGTGGTTGTGACTTCATGGCCAGTGCAGGTTGTCAGACTTTATGTGTTTTTTTCTTTCTATTATGTTTGCATTGTGCTGCGCTCTCCCTTTAAGCCCTGACATTGGTGCTCCACTTTACCTGAGATGTCATGGCGACCTCCAGTGGGAGAACCATGTATGGCCATACCTCCCAACTTTCAAAGGACAGACAAAGGGACAACTGTTGTTTGCACTCCGCAGCAAATTTAGCTCCACTCTCTTCTACGTGAAATCCGACCATTCCGATCCATTTTTCTTTGTGCCCCTCCACAGTATAATGCTCCTACAGTCATCCTAACATTATATGCCCCCACATTAAAATGTTCCCCTCCAATTGCCCCACAGTATTAAGTCCCTCTCCTTGTGTCCCAGTTTAAACTGGCGGAAACTAGAGGGGAACATTAACCCTTTCATGCCTCTGTCCATTTTTGTTTTTACATTTCCGTTTTTCCCTCTCCCCATTACAAAAGCCATAATTTTTCATTTTTCAGTTCACAGAGTCACATGATGGCTTATTGTTTGTGGGACAAATTGTACTTTGTAATGGGAGCTTCCAATATCCTGTACAATGTACTGGGAAACTAGAAAAAAATTCTGAATGAGGTGGAATTGGAAAAAAAATGAATTTGCGCCAATTTCTTATGGGTTTAATTTTTACGACATTCACTATGTGGTAGTAATGACATGTTACCTGTATTCTGAGGGTCAGTACGAACACGGTGATACCAAATTTTTATAGTACTAGCAGAAGGACCCGGCTTTGCAAGGGTATATTTCATTTTTTGTTTGTGTAGTGGCCCAATAAGAATAGGTTGGTTGCTATGGAAACCTGGTGTAAAGCTGTGTGTATGTGAAGACTGAAGAACCTGCGAGTTTCCATTGGTCCATAAGCGTCATGTGATCATGTGTATCTCAGTTTGGATATCAGTGAAAAACCTGTGATCGGTTGTTATGAAAACCTGGAGTAAAGCTGTGTGTATGTGACCTTGTGTAACAGTGTCATCCACAGCGCCCTGCCCCTTTAAAGCTGACCTTATGGAAACCTGGTAAATTAAATGTGAACTTATATTAGCTGATACACGTCATATGACTGAATATTTAAGGACCCTCGAACTAATATTTAAGGACCTGCGAACTGTTACTGACTAATAGAGGTCATAAATAGGTTGGTTGCTATGGAAACCTGGTGTTTCTGTGTGTATGTGACCTTATGTAACAGTGTCATCCACACCGCCCTGCCCCGTTAAAGCTGACCTACAGCAGTGAAGAAAAATGGCTTGGTTGTTATGGAAACCTGGAGTAAAGCTGTGTGCATGTGGAGACTAAGCGACTGCGAGCTTCTATTGGCTGATATGTGACCGTGAGTATGGCAGTTGGAATATGAGTGAAAGACTTGCAGGCTTGTATTGGGAATACTGTATCTCAGGAACAGTACATCCTAGAGAGCTGAAATCCAGTCTAAAACCTTCCCAGACACCTGATGTACATGTGTGCCAAATTTGGTGAGGATCGGTCCAGCCATTTGGTTGCGCATAAAGAACAGACAGACAGAAACTAAGTTTTATATATAGAAGAGATTTGTAATGTTTTTGATACCTTTTAAAAAATGTAAAACTTTGCAACATAGAGAAAAAATTTTGTGTCGCCATATTGTGACACCTGTAAGGCACTGGGTAAGGCGTCTTTTTATGTGGGAGAAGATGGCGTTTTTATTGATACCATTTTGGGGAAGTTCTGATGGTTTGATCTCTTTTTATTACATTTTTTTATAGGAGGCAAAATGCTGAAAAAAAAAAAATCGCCATTTTGATTTTTTCCCTGCTACGCCATTCACCGTATGGCATAAATATTTTAATAGTTTGGACATTTTGAGCGCTGGAGACCTAAAGTGTTAATGTTTATTTTTGTTTATTTATTTTTCTATGTGACCTAGGGAAAGGGGGGGGGATTTGAACTTTTATAATTTTTGTTTTTTTATACTTTTAAAAACTTTTTTTTTCTTTTTCTTTTACTTTTATTTTCAGACTCCCTAGGGACTTTGAACCCTAGGGGGTCTGATATATCTTGCAGTGAATAGTAAAATACAGTTGTCCTAAAAAGTTTACATACCCCGGCAGATTTTTTGTTTTTTTGGCCTTTTTTCAGAGAATATTAATGATAACACAAAAACTTTTTCTCCACTCATGGTTAGTGGTTGGTTGAAGCCATTTATTGTCAAACTTCTGTGTTTTTCTCTTTTTAAATCATAATGACAACCAAAAACATCAAAATGACCCTGTTCAAAAATTCACACACCCTGGTGATTTTGGCCTGATAACATGCCCAGAAACCAAACCACGGTCAGGTAGATGAAACAAAATTTCGTCCACAACTGCCCAGAAAATTGTTCGGGATGCAAAGAAAAACCCCACACGTAACATCAGCTGAAATACAGGACTCTCTGAAAACTATCGGTGCGGCTGTTTCAAGATGCACAATAAGGAGGCACTTGAAGAAAAATGGGCTGCATGGTTGAGTTGCCAGAAGAAAGACATTACTGCGCAAATGCCACAAAGAATCTCGCCTTCAATATGCCAAACAGCACAGAGACAAGCCTCAAAACTTCTGGAACAAGGTCATTTGGAGTGATGAGACAAAAATCAAACTTTTTGGCCACAACCATAAACGTTCCATTTGGAGAGGTGTCAACAAGGCCTATGATGAAAGGAACACCATTCCTATTGTAAAGCACGGAGGTGGATCAATGATGATGTGGGGATGTGTGAGCTTCAAAGGCACAGGAAACTTGGTCAAAGCTGAAGGAAAGATGAATGCAGCACGTTATCAGCAAATACTGGAGGCAAATTTGTACTCATCAGCCAGGAAGCTGCGCATGGGATGTACTTGGACGTTCCAACATGACAACGATCCAAAACACAAGGTCAAGTCGACCTGTCATTGGCTACCGCAGAAGAAAGTGAAGGTTCTGGAGTGGCCATCTCAGTCTCCTGACCTCAATATCATTGAGCCCCTCTGGGGAGATCTCAAGCGCGCAGGACATGCAAGACAGCCCAGGAATTTACAGGAACTGGAGAACCATCTGAGAAAATAAAGAGCCTCATCCACAACTACCACAAAAGACTTCAAGCTGTCATTGATGTCAGAGGGGGCAATACACGGTATTAAGAACTGGGGCATGGGAACGTTTGAACAGGGTCATTTTGATGTTTTTGGTTGTCATTATGATTTAAAAAGAGAAAACACAGAAGTTTGACAATAAATGGCTTCAACCAACCACTAACCATTAGTGGAGAAAAAGGTTTTGTGTTATCATTCATATTCTCTGAAAAAAGGCCAAAAAAACAAAAAATCTGCCGGGGTATGTAAACTTTTTAGCACAACTGTATAAGGAGGCATGTGCTTCATCATAAGTGAGCTGCATCCTCCAGCAATGGGATCATGAAGACTGGCAGTAATAACCCCAGTCATCATAAATCTGCCCCATTGACCCCTAGTTGTGATGGTGTTCATCACAAATAACTGCATTCTCCCCCTATTGTCTAGATTTCCTTTACTGACTATAATTTGGTGGCTTCCTTCTCCTCTCCGCTTATGTTAACCACATTAGTAGCCACCCCAAAATCGAAATGTTCCTTTCCAGCGATGCCCATAAGAACAGACCGATCAATGGTAATAGCAAGCAGTGAGCACTGGCAAGAAACGGCCAGGGCTAGAACCTGTGATGAGGGTGTGATATTAGCGTATTATTTATTATTTTTTTTTTTTAATTATTTTACTTTCATTTTTATTTTTTTACTTCTTTCCAGGATCAGAGGCTGTAAGACCCAGCAGCTCTAACAGCCTCTTATCCTGGCGAATCACGTGACCGCCGGGTCAGAGGGGAGCTGCATCATGGCGGCTCCCATAGCTCTGTATACAGCGCTCATTGAACGCTATGTACACAGTGATCGGGAAGGCAGGGACAGTAATAAACCTTCCCTGCCTTCTCTAGGGGACCTTCGACTGTAGAGAAGGCACGGAGTGCTTTTTTCGATTTAAAATTAGCAGGATACTCTTGGCTCAAGAGGTTTCTGATGGCAGTGAAGTGCCTTAACCCAGCTTCTAGGTGTCTGGTCCCTCTTTGGGAATTTAATCTTATGCTCTCAGATCTCACTGAGTCTCCATTTGAGCTTTATAAAGCCTATCTATCAAGTTACTTACCCTCAGAATGTCCTTTCTTCTAGCTATAACATCAGCTAGAAGAATTTCTGAGGTACAGGCTTTTCCTCCAGTCTTCCTTACACCATACCTCCCAACCATCCCGTATTCTGTGGGATAGTCCCAGATTGTGAGTCCTGTCCCGAGGTCCCAGGAGGTATGTCCCGGATTCAATTCAACTGGTGGCAGATGAAGGGGGACATTAAACTGGTGGCAGATTTAGGGGAGTAATTAAACTGGGGGCAGATGAAGGAGGGCATTAAGCTGGTGGCAGATGAAGGGGGACATTAAACTGATGGAAAATGTAGGGGGCAATTAAATGGTACAGGTGAAGGGGGACATTAAACTGCGGGCAGATGAAGGGGGGCATTAAGCTGGTGGCAGATAAAGGCGGACATTAAACTGGCGGCAGATGAAGGGGGACATTAAGCTGGTGGCAGATGAAAGGGGACATTAAACTGGTGGCGGATATAGGGGGGCAATTAAATGGGGCAGATGAAGGGGGACATTAAACTGGGGGCAGATGAAGGGAGGCATTAAGCTGGTGGCAGATAAAGGCGGACTTTAAACTGGCGGCAGATGAAGGGGGACATTAAACTCTTGGCAGATGAAGAGGGACATGAAACTGGTGGCAGAAGAAGGGGTCAATTAAATTGGGGACAAATGAAGGGGGGCATTAAACTGGTGGCAGATGAAGGGGGGACATTAAGCTGGTGCCAGATGAAGGGGGACATTAAACTGGGGGTAACTGGAGGAGGACATTAAACCGTGGGGGTAGCTGGAGGGGGACATGTCTGCCTCTAGTTGCCCACACTTTAATGTCCTCCTCCAGCTGATCCAGTTTAATGCCCCCTTCTAGTTGCCCCCAGTTTAAACTGGGGCACAAGCAGAGGGACTTCATACTATGGGGCAATTGGAGGGGAAGATTATAATGTGGGGGCATATAATGTTAGGGTGACTGTAGGAGCATTATACTGGGTGGGGGCACAAAGAGAAATGGATGAAAATGTCAACATAGAAGTGGGTGGAGCTAAATTTGCAGCAGTGCGCATAGTGCGCCACACATTTCGTCCCTCTTTCTGTCCTTTGAAAGTTGGGAGGTATGGTACAGTATTTTTTTCCTCCATTATCACTGTGCAGGCTGCAATGTCAAAATTTAGGTTGATACGACGGAGAGTCCGGTGCAAGTGTAAATCTAGCCCTAGTTGCAGAAACGTAGCAGAATGTTAGCTGCAGAATCACAAGCGGTTTCCCTGTAGATTTAATGGGGAAAGAAAAAATACAGCCAAAACACTGTGGAAAAAACGTAATTGCGTTTTCAGTTCTTTTCTGCTGTTTTTTTTTATTTGAGATTCGCTATGTGGGGCTTTAGCCTAAAGGTATGTGTCATCACAAAATGGTCGTATTTTTTTCCATGTCACTATATATTTAAAAAAGTACTAAATCCTGCAATATTCTGGATCCGGTTTTAATAAATTAAAAAATGGCGACGCTTTTCCTTGTGAAAAAAAAAACATCGAAACGTGTTTCTCCATCTTGGCACAGTGGAAACGGCACTGAGAGAGCAGCAGGAGGGGCTGACCAGCAGTCACTGTGGTAGAAATGCAAAAATACACTGAATGAGGGGGGCGCCACGCTGGTTTATGGTTATGCCCTGTGTATACAGAGAAAGCAGAAAGAAGGGACTGGTGGGGGACCCAGGCAGCGATGAAATGGCTATTTAATGACCCAAACTTAGGATAGGTCAAAATCAGATGGGAGTCTGACACCTGGCACCTCCACAGTACTATGGTCTCTTTACTGCTTACGAAGTACAGTGCCATACATCAATAGTGGCAGTGCTTGGTATTGCAGCTCAGCCCCATTTACATGAATAAGACTGAGCTGCAAACACGACACGTGACTAATGAATGTTACATCATATAGCCTAAGAAGTAGAAGTGTCACTCATCGGAGCGCCACTGCCCATTCAGTCATGGCCCCATTTATTAAGACAATGAAAGGCTTAGGGCGTGTACTATGGCAAAATGACCCTTTAAAAATAAATTGCCCCCAACATTTTTTACAGTAGTTCAGTTTTACCCCCACTCAGTAATGAGGGAATAGAATAATTACATCCACTATTTCATGATTATCTGCAAAATATTTTATTTTCGTGCAAAACCCATACAAAAATATATAACAATTATCAAAGCGGGTACAAAAAATGCCCGAGCTGGGGGAGGAAAGACATCTTATCAGCATCATCATCATCACACAGACGATTATACCTATATAAGGGGCGTAACTAGAAAAGACTGGGCCCCCAAGCAAACTTTTGACTTGGGACCCCTCACAGCATAGCACCCCGTTTCCTGGCCCCCACATAGTATAAGGCCCCATTTACACACAATATAATGTCCCAAAGTGACCACCAGATAGAATAATATCCCATAGCGGCCCCTACACACAGTATAATGTCCCATAGCGGCCACTGCACACAGTATAATATCCCATAGCGGCCCCTGCACACAGTATAGTGTCCCATAGCGGCCCCTGCACATAGTATAATGTCCCATAGCGGCCCCTGCACATAGTATAATGTCCCATAGCGGCCCCTGCACATAGTATAATGTCCCATAGCGGCCCCTGCACATAGTATTGCGTCCCATAGTGGCCCCTGCACACAGTATAATGTCCCATAGCGGCCCCTGCACACAGTATAATGTCCCATAGCGGCCCCTACACACAGTATAATGTCCCATAGCGGCCCCTGCACATAGTATTGCGTCCCATAGTGGCCCCTGCACACAGTATAATGTCCCATAGCGGCCCCTGCACACAGTATAATGTCCCATAGCGGCCCCTACACACAGTATAATGTCCCATAGCGGCCCCTGCACACAGTATAATATCCCATAGCGGCCCCTGCACACAGTATTGTGTCCCATAGCGGCCCCTGCCCATAGTATAATGTCCCATAGCAGCCCCTGCGCACAGTATAATATCCCATAGCGGCCCCTGCACACAGTATAATATCCCATAGCGGCCCCTGCACATAGTATAATGTCCCATAGCGGCCCCTGCACATAGTATAATGTCCCATAGCGGCCCCTGCACATAGTATTGTGTTCCCATAGCGGCCCCTGCACATAGTATTGCGTCCCATAGTGGCCTCTGCACAAAGTATAATGTCCCATAGCGGCCCCTGCGCACAGTATAGTGTCCCATAGCGGCCCCTGCGCACAGTATAGTGTCCCATAACGGCCCCTGCGCACAGTATAATATCCCATAGCGGCCCCTGCACACAGTATTGTGTCCCATAGCGGCCCCTGAACACAGTATTGTGTCCCATAGCGGCCCCTGCACACAGTATTGTGTCCCATAGCAGCCCCTGCACACAGTATTGTATCCCATAGCGGCCCCTGCACACAGTATTGTGTCCCATAGCAGCCCCTGCACATAGTATTGCGTCCCATAGTGGCCCCTGCACACAGTATAATGTCCCATAGCGGCCCCTGCACACAGTATAGTGTCCCATAGCGGCCCCTACACACAGTATAATGTCCCATAGCGGCCCCTACACACAGTATAATGTCCCATAGCGGCCCCTGCACACAGTATAATATCCCATAGCGGCCCCTGCACACAGTATAGTGTCCCATAGCGGCCCCTGCCCATAGTATAATGTCCCATAGCAGCCCCTGCGCACAGTATAATATCCCATAGCGGCCCCTGCACACAGTATAATATCCCATAGCGGCCCCTGCACATAGTATAATGTCCCATAGCGGCCCCTGCACATAGTATAATGTCCCATAGCGGCCCCTGCACATAGTATTGCGTCCCATAGCGGCCCCTGCACATAGTATTGCGTCCCATAGTGGCCCCTGCACACAGTATAATGTCCCATAGCGGCCCCTGCGCACAGTATAGTGTCCCATAGCGGCCCCTGCACACAGTATTGTGTCCCATAGCGGCCCCTGCACACAGTATTGTGTCCCATAGCGGCCCCTGCACACAGTATTGTGTCCCATAGCAGCCCCTGCACACAGTATTGTGTCCCATAGCGGCCCCTGCACACAGTATTGTGTCCCATAGCGGCCCCTGCAAACAGTATTGTGTCCCATAGCAGCCCCTACACACAGTATAGTGTCCCATAGCGGCCCCTGCGCACAGTATAGTGTCCCATAGCGGCCCCTGCGCACAGTATAGTGTCCCATAGCGGCCCCTGCGCACAGTATAGTGTCCCATAGCGGCCCCTGCGCACAGTATAATGTCCCATAGCGGCCCCTGCACACAGTATTGTGTCCCATAGCGGCCCCTGCACACAGTATTGTGTCCCATAGCAGCCCCTGCACACAGTATTGTGTCCCATAGCGGCCCCTGCACACAGTATAGTGTCCCATAGCGGCCCCTGCGCACAGTATAGTGTCCCATAGCAGCCCCTACACACAGTATAGTGTCCCATAGCGGCCCCTGCGCACAGTATAGTGTCCCATAGCGGCCCCTGCGCACAGTATAGTGTCCCATAGCGGCCCCTGCGCACAGTATAGTGTCCCATAGCGGCCCCTGCGCACAGTATAATGTCCCATAGTGGCCCCTGCACACAGTATTGTGTCCCATAGCGGCCCCTGCACACAGTATTGTGTCCCATAGCAGCCCCTGCACACAGTATTGTGTCCCATAGCGGCCCCTGCACACAGTATAGTGTCCCATAGCGGCCCCTGCCCATAGTATAATTTCCCATAGTGTCCCCTCCACACAGTATTACGTCCCACAGTGGACCACCCACTAACAATTATTACCTTTTGATGATCTTTTATTCCTTAATAGTCACTTTTTAAATAAGATGACACATACTGTGGGTACATCTTAGATGCCAATTGTTCTAAGCTAGAGATGTTCATCTATGGAGTACGAGTCAAGTACCGCCATACAACCTGTTTATGAGTAATTGTCCGTGCCATATTGGCATATATGTGATCATTATATACTGTCTTTGTTTCCATTTTAAATACCTAATAAAAACACTGAAACAGAATTGTTCGGCCTCGTTAAAATTTGGAATATTCTGGTCGAATCCACTTAGTTATAAACAGATTCGCCATCTCTATTTGTTACCTGCTTTCTTTTCCCAGTTTCCATTGGACAATATTATTTTTGCATGGGTGCTCAACGTTACAAGTGAATATTTTCCCAAAGTCTCCCTTTTTAACAGTGTAACTCAAAAAACCACAGAAACTGGAGACTAAACTCTCATCGTCTTCATGTTGAGACGTTTGGGACAGAATTTCTTCATCCTCTTTGAACCAGGTCACTTTTATGTCTCGAGGATAGAATGAATGAATTCTGCACTTCAGCTCCAACTGGTCTCCAACATTGTAGGACTCTTGGTTGGTCTGAATTGGATTCAATATGGGCTCTATAAAATAAGGAAAACTATCAGCTAAACATATGGTAAATGCCATTAAGAATCGATAGAAATGAACAAAAGTCTGAGTCTATACATAACTATGAAGTATAGAAGATGGACAGCAGAATGGTAGACTTCATGCTCCATGTAGAAGGACATGTCCCCTTTTATTTTTAGCGTAGGGCAGATGTGTTTATCCCAGGCATGTGTAAATTCACTTAGGGTGTGTTCACACAGAGTTTTCTCCTCAAGGATTTGGGGCATTTTACATTGTAAGTATAGAGACCATAGAAAAACATAATGGGGCCACATTCCACTATGACTAGCTAATGTCTCCATCTAAAGGGGTTTCCCACGAACATAACCATATTTCAGTATATAGACTATTAAAAGTTAAAAATTTTTGCAAATATAAATCATTACAAATTTTAAAGAGTTTTAGAGATTTTCTCTAACCATCTTAGTGGTAACATCTGTTGTCTTGATCAGTTGCCAATGGATACGACCATGAATGCAGGAACCTTCAATGTTCTGGGACTTGTCAGAAACCAGCCTTGTTCTGGTTTCTGACAAGACACTACATGTATAAGAAGATAACCCGACCACAATAAGGACATCATGGCTGGTTATCAGGAGGACACTACATGTATGAGAAGATAACCCGACCACAATAAGGACATCATGGCTGGTTATCAGGAGGGACACTACATGTATGAGAAGATAACCCGGACACAATAAGGACATCATGGCTGGTTATCAGGACACTACATGTATGAGAAGATAACCCGACCACAATAAGGACATCATGGCTAGTTATCAGGAGGACACTACATGTATGAGAAGATAACCCGACCACAATAAGGACATCATGGCTGGTTATCAGGAGGGACACTACATGTATGAGAAGATAACACGACCACAATAAGGACATCATGGCTGGTTATCAGGACACTACATGTATGAGAAGATAACCTGACCACAATAAGGACATCATAGCTGGTTATCAGGAGGGACATTACATGTATGAGAAGATAACCTGACCACAATAAGGACATCATGGCTGGTTATCAGGACACTACATGTATGAGAAGATAACCCGACCACAATAAGGACATCATGGCTGGTTATCAGGAGGGACACTACATGTATGAGAAGATAACCCGGACACAATAAGGACATCATGGCTGGTTATCAGGACACTACATGTATGAGAAGATAACCCGACCACAATAAGGACATCATAGCTGGTTATCAGGAGGGACATTACATGTATGAGAAGATAACCTGACCACAATAAGGACATCATGGCTGGTTATCAGGAGGACACTACATGTATGAGAAGATAACCTGACCACAATAAGGACATCATGGCTGGTTATCAGGACACTACATGTATGAGAAGATAACCCGACCACAATAAGGACATCATGGCTGGTTATCAGGAGGACACTACATGTATGAGAAGATAACCCGACCACAATAAGGACATCATGGCTGGTTATCAGGAGGGACACTACATGTATGAGAAGATAACCCGACCACAATAAGGACATCATGGCTGGTTATCAGGACACTACATGTATGAGAAGATAACCCGACCACAATAAGGACATCATAGCTGGTTATCAGGAGGGACATTACATGTATGAGAAGATAACCTGACCACAATAAGGACATCATGGCTGGTTATCAGGAGGACACTACATGTATGAGAAGATAACCTGACCACAATAAGGACATCATGGCTGGTTATCAGGAGGACACTACATGTATGAGAAGGTAACCCAACCACAATAAGGACATCATGGCTGGTTATCAGGACACTACATGTATGAGAAGATAACCTGACCACAATAAGGACATCATGACTGGTTATCAGGAGGACACTACATGTATGAGAAGATAACCCGACCACAATAAGGACATCATGGCTGGTTATCAGGAGGACACTACATGTATGAGAAGATAACCCGACCACAATAAGGACATCATGGCTGGTTATCAGGAGGACACTACATGTATGAGAAGATAACCTGACCACAATAAGGACATCATGGCTGGTTATCAGGAGGACACTACATGTATGAGAAGATAACCCAACCACAATAAGGACATCATGGCTGGTTATCAGGACACTACATGTATGAGAAGATAACCTGACCACAATAAGGACATCATGACTGGTTATCAGGAGGGACACTACATGTATGAGAAGATAACCCGACCACAATAAGGACATCATGGCTGGTTATCAGGAGGACACTACATGTATGAGAAGATAACCCGACCACAATAAGGACATCATGGCTGGTTATCAGGAGGACACTACATGTATGAGAAGATAACCCGACCACAATAAGGACATCATGGCTGGTTATCAGGAGGACACTACATGTATGAGAAGATAACCTGACCACAATAAGTACATCATTGCTGGTTATCAGGAGAACACTACATGTATGAGAAGATAACCCGACCACAATAAGGACATCATGGCTGGTTATCAGGAGGGACACCACATGTATGAGAAGATAACCCGCACACAATAAGGACATCATGGCTGGTTATCAGGACACTACATGTATGAGAAGATAACCCGACCACAATAAGGACATCATGGCTGGTTATCAGGAGGACACTACATGTATGAGAAGATAACCCGACCACAATAAGGACATCATGGCTGGTTATCAGGACACTACATGTATGAGAAGATAACCCGACCACAATAAGGACATCATAGCTGGTTATCAGGAGGACAGACATGTATGAGAAGATAACCTGACCACAATAAGGACATCATGGCTGGTTATCAGGAGGACACTACATGTATGAGAAGGTAACCCAACCACAATAAGGACATCATGGCTGGTTATCATGACACTACATGTATGAGAAGATAACCTGACCACAATAAGGACATCATGACTGGTTATCAGGAGGACACTACATGTATGAGAAGATAACCCGACCACAATAAGGACATCATGGCTGGTTATCAGGAGGACACTACATGTATGAGAAGATAACCTGACCACAATAAGGACATCATAGCTGGTTATCAGGAGGGGACACTACATGTATGAGAAGATAACCCGACCACAATAAGGACATCATGGCTGGTTATCAGAAGGACACTACATGTATGAGAAGATAAGCCTACCACAATAAGGACATCATGGCTGGTTATCAGGAGGGGACACTACATGTATGAGAAGATAACCCGACCACAATAAGGACATCATGGCTAGGTTTCTGACCATAGAAAGTTCCTGCATTCATGGTTGTATCCATTGGTAGTCGATCAACACAACGTCACCACTAAGATGCTTAGAGAAAATCTTTATAACTGCAAAATTTTCAAAATTTTAAATTACTCATATTTGCAATAATGTTTAACTTTTAAATTGTCTATAGATTTGAATACAGTTATGTTTTTGTGAAAATCCCTTTCAGTTAAGGGTGTACGTTAAGGAGTGAAAAGCACTCCACCCTGAGTGGTGAGTCATGATGCTGGGAATAGGAGGTGAAAGCTATCCCTTAAAGAGAGTGACAGAGATCAGAACAACCAGAGATCAGAACAAGACAGATAATGTATGTACATGTATGTATGTACACAGTGACCGTACCAGCAGAATAGTGAGTGCAGCTCTGGAGTATAATACAGGATGTAACTCAGGATCAGAACAGGATAAGTAATGTAATGTATGTACACAGTGACTGCACCGGCAGAATAGTGAGTGCAGCTCTGGAGTATAATACAGGATGTAACTCAGGATCAGTACAGGATAAGTAATGTAATGTATGTACACAGTGACTGCACCAGCAGAATAGTGAGTGCAGCTCTGGAGTATAATACAGGATGTAACTGGAGAGTAATGTTTTGCAAAGTGTATGCATATTCCATTTATATATAAAGTAAAATGATTTGCTCAGAGATGGATATATCTGTTTTATTATTATCAGACAATCTTCTGCCCCATGTTGTGGTATTTATTACATCACTTACCTAGTTTTTCCAGTTTCCATTGCACAAACTTGCTGCTTTTCCATTGATGCTTCACTTTACAGCGGAATGTTTTCTCACAGTCTTCCTCTGTTACAGTGCACTGGACAGAACTTGTAAGTGAATAGAGTCCATTCATTGTTCTCATTGCTTCTTTATTTGCTAGTGATATTTCTTCTGTGTCTTTGTACCATAACACTTCTATATTTTTTGGATAAAAAGAATGGATTCTGCATGTCAGCTCCAACACGTCCCCAACTTTGTAGGATTCTTGGTTGGTCTCGATAGGTTCCAGTTTGGGTGTAGCTGCAGGTATA
Source organism: Leptodactylus fallax (assembly GCA_947044405.1). Lineage (NCBI taxonomy): Eukaryota > Metazoa > Chordata > Amphibia > Anura > Leptodactylidae > Leptodactylus > Leptodactylus fallax. The sequence continues at coordinate 1,587,281 of CAMRHE010000360.1, read as the reverse complement.
TAAAATATACAAAAAATGAGTAAATGAAATATAATATATGTAAACTCCTTTTTAGTATACAGTAGGTAATGTGAGGGATACAGCAGGATGTAAAGGTAACCTTGATGTAGTCACTTCTGGTGTTTCGAAGGATTTGATGTTCCTACTTACATTTGACTTTCAGTATTTGATACTGGTACAAGGGCGACTTCAGGGTGGCATGATAAACCTCCAGAGAGAGGACGGCTCCATTATGTATGTGAAACTTGGGCGTTATATGTATGGAACAGACACAGTTGAAGAAGAAGTATTTATACAGTGATATTTCACCATCCAAGCGTAGGTCATCCCTGGTCTGTAAACGCAGATTCTGTTCGATATTGTCCTCTCGTGATATATTTCTGGGACTTTCTGAGCTCCAGGAATCGATTTCAGTCTTGTTCTCTCTGCCTTTATCCAAATATAGCTTTATAGTAAGATTTTTTGGCCTGAAGCAGGATATATGGCATTTCAGAGTATCCTCCTTCATATGGAACAGGTCTTCTTTAGTGATCTCCCAGACCATCGGTGACACTGGACACATCAGAATGAGATATTCTATTATATATAGAGATCATCCACAAACCACAATATAAACGTGTCTATTAACATTTACAGACGGATGACCTGCAAGTTGAGTTTCGGACCAAACTTTGACCCTATCAAACCATCATGACATTGGCGCGTCTGTGATTGGGCCTCAATGACCCCCCGGTGCCCATCATCTCACAGAAGAGGCCAGAAGAAGCCCAAAGACTAATTGAGCACACTGGGGAACTTGCATTGGACGCCATGAAGGAGCCCCGGAGAGGTGAGGGAAGTATCAGTGGTTATTATTTTACTGCACCCTCCTGAACCTCCAATTATTATACTCTGGGGTCTATAGATACCCTGGACTATAATAATATCACTTATGGTTTAGACTGAACTTGGGTCCACAATGATACTGGGGGGCATGGTGGATGGGAGATAAACTCCTGATAGTGGGACAATGGAAGAAACTTGTTATCAACACCATCCAGTATGAGTAAGTGCTATACAAAGCTAGAGGTGGTCCCAGAAATTCTCCACAAAGTATGGGATGCATGGTGCGACTCTCCACTCTTCCCCAAGGCTATGAATTTTTCATCTAGACTAGGAAATCCCTGATAAGAACTGGGCGGCTCGCAGAGACTTTCCTCAGTTTCCTTGACTATATAATCTTGATGCCATTCCCATAAATGCTCGATACATGTGCTAGCTGAAAAATTCAGCTTCAGGAATTTGAAGATGAATTTTCCACTTGTTCAAGTTCTGTGTCAAATTCTGCACCAGCCAGGTAGTGTTTTCGGCTTTCCATTCACTTAAGTGGCAGTTATCGGGCAGAATCTGCCTGAAGATCGAGCATGACGCTTATTTTTCGACTAGCTGAAAAAGTCTGCTAGAGGAAAAATCCACTAGAGGAAAAGTCAGCATCTGACTCCCATTGGAATGAGTAGAGGCCGGTTTCAGGCAGAATTTGGAGCTGATTTTGAGACAGAATCTGCTACAAATTCAGTGCCAAGTTCCTCTGTGTGAACATACCCTTAGCTACACCTCCCAATTCGCAGAGGACCAGCATGGTGGTGCATGTAGCATTGCTCGGCAAATTATTTTGTGTTAAGCCATGCCCCTAACCCCACCCAAGTCTCCTTATGAGCAAATCCATTTGTGCACCAATACAGTAATACTATCCTTCAATGTATAACACACAGGGATGATACCTCCTGAGTTTCCACCACTCATAATGTCCCCTAAGTCGCCTCAAACAGTATAATATCCCCTCACAATATCATATTCCTCGCCTTAGTGGTCCTAAACAGTACAATATCCCTGCAATGCCCCCTCAGTATAATGTCCTTTTAGTGGCCCCCATACACTTTAATACCCCCTCAGCGACCCCAAATAATATAAGGTCCCTTAGTGGCCCCCTATGAACATCAAACAATATAATGCACCCTCAATAACCCATCAGACAGTAAAATGCCCCTTGTATGACCCATCACACAGTATAATACTCATCTTGGCTTTACTAGTACAGACCTAACGCAACATTCTTACCTTTAACGTGACAGTACAATATTAAGGCTACCAGTATAAGGATAACCACGGTCAGAATAATCCCCGCTACAGTCCATGCTACTGCGTATGTGCTGTGCTCTATAAAGAAAGAAATATCAGTAAAAATTATATATCACCTCCCCCTTTCCCTAAATCACATATAAGTAAAAGACACACACAACAGGTATATACATCCAAAAATGGCCAAACTACAAACATATAAAAAGTATATAGTGGGAAATAAATTCAAAAGAGCAGAACCGCCATTTTTTCACAGTTCCAAAACTTTTAATTAAACGCAATCTCCAAAATTGTATGAATAAAAATTACATCTGGCCCAGCAAAAAAAGACGCATTATGCAGCCCTGTACACGGAAATATAAAAGCGTTAGCAGTGTCAGAATATGGCGACAAGGAGAAAAAAACATTTTCTTAAAGATTTGGATTTTTTTAAAGTATTAAAACATAACAAAAACAATATAACGTTGGTATTGCCGCAATTGTTCTGACCCGCAGAATATAAGTGACATGTCATTTTGGCCGCACAGTAAATGTCTTAAAAACAAAACCCATAAGAAAGTGACGCAGATACAGTTTTTCTCTAATTCCACCCAAGCTTCCCAGTTTATTATATGGAATATTAAAAAATAGTAAAAACTGTACAACGAAAAATGGCTGCGGCAGGAAGGGGCTAAATAATTCCCGATCATATCTAAGTTTTTAACCAGGTTACCTGACCCAGAACAGGTGGAAATATAGATATGACATCTCTATACGTAACTCCATGTGATCAGCTCATATACGAGTTCTAAGAACTCGTCACCATAATGCCTATTGGAAGACCAACCCTATCTACTGCCTTCCATACCTTCCATCGGTCGCACTGAGAGAGTAGTATTACACGTCCATCCATTTTTCAGCGACCTATGGGTGATAAGACAGGAATATACATCTCCATCCTCCCCGATGCTCAGAGGCTTTACAGACAATACGCTGGTCACATTGTAGGTTTCATCTCGGTTCTGAACCGGTACAGTGGTGCAGGTCTGACTATCCACTTTGTTGGTGGAGGTTTTACTATATTTCAGCCAATGTATTTTCACATCTTCTGGATAGAAGCCATCCACGTAACATGTAACAGATCGCTCAGTGCCCGGATTCATCTCTAGTCTGGGGTCGCTCACTGTACAGGCCGGCTTAGCTGAAGAGGAAGAATGACATAAAATATCATGCAATCCGTCTCAGACACATGACTAGAGATAAGCAGAGCAGTTTGTAACAAGATGGATTCATTACAAAATATACAAAAATAGGACCTGAGCTGCAGTGACGGCACCTGACCACGATACAGGGCACAGAGCCAACTGCTTTTGACCCCATGTTGTGGATAGTGCGGGTGTCAGTATCGGCCTTGTACAGCTGATCGGTGGGCCCACAAAAAAAAAAATTTCTGGACAAACCCTTTAAAGCTACAGCATTGCTATATCTAAGGCCAGACGACAAAAAGTTTATTAACTCATGAAGTTGCCCAGATTTAAGGTCCCAACCACAGGATCATGCAGAATGAATAAATGAATGACACTAAATAGACATACAGTATATACATCGATCATTAGATCTACCTTCCTGAAGAATTAACTTATGTGCTGTGTTTCTAGAAGGCGAGATGAGTTGGGCATTACACATTTAAACACCATAACACAGGAAGGAGTGAGTAGCCACCATCTTAGGCCTCCTCCCCGGCATCATCTCAGCTGCTTTTCAATAGGTGAAGGATTGTAGGGCCTATAAGAGTCCTTCTTGGCTATAAGCTACGCAGTGAGTATGGATATTGCCAGGCCCAGGAAGAGTCTGATACTGACTGGGAGATTTATGTGGTTATACTGATGTGCCGCATTGGGGGACCATTTAGGGGGAGACAAAAGGGAAAGGCTTGGTGCCAATGTGGAGAGTGCAGATGGTCCTTATGCGATGACTAATTTGATACAAATAAGGGTCTAGTAGCCAAGTGGGCGATAACACTGTATAACATACAGCACACAGGGACCCGCCCTCAGAGAAACCCCAGTGCCACCGCCCACTTGGCTAGTAGACCCTAATTTACAGCAAAACTAAAGGGGCTTATATATTTGGAATGGCTTAACAGGTTTGGAAAAACAAACACTAAAATGCTCAGGGTGTCAGCACCTATCATGTGATGTAGGTCATTGGCTTTTCGGACCTGGTAAAGTGGCTCCATAGCAGAGCTATCCTACGGGGAGGATATAAAGCTGTAGCCAATAAGACCTTAGTACATATATTTATTACTTACTAGATTTCTATATTTACTCCTACGGCCTCCACTGTGTGTATAAGACGACTTACCTGACACCTGCAGAGTGACTTTACTAACTGCTTTATGTGGGGTGACGATAATAACACAGGTGTATTCTCCTTCATCACTAAACCCAAGGTTGGGCATATGCAGACTGGCATCTCCTGCCGCAAGTCCATGTTCTGCTATATATGATCCATATCTGTTTTCCGTCTCACGTCCACCATCAAACAAGTAGATAAGCTTTTCTCCTTCCGATGTTGCCAGTGTCCAGCGTGCAGCAACTGTAGAAATATCCAAATGTGAATCCTCATAGCCATAGAAGTGACAGGGGATGGTCACATCATGACCCACTAGCTCCTCTATGGGGGAATTGGCCCTGTGGATTTCTAATTTACCTAGAAGGTAAACAAGAATAATCCATGTGACTACAGACTAAAATATCCGTGTATTTACCCCACAAAACCCAAGACATTTCATTATCTCCATGCAATCCAAATAGGGTAAGTTTTATTCATATCGCGTAGATGAAGGAAACAAACATTGTGAGATACTTCAATAAATAAAAGTGCCTGTGCCCTTAGGTATTACTCCCATCTTTACTTCTTATCTGAGTGATTCTAGTCTGTCCTCCCTACACAAGCAGTGTCATCTTACAATGAAGTCTATGGAGAGGGGAAGGGGGAGGAGGAGAGGGAGAAACAGATATGAGGCCATCTACAGCATTACATGAGTCATTCCTGTCAGGGGAAGGCTGGATAGTAATTCCTGATAACCCAGTTGTGTTGTTAAAGAGAACTGTCTCTCTATAGTGCAGACGTCTCTCTGCTTTAAGGAGTTCTCCTCTTCCTCCCCTTCCCCATAGATGTACAGTACAGACCAAACGTTTGGACACACCTTCTCATTCCAAGAGTTTTCTGTATTTTCATGACTATAACAATTGTAGATTCACACTGAAGGCATCAAAACAATGAACTAACACATGTGGAATTATATACTTAACCAAAAAGTGTGAAACAACTGAAAATATGTCTTATATTCTAGGTTTTTCAAAGTAGCCACCTTTTGCTTTGATTACTGCTTTGCACACTCTTGGCATTCTCTTGATGAGCTTCAAGAGGTAGTCACCTGAAATGGTTTTCACTTCACAGGTGTGCCCTGTCAGGTTTAATAAGTGGGATTTCTTGCCTTATAAATGGGGTTGGGACCATCAGTTGTGTTGTTCAGAAGTCAGGTGGATACACAGCTGATAGTCCTACTGAATGGAGTGTTAGAATTTGTATTATGGCAAGAAAAAAGCAGCTAAGTAAAGAAAAACAAGTGGCCATCATTACTTTAAGAAATGAAGGTCAGTCAGTCCGAAAAATTGGGAAAACTTTGAAAGTGTCCCCAAGTGCAGTGGCCAAAACCATCAAGCGCTACAAAGAAACTGGCTCACATGAGGACCGCCCCAGGAAAGGAATACCAAGAGTCACCTCTGCTGCGGAGGATAAGTTCATCCGAGTCACCAGCCTCAGAAATCGCAGGATAACAGCAGCTCAGATTAGAGACCAGGTCAATGTCACACAGAGTTCTAGCAGCAGACACATCTCTACAACAACTGTTAAGAGGAGACTGTGTGCAGCAGGCCTTCATGGTAAAATAGCTGCTAGGAAACCACTGCTAAGGACAGGCAACAAGCAGAAGAGACTTGTTTGGGCTAAAGAACACAAGGAATGGACATTAGACCTGTGGAAATCTGTGCTTTGGTCTTATGAGTCCAAATTTTGAGATCTTTGGTTCCAAACACCGTGTCTTTGTGCGACGCAGAAAAGGTGAACGAATGGACTCTACATGCCTGGTTCCCACCGTGAAGCATGGAGGAGGAGGTGTGATGGTGTGGGGGTGCTTTGCTGGTGACACTGTTGGGGATTTATTCAAAATTGAAGGAATACTGAACCAGCATGGTTACCACAGCATCTTGCAGCAGCATGCTATTCCATCCGGTTTGCATTTAGTTGGACCATCATTTATTTTTCAACAGGACAATGACCCCAAACACACCTCCAGACTGTGTAAGGGCTATTTGACCAAGAAGGAGAGTGATGGGGTGCTACGCCAGATGACCTGGCCTCCACAGTCACCAGACCTGAACCCAATCGAGATGGTTTGGGGTGAGCTGGACCGCAGAGTGAAGGCAAAAGGGCCAACAAGTGCTAAGCATCTCTGGGAACTCCTTCAAGACTGTTAGAAGACCGTTTCAGGTGACTACCTCTTGAAGCTCATCAAGAGAATGCCAAGAGTGTGCAAAGCAGTAATCAAAACAAAAGGTGGCTACTTTGAAGAACCTAGAATATAAGACATATTTTCAGTTGTTTCACACTTTTTTGTTAAGTATATAATTCCACATGTGTTAATTCATAGTTTTGATGTCTTCAGTGTGAATCTACAATTTTTATAGTCATGGAAATACAGAAAACTCTTGGAATGAGAAGGTGTGTCCAAACTTTTGGTCTGTACTGTATATTGTATAGATTTGGTCAGTGGCATAAGGAGAGAAATAAGGGAAGAAACATGCATTTTTCATATTTAAAGTATATTACAATGTTTGTTCTCTTCACCTGCACTATGGATTTATGAAAAAATAAACAAAAGTATCCTTACACTTTAAGGTGACAACCAAATGAAATAGCTCAGAGCATCAAGAGTTAAATAATAGATTTAGTACAGGAATTTCCACCCGGCAGCTAACATACTGACAATATCTCTGATACTATTCCATCCATGGGGTGCGCAATGCCCAGAAAAGTCCGTTCTTGTCATTGTGACCAAGCTGAAATGCTTACGGAGAAGTCTGTCCTTGCCATCATAGCATAGCTCTCAACTTCCAAAGCGAATTTAGATATAATAAGCAATGTCTCCAACCCCACCCATGGCCCCATCCATTCCCAACCATGTCTCTTTGTGCCCCCGTATATTATAATGCCCATTTAGGGCTTCAGCATGGTATCATACCCCCTGTGACCCACACACTGTACTATAGCCCCCTCATTATATCCCACACAGTATCATGGTCCCCTCTTTGTAGACCCTGCATTATAATGGCCCTCTCATTGTTGCCCAATAAAATAATGGTTTCCTCATTGTGGTTCCTAAACTGTAATGAACCCTCTTTGTGGCTCACACACAATAATGGCCTCACAGTGTTCTCCTTCCTTGTGGCAAAAACATAAAATTTGCTCCGTTTTCCTATGGTCTCCCTGTTGACATCACTTCTTTGCCCCATCGTGCCTCCAAGCACCAGGGAAGGAACCAGGGCTGAATGAAGAAGCAGGGTGCGAACAACTCCCTACTTCACCATTGTACTCAATTCAATATGCGTTCTCCAGTTGGGTTTGTGCATGGAGGCCTCATAGTGAGTGCTTCAATCCTGCCTTTGCTGTGGGGCGACACACTGCCCCCTGCTGGTGTGTTGATGTGGAGAGCCATCGTATATACAACAGTCGGTCACCCCCTAGTAGTGACACGAGGGACAGTTCAGTGTTATGTACAGTACATCCTGCCGCCTCATGTCTTGTCTCTCATGGCAGGGTGGACAACTGGCATTTTTCAGCAGGATAATGCTCGCCCACACACAGTAATAGTTTCCCTGGAATGTCTTTACCAGGGTACAACACTTCCTGGTCCTGCCGAATCACCAGACTTATCACCAGCTGGGATGCCACCTTCCGTATCCTACAAGTGTGCATAATCTACAGGCCCAGCTGTAACATGTGTGGTAAATGTACTGCAGGATACCATACAGAACCTGTATACCTCCATGTCCTGCCGTATCTCATCTTGTATCCAGGCTACAGGCCCAGCTGTAACATCTGTGGTAAATGTACTGCAGGATACCATACAGAGCCTGTATACCTCCATGTCCTGCCGTATCTCATCTTGTATCCAGACTACAGGCCCAGCTGTAACATCTGTGGTAAATGTACTGCAGGATACCATACAGAACCTGTATACCTCCATGTCCTGCCGTATCTCATCTTGTATCCAGACTACAGGCCCAGCAGTAACATCTGTGGTAAATGTACTGCACGATACCATACAGAACCTGTATACCTCCATGTCCTGCCGTATCTCATCTTGTATCCAGACTACAGGCCCAGCTGTAACATCTGTGGTAAATGTACTGCAGGATACCATACAGATCCTGTATACCTCCATGTCCTGCCATATCTCATCTTGTATCCAGGCTACAGGCCCAGCTGTAACATCTGTGGTAAATGTACTGCAGGACACCATAGAGAACCTGTATACCTCCATGTCCTGCCGTATCTCATCTTGTATCCAGACTACAGGCCCAGCTGTAACATCTGTGGTAAATGTACTGCAGGATACCATACAGAACCTGTATACCTCCATGTCCTGCCGTATCTCATCTTGTATCCAGGCTACAGGCCCCGCTGTAACATCTGTGGTAAATGTACTGCAGGATACCATACAGAACCTGTATACCTCCATGTCCTGCTGTATCTCATCTTGTATCCAGGCTACAGGCCCAGCTGTAACATCTGTGGTAAATGTACTGCAGGATACCATACAGAACCTGTATACCTCCATGTCCTGCCGTATCTCATCTGGTATCCAGACTACAGGCCCAGGTGTAACATCTGTGGTAAATGTACTGCAGGATACCATACAGAACCTGTATACCTCCATGTCCTGCCGTATCTCATCTTGTATCCAGACTACAGGCCCAGCTGTAACATCTGTGGTAAATGTACTGCAGGATACCATACAGAACCTGTATACCTCCATGTCCTGCTGTATCTCATCTTGTATCCAGACTACAGGCCCAGCTGTAACATCTGTGGTAATGTACTGCAGGATACCATACAGAACCTGTATACCTCCATGTCCTGCTGTATCCCATCCTGTATCCAAGCTACAGGCGCCCAACAATGTCTTAGAACCTCCACCCAATTGAGCTTTCCCCTATAACCTTAACTTTTGTCTGTAATATTGTCATCACTTCCATAAACCATTATTACATCACAGTGAGGAGGCATCAGGACAGGACAACAATTCCTTCTTGGTGCAGGATTTTTTTTTCCAATGAGAATTTATAGTCTTGAATATTTACATTTTTAGATATTTCTATCCATGCCTAAGAAGGATTAATGCTAGGTTCACACTAGCGTTTGGCTTTCCGTTATTCGGGTCTGTTTGTGGACCTGAAGAACGGAAACGTAATCCGCTTAAAGGGGTTTTCCCATCTCCCTGTTTCAGCAGCTTTGCCTGCTGTCTCCTCTTCACACTTCCTGTATCCCCCCTCCTAGCTTGCTGAACAGGTCACTATGGAGCATCACAATACTTATAATTACTAGAAATCTAATATAAATGCAGATCAAATAATATGCACATGCTTCTAGAGAACAGACTCAGTGTTATCTGTGTGTTTACATAGAGAGATAACTGACAGGGCTTTATCAGCAATCTGCAATTAGCTGAACTGATTGTCCTGCCTGCAGAGCTGTACATAACAGTGAGAGCAGTGAGTGACGTCACTTGTCCTGTCACACAGGTCCGACGCTATGGAAACGCTGTGTAAACAATGGGAGGAATAATTTCACATAGCAGGCAAACAAAGCAGCATTTCTAAAGCAATATATTTAGGAAAAGTCTTCAATTTACATAAGCTACCAGTATAGATAGGGTCCTTGAGATGGGAATACCCCTTTAAAAAGCAGTTACCTGCGGACCCCATGGACTATAATGGGGTCTGCCGGGTTTCTGCATGGTTGATTCGGGGACGGGAAACCCCGAACGTGAAGCAGGCGCAGGTGTGAACCTAGTTTTAGATACAATTAGATTGGGACATTACTATCCTCTATCGCTCGATGTCAGAACTTACAACTAATCTTTTTTCTATGCTTATTTGGGAAGTGCATGCCCAACATGCATAGTGTATGATGTATAGATTGTAAGCCCTTGTGGGCAGGGCCCTCTATCCCACTGTGCCAGTTAGTCAGTTAGTATTGTATTTGTTTTGTATATTTTGTGTACCGTATGTAAACCCTCAAATGTAAAGCACCAGGAATTAATATAATAATGTACAGCACCAACTAATTAATGGTGCTCCATAAATAATAATAATAATAGTACATGATGTATAGTGTATGATGTATAGCAGTGTATGATGTATAGTGTATGATGTATAGCAGTGTATGATGTATACCGTATGATGTATAGTATATGATGTATAGTGTATGATGTATAGCGTATGGTTCCCTTTGCAGATAGCCTTGCACAACACCTATTATTTGAGGGTGCGGTAAGTATGGTGTTTGTCTTCTTTATTCCTTCCCATCTCATACTTGAACCTTGTTTGCCCGCACTGTGTGATAACCTGAATAATTTCTCAGTTCATGTAAACCTCTCCAGAACAGACCAGACCCCATAACAACAGCCAAATTGCTACCACTAACAGCTCCAGAAGTCCACAGGATAGGAATATGTGGCCGGTTATATGGGTTTGACCATTGGGATCCCATCAGATCATGAGAATGGGGGTACCTTGAAGGTACTCCATTTATTGAAAGACACATCTGGAAATACCCAAAATACAGTGCTCCGCTGTTTCCAGTCATCCCATTGAAGTGGATGGGCTTCAGAATAATTTTATCTGGTGGGCCCAAGGAACCTCAGTGCAACACGGGATAAGATTCTCCTTCAGGTTCTCTGGACCATTCAGATTCATCAGCTTGGGAGTGGGGACAACTCCTGGACATTGTGCACACTTGGGGGTCTGTATTTTTTTCAGCATTTATATCTAGTAGTGCATGTTCCCTGTGTTATGGCATACCTCCCACATTTTTGGATTGTCAGCGAGGGACACGTATAGCTTACTGGCTGAAAGTTTAAAATTGTTTGCATATCTATATCCTTACCGGAATTCAGTTTTTGTTAATATATGCACACAAAAAAAATATCTCCATATAGACATGTTAAGTACAAACATGTGCGAATTCTGACATATTTTAACTCCTAATTTTAGTTTTTGCCTAGGTTTTTTCCTCCCCACATTCCAAGAATCATATATACATCCATATATATAGATTTTTTTTCAGTTCATAGAGTCTCTTATTGTGGCTTATTTTATGCGGGACAAATTTTACTGCTTAATGGCACCTTTAATACTCAAAACAAAATTCCAAATGAAGTAAAAATTAAAAAAAAAAAACAATGCATTTTCACCAATTTTTTAAGGATTTATTTTTGAAGTGCTTAACTCTATTTGTTAATCAGATGCATACCGATGGCGATCTGTTTACATAGACATCTGTTTCTGTCCGTTTTTCTGTCATACTTTTGTGCCCTTCAAAAAAAAAAAAAATGGACAGAAACTGTTTCATTTATTTTTAACATTGATGTCTTTGTAAAGTGTTCGCCATCCATTTTTTGGATCACATTTTTTGTATTGTCCATGTTGTATTAACTTTTTTAAAAATTAAAAACTTTGCAAAATGAAACTGTCGTCATATTCTGATACCAATATCTTTGACATATTCCCGTGTACGTTGGTGCGTAAGGGGTCTTTTATGCAGGACTTTATTGATACCAATTTTTTTTACTGCTATGGCATTCCCCGTCTGATTTTACAGGAAAAATGGGGCTCAAAAGGGATAAAACATAACTTTTAATAAAACTATGAAAATCGTTCCCATTAAACAAGCTGACGCGTCACTATTAACATCTATTTCTTGTACTTCTGTTGTAGATAAATAGCCCGAGACCAGGGAGAGTAACGGGTGGATCGTGTTATCTTATGAGTCACCGTGCACTCCCATGTTTACTTAGTGAGCGGTTCCTTCCCCCGAACAGGCTCTAATATACCGTAGGCTAGAAAACCCCATATGACAAATACCCGGAATAGATCAATTTATGAGCCCATCAATGGTAACCCCAGAAATAAAGTGATAGGTAACAAACTGCTGAACCCTCCCAACTACAAACTGGGTCCATTTTTGTAAAAGGCTATATTATTGGGCTGCAGTAACAGAGGGGCACTTGTAGAGCTGTCAGAAAGGGCGCTGTATATATACCATTAGGGAGGGGGAGACTTCATATAAATATTATGTCGGTGGGAGGTAGAAAAGAGAATTTTTGCCCTGGGGTAAGGGCAGTCTAGTTACCCCCTTGTGTTATACTAAGGGATAGGCATTTGCAGCTGCAGCAGACACAATGACAGGAGTATAAAGGTGAGACTTACCGCATAGAGAGCGGCCACCGAGGAGGCCGAGGATGATCACCATAGTCTTCGAGGAGAACATTAGGAGTAGGTGCTGTGTGAGCCCCATTCTACACGTCCAATGACTACTGACCTGGGACACTGACTCTCGGCTTTCGGCCCTTCCCCTTCACAGTTTACTTTTACTTTCATTTCTCAGCCTCCATAACAACCAGTCTGGTGTTACTTGTGAGGAGCCTTCAAGGAAAGGACCCCAGCCCCGAGAGAGGTCACTATGGACGACAAAGCTAGGATTTATGGATCTCCTCTATTGTCTGCATAGTCTGAATACACAGAATACTTTACTAAGCCCTGCGACCCAGAATCCTGGCACCAAAGATTCACTAAATAGGTCTTTTGGGGCTTTTTTACACAAAACTTTTGCAATTTTTTGCACCGCTTATTCCATTTTTGAGAAGCATGTGGCCTGGAGAGCCGATGTATGGCAGACGTCTCAAGTGCCAAAACTGTCACAGTCTCACACCTGAAGGAGGTGACACAGAAAGGACGTCTCCGAGTCAGCACAGACATGGTACACTTAAAGGGAATGTATCCCCGAAATGTATGTATTTATTTATTACAACCAGATAGTGAAATCTTTGTTTTTTTTCTGTTTTTATTTTCTGATCGTAGTTTTTTTAATCTATTTTATGTTACCCCCCATTATATTTAGGATCTACAAACCTATTTAAGCCCCTCTCCCTCCCCTGTAATAAAGATGGATGACTTCCATGAGTCTCATCTCCCCAAATTTGCCTTCTCACTCCTAAATTCTTCACAATTCTACTCCCTTCCTATAGAAAGATCTTTTGAACTAGACATCTCTCATAGCCTTGGTTTAGGACTGTATCTACTCGTAAGCTTTGTCTGAATAGCGCTACTCCTAGCCACTAGGCTGTGCAGGGAACTGCAGCCAGAGACATTCACTTGAAGATTTAATGCTGTAGTTTATTCCTTACGCCAGCTTCACACCTGCGTTCGGCTCTCCTTTCCTCGGGTTTGCTTGGGGACTTGAGAAACAGAAACCTAATCCACTTAAAAAGCAGTTACCTACGGACCCCATAGACTATAGTGGAGTCCGCCAGGTTTCCGCCTGAAAAGTGCAGAAAAATGCGGAGAGAAAAGTCCTGCTTGTTTCAGAAACCCTGAACGTATAGCGAGCGCTAGTGTGAACCTAGCCTTAGGATGATAGCAAGGGTCCCAGACATCAGACCTTACCTATCATATAGTGCTCAGGAAGATGAGAATATCCCTTTAATGGGGGGACTGTGGTTGTCACTGTTATAGGGGGTACTAGGGTAATAACTACCCTCGTGGACATGTGACCACTTACCTTCTACCCATTGACTTTATACAACCAGGCAGTTGGCAAATAGCTATGCAAGAATATACCTGACCTGCACCTACACCTGCACCTGTCCTTGCACCTACACCTGCACCTGTCCTGTACCTGCACCTACACCTGTACATGCACCTACACCTGTCCTGTACCTGCACCTACACCTGCACCTATCCTGTAGCTGCACCTACACCTGTCCTGTACCTGCACCTACACCTGTCCTGTACCTGCACCTGTCCTGTACCTGCACCTACACCTGTCCCGTACCTGCACCTACACTTGTCCTGTACCTGCACCTGTCCTGTACCTGCACCTACACCTGTACCTGCATCTGTCCTGTACCTGCACCTACACTTGTCCTGTACCTGCACCTGTCCTGTACCTGCATCTACACCTGTTGTTCTGACTCAATAGCTTGGCTGCAAGTGTGAGGTTGTGAGAGTGTCCTGTAGTCTCTATGCTAACCAGCAATTTACACCAAGATATCTATCAGATAGTGTTCAACTCAACTGAGGAGGCGTAGATAAGATTCCAGATGCTTTAATCCAAGTAAATCTTGTAGAACCTCATACAGCAGTAGGTGAAAAATGATGAAATACCAGGAGCTGAGCAGACATGTTGCTTACAAAGAAGTGAAACTAAACTGAGGAACAGAGAGGAGGAGCTACAGCATCACAGCTAAGGATACAGAGAGAGAAAAGGGACAAACTACAAAGACAAACAGTATCACAGATATATGTCAGTGAATTAAACCAAGTCCTGGGACATGACACTCCCCGCCTGAAATCTTTAGATTTCAATGAAAACAAACATTAATAATGTCCTGAAATGTCCATAAAGTCCTCTTCAAACCTGAAAAACAAAAAAGAAACATGCACAACAAACAATAATCAACAGTTAGTCCAAATAAACCAATCTTCAGGTCGGGAAGCCGCAATTTGCCAACACCTCCACTGACCCACACTGTAATCCACAAGAACACGGTTTTAGTTCATGGAAGGAAGCTCCCCGCCATGAGCTGTGAATGGTGTCCTTATCTTCTTTTATGTGACGTCTCCTCTTGGAAGAAGAAGCACCAGTTCATTAATTGGGCGGAAGAAAACTCGCACTGAGCCTCCCTTGGTTACCTTGACCTCCACTTTCCGTGTCTTCCCATCATCACTAGGGACAACTTTAGTGATGAGACCCATAGGCCATTCATTCCGATGGACTTCTTTATCCCTTAGAAGGACGAGGTCACCCACCTGGAGATTAGGTTTTGCGGTCTGCCATTTGTGACGGCTCTGTAGCATGTGGAGGTACTCTGTTTTCCAGCGGTGCCAGAACACATTGGACAGGTGTTGAACTTGTTTCCATTGGCATCTGTAAATGTCACTGCGATCTAAGGTACGTGGAGAGGTAGCAGCAGTACCAATTTTCTGAGTAAGAAGCGTTGCTGGGGTTAAGATAATTGGAGATTCAGGGTCTGAAGATACTGGGACAAGTGGCCTTGCATTGATTATCGCAGACACTTCAGCAAGAAAGGTTATTAACGTCTCATGGGTAAGCAGTGTCGACTTGTGGTCCATCAACATAGAGTCAAGGATTCTGCGTGTGATCCCAATCATACGTTCCCAGGAACCTCCCATATGGGATGAATGTGGAGGGTTAAACGTCCAAGTTCACCCATTGTTGGATAAGAAGTTGTCTAACTGCAGTTCTTTGCAGGCTCCAACGAAGTTAGTGCCACAGTCAGACCTCAGTTGTTTCTCAGCAGGCAGTGGAGTGTCCCAGTCCATGTTCTCAGTGGTAAGCTGTCTTAGTAGTAGCTTGCCTTGAATGGTGATGGGAGCAATGAAACCAAGAGGATCATAAATGCTGTTCACAACAGATAAAACTCCTCGTTTGGTGAAAGGTTTGTCACAAGAAGACACTTGGAATGTGAATGTGTCTTGTTCAGTGTTCCATAGCAATCCTAGGCTGCGTTGCATAGGAGGAGTATCAGAACTGAGATCAAGATCCTTCAAGTTGATTGCATGATCATCAGAGGGAAATGCCTTCATTACTTCCATATTGTTGGAGATGATCTTGTGAAGTCTGAGATTAGCTACAGACAGCATTTCCTGTGTTCTAGAGAGGAGATCGATCACTTCTTCACTTGCAGGTAAGGATTTAAGACCATCATCAACATAGAAGTTCCTCTCAACAAACTGACGAGCATCAGAGCCATACTCTTTCTCACCTTCTTGGGCGGTCCTTCTCAGTCCATAGATCGCTACTGCAGGAGATGGGCTATTGCCAAAGACATGTACCTTCATCCGGTAATCTATGACTTCATTGTTGACATCATTGTCCTTATGCCATAGGAACCTGAGATAGTTTCTGTCATCATCCTTAACGATGAAGCAATGAAACATCTGTTGGATGTCGGCCATCACTGCAACTGGTTCCTGTCTGAAACGGATTAAGACTCCTATGAGGCTGTTGTTTAGGTTAGGACCAGTGAGGAGCAGGTTGTTGAGAGAGACGCCTTCATACTGAGCACTAGAATCGAACACGACCCTGATTTGGTCAGGTTTGCGAGGGTGATACACGCCAAATGATGGAAGGTACCAGCATTCTTCTCCTTCCTTTAGTGGAGGTGCAGGTTCTGCATGATCTCTCTCAAATACCTTCTGCATGAAACCTACAAAGTGTTTCTCCATCTCTGGTTTCCTCTTGAGGGTACGTTTTAAAGAGGAAAATCTAGAAACTGCTTGCTTCAGATTGTTTGGTAGTTTTGATCTCGGGGAGCGGAAAGGTAAGGGTGCTACCCAGCTGTTGGAATCATCTTGAATGAATTCCTTGTCCATAAGTTTGAGAAATTCTTTATCAGCTATAGCCGGTGCCAGCTTGTTGTCATCACTTGTTGTATTGAACACTGTTAATCCAAGGGTGTCGTCCCCAGGCAGGAAAGTATTCACGTTGTCTCGGTGATTATGTAGCCACTTACTGTTGCTTATCTTCTCTTTCACTTGGTAGTGATGTGGACATGGCTGAAAACAAGTGCTGCGACCATTTGGTAACATATGCGTCTTAAATGAAGAAATATTGGTGGGCCTTTTCATCCTACCTATGCAGACGTTGCCAATGCTTACCCATCCTAGATCGAGGCGCTGGGCAAATGGTGCATCATGTGGTCCATTAATTTGCTGGCGTATTTTGTGCAGTCTGAGAATGTCTCTACCTAGCAGAAGTAGAATGTCTGCATTTTTGTCAAGGGATGGTATTTCACTGGCTATAGCCCTTAGATGAGGGTGCTGGAAAGCCGCCTCTGGTGTGGGTATCTCTTCTCTGTTTGATGGTATCTGGTTGCACTCAACAAGTGTGGGCAAAGGTATCTCTAAATTGCCCTTGAGAGAAGCTATTACGAGACCACTGGCCCTTCTTCCTGAAACCTCTGATATGCCACTACAAGTACCCAAGGTATACGGATAGGTATCACCCTTTAAGTTAAACAGATCAAAGAGTTCTGACCTTGCAAGTGAGTGGTTGCTCTGGTCATCCAAGATGGCGTACACCCTCAGAGCCCTTTCTGGTTGGCCCTTGGGGTATATATTGACTAGGCATATCCTTGCACAGGACTTGTCACAAAGGTCTTCTCCGCAGACTTCTGTACATGAGGAAGATACTGTGGTAGTATTTGCTGCTTGATCTGTGTTCTCCCCGCCATGCTTAGTTGGGGAAGGGAAACCTCTAGGCGGTGTGGCACTAGGCTGGGATGGATGAAGAGCCTGTACATGGTCCTCACTGCCACACTCTATACACTTAATAGCAATTTTACAGTCTCTAGCAACATGTTCAGTAGAGGCACAACATTTGAAACATATCCCTAGTTTCTTTAGAAGCTCTTTACGTTCCTGGATTGGTTTCCTCCTGAAGCCAATACACTTCTTGAGGGGATGAGGCTTCTTGTGAATAGGACACAGACGGTTAGGATTTTCTACCTTTTCGTCTTGGTTGCTGTTGCAACTGCTTTCTTCTGGTGCTGATGTAGGTATAGGAAGAATATCAGTCTTTTTCACCGAAACTGGGCCTCTGCGGTTTCTGTAGTTAGAATGTGAGCTGTCATACTTAATAGGAGGTGAACCAGGAACACTGGGATCCCCATAGGAAAAGCTTGGGTCATTCTTGGATTCTGCAATGTTCTTGATAAACTCACAGAAGTAGGAAAATGGAGGAAAGGAGACTCTATTCTCAGTTTTGTATCTTGACCCAACTGTGGTCCACCTTTCTTGAATATTATATGGCAACTTGGTGACTATCGGGTTTACCCCACGAGCAGTGTCCAGGTAACTGAGGCCCGGTAGGAGAGTGTCCGCCTTAGCCAGTAGGAGCTCCATGAGTAGGTCACTAAGTTCTTGAAATTTCTGATGATCCTTACCAGATATCTTTGGAAACCCTTGCAACCGTTTGAACAGAGCATTCTCTATTGCTTCAGGACTGCCATAGGTTTTCTCCAGTCTTTCCCAAGCAGCGGTAAGGCCTGCTATGGGGTTGTAAATGTGGACGGATCTGAGTCTTTTAGCACGTTCTGTGGACTGTGGGCCAAGCCACCGGATAAGCAAATCTAATTCTTCAGCTGCAGTAATGCCAAGGTCACTGATTGCAGTTTTGAAGGCACATTTCCAGCCTCTGTAGTTCTCAGGTTGGTCATCGAACCTTGTGAGTCCAGTCTTAGTAAGCTCACGGCGAACCATGTACCTTGCAAACTCTGACATGTCTGTTCTCTCTGACTTTAAATATTGAGTTGCTGGCTGAGTAGCGGTGATTACGTTGTTAGTGGGGTTCTGGTTAACAGAGGTAGGTAGTGTAGGGGCTGCGTAGGCATTCAGCCTAGGAGCTAGCTTAAAGTACATAGGTTTAGCCACATATGGATGTGAGACTGGACGGTTGTTTGCAGTCTGGTAGTATGGTGTCACATTGGTGTTTACCTGAGTATCAGTATATTGCATTTGCTGAGGTGCAAGGCTTTGGGAATCCATGAAGGAAGAAGAAACTGGATGCTGGACAGGCAGGGCATTGTACTGACCTTGAATGCGGTGTGCTGCAGAAGATACTGTGCCCTGTTGCTCTGGAGAGATGTTGTCCCTGACAGGAACATTTGTGACAAATAGGGATTCACTGCTTTGGCTTAGTACATAGTCTCTTGTGCGCTTGAGGGGATCCTCTGCTTCCACATCACACAAACTGGTGCTGTCTCTTTCACTTCCACTGATGGCCTGTTCTAAAATGCTTAACCTTGCCATGGCTGCAGCGTGCTCATTCTGTTTCTCTAGAGCTTCTAGTTCTGCCCTTTTTTGAGCTGCATTAGCTTCCATTGCTGCTGCATTAGCTTCCATTGCTGCTTTCTGTTGTGCAAAGGCTGCCTGTATCTTAGTAGCTTCCGCCTCTGCACGTGCTTTTATAAGTTGCTCACTGAGTGTGGAAGATTTTGAGGAACGTGACTTAGATGTACGCTTTGAACGCTTAGTAGACTCAGAAACGTGGGATGCCATTTCCTGCAGTTGCGCAATTCTTGCCTCTGTCCTTAACTTAGTTTCATGTACTAAGCTGTCTCGTTCTGAATTGAGATGCTGGAAGCTTTGCAATTCAACTAAGGAATCGTCTGTATGAAGTTTCCTCAATATGCTTTCATACTCCTCAGCTTTCATTTTATAATGTCCATGCATAGAACAAAGCTGTCGCAGAGCTCCCTCTAGTGGTGATACATGGTATGCAGGCAAGCACATGGCAGATATCTTAGTCTGTATTTCCTGCCACCATTTTGAGAGTTCACAGGAAAGTTCATGCTTTAAACCTTCTAGATTGTCTCTAACCTGTTTAATTGAGCGTCTAGCCTTCTCACTGGGCTGCAGACTGAGGTCCATGCTACCTTGTGCTTCAGGGTGCCCTTCAGCCATGATGCAACACAAACAGGATAAATATAACTTTGCTGGAGTAAGATGGCTGCTTGATAGAATCTTCTTATGCTGAGGGAGTCTGAGCTGCGAATGCAACTTACACAATGCTGATTCCTTCTGGCTTCAGGTAACTTGCTGTGACTGACTGTATGTCAGAAGTTGGTGAACTGTCTTACAGCCGTATCTGGCAGTCTTTATGCATCATTTTTCACTGTTCTGACTCAATAGCTTGGCTGCAAGTGTGAGGTTGTGAGAGTGTCCTGTAGTCTCTATGCTAACCAGCAATTTACACCAAGATATCTATCAGATAGTGTTCAACGCAACTGAGGAGGCGTAGATAAGATTCCAGATGCTTTAATCCAAGTAAATCTTGTAGAACCTCATACAGCAGTAGGTGAAAAATGATGAAATACCAGGAGCTGAGCAGACATGTTGCTTACAAAGAAGTGAAACTAAACTGAGAGAGAGAGAGGAGGAGCTACAGCATCACAGCTAAGGATACAGAGAGAGAAAAGGGACAAACTACAAAGACAAACAGTATCACAGATATATGTCAGTGAATTAAAAAAAAAAAACGGGAGAGGAGACACAGGCACACACCTGTCTCCCACCCTCCCCCACACCCCCCCCCCCCCCCCCCCCCCCCCCCCACCCCCCCCCCCCCCCCCCCCCCCCCCCCCCCCCCCCCCCCCCCCCCCCCCCCCCCCCACACCCCCCCCCCCCCCCCCCCCCCCCCCCCCCCCCCCCCCCCCCCCCCCCCCCCCCTGTACCCCCATCTGTCCTGTACCCGCACCTCCACCTGCACCTACATCTGTCCTGTACTTGCACCTACACCTGTCCTGTACCTGCACCTACACCTGTCCTGTACCTGCACCTGTCCTGTACCTGCACCTACACCTGTCCTGTACCTGCACCTGTCCTGTACCTGCACCTGTCCTGTACCTGCACTTGTACACGAGATTGTGCAGCTGCAGGAGCGGGGACAGTTAAACTCCTGAAAGAGAAGCCGGATGCTTTATTATCATCCCTGCCTTCCTGTATACATAGCACTCAATGAGCAATGTGGATACAGCTATGGAAGTTGCTACGCTGCGGCTTCCTCCCAGCCCTGGATCTGTCATGTGAGCCGGGGAACTACCTGAGCTGCTGGGTCCTAGAGGACTCAGATCAGCTCTGCAGTAAGTGCTAGGAGACAGTATTCTCCTGTCACTGGGTCTATTGCAGAGGCGTAGCTAGTGTGCCCCCAACTCAGCTATACCGATATTATCACTATACAGTAACCATATAGTGGTATATACCGGCTGTACACAGGTCTGTGAACACCATTTATGTACATACAGGAACAATGTAGTGACTTACAGGTGATGTCTCTGACTAATCGTTCACATTTCCCGTCCTTAAATCAATAATGCCCCTGAGCGGCACCTAAAATTATTTACTGCCCAATTCCCCTATTATTAACTACACCCTCTTATGTCTCCTTGTATAAATGATGCCCTCCTACATAAATGCCCCTCTTGTATTAATAACCCCTTTGTATTATTGTATTAAAGGGGTAGTCCAGGAATTGGACAAATCACAGAGGAGGTGGGGGGTAGGCGAAACATAAAAAAATCATACTCCTCTGCCGCTGCTGTCTGTTCAGACACGTGCCGTGCCTTCCCTGCTGTAATTCGTGCACCATACGTGACTGCAGAGGCCAACCAGTGGCTACAGCATCGGCAGGAAAGGACCCAGTGACGTATATTAGTGACATCACCGAGTATTTTCCAGCCACTGCTGAGACCAATCACATTACATGCAGTGCAAGACTTACAGCGGGGAAGGCAGGGTGGGTGCCCGAACAGACAGCAGCAGCGGACATCAGCTCACCGGGGACAAGTCAGTATTTTTTTTATGTTTCACCTTCCCCACCTCCTCTGTAACTTGTCCAATCCTTTAAAGGGGTTATCCAGGGAATATTAAAACTTACCATTTCTTACCAGTAAACTTTATTATTCCCTGGAAAACCCCTTTAATACTTCCCCAATGCCCCCTTACATTGTCATTGCCCCTTATATTCCTACAGTCCCCACTGACCTCTCTTTATAAATTATATCCCCCTTTTTAAAGTCCCCTAAAGGTTACAGACCAGTAGTATTTACATCCCACCTGATGAAGATCTTAGAGAGATTGGTTCTCACACATCTCCGCCCTCTAGTGAGCCCCGCTATGGACCCTCTCCAGTTTGCTTATCGGCCGGGCATTGAGGTAGATGATGCCATCATCCACCTTCTGCACAGGGCTCTGTCTCACCTGGAGAAACCAGGGAACACGGTGAGAATAATGTTCTTTGATTTCTCCAGTGCTTTTAACACCATACAGCCCAGGTTACTGAGAGACAAGCTGGGCCTTGCTGGAGTGGACCACCACCTCTCCAACTGGATCCTAGACTACCTCACAAATCGATCTCAATACGTGAGAGCCCAAGACTGTGTGTCAGATACCGTGGTCTGTAATACGGGGGGCACCTCAGGGTACGGTTCTCGCCCCTTTCCTCTTCACACTGTACACTGCAGATTTTAGGTGCAACTCATCCAGCTGCTACCTACAGAAGTATTCTGACGACTCTGCAAGAGTAGGCCTCATCACAGATCAAGATGACAGGGAGTACAGAGAACTGAACCGGGATTTTGTGGACTGGGAAGACCAAGGAGATGGTGGTGGCCTTTTGCAAGAGCAGATATCCTCCAAAACTAGTGGACATCCAGGGGACAAGCAGAGATAGTCAACACAGTGGCTCAGTGGTTAGCCTTGCAGCGCTGGAGTCCTGGGTTTGAATCCTGCCAAAGACAACATCTGCAAGGAGTTTGCGTGGATTTCCTCCAGTTTCCTCCCACACTCCAAAGACAAACTGATAGGGAATGTAGATTATGAGTCCTATATGGGACAGTGACTGTCAATGTCTGTAAAGCGCTGCGAAATATGGTGCTATATAAGTAAGCATAATAAATAACACCTATAAGTACCTGGGTGCATTCCTCAATAATAAGCTGGACTGGGCAGATCACATGGAGGCCCTGTACAGGAAGGGCCACAGCAGCCTCTACCTACTTAGGAGGCTGAGAGCCTTTGGAGTACAGGGGGCACTTCTTAGGGCCTTTTTCAACTCGGTAGTGGCATCAGCCATCTTCTTCAGAGTGGCCTACTGGGGGAGCAGTATATCATCCATAGGAATAGACTCGACAAGCTGATTAGAAGGGCCAGCTCTGTCCTGGGGAGCCCCCTGGACCCAGTGCAGGTGGTGGGTGACAAAAGGATACTGTCCGTGGTGAGCTCCATGCAGAAGAAGAAGTCCCATCCCATGCATGAGACTGTAATAGCGCTGGGCAGTACTGTCAGTGACCGACTGCTTCACCTTAAGTGTGAGAAGGAGCGCTATCGAAAGTCTTTCCCCCCCGCTGCGGTCAGGCTGTACAACCAACACCGACCTAAGTGGAGATCATTCCATAAAGACAACTGAAAGATCTTAAGTTATGATATCCCTTCTACTACTTTTTTATCTGTACCTACTGTCACTGTAATGCCTCTACCTTGGAGCTTTTTGTATTTGTATTATCTATGCTGCTGTAACACACTGAATTTCCCCATGGTGGGACTATTAAAGGATTATCTTATCTTATTTTATTAGTTATGGCACCTTATCTTGTTAAATTTGCAATTCCCCTAATTGGCCTTTTATATGTACCATCATCACTGCCCAAGGATCATCATCACAGCCCAAGGAACCATCATCACAGCCCAAGGAACCACCATCAGACAGACCAAGGGGGGGCGTGGCTTGGGATCCGATGGAGTAGGACGCACTTTGGAGGAGCTCCTACCTTACCGTCAGCTAAGTGGGACCATTTGGGACATACAGAACCCCATGGCTAAAAGAACGAGCCGGACACTGGCTGTGGGAGACCCTGCACCCGCGGACAGGTCACAATCTACCCTGTCTGCGTTCCTGCAGCCGGCAACAGCTTCAGCAGCGCGGGCCTCCACGAGGCGGCGGCCATCTTCCTCCGCAGCAGCGCCGACCGCCTCCGGAATAACTACAGCGGCAGCTCCGCTGACAGCGCGAGGGGCTCCCGCGCTGCAGAGAGGTCTCCCTGTTAGGCCTCCTGCTCTTTTGGAGGCTGAAAGCCCGGGCGCTCGATCTCCACCGCCGGGTAAGACAAGCGCTGCGACCGCTCACATCGCAGCGCTGACTGCCCCCCCTCCCCCGCAGCTTCAGCCGGTACACTCCTCAGCGGGCTCCCCCACGCAATATCAGGGGGACCCAGCGTCCCAGGGGACCTCAGCGACTGCCTCTCCTCCCCACATGTCACCATCTGACCGTGGGAGTCCTCCTAGCCCTGTGGGGGATCCTCTCACCCCCCGGCAGTCCTTACAACTTCCTAGCCTCATGCCCTTGCAGCAGCCCCCACCCCTCCTAGGAGATGAGGAGGCAGACTTGGGGATGACTCCTTCTTTGTCCCCCCTGGCTATCTGTACCCAGCTCTCCCCGCCGTCTGCACCGCCACCCCCGACTTCCGCTACAATATGCTCTGGCAGCCTCCTCTGACCCTCCACCGTGGCTTGATTACCTTGCTCATCTACCGTCAAAAGAGGACTTTGACTCCCTGGTTGCTAAAGTCACAACGGCATGTCGTTTAGAGATACGCACTGAAATCGCTGTCCTGCGGCAAGATCTCCAGCATATTGCAAACCGGGTTGATACCCTTGAAGATGATCATGACCAGACCCGTTCTCATGTGTCTCACCTCCAGGACACCGTCCTCTCCCAATGCCAGGTGGTTAATGACATGCAGCGCCATTTAGAGGACTTGCACAACCGGGGCAGGCGCAATAATATCAGAGTCAGGGGGCTGCCTGAGGCTACCCAGGAGGAAGATTTACATGCTACCTTGGGGGGAGGTTTTCAACTCCATCTTGCAGGAACCACCTACGCATAAAATTAAACTGGATAGAGCGCACAGGGCCCTGCGTCCCAAGGGATCTGGCCCCACCCCGCGTGATGTTATTTGCTGCGTGCACGATTATGCATTGAAGGAAACCATCCTTTCCAAGGCCCGTCGTCTTCAAGACTTTGAATTTGAAGGAGCCAAGATTCAACTTTATCAGGATCTTTCTTGGATTACGCTACAGAAAAGGAGATATCTGCGCCCTCTGCTACAGCTTCTGTGCGACCGGCAGATACCGTATCGCTGGGG
The DNA here is from genome assembly GCA_947044405.1 of Leptodactylus fallax. Classification (NCBI taxonomy): domain Eukaryota; kingdom Metazoa; phylum Chordata; class Amphibia; order Anura; family Leptodactylidae; genus Leptodactylus; species Leptodactylus fallax. The sequence continues at coordinate 1,562,110 of CAMRHE010000360.1, read as the reverse complement.
ATTCCCCTTTTCTTTGACAGCTAGGCACAATGGACGCTCTGCTACTGTGCGGTTCTATGCAGACCTGGAGCCATTTTGCACTGCTATGGATATTCCTCTCCCTGACCTACAGAACTGATTGCTCCGCCACCACCGCCTCCCCCGGTCTGGACGGTCCAGAACCCGGCTAGACGCCAGCAACGTTCTTCCAGAAGATCAAGGGTGGAACCCCCCCCTCCGTGACTGTATCTTTTTTCTCGGCCCTCCTAGTTTCTGGGAGGGATATGTCTACTTTGCTCATTAGGGGGTTCTGTTGTTATTGCTGTTTATGTTTATACGCATTTTTCTTTTAATGGTCCCACTACTTTTTTGCATTTTACTTATGTTTCAGTTTGGGCGGTCGGGTGGGTTAGACTCCCCCTTCCCCCCCAGTGACTGACAGATGTTACTATCCTTAGGTCCCCAACTGTCTATTTTGATCTGCATATTGCTGATCCTCTCCCGCCTCCCACCCACTCCCCCCTCTACTGTGGGGGCTTCGTCCAGCTGTGGACCCACTGGTTGGGCCCCGGAAGGGTCATTTGTGGCCCTGACTTGGACATTTTTTTTTTGCCCCCGGCCGGGAGATATAGTCCCGACCACTAGATTTAGTTTAATTGTGTTTTTTAAATATTTTTGTTTTTTATTTGTTATGCCTCGTCCTTTTGTGTGTCTTTTGTCTCTTTCCCCTCCCCTACTGTCCCTTCTCTTTTCTCCCCTTTTTCAGGTTCGGAGACTCGTTTGGCTACAGTGGCCTGGACTCTTCACCTTTATTTTTTTCAAGGCTTCCGACTCTCGATGGTTGGGTGAGATTTGCCTCTTCCTCATTTTTCCTTAAGCTAGCTACAAACCCACTCTGTTTTCTCTATGGTTAAGTGCATTACATTAAATGTCAAGGGCCTGGGCTCCAACTCAAAACGGCGAATGGTCCTGCGGTAGCTTTGCTCCCTGCAGGCAGAGGTAGCTTTTCTCCAAGAGACCCATTATGATCATACTGGCACGTTTAATTTTGCTCGCCATTACTTCCCCTCCGCTTACTCGGCATATTGTAGTCGTAGGAGGGGGGGAGTAGCTATTTTGCTTTCTCGTACCTGCCCTATCACTGTTTCGGCCTCTCATTTAGATCCCCAGGGTCGATATATTATCCTAGAGGGGCTTTTACGCGGTCAACCTATCACTTTGTGTAACATATATGCCCCTAACTCTTCTCAGATCCCCTTCCTTAAACAGGTCCTGGGGAAATTGCAAATGTCTGAGGGATCTGCACTGTTACTGGGAGGAGACTTTAATATGGCTTTTTCTGAAAATATGGATAGATTCACCCTCAATAATGATCCTCCTGGACCCTCGCAGACAAGACTAGCAAAGGAGTTTCGCTGCCTTGTACGGTCGGCTGCCCTCTATGACCTTTGGCGGGTGGACAATCCCTCTGCTCGCTCTTTTACATTTTACTTCCACCCCCATAAAACCCACTCTAGAATAGACTACTTTTTCGGTAACACATTAACCCTTCGCTTATTGAAGTCAGCTGACATAGGCCCCATATCCTGGTCCGATCACGCTCCCGTACTGCTAACATTATCTCCCTCCTGCCCTCCGACAAAACGTTGCCATTGGCGACTTAATGAATCTCTCCTTCATTCACGAGAGACCCAGGGTAAACTTCGTACCCACCTCCAAGAATACTTTCGAGTTAATCTTGAATCAGTCCCCGCTATATCTACACTGTGGGAGGCCCATAAGGCAGTAATGAGAGGTCACTGTATTGCACTGGGAACACAGGCCAAGAGAAATCGAAGGGTCAGAGAGGAGGCTTTAATCAGTAGGATCAGATCCCTAACCGAGAGACTAGCGTCACGACCCACAGTATCCTTGCTGCGTCAATTGGTAGCTGTAGGGCGGACCTTCGTGACCTCGCTACCCAGGCCACCCATCGCCTTCTCCTCTACAGCCGCCAGAGGTATTATGAGAGGGGAAATAAGGCCCATACACTCCTAGCCAGAACCCTGAGAGACCGCCGGGCTTCCTCTACGCCTCATGCGGTCCGAGATTCCCAGGGCACCCTACAACACCATCCCGACACTATAGCGACCTTGTTTAGAGATTATTACACTACACTGTATAACCTTCCCTCGGCTGCTGGGAGAGGCCCCTCCGCTACAGAGACAAACTTGCAATCCTATCTGACCTCCTGTCGGCTCCCGGTCCTCCCGCCCTCAGCTCTCTCTTCACTTAATGCTCCAATATTGGGCGAGGAGTTAACTGCCGTCTTGGAGGGTCTCCCTAATGGTAAAGCTCCGGGCCCAGATGGGTTCATTTATGCTTATTATAAAACTTTCCATTCTGATCTCCTCCCTCATATGTGTAAACTCTTCAACTCTTTTTTGGATGGAGCCCCGATCCCGCATACTATGCTGCACTCTCACATTTCCTTGGTCCCAAAGCCACATAAGGACCATCAGGAATGTTCTAACTATCGTCCCATTGCACTCCTGAATACAGACCTCAAACTATTTACAAAAATTTTAGCAAATAGGCTTGGCCTTTGGCTTCCGACTCTCATCCACAAGGACCAGGTGGGATTTGTCCCCTGTCGACAGGGAGGAGATAACACTAGAAGGGCGGTGGACTTGATTGATGTAGCTAACCGTTCTTCCACCCCCACTTTGCTTTTAAGTCTGGACGCTGAGAAGGCCTTCGATCGCCTTGATTGGTCATTTATGATAGCCACCCTCGAGAGTTACGGGTTCTCGGGGGCCTTCCTCACGGCCATAAGGGCTCTCTATTCCCGCCCCTGGGCAGTGGTCAAGCTACCTAATGCTTCCTCCCAACCTTTATCCATTCGTAATGGAACCCGTCAGGGATGCCCCTTGTCACCTTTAATATTTGCATTGTGTATTGAACCCCTGGCGGCCCAAATTAGATCTGCCTCAGATATCACCGGGGGATTTGTGAGGGATAGGGAATTTAAAATTAGTTTATTCGCAGACGATGTCCTGTTGACCCTCACTAAACCCCATACCTCCCTCCCGAACCTTCTCCGAGTTTTAAAGGAATATGGAGTCCTATCGGGCTATAAGGTTAACCCTAGTAAAACGGAAGCCCTGCCTCTAAATATCCCAGGCGAGACTTTGCAGTTGCTTAAGACTAATTTTGCTTTCCAGTGGAGGGACCACTCATTACGTTATTTGGGTGTCCAGTTATCCTCTTCATACCATACACTGTATTCAGTCAATTATCCTCACCTGTTTCATGAGCTCCGCTCTCTCCTAGATAAATGGCGTCCTCTTCATATTTCTCTCCTAGGCCGTATAACTGCGGTTAAGATGACCCTCCTCCCCAAGCTTCTTTATTTCTTCGAAACCCTCCCAGTGGCAGTCCCTAGGTCCGAACTGAAATCACTACAGAAAGCAATCTTACAATTTATATGGAATGGCAAACGCCATCGCATTCCCCGATCAGTGATGCTGGCGGGTAAGTCGGACGGGGGACTGGGGGCTCCACATCTGCTGCATTATTACTGGGCTGCTCATTTGCGGAGTATACCGTTTTGGGCGGCATCCCAGGCGCACACGAAATGGGTGGAGATAGAGAAGCTTTGGCTAGCTCCTGTTCACCCCAATGCATATCTGTGGTCCTCCTCCCCCCCCTACCCTCTACTCCGCTGCTAGGCCCTATCGGCTTTACCCGGTCTATCTGGAATACTTGTTCTAAGCTCTTTCGATTGGCCGCTCCGCACTCATCTATGATTTCCTTTTTATATAATCCACTCCTTCCAAGCGGACTCACCGCCGCTATGGTCAGGCCCTGGAGTGGGCTGGGTTTGTTCCACATAGCAGACTTGGTGGACCCGTCGACCTTGGAGCTCAGGTCCTTCGACTACCTCACTTCCATACAGCACTTGCCTACCTCAGAGTGGTTCCATTATCAGCAAATAGTCCATTTTGTTGTTTCCCAGTTTGGGTCCACCCGGGTCTCCCTCCCCACAGTTTTTGAACGACTGTGTCGGGCAGGTACCTCCACTAGAGGCCTGATTTCAAATATTTATAGGCTCTTGACCTCTCAGGGGGGGCAGACCCCGGTGGCCCACAAATATATGACCCGGTGGTCTGGAACCCTGGGCACCCATATTCCGCACAGCCAGTGGCAGGTCATATGGTCCCGTGCAGCTAAATCCTCTTCCTGTGTAACGTTTAGGGAAACGCAATACAAAATACTTATGCACTGGTATCATACCCCAGCTTTATTACATACTCTTAACCCCACTATTTCTTCTAGTTGTTGGCGATGCCGGGCAACACTTGGAACACTGTTTCATGTTTTTTGGGAATGCCCCTTAGTTCGCCCTTTCTGGCTCGAGGTTGAGAGGATGACTCACACTCTTTTCATCCAGGGTATACCCCTGGATCCCATGGTTTATCTGCTTAATCTCCCGCCAAAAGGTCTCGGTAAAAATACATCTAAATTATTCCTTTACTTGTGTACCGCGGCCAAAACACTTATAGCACGCCATTGGAGAAAGGCTCTTCCCCCAGCAGTCTCAGAATTGATAGCCCGTCTGAAGGACATCCGCAGTCTGGAGTACTTGACCGCCTCCCTCAATCATACGGTAGAGGCATTTGAAGCAATTTGGTCCCACTGGGATTCCTACTGTGCCACACAGGGTCTCTGATGCCTGACTCCCAACTTTGTTTCTCCCCTTATTGTTTCTTTCCTTTGTCATGTTTTTTGTTTTCCCCCAAATTGAGTCTTTCTGTTGTTGTTTTCTCTGATGTAACAGATTATTTGCTTTACATTTGCCTTGTATTTCTTTTAAAATACTTTTTCAATAAAAATTACAGTTTAAAAAAAAAAAGACAGACCAAGGACCATCATCACTGCCCAAGGAACCACCATCAGACAGACAAAGGACCATCATCATTGCCTAAGTAACTATCATCACAGTCCAAGGAACCATCATCAGACAGACCAAAGACCATCATGACTGCCCAAGGAACCATCATCACAGCACAAGGAACCATCATCAGACAGACCAAGGGCCCATCATCATTTACCATTTCACACCTTGAATAAAATCAATAAAGAAGTCAGTGTATATAAAGCAGCCATGTATATGAGTCTCTTTAGGGATCTCCTCTTAAAGGGGATGGGTATTTTCTTCTAAAAAGAATTCCACATCTGACCGCAGGTTGTGTCTGGTATTGCAGTTCACCATCATTGTAATAAATGGGGCTGAGATGCAGTACCACAAGCAACCAGTGGATAGGGCTGTTTTTTCAAGAAAGTAGCCATGTTTTTTTTACTACTGGATCGGATTGTACGGTTGAGAAGTAGATTGGGGAGTGACAACCAGACTGACCTGACCCCACACCTATCCTTGATGATGCATAAGCCAGATCAGTTTTCAATATATTTCTTGGTTACTTTCTAGTATATGAAGCGAGTGAGCGTGCAGACATGCAATAATCTGGGCCCGTGTGACAGCTTTGGTATCATAACATAAATAGGTATATCTAAATATATGGCAATAATATCCAAATATTGTGTGCCATTCTCTATGCAATAAGCTGTGCCATGCAACATTGCCCAAGAAAATGGTGCCCTGACTTGCTAAAATAAATAATGAGTATCATCCAGTTACAAAGTTAGTGTGCCTGGGTCATACAGCATCCCGGAACCTATTTCCCTCGGGCGCCATACAGTGCATGACACATACAGAAACAGTAGCTGGGTGTCTGGAATTGGCCCAAGAACATTCATCGGCCCACTAGTGATAATAGTGCCCCCCCCCCATTGGCTCAGGTTGTGTGATAAATCTGGCACATAGGCAGCTTGACTTGTAAAATTTTACACTACCAACTGGTTTGTCTAGTTTGTGCAAAAAAATTTTACATCAAATTTTTGCACAATGTGTGGCATTTCAAGTCCCCCGGGCTGATGCCTTGACCATCCCTCCATAGCATACACTGCGCTACCAATGGCTGGTGCGCCAGGCAGGGCACCTCAGCAGAAGCTCCTCGCGCACCTTGGCTCATAGCTGGGGCAGATAATTGTCCACATTAAAAGTTACACCACGAAAGGTCATGCATCATGACGGTAACTTCTTTGAGGGCCGGGCCCTCTCTCAGGTGCGTTACCATGGACTTGAGAGGATACAGTTACAGGTATTATAGTATCATTGTCATTTCTCATAGTCCTCAGTCCTTGTTTATGACAACCCAGTCTAGTTCCCCCGGACAGTAATGCTCAGTCATGGCTGCTCACACCTTCCTCCTGCAGCTGCTGAACTCACCATGAGTTAGCTAAAGTCACAAAGAATAAGTAAAAATACAGGTTATGTGGTCCGAGGAGGACATAGAAAGACAGAACTACCACAGAGAAAATGGCTGCCATTGTCTTGTCATGGATCTGGGACCATTCGAAGGATATTCCGGGAGTTTCTTATTAATGGGCTGTCCAACTTCAGATGGGGGGGTCTGACCCTCGACGCACCCACATGATGGGCTCCTCTTCCTCTTCACAGGCCTGTAACATCACATTCATGATTTAGATAACCTGATTGCAGCTGCAATACCAAGCACGGCCATTATACAATGATGGTGCTGTGCTCAATACTCAATGAAAATGCCACTGCAGATTCTTAAAACAGCTGAATGTAAGGGTGCCGGGTGTCAAATCCTCCGATCTGATATTGATGACCTATGTTAACCTCTTGCCATCTAATAATAATAATAATAATAATAATAATAATAATAGTCCTTTAATAGTCCCACAATGGGGAAATTCAGTGTGTTACAGCAGCAAAGATAAGATAAGATAAGCAGATAAAAATACAAATACAACATGTAGAGGAATGTTCCAAGGTAAGAGGCATTACATTAATAGCAGACAGACAGATAAGACGTAGCGGGGGGGGGGGGGGGGATTTAACAGGCAGAAAGATATTTCAGTTCTCTGTATGTAATGATCTCCGCTTAGGTCGGTGTTGGTTGTACAGCCTAACCGCGGTGGGGAGGAAAGACTTCCGATAGCGCTCCTTCTCACACCTAGGGTGGAGCAGTCGGTCACTGACAGTACTGCTCAGCGCTATCACAGTCTCATGCATGGGATGGGACTTCTTCTTCTGCATGGAGCTCACCACGGACAGTATCCTTCTGTCACCCACCACCTGCACTGGGTCCAGTGGGCTCCCCAGGACAGAGCTGGCCTTTCTAATCAGCTTGTCAAGTTTATTTCTGTCCCTGGTTGATATACTGCTCCCCCAGCAGGCCACTCCAAAGAAGATGGCTGATGCCACTACCGAGTTGAAGAAAGTCCTAAGAAGTGCCCCCCGGATTCCAAAGGCTCTCAGCTTCCTAAGCAGGTAGAGCCTGCTGTGGCCCTTCCTGTACAGGGCCTCCATATGATCTGCCCAGTCCAGCTTATTATTGAGGAGCAAACCCAGGTACTTATCTACCCATTGACTTTATACGTGCAGGCGGCGGCTGTTTATCTCTGCAAGGACATACCTGCACATACTTACAGAGATAGCAGCTGCATGCGCTTGTAGTCAGTGACAGCCGTACTCTCCAGGTGCTTTGTTACTATCCCTGCTTTCCCTATTGCTGTATACACAGATCTCACTGAGCGTCGCAGCTCTGTATACAGCTATGGAAGTTGCTATGCCGCTATTCCCCGACCTAACATCCATGTGATCAGCCAGGAGCCTGCTGGGTCCTAGAGCACCTAGATCAGCTCTGCAGTGTATACCTGGAGGTTGTATTCATCCTGTGACTGTGGATAATATATTAGTTATGGGAGAAATCTGCAGAAAATAAGACAAATGTCCTGCTAAAATGAGCACACAAAGGTCTATTGTGAACTTATGGCAGATATAATGTATAAAAAAAGCAATAAAAATTTCAAACAAAATTTAAAAAAATGTCACTACCACACCCACCTCACAGGTTCTGTTCCCAATCCGGCAAAATCTTCTACATGAAAATTGATCGTAATGAACACGGAACACTGTTTTTGAAAAAATTTTTTTTTAGTAGCCCTGAAAAAAAAGGAAAAACGTGCAAAAATATAAATGACAAAAAAATAAAGCCCAAAAAAATGCAAAAATTATTTGAATAACCCAAATGAAAAAAAAAGTTATAGATTTCAAAACCGCGTGTACCAAAAAAACTGAAAATGTGGTTATGGACCAGGGAAATGGCCCGGTCATGCAGCGGGTAACTCACTATCCTTGTCATTTGTCATAGTCCTCAGCCCTTGTTGATGACAACCCAGTCTAGTTCCCCGGGACAGTAATGCTCAGTCGCAGCTGCTCACACCCTCCTCCTGCAGATGCTGAACTCACCATGAGTTAGCTAAAGTCACAAAGAATGAGTAAAAATACAGGTTATGTGGTCCGAGGAGGACATAGAAAGACAGGTATAGCCAGTGTTAGTAATGATGGAAACCCTACCAGCAAAACCAGGTAATCTCTATATGTCCAGATGTGACTTGTGGCATCGGACCCAGCGATCACCATCATGGACCTTAAAGAGGTTGGGAGTATTAGCACTTGCAGTGGCCACAGTGACCAAATCCTCCAGCTCACCTCCAAGGCTGCTGCAGTGCTGAGGGGGCATGCAGGGTAGCTGATGGTGGTGGTGGTGTTTTCCCCAGGTCACGTCCTAGTAGTTATATGCCCTCCTGAGCCTGGTGGAGGTTGGAGTGTCCATGATGGTCGTGCAGGTATGAGTTTAAGGAGACAAGAGGTATGAAGAACAGTCCTTACTTGAGGTAGAACAGGGTGAAAGTTACTGGGGGTACAATTCTTATGGAGCTTCCACTGAAGGTTTGGGCTGAATTGATAAAGGGCACACTCGTTGACAGTCTGCATCTCACTTTCTGGCGTAATCTTCACTTTAAACAGTATGCAATACTCTCTGACAAACTCTGCAAAGTCTCTACAGATTCCCACTGTGGGGTGTAGATCAGCAGGCTTCCCCTGTCTGTCCCAAGGCTCAGGCAGGGTTGTAGCTCCATAACACTTATCCTCATATTCTTCTCTGTCACACTTCTCTTTTGACCACAAGTTGAGCAGATATTAATCCCATCTCCTGACTGCTGAAATGACATGGGGCTGCTCTGGTTGACACTTCTCCTGTCTAGCTCAGACTGTGGCTCAGTCTCTTCTCACTCACCAGACTCCTGATCTCCTTTCCACCCCAGAACTCTCTCTGTTTGGGTTGTACCATCTCTCAGCACCCATTGTAAAGTGGTTCAGCCTATTAAAGATATAAACAGTATATACATATAACCGTGTTAACCATGTCAATCAACTGCAGAGACGAAACATAAACTTTTTGTAGTGCTCCCAGTGGGATACTACAGGTGAAGCTTAGTGCTTGCTCGGAGCCACCTCCAGGCTTTAGCCAATGAGGTACAGTCATATGAAAAAGTTTGGGCACTCCTATTAATCTTAATCATTTTTAGTTCTAAATATTTGGGTGTTTGCAACAGCCATTTCAATTTGATATATCTAATAACTGATGGACACAGTAATATTTCAGGATTGAAATGAGGTTTATTGTACTAACAGAAAATGTGCAATATGCATTAAACCAAAATTTGACCGGTGCAAAAATTTGGGTACCCTTATCATTTTATTGATTTGAATACTCCTAACTACTTTTTACTGATTTACTGAAGCACAAAATTGGTTTTGTAATCTCACTGAGCTTTGAACTTCATAGCCAGGTGTATCCAATCATGAGAAAAGGTATTTAAGGTGGCCAATTGCAAGTTGTTCTCCTATTTGAATCTCCTCTGAAGAGTGGCATCATGGGCTCCTCAAAACAACTCTCAAATGATCTGAAAACAAAGATTGTTCAACATAGTTGTTCAGGGGAAGGATACAAAAAGTTGTCTCAGAGATTTAACCTGTCAGTTTCCACTGTGAGGAACATAGTAAGGAAATGGAAGACCACAGGGACAGTTCTTGTTAAGCCCAGAAGTGGCAGGCCAAGAAAAATATCAGAAAGGCAGAGAAGAAGAATGGTGAGAACAGTCAAGGACAATCCACAGACCACCTCCAAAGAGCTGCAGCATCATCTTGCTGCAGATGGTGTCACTGTGCATCGGTCAACAATACAGCACACTTTGCACAAGGAGAAGCTGTATGGGAGAGTGATGCGAAAGAAGCCGTTTCTGAAAGCACGCCACAAACAGAGTCGCCTGAGGTATGCAAAAGCACATTTGGACAAGCCAGCTTCATTTTGGAAGAAGGTCCTGTGGACTGATGAAACAAAGATTGAGTTGTTTGGTCATACAAAAAGGCGTTATGCATGGCGTCCAAAAAACACAGCATTCCAAGGAAAACACTTGCTACCCACTGTAACATTTGGTGGAGGTTCCATCATGCTTTGGGGCTGTGTGGCCAATGCCGGCACCGGGAATCTTGTTAAAGTTGAGGGTCGCATGGATTCAACTCAGTATCAGCAGATTCTTTAGAATAATGTACAAGAATCAGTGACGAATTTGAAGTTACGCCGGGGATGGATATTTCAGCAAGACAATGATCCAAAACACAGCTCCAAATCTACTCAGGCATTCATGCAGAGGAACAATTACAATGTTCTGGAATGGCCATCCCAGTCCCCAGACCTGAATATCATTGAACATCTGTGGGATAATTTGAAGCGGGCTGTCCATGCTCGGCGACCATCAAACTTAACTGAACTGGAATTGTTTTGTAAAGAGGAATGGTCAAAAATACCTTCATCCAGGATCCAGGAACTGATTAAAAGCTACAGGAAGCGACTAGAGGCTGTTATTTTTGCAAAAGGAGGATCTACTAAATATTAATGTGACTTTTCTGTTGAGGTGCCCATACTTTTGCACCGGTCAAATTTTGGTTTAATGCATATTGCACATTTTCTGTTAGTACAACAAACCTCATTTCAATCCTGAAATATTACTGTGTCCATCCGTTATTAGATATATCAAATTGAAATGGCTGTTGCAAACACCCAAATATTTAGAACTAAAAATGATTAAGATTAATAGGGGTGCCCAAACTTTTTCATATGACTGTATTTCCTGGTTGAGGATGTCCGTAGCTAGCATTAGGAGAGGATGATTTAGCTTCTCGTGGAGCATCTTCAGCTCTGTAGCCTACTTAGTGGCAGATAGGGCTAACAGGCACTCCCATGTCACTTGACCCAATGCTTGCTGAGCTAAGACTTCCTAACCTGCTGAGTATTAAACATTTCTACTGCTGACCAGTGTGGAATCTTAGGAATCCATAGCCAAGATGTGCCCCGCATTTTTCCAGTAGAAGTTGGAAAGATGGGGTAAGTCCCAGAGGTTGCCCCAAATCACCACAGTGGAAGAGGATTGAAGAAGGGGTGAAGAGCATAGCCCCTTCTGTTCTTATGTGTAAAGTGACATACGTGGGGAACCTGTGGCTGTAAGTGTATTATGCCTCCGTGTTGTTCTGTAACTGGATAAATCCAGCTAAGTAAACTGTTTCTACTGCCATCTTGTGTCGTGTGCTTTATTCACATCTGACATCAAGGGCACCCCAATAAACTATTACACAGTAGATGAGTAGCAGGGAATGCCACGAGGGACTCAACACCGTCACTTCCATGAGACTCCCTCATCACTGTGCTGGCCTAGGGCGTGAAAGAGGATTTGGAGCCAAAAGTCACCATGAGCAGTAAGGCCACTATTGGGCCTATTCTGGACTGTGTCTTCTCCACACTGCTCATCCGGAGTTGCTGCGCCGCCACATGAAGCCACATGAAGCATGGCACCCACTGCAACTGATACTCTACTCAACTAATACATACCTGTAGATGTGCCGACTCCTCAGAATGCAGAAACACTCTTTGTAGACCCCCTGTCCTCCAGCTGATTTATGGCGGTCCCAAATGGGAGATTCCCCTCATATAGATCTTTATAGAGGTGGAGGGGAATGGCAGATTTTGCTTTGGCAGTTTTGATGCAATTCTGTATAACATGGCAGCCCATACTTTTAGATAAGCTTAAAGGGCTTGTACAGGATAAATTTTTTGTTAGACTGAGGAGGTGAAAAATGTTTTTTTTGGTTTTTTTTTAAAAAAAAACATACTCACCTGTCCCCGGGGTGCCAGGAGTTACTAATACTGAACCGGTTGGGCTTCATTCTGAGAAGATGTTGTGCAATTTTTAGATTTGTTGATCAAGTTAGGTTATTCAGATTTTACAGTCACAGGAGAAATCTGCAGAAAATAAAAGAAATGTCCTGCTAAAATGAGGGCACAAAGGTCTACTGACATGGCAGACACGAAGTATAAAGAAAAAGAAATAAAAATTAAGCAAAGAAAAAATAAATTAAAAAATGTCACTACCTCGCCCACCGCACAGGTTCTAGTCACACCCCAATAAAATCCTCTACATGAAAATTGACCGTAATGAGGAGGGAAATTTTTTAGTAGCCCTAAAAAAAAGGAAAAATGTGCAAAAATATAAATGACAAAAGTAAAGTTAAAAAAAAAATGCAAAAATTATTTGAATTACCCAAATGAAAAAAAATATAGTTATAGGCTTCTAATCCACGTGTACCAAAAAACCTGAAAATGTGCTGAAAATGTGGTTATGGACCAGGGAAATGGTCTGGTCATGCAGCAATTAAAGGGGTTTTCCGTGCAAAAAAACTTTTTTTAAAAAAAGGTCTGTTAGTTCTATTAATGGCTTAATAAGTGCATCCAAATACCTTTAGCAGTGTTTTGAGTAATTTTTGAGTTTCTCTGGGAGCTCCTGGCATCTTCTGCATTTGTTTACATGGGTAGCTTCCTGCTGTCTTATCCTACAACTATCATGATGCATTGCTCTTCAACCAGATCCCCCTCACTCTGCCTCCCCCCTCCCTCACACCCCCTCCGTGTTTCCCTAGCTAGCCCATGAACTACCAGCCCTACCTAACTAACTAACTCAGTCCACCCCCCCACCCAAACATACTTACCTGTCTTCCTGTCCAGATCTGGGCATGGAGATCCTTCTGACTGCTGGCGCCTGCGCAATAGAGCCATCTGCAGGCGTCAGCAGAAGCGAAGGAAGTGACGATTCGTGCCCAGAAGATCAGGACATGAAGACAGGTAAGTATGATGGGGTGCGGCTGGGGGTAGTTTTGGTGACATTGCGTTTCCGGAAACGGGGAAATGGAATGTCACTGGGAAATCAGATCTGGGCAGAAAAAACATTTTTGATAAAGTAAGTTAGTTAGAAGTTAGGCATGGGGAGGGTGTTTAGTTTAGTATTAAAGTAACAATTTATCCTGGACAACCCCTTTAACTCACTATCCTTGTTATCCAGGTTGGCTCAGATAGTAGTTGGGTGATGGTTTCAATCAGCTTTATTTATATTCCCCACGCCAACACAAGGGGCCACTCCCCTTGACAAAGTAAGCACCATGTACTGAGCAGCGGTTCTTACGGTCCTGTCTCTGTATGTCTCATCGCTCTGCGGATATGTAAAGATTATTATTGTTAGTACTATATGGCAATATGACTAGGATGCAGTATAGAAATATTATTAGACATTGTATGGCGGTGTTATTTATCCTCAGTCTTTCGATTCGGAGCTTTTCGTCAGATCGTTCTTCACATTTCTTTTCAGTTTTATCTATCGAGTTATCATTTCTAGGAGTAGCTGGTGACAACAAAGCATAAAGTAGTGATCTATCTGCGGGCCTGATCACTAGTGTCAAGTGTAATAATACACACGGATATAATGTATATCATCATCTTACAAACAATATCAGTGTGTTGGTTGGATTTAGGCATTGATATGTCATTTCTTTGTGAAGTTATGGTTGATCAAGAACCCTTCTTTACGCCATTTCTTTGTGGAGTTATCAGATCTTTTATGGTCCTAGTCATATGATAAAGAATGTACTCTATCTATTACAAGACGGGCTGGAAAGTGTAAGTGAGTAAAGTGACACAAAGACGACAATTGGGGTGGAAGAGTCAACATGATTACTAGTAATTCAAAACGTAGAACAACTTGGGAAAAGGAACTAGTAAAGAAGAATAACAATAAGATCCTCCACTTGTGGTCTTCAGCCGTCTGGCCTGTGCAAGGGGAGTCTCCCTCTCCCCACGTGGAGCTCAACGTGCTGCTATGACCCCTCTGCTTCACGTTTGCTGCCATTCGCCGTCAAGTACTGAGCTCCCATTTCAACCCCTCTGCATCTCTTCTAGGTCTCTCCAGACTCCAGTGTTCAGTCTCCACTCTTTCTGTCTTCCCGATCTCCAAGCTGCGTCTTCCTCTTGGACCATCTATGTTCCAACTGCCCACATTGCACCCAAGTTAGATATAGACTATAGACTTCCATGAATCAGTCTCTCTTTGATTCTTGTGCTTAGTGGCCAAGCTGGATGTGTAAGACCATTGCCCAGATAGGTGCAACACTTCACCCTATGACTGCTGGTATCCTGGTTGTACTAGAATAACTATTAAGCACTACCATGGACAACAAGGTAAGTTATCTCAGCAAATAACCTGACACCAAGGTAAGTTATCTCAGCAAACAGACCTGACACCAAGGTAAGTTATCTCACCAAACAACCTGACACCAAGGTAAGTTATCTCACCAAACAACCTGACACCAAGGTAAGTTATCTCAGCAAACAACCTGACACCAAGGTAAGTTATCTCACCATATAGACCTGACACCAAGGTAAGTTATCTCACCAAACAACCTGACACCAAGGTAAGTTCTCTCACCAGACAGACCTGACACCAAGGTAAGTTATCTCACCAAACAGGCCTGACACCAAGGTAAGTTATCTCAGCAAACAGACCTGACACCAAGGTAAGTTATCTCACCAAACAACCTGACACCAAGGTAAGTTATCTCACCAAACAGACCTGACACCAAGGTAAGTTATCTCAGCAAACAACCTGACACCAAGGTAAGTTATCTCACCATATAGACCTGACACAAAGGTAAGTTATCTCACCAAACAGACCTGACACCAAGGTAAGTTATCTCACCAAACAACCTGACACCAAGGTAAGTTATCTCAGCAAATAACCTGACACCAAGGTAAGTTATCTCACCAAACAGGCCTGACACCAAGGTAAGTTATCTCAGCAAGCAACCTGACACCAAGGTAAGTTATCTCACCAAACAACCTGACACCAAGGTAAGTTATCTCACCAAACAACCTGACACCAAGGTAAGTTATCTCAGCAAACAACCTGACACCAAGGTAAGTTATCTCACCATATAGACCTGACACCAAGGTAAGTTATCTCACCAAACAACCTGACACCAAGGTAAGTTATCTCACCAGACAGACCTGACACCAAGGTAAGTTATCTCACCAAACAGGCCTGACACCAAGGTAAGTTATCTCAGCAAACAGACCTGACACCAAGGTAAGTTATCTCACCAAACAACCTGACACCAAGGTAAGTTATCTCACCAAACAGACCTGACACCAAGGTAGGTTATCTCAGCAAACAACCTGACACCAAGGTAAGTTATCTCACCATATAGACCTGACACAAAGGTAAGTTATCTCACCAAACAGACCTGACACCAAGGTAAGTTATCTCACCAAACAACCTGACACCAAGGTAAGTTATCTCACCAGACAGACCTGACACCAAGGTAAGTTATCTCACCAAACAGGCCTGACACCAAGGTAAGTTATCTTACCAAACAGGCCTGACACCAAGGTAAGTTATCTCACCAAACAGGCCTGAAATCAAGGTAAGTTATCTCAGCAAACAACCTGACACCAAGGTAAGTTATCTCACCACCAAACAACCTGACAGCAAGGTAAGTTATCTCACCAAACAGACCTGACACCTAGGTAAGTTATCTCACCAAACAACCTGACACCAAGGTAAGTTATCTCACCAAACAACCTGACACCAAGGTAAGTTATCTCAGCAAACAACCTGACACCAAGGTAAGTTATCTCAGCAAACAACCTGACACCAAGGTAAGTTATCTCAGCAAACAACCTGACACCAAGGTAAGTTATCTCACCAGACAGACCTGACACCAAGGTAAGTTATCTTACCAAACAGGCCTGACACCAAGGTAAGTTATCTCAGCAAACAACCTGACGCCAAGGTAAGTTATCTCACCAAACAGACCTGACACCAAGGTAAGTTATCTTACCAAACAGGCCTGACACCAAGGTAAGTTATCTCAGCAAACAACCTGACACCAAGGTAAGTTATCTCACCACCAAACAACCTGACAGCAAGGTAAGTTATCTCACCAAACAGACCTGACACCTAGGTAAGTTATCTCACCAGACAGACCTGACACCAAGGTAAGTTATCTCACCAAACAACCTGACACCAAGGTAAGTTATCTCACCAAACAACCTGACACCAAGGTAAGTTATCTCAGCAAACAACCTGACACCAAGGTAAGTTATCTCAGCAAACAGACCTGACACCAAGGTAAGTTATCTCACCAAACAGACCTGACACCAAGGTAAGTTATCTCACAAAACAACCTGACACCAAGGTAAGTTATCTCAGCAAACAGACTTGACACCAAGGTAAGTTATCTCACCAAACAGACCTGACACCAAGGTAAGTTAACTCACCAAACAACCTGACGCCAAGGTAAGTTATCTTACCAAACAGGCCTGACATCAAGGTAAGTTATCTCAGCAAACAACCTGACACCAAGGTAAGTTATCTCAGCAAACAACCTGACGCCAAGGTAAGTTATCTCACCAAACAACCTGACGCCAAGGTAAGTTATCTTACCAAACAGGCCTGAAACCAAGGTAACTTATCTCACCAAACAGACCTTATCGACACCTGACCTGCCTTCTTGCCAGATGTTGACAGGTATCGACCGGCTAAAATAATGTCTCTTTGCCCAATGACGATGCTGTATCGATCAGATCAGCCAAAACAACGAACAATCATTATGGTGGATTCATCCATTCAATCACCTTTAGTCTATTGTGTATGGGCCCCTTTAGTTCTTTACACTAGTGATACATGGGTGGCACTTACTTTTTTCACAGAAGGAAATGTCATGTCTGTGAACTTTTTGGGTTTAATAAATCCTTATACAATGAGTTTGTTCTTGTCTTTGTGCAGTTCCATCTCCTTTATCTACAGGCTGAATCTTTACCACCTGACAGTACAGGACAAGAGTACGTCCGGCTGCCTCGCTACCTATAGATGGATTGCCCCTCCCCTTATGCTATATGCTGTATTGCTGTCATTGTGACTCAGCACAAGTCACTTTCTATATAAACCGACAGCTGAAAGGCACAGAACAGGCGCGTCCAGGTGATACAGGAAAGCTCCAGGAGAAGATACATTCACCTTAACAAGTAAGAAGACACAGCTTGTGCCGCCTTAGCATTCTGGGGGCAGAGAGTTGGGGCGTCTGTACATCTTACTGGTCTTTATGTTGTCCATGATTTTCTGTTTTCTAGGATTTCTCATTTCTGGTCCAGTTGAATAAGTGAAATTATGACAGGACCAGAATTAGAGAAAAGGCTTTTTTATTAGAAACAGCGCCTCTCATGTTTAAAGGCTATATCTAGTATTGCAGTTTTGTCCAATTTACTTTAATGTTGTAATACCCCACCTCTGAGTGGTGCTGTTTCAGAGTAAAGCAGTGTTGCCAATGCATTGCATAGTAGTGGGGGCCCCCTCAGCCAAATAGGCTCAAGCGGGACAGTCCCACATTTCGGGTGCTCTCCTGCTGTTTCAGGCAGCAGGTAGAGACTTCAACTCCTTAGGATACGATTAATATTTAATACAATGGTGGAGCACAGATCTATCCGCTATCCGCACTCCACCATTCAGGCTTCAGCTGGTGATGTCTGCGGCAGCGAGGTGTGATGAGCGCCATGCCAGTGACATGACTATAGATGTAATATATTGACTGAGTGGTGACTGACAAGGGACTTTATGTGGAGGTCATTAAATTGTATAGGGGGGCCCACTTAGGAAACCTTTGAACTGGGCCCACTAATATGTTAATATTGCTGTGGTATATCTGTATGTGATGGGGTCTGAAGAGAGCACTTCGGGAATCTTGTGAGGTTTGGGCACCTCTGGTTGTGAGTTATCTGCTCCTCAGCCCTGTCATGTGACAAGACTGTAATCGGCAGCGTCTTATGTGTGGACATGAAGTCAGCTTCCCAGTCATTTCTATGAGCCTGATGTCGAGCCTGTCCTAGGAGTGAATGCAAGGAGTTCCTGTCCGCAAATGAGACGCTGTGTCTGTTGGACATCAGAGCATTGGTCACATGACACAGCTGAGGACCAGAAGGGAGTGGATAACTCACAAATCCAGCCACCAGTAAGAAGATTACCTGCACTACTATTCGCCATACACCATGAACCTTTCTACCAGGTCAGAAATATACATTTTTGTGGGAGCGCTACTTTATGGAGTCTATCCATAATCTATATCAGAACTGCATCCCATCCCCATTCACTTGAATGCTGCAATACCAGACACTGCCTGTGGACAGGAGTGGCGCTCTTCCATTATAGGGAGCAGATACTGTACAACCGCTAGACATGACAGTAATTTCTCTGTTTTTCACCCCCAGTGTCTGGATACACATTAACCTACTTCCCAGTTAGAGGCGAGTACCGCTTCATGTACAGAATTTGTATAAATCTGCCCCACAATATTGCATCTTACTGGTCACACTATAAAAGCTCATAGGAGTTTATTGAGATCAGAAAATATTATTTCCCAAAAACAGCACTGTTCTTGTCTACGGGCTCTGGTTAATATCACAGCTCAGGCCTTTTCAAGTTTGTGCTGCAATACCAGGGACAGCCTATGGACAAGTGGGGCACTGTTACTGGAGAAAACAAACAAATACTTAACCAGTTTAATTTTCATTGGTCTACTTTCCCAAATCAACTTTAATATTTGATAATGGGGTTAGAATAGTTATGTAAAGTGTGGGGGGCTGCAGAGCGGCATGGCTGTATGACCAATGGACGTGATGGCACTAGCCTGAGAAGAGGAAGTGGAGCTCAGTATCATAGCCCTGACAGAAGTCTTAGACTTAATGGCAGCTAAGATCCCTCTACACCAGTCTTCTAACCGAATATGGATGGAGCCTTGGGCGTGAGATAGAATGGAAATCTACGCCAGCCTCTTCATAAATCTCCAGTTCCCTGCGCCCGTTGGGCTGTTTATTAAGACTGGTGCCCCAGTGACTCTACCAGCAGAATTATGAGCGCAGCTCTGGAGTATTAAAGAACGTAACTCAGAAGAAATGATGTCCTCATCTTTACACATGTCCGTCTTGTACATTTGGTGACACTCTGCCTACTTTATAGGTGCTGTAATTGTAATAAGTACCATATTAGAGGCCCCTGAGTTAGTAGAGTAGGGTCTCACATTCTCCACCTCCATCAGTAGTCAGAACAGAGAGAAGCTACACTAGGAGGGCCCCTGATATATGGCACTATATTCTTGCATTATATTACATATTGCCCTGCTGTATGGAAATGAAAGATTTGTTTGGGGTCCCGGTGAGCGGAGACCTTGATATGGGAGTATTTATTTTCCCAGGACGGGCCGAGCCCATCAGACTGCTGCTCGCTGACCAGGGGGCTTCATGGAAGGAAGATGAAGTGCAGATTCAAGACTGGTTCTCTGGAAAATGTGACCTAAAGAAGACAGCGGTAAGACGCTCCCGAGGCCTGTCAGGCTTTATCTTTACTATTGTATAGTTGGGCCTGTGTCAATAAAGTCTATTTAAAAAAGAAATGCCAAAATGTACAGTATACAGTATTAACTATTTGTATACAGTACATACGTAGACCTCATAGCGGGACCTATACTAATATTATAGCCTTACCCTACTGTGGCACTAACTCTACCCATTATGGGCCACATTCATGTGACCCCATTACTTGACAGACAGATGTGAGTCTCGGCAAGAAAAAAATTTACAAAACCTTCATATCTCTTTCATGTAAAAGTGGTGTGGTCTGACTCTCTGATCGGATCCGTATCGAATGATGGTATAAAGTAGTGATATCCCATGACTGGTGTACCCCTAATCGGAGTCATATTTATGCAGATCATAGTGATCGCAGGAAATCGATTTTCAGTAAACTCATAAGCTCCCCCTGGTGGCAGATGGAATTTTAACATTTTAATCCGTCGCTTTAAAGAGAGACAGATTTTCTTCATCAGATTTATGAAGATGGATGGCCATTGATTCTATACGTCCGGGCAGTACAATCTTAGGGACCCATGTGTATATTCTTGCAGATTTAAGCAGGAGATCATACTGGTGCAACAGCCGCTCCTCCCTTAAAGAAGACAGAGACAGTTCATTCCTGCCCTTCCCGATTGCTGTGTACAAAAGTAATGTTAAAATGTCCACCAAAGGCCTAGTATGGTAAAAAATAAATCAACAAAAGACAAAAGTAAGAAAAAAAAATAAAAAAATAACACCTCTACCACGCCCATGTCACAGGTAGTAGCTCCGCCCCTGCGACACAACATGTGTCACCTATGTAAAAATTCGGAACTGTTTTAACATTTTTAGTGTCAAAAAAAATGCATGAAAAATGTGAAAAACACGTTTCCCCCCTCCATTTTTGTTTCACAGATATTAAAATAAAGTAAAAACACAAAAATAAAAACAGCATAGAAATAAAGCCATATTTATCACTGCATCAAGAAGCAAAAATATTTCAATAATCCAAAGGAAAAAAAAATTGAAAATCTGTCTGGGGCTGAACCAGGGAACATGGCCAGTCCTGAAGTGGTAAAAACCACTAAAGGGATAAGACAGGTCTCTCTTTATCATAAGGAAGGACAAATTACATCTCCATTGTAGTCGTCTTCACTCATCTTTTCGGTTTATTTATACTTGCTTTCTATGCTTTTTAGGTTTTTGGGCAACTCCCTCAATTTAAGCATGGAGACTTTGTCCTGTATCAGAGCAACAGCATCCTGAGATACCTGGGGTGAGAACATGGTGAGACTTCAGTGTCTGGCGCGGTGTTATACATTGTAAAGTTGTATGTGTGTTCAGGGGCGTAACTAATATAGAATGGGCCCTATAGCAAACTTCTGACTGGGGCCACCTTTAGACCCCAGTGTATAATGAGCAGAGGCACAGAGGAGGTGAGTAAACCTATCTAACAGTGGTGCTCACCTCGCCTGGGCTCTGGCACACGTCTTTGGACCTCTCGAATGATGTCAGAGAGTGCTGAGGCCCAATCCCAGGCCTCAGCGATCTCTGACATCATTCAAGAGGGCCGAAGATCATGTGGGTTACACCAGTGTCATTATACATCATGATGTGTGACCCATGTGACCACTGGCGCCCAATCATAGGTGGTCTCAGTGGTCTCTCACGTTATTCAAGAGGCCTGAAGACCCACACCGGAGCCCAGGAAAGGTGAGTAACACTGTTTGTTATGTTTGTCACCTCCCCTGAGGCTCCGTTCATGATACTCTGGTCTGAAGAGATTCCACAATATAATAAGAACAGTTTTGTTTCGGATGTGTTCTGTTCTCTCAACAAATATTCTGAGTGCCGCGGCTCTGCTTACCGATCCTCCCCACCGCCGCTTCTGCCTCTCCATTCAGCCTTGAGGTCCCGCATGCTGTGCTATATAGTGTCAGCAACGTGATGTGGGATGCACAGGGCCCCCTGGAGGGCTGAAGGGGAAGCAGAGGTGGCCGTGGGCAGGAGCGGGGATCTGTAAGTAAATAGCGGCTATTAGCTGTTGAAGTAGTCCAATAGGTAACTGCCTATTAAAAAAAAAGGCAGGGGAATAACCAGGCCTCCCAAGGTCGTGGGCCCTATAGCAGCCTCTACCGCCGCTATGCTGGTAGTTCCACCACTGTGTGTGTTATGTGTCGTACTTGTTTATAACATATCCTTCTTACTCACAAAGGGATCAGCGGCAGCGATAACCAGGAGAGTGGACTTATCGACATGGTGAACGATGGTGTAGAGGACCTCAGGCTGAAATATGGCCGTCTGATATTTATGGAATATGTACGTGTAACATGGGATATATGGAAAGTGAAATATCTGTTCTGGCTAACAAAGCTGGGGGAAGCCTGCCGATATCAGCCATGACAGGGAACATGCACTAGTTGGCGCTATAGGATGTTCAGTATCATAAATTTCAAAAACTTTTAGCTGAAAATTCAGTTAACAAAAATAAATTCGCACATCATTCACATATATATCTACATATATGGTGAGGTTCTTATATCATACACATATGTATATCTACATATATTGTAAGGTTCTTATATCACATATGTATCTACCTATACACTTGGACAAAATTGTTGGTCCCCTCCCTCGTTTAATGAAACAAAAACCCACAATGGTCACAGAAATAACTTGAATCTGACAAAAGTAATAATATAGAAAAATTCTATGAAAATGAACAAATGAAAGTCAGACATTGCTTTCCAACCAGGCTTCAACAGAATTTTTAAAAAAAAGAAAACTCATGAAACAGGCCTGGACAGAAATGATGGTTTCCTTAACTTAATATTTTGTTGCACAACCTTTTGAGGCAATCCCTGCAATCTAACGATTCCTGTAACTGTCAATGAGACTTCTGCACCTCTCAGCAGGGATTTTGGCCGCTCCTCATGAGCAAACTGCTCCAGTTGTCTCGGGTGTGAAGGGTGCCTTTTCCAGACGGCATGTTTCATCTCCTCCCAAAGATGCTCAATAGGATTTAGGTCAGGACTCATAGAAGGCCACTTCAGAATAGTCCAATGTTTTCCTCTTCGCCATTCTTGGGTGTTTTTAGCTGTGTGTTTTGGGTCATTATCCTGTTGCAAGACCCATGACCTGCGACTGAGCCAAGCTTTCTGACACTGGGCAGCACATTTCTCTCTAGAATCCCTTGATAGTCTTGAGATTTCATTGTACCCTGCACAGATTCAAGACCCTGTGCCAGATGCAGCAAAGCAGCCCCAGAACATAACAGAGCCTCCTCCATGTTTCACAGTAGGGAAAGTGTTCTTTTCAAGATATGCTTCATTTTTCTGTCTGTGAACATAGAGCTGATGTGCCTTGCCAAAAATTTTGATTTTTGTCTCATCTGTCCATAGGACATTCTCCCAGAAGCTTTGTGGCTTGTCAACATGTAGTTTAGCAAATTCCAGTCTGTCAGATTCAAGTTATTTCTTTGACCATTGTGGGTTTTTCTTTCATTAAACGAGGGGTACCAACAATTTTGTCCACGTGTGTATATGGTGAGGTTCTCAGGCATTGACATATGTCAGATAAGTAAGACATGAACATGTATCCACTTCCAGCCTGAAATGTTACATTGTACTAATGGAAATAAGATAGACTTTTGGTCCATTGCCCCTTTAAAGATGGCCTGTCACCAGGTCTGAATACCCCACTGACATCCACCATCTGATCGGCGCTGTCACCCTGAACATTTTGGTGTTTTGTTTATCCAAATCTGTTCAGCCATTCCAAAGATATAAGCCCTGCTAGTGCTGATGTAAATTAGAATATACTAGCCAAGAATATACTAACACTGCAGGTTCTCTGTGTACTGCATGTCATGCAGTGTTACCGCCCACTTGTCTAATATACCCTAATCTGCATCAACACTAAAAAGCCTTATATCTTTGGGATAGCAGAACAGATTTGGATAAAAAGCTCCAAAATGACGGCGCCGATCAGATGATAGATGTCATGGGGCATTGATGACAGGTCCTCTTTAAGCTCAAAGAGTCATCTTAGGACCTTTAGGATCTTCCACCAATTTTTAACAGGGTCAAATCAAAGTGTCAGCAGCCCTAGGCCACAGGGTCGGCCACATGGTCAGCCCATTGTAGTCAGTGGACGACTGTGTGCTATGGGAAACTAGATAAGCAGGAGTGCAACACTGACCACCGTAGCGAGAGATTGCACACACCTACCCTGTTCTAGAGCTTTATAGAGAGATCATGTTCTGTGTGACCACTGTCACTTTCTAGGACTTCTCTTGAGGACCTTCTATCCCGATAGCGCCATACACTGCATCTGCTATAAAGTTTATCCTGCTGTGTTACATACATGTACAAAACTATTGATCTCTATTTCACAGGAGACGGGTAAGGAGAAATACATAAAAGATCTGCCCAACCAACTCTCACCATTCGAGAGGATACTGTCCAACAATTCCAATGGAACCAAATTTGTGGTCGGAGATAAGGTAAAATAAATTTATAGGTGTGACAGACTGGGCTGGAGCCATGTGGCCCCCTGTATTTGTAGTTTAGTGAAGGGATAGCAGGGTAAACTACAAAGGTAAGAATAAAAATGGAGCCATCCACAAAAGCTGGCAATGCTGGATACCGGCAGTACTGTACAAAGAACAATAGGTGGCAGAGTGGCAAAATAACTAGGCTGAGTGATCGGGTGGAAGTCTGGGTGATAGTAAGGGAGGAGGTAAAAGGGAACCTGGCACCAAGTTTGAGATGCTAAACCTCCAAGAGACCCTTATGGACTAGTGGTTTAATGTCCCAAATGTCCATATAAAGCCTGTCCATGCAGGGGTTAATGAAAAATAGCCTTTATACTTACCTAGAGATGAGTCCGGCGCCTGTGCAGAGAAGTACACATCGGCTTCACTGCATATAGACAGGACATCGGAGGCATATTGAACTCAGGGTGTACTGCCCTGGATTCACTGCAGAACTGCGCATGCGCCAGAAGAAGTCCTCAGAAGTCTGCCAGTCTCCCTATCATTTTACATATGACTTTGTCACTTTTTGTGCTGGTCACCTCCCAACGCATTAACTTTCCCACATAACAAAAAGGGGCATTGCCTCACCCAAAAACGTTCACATCGCACTCATGTGCTGCTCTTCCTGAAACCAACATTCGAATGTGGGCCATTGTGGGCTATATAGCAGGATGGCTTCACGTGCACAAAGGCAGTGGTCAGGGACATAGTCAAGGACATATTACCCTAGAGGCAGGCAGTCAGGGCAGGAAGACTTGTCAGTGGTTGTCACGACCTCTTTAGAGTAGGGATCGGGATTAATGTTTCTCCTCTTTCTTATTACAGATCTCATACGCTGACTACAACCTGCTGGACATCCTTCACTGTCATCTTGACCTTGACCCAAAGTGTTTGGCCACGTTCCCTCTGCTCGCTGCCTACGTGGAACGCATTGCCTCCCAGCCAAAACTCAGCCAGTACCTGAAATCTGAGAAGTGCAATAAGCGACCCATCACCCCAAAACACAAATGAGCCCCAATGTCACATATTCTCCGGTCACTGATACTGTATAGGTGTAATAATCCACTTGAAATAAAATGTTTTTTATGTTGAAAGCCTCAAAAAATCTTTTGAACCTAATGTATAGCAACAATGGACATCATGGGGCGTCACTGTGTTTATACAATGTGGTGAGCAATTTACCTTAAAGGGGTTGTTCAGTATAAAATGCAATTTCTACACTAATCTAAACACCTTCCCCCCGCCTACTTTCTAAATGACTTACTTTAGCAAAAATGTATATTTACCCATATCCCTGGGACGGTCATGTGACCACCCCAGGCACATTTTCTGATTATCTGGTGACGTTCCGTTTCACAATTTCTGGAAACGGAACGTCACCAATACTACTTCCCTACCCCATCATACTTACTTGTCTTACTGTCCAGTCTTCCTTCTCTGAGGACGGCTCCTCCTCTTCTTTCACCCTCTGCCGGCACGTGCGCAATAGAGCCTGAGTCCCAGCATTAATAATAATAATAATAATAATACATTTTATTGCGCTGCAGCAGGCACTTCATCTCTATAGCACAGGCATGGGTGGTCAGAGGAGCCTCCCACGCCTGTGCAGTAGAGATGGAGTGCTGGCTACAGCTTAATGCTGGGACTATTGCGCACGCGCCGGCAGACGTCGAGGAAGAGGAGGAGCCATCCCCACAGAAGGAAGTCTGGACAGGAAGACAGGTAAGTATGATGGGGTGGGCTGAGTTAGTTAGTTGTGAAGGGTTAGTAGTAGGCGGGATAGCTAGGGAGACAGGGATGGGGTGTGAGGGAATGAAAGAGGGGGGGGAGGGAGGGATTGAGGGGCAGCCTAAAACTACCATGATGCATTGCATGAACTAAGACTGCAGGAAGCTACAAATGCAGAGGATGCCAGGAGATCCCAGAGAAACTGTGAAATCACTCTAAAGGTATTTGTGTGCCCTTATTAACCCATTAATAGCACTAACAGACCTTTTTAAAAAAAAAAGTTTTTTGCCCAGAAAACCCTTTAAAAACAGCTAACCTTTCTACAAACACTGTATAAACCAATGGTAAAGTGTGTGTGAATGAGGAACAGCGTCATCTCTGGCCATTATACGGCTTATATCTTGTATTTTTAGCAGTTTTCCCTCCGTAGCCTCTATCTCTAATTGTCAGTTCTCCCTGACTTGGTGTGTGGAGACTAGCTTCGCTATGGTATCTGCCATAGACTGCACATAGAAATAATAGGAGAATCTGCTCCACAACTGTCACTCAGGAGCATCAGCAGAGTCATATAGGACATCATAAAGAAGTACTGCCCTATTGATGGGAGTAAAATTAGGGGGAACCACAAAGTTTACTGTAATCTGCAGCAGTCTCTTATCTACCATGGTGTCTCTTTCCTCTCTCCCTGGGCTCCTGCTCACTCCTTTCAATCACCTCTCTATATAGACTGCCATTGTCAGCCATAATATGACACCTCCTTGAGCTGCAGTCTGTTTTGCTGTAGATACAAGATGGCTTAAAGGGGGTTACCCATTTTTTTTTAATATGGGCCTAATAACAGGATGTATCAATACAAAACACTGCCTGGTATATATCCTGTTTAAATTCAGAGCTGTTTATTTGATTTATTTTCAGGTCATTGACTTCAATTGTGATGTTTTCTTTGTAAACTCACTACCTTCCCTGTGAGCAGTTCAGCTAGCAAACGAAACACGTCACAGCAGCATATGAGCTCCTTGTCCCTTGAAGCCACTCATACTGATCTCTGTGAGAGATTTATTGGCTGCTCAGATATATGGAGGAGAGCAGCTTCATGGACTGAAGAAATGAGATGTAAGACAGACACTGTGACACAAAATAGACCCTGAAGCAGGGAGGAAATTTACACACAGAGGAGAGTGGAGAAGAGAGATACACAGAGTGAGAGCAGGCAGATGAATCATGGGAAATGTAGTTTGTCCACAGATTCACTGCATGTAAATAACCGGGATACAAGGAGCAGCAAGTAAAATAAAGCAAAGCAGAGGGTGCACAAGGGAGCAGTGAGGATTTGCTGTGCATGTATTTACAGATAATTTTTGGAAAATGGATAACACATTTAAGCAGAAATATGAGAGTGAATTTCAGCTCAGGTGATGGAGAAAGAGGCACTTTTTATAAAGAGATATCACAAAGTTTCTTATATTCGCTTGTACTAGTCATTCCTGCAAAGTTTGTTGAAATATTAGCAGTGACTATATAAATATTAATGGCCTTTCCATACATTAGGCCATCAAAATTTTATTGGTGGAGTCCAACCCCCAGGACCTCGATCAATGAGCAAAAAGAATAGACCAGGACTGAGTTGCCTGTACGGACACACCACTCTGCCTGTGTAAAAAAAAAAGCTCTAATAGACCTGCATTATTAGACATTGTGGGAGAAGGAGCAGGGAGGAGGTCAGTGCTGAGGATGGGAGCACATAACTTCACAATAAAGCTGTCGGGAAGTAATTCAGTAACATTTAGCGATGAGTTAAACCGGTTTCAACCCAATTTTTTTATTCTTAAAACCTAAACTTTTGCAATTCATCTTGAATCAAATGAAATGGCCACCGCCACATGTAACATTAAATAGAAGATCAGAGGGGGAGGAGAATAACATGGTCTCTGTGATCTAGGCAGGTTTCTGGCATCACTCGACAGATGTCATATCCACATATGATACTACTTGGTTTGAATCTAACCAAGGACAACATCTGCAAGGAGTTTGTATGTTCTTTCTGTGTTTGTGGGGGTTTTCTCCAAAAGATACAATGATATAGATTGTGAGTCCTATACGGCACTGCGCTGTGGAATATGTTGGCACTATACAAGTAAGAGGAATACATACATAAATGAGATGTCTTATCCATGATCCAAAGCAATTGCTGCTACATTGCTATTGGAAAAACACCATTGTAATATTGTAAAATTATTGGAGGAGAACCAGAGGCGTAGCTAGGGGTTCAGCACAGGGGGCGAACATGTCCAAGTGGGCCCCCAACTTAGGTATACCGATATTAGGTGAGCGTACAGTGGTATATAGCAGCTCTACACAGGGCTCTGCAGACAATTTAGGTGAATACAGGGCAGTAACATTTAGTGACTTACAGGTGGCGTCTCTGTCTAATCCTTCACATTTCCCTTCTCTTCCATCTGGACCGCCATGACCATTTATTCTGGTCTCTGTAAAGTTTACAGCACAGACATCTTTGGCTCCTTACTTTTCCAGGCACCTGACCCACATTGTCCTCACCTACACAAAGCCCCCATCCTGCTGCTACCCCCAATTATAAAATATATAATATACCCCCCATAATGAATAATATACCCCCAAGTGCATTTTTAAATTAATAACTTCCCTGTGCACCCCTTTAAATAGTGCCCCTTATTAATAATGCCCCAGGTGTTTCCTAATTAAAAAGAAAAAAAAAGGTAAAAAAAAAATGATTGGGGTTCCAATACCCGGGACCCCGAGGATCAGCTGTTTGAATGTACCGTGGTACCTGTGTAAGCGCCATGACCCCTTCTCTGTTTACATAGTGTCATTCTTTTCATAGCGGCCATGTCATGTAACTACAGCCTCGTCCTATACACGTCTATGTGACAAGGCTGGAATGACATCACACGGACACTATAAACAGACAGCGTGTGATATAAACAGGTGCCGGAGCCCCTTCATACAGCTGATCAGTGGGAAATCACTTATCTCTTATTGATGATTTATTCTGAGGATAGATCATCAATAAAAATGAGCTGGAAAACTCCTTAAGGCCAAGGCCCCACGTGGTGTCCTGCAGCAAAAAAGCACTGCGGGAAAAAAACGCTGTGGCGACGCATCGCGGTTCTTCCTGCAGCACTTTGCACAGAATGTTTGCAGAGGTTTCATCTGTGGACTTTCTGCTTCAATTATATCTAAACCGCTGGCGTTTCAATAGGTATGCTGAGATTTCCAAAACCGCGACTGTTTTGGAAATCGCAGCGTATCCCCGCAAAGTGGGGATGGGATGGGGGCCCCACATGGTGAAAACGCCACGGAAAAAAAAACAAGCATTTTACAGTTCCTGCAAAGTGGATGGGATTGTAGTAAATACCATCCACACATTGCGGAAAAATGCGTCCAGCGGACATGCTGCGATTTTCAAAACCATTGCGGTTTTGGAAATCGCAGCATGTCAATTATACCTACAGAAATACTGGCGGTTTCCCTATAGGTATAATGGAAGCCGAAAGTTTCCTCTGCGGACCTTCTGTGAAAAGCGCTGCGGGAAAAAAACACAATGTGTTACTGCCGCGGTTTTCCCTGCAGTGCTTTTTTGCTGCGGCCCGTTACGTGGGGCCTTAGTCTTAATAAACCCAAGTGCCACCTTAATTAAATTAATTGCCCCCCCTCATTATGCCCGAATTACCCCTCACATAAATACTGCACTTCTAATGACCCCTTATATCAATGACCACCCCCTTATGTTCATAATGCCTCCTAATATAAATAACCTCCCCTTTGTATTCATAATGTGCCCAATAACCCTTATATAAATGACCCCCTTATGTTCATAATGCCCCATCCCTTATAGTTATAATTTCCCCTCCTAACAACCCCTTATACTAGCAAAATACCCACAACTAAGCTAAAACAACAAAAAAAAAAAAATTATACTCACCTACCTGCTATCTTCTCAGCGCAGGAGGAGCGATGTTGTGACGTCATCACGCCTGCCTGTGCCGAGAAGCAGACGTCTGACTGTGTTCTCATGTGGCTTGCGGTTTACAAGACAGCCAAATTGCAGGAAGTGTTTTAACTAGATCGGTGTCTGCAGACACCGATCTAGTTAAAAATAAAATATGTATTAATGGTAGCCCCGGGGTGGGCCCCACAGAGTCAGTGGGCCCGGGACAGCCGCCTCCTCCACCCCCCCGCTAGCTACACTACTGAGGAGAACAATTTATAGAATTATAGGAAGAGCACTTATGGTGCACAGTTTATAGAATTATAGGAGGAGCACTTATGGGGCACATTTTATAGAATTATAGGAGGGGTACTTATGGGGCACAGTTTATAGAATTATAGGAGGGGTACTTATGGGGCACAGTTTATAGAATTATAGGAGGAGCACTTATGGGGCACAATTTAGTTAGATTTATTCAATTTTAGACAGATATTTCATAGTGGAAAGGGGGAGAAGCTCTGCACTGTGCTGTGTGCCTCCAGTTTTTACTGTATTATACAAACACTGACCAAGTTACCATTTCATTGGCAGCAATCTTATTTTGTTAAAGGGATTCTATCATTGGGGAAACATGTTTTTAACTGAAGCAATGTTGGAATAGCCTTTATAGAGGCTATTCTACTCCTACCTTTACTTTTCTTCTCCTCGCCACCGTTTGTCCAAAAAACACATTTTATTCTCATATGTAAATTATGTTCAGGGAGCACCAGGGGCATTCCCCCTGTGCTCTAAGCACTCCACGTCATTTCTGCAACCCGTCTCCAGCACTGCTTTTTCACGTCCCCTGCATCTTCTTCTGTTCATCTTGCATCTGTTTCTCCATCGGCCATTTTTCTGAAGTACACTGGTGTAAGAAACTAAACAAAAATGGCCGATGGAGCATGCTCAGTCGGCTATGCCTGAACTCAAAGTGGCTTCAAAGAGGTGGGTTGCAGCGATGAACGCCACCGGTGCTCCCTGAGCATAATTTACATATGAGAATAGAATGTTTATTTGGACAAACAGCGGCGAGAAGAAAAGTAAAGGTAGGAGTAGAATAGCCTTTATAAAAGCTATTCCAACATTGCTTCAGTTAAAAAATCGTTTCCCCAATGATAGACTTTAAGGTTGTTTTTTTTTGTTGTTTTTTTTAAAAGATACAGTCTTACCTAGAGTGCTCCTATATTCCAGCAGATAACCCTATGGATTTCTGGGCCAAGAGGTTAAGCAGTAGAAGGAGCTGGTCCAGTTTGCCAAGGGAGTTTTATCTTGTCCATCCTTAAACATAATAGCCTAGAGGGTGTTCAGTGCTGCCGGTGGCGGTGTTACACCTAAAAGGACAGAACTGTCCACCACAAGTGTGCAAAAAATTTACTTTCATCAAAATGAATCAGGCACGGATATTATAAACTTGACTACAGTCCCAAGATTCTTCCCTCAAACGATTTCTATCTTTTCTTCCAAAAAAACAGTTGCCTAGTAACATTACTGCAAAACAATGAATAGTAGAAAGCTTTTATGACACATACAGTGCTGTGCAAAACGCTGCAAAGTAAGAAAACTCTCAGAAATAGAAGGGTTAATAGTCTACATTTGTCAATTAACAAAATTAATTTAAAAAAAAAGAGAGATGTAAGTCCCATCAGTATTTGGTGTGACCTTTGCCCTTCGCCTTCCATCAATTCTTCTCGGTACTTGCAGACAGTTTTAGAATAAACTTGGCAGGGAGATTGTTCCAAGCATTGGTCAACTACAAGAACAACTAGCTGCTAGATAATGATGGTGTATCGACCGACTAAAAATATGGCTACTTGTCTGATAATGATGGTGTATCGGCCGACTAAAACTATGGCTACTTGTCTGATAATGATGGTGTATCGGCCGACTAAAACTATGGCTACTTGTCTGATAATGATGGTGTATCGGCCGACTAAAACTATGGCTACTTGTCTGATAATGATGGTGTATCGACCGACTAAAACAATGACTTCTTACCAGATGATGATAGAGTGTTGGCTGGCTAGAACAATGGCTACTTGACTGATGATGACAGAGTGTTGGCCGGCTAAAACAACGAATAATCGTCATGGTTGAAGTCATCTTTAATCAAATTCAATCCCCTTTAGTCTATTGTGTACGGTTGCCCTTAGTTTAGGTCTTCAAGGTAATGATACTTGGGGTGCACTTACTTATTCCACGTACAGAAATGTCATGTCATGCCAAGAGTACGTCCGGCTGCCTCGCTACCTATAGATGGATTGCCCCTCCCCTTATGCTATATGCTGTATTGCTGTCATTGTGACTCAGCACAAGTCACTTTCTATATAAACCGACAACTGAAAGGCACAGAACAGGCGCGTCCAGGAGATACAGGAAAGCTCCAGGAGAAGATACATTCACCTTAACAAGTAAGAACACACAGCTTGTGCCGCTTAGCATTCTGGGGGCAGAGAGTTGGGGCTTCTGCACATCTTACAGGTCTTTATGTTGTCCATGACTTTCTGTTTTCTAGGATTTCTCATTTCTGGTCCAGTTGCAAGTGCAAATTATGGCAGGACCAGAATTAGAGAAAAGGCTTTTTATTTTTTATTAGAAACAGCGCCTCTCATGTTTAAAGGCTGTGTCTGGTATTGCAGCTTTGTCTAATTTACTCTAATGTTGCAATACCAGATCTGTGAGTGGTGTAAAAAAAGTCCTTTACTTCCCATATTTTTTCTGTTCTAGGCAGACACAGGATGTCCATTATAGTGGAGGTAATCTTCTTATGGGGACTGTATTTGTGTGTTATCCTCTCTTTTCTGGTCCTCAGCCGTGTCATGTGACCAGTGATAAGACTCTCCAATTGACACCACGTCTTATGTATGGACAGGAAGTCAGTTTCTTCATTCATTCATCATGGAGATACTATCTTCCTGTCCACACAAGAGATGCTGTGTCTTTTGGAGGGTCAGATTGTCAGTCACATGACACAACCGAGGACCAGAAGGGAGCAGATAACTTACAAACACAACCACAGCTAAGAAAATTACCATGACTACAATTAACAACATGTATACCTTTCTACTGGACATTTATAGGGGAGGGGAGCACAACTTTAAGGAGGGCTTATCAAGGATAAGATAACAAGAGTCTGTACATGGGCTGCTTCAGTACTGCAGCCCATCCCCATTCACTTGATTGCTGCAATACCAGACATTGCCTGTGGACAAGTGTGGCGCTGTTCCATTATAAGTAGTAGAGCAACAAAAATTTTAGGTTTTGACAAGTGAAAATTTCAGCTTTTGAGTATTTCTAGCTATGTGCAGAGTTTGTGCCAGAAATTGAGAGAAACACATAAAAAAGTGTTCTCTTCTATTCCAGACCCTTCTGATTTTTCAGGAACGCATAGCCTGCAGCCTGGTGATTGGGTGGTCGTGAAAAGACACACTAGGAAGTCTCTTGAACCCAGGTATGACGGTCCCTTCCAAGTACTGCTGACAACTGCCACTTCAGTAAAATTGGAGGGAAAACCCACCTGGATACACGCTTCACATTGCAAGAAAGTTGAAGCACCATCAAAATGAAAACACAACACTTGCTGATGTTTGCTGGATGCCTTTTAATAATATGGACCTGGTTTTAACTTTACAGGAAAAAAAGACAGTCCAAATCGGGTAGTAAGGGAGCTGGAGGAACACATATGGAGAACAAAAGAGAATATGTGGTTATATTTGGCCCGAGTATTAAACATGACAGAATTTTGTTTGAGAAATGCATATTCCAGTAATGTGTTAGAAACTTGTTTGATTGCAGTGCCGACTTCTGTTGCAGTATGGACTAAATTGTTGAAATTTCAGTTAAATGATACTCTTTTACAGGAAGCTGATCTCCATGTGCATGCAGACTGGATAAGTCCTTATTATGCTTGTATGAACTGCACTGCCTACTCAGACTTACAGGAGAGTATGGTAAAGATATCGACTGGGGCAGTAGCAAGAGCAGAATTGTGTTTCAAATTTTCATGTAATAAAACAACAATACCTAATTGCAATCCTATAATGAATAAAGGGCAGTTTCCACAAATCTGCAATAGAACTGACAACGATTGTCAAACCCTGAGGGAAGGGAAGAGGATGCAATGTAACAGGACACTTATTGTCCCGTCACTAGATTTACATGTACCCTTGCCACCTGGGTGGGTTCTAGCGTGTGGTAATAGCAGCTACACCTATATACCTGCCAATATAACTGGAGGCATATGTGCCTTGTCTAGATTAGCATTGACTATGATACCCACACCATATGAACAGAGTTCACAGAAATCGCATGTACATATATTACACAAAAGAAGTACTATCCCACTGCCTGAGGATTGTAATTATGATGTGAAACTCTTATCGAAAGCAGAATACATAAGCCTAGCTGTGTCACTGGTAGGAGTACCAGGTTTGTCTTTATATAATGCTAGTGTAGGGAACTGCCATTTCTACTAGTATATAATGTATCTGGCTTCTTTGCCCCTGCAGTTTGGCTTCAGAGACCCCAGGCATTTAGTGCAAGTTTTGTTTTGTAAATACAGTGAGTCAGACACATGTGAGGCAGAGCTGCTGGGGGGAGAGATGTGAGCAGAGCTGCTGAGACAGACATGTTATGTCTGGGGGAGTCTAAGAGCCACTTGTTCCTCTTTACTTCACAGTATATAGTTAGGTATGTGTTACCCCCTATATACTTACAGGACCTAGCTAGTAACTGTAGTTAGGGATCCATATATATATATAGTTCAGGGCAGTGATAGGTTAGGCTTCCGAAGGCCAACTAGCTAGTTAGAGGCCCGGTGGCACTAGTAGTTTAGCTGGCAGGTTAAGGACTCAGTGTTAGGGTAGTCAGGCCTGCATCTACTGCCGTCACCGTCGCCCTGTTTGCTGCCTGTGAAGAATCTCACCATCATCATCATCATCTCCTGATCGGCTGTCTGTCATCTCCTGGAAGAATCC
Source organism: Leptodactylus fallax (assembly GCA_947044405.1). NCBI lineage: Eukaryota > Metazoa > Chordata > Amphibia > Anura > Leptodactylidae > Leptodactylus > Leptodactylus fallax. Next base: position 1,527,148 of record CAMRHE010000360.1, on the reverse strand, counting down.
GAGGATCCACAGTCATCCACAGGGGCCCCTGCATCTCTTCTGTTGCCTGGAGGTATTGTGCACTGGACTCTTGCTATATATCTATATATATACCCGGGTATATAACCTAAGACGGTTGAGGACTTGCTGGTTGTTGTAGTATTGCTGTGTTCTGAGTATATTTTATGTATGTATTATTACCCTGTTGATTCTTATAAAGCTACTGTTATAACCTTATGTGGTATCTGTATGTATTCTTCAGACTGTGAGATTAGTACAGTGATCCTTGTTAAGGCTACTAACTGTACTTCATGGGTAAGTCCCAGGAAGAGATCCTCCCTGTAATACAGAGGCTCTATCCTGGGTGGAGGCACTGATATATTTCATATATGTTCCCACTCTTCCCTTCAGCGAAGGCTTCAGGTCCCATTATACACACAGGTCAGCGCCAGAGTCTGTTGCGGGAGGGATAATACTCATACCCCCCCCCAAATAGGGCTACACTAAGATAATATCACGTATTGCTTGCTTTATGGTAAAGAATATAAACACTACTAGCGCTATCATTAAAGATGTTGTATTAGATTTGCAATCACATAAAAAAGCAATATTGCAGAATAGAGCGGCTATAGATTATTTACTGCTTAAACATGGTTATGGGTGCAACACTTTTGCAGGAATGTGCTGTTCTAATTTGTCTGACCATTCAGAAGATGTGCATGATAAGTTGAAACAGTTGCAGGAAATGGTAACACGTATTAAACAAGATGTCAACCAAGGATGGTGGGACTGGCTGTTAGCTTTCCTACATGACTTGGGATACCTTCGACAAATCGTAGGTATAATCATTTGTGTAATCATTTTTATGATATTAGGATGTTGTTGTATCCAATGTATTCCTTCGCTATGCAATCTCATGAGGGACAATACTCAGTATGTAAGGTAGGATCATTATTTTTAACATTTTCAATGGAGAATCCATCACAGATGGCACACAGATAGTGTGAATGTATTCATTGAATACTGATTAAAAATAAAGTCCTAAAATGGGGGAATTGTAAGGGTTAAAACATAACTTGCACTATATTCTATATCACAGTATACAGAAAGCACAAGAGGGTGGAATGATCTGTAAACAAGACTGTGTAAGAGACAGCCAATGTTGTCTTAAGCTTCATTTGTCTGTATAAACTGTTAATGTTGAATGTATTTCTGTGATTCTGTTCCTTTAAGACAGCAGCCATTGTAATTGTGACATGATGCTGGAGTGAGACCCCCCCCCCTTTTATGTCAGCTTGCCTGTTCTGCAGACAGAGTGTGAGCAGAGAAGCAGGAAGTGACGAGACAGAGAGCAGCAGCCATCTTGGCAAGTGTTGTATTGAACTGGTGTGGAGATTTTTCTGTACAGCTAATCTGTATCTTGGTCCAGAGACAAACAGAGTGTAAAGAGACAACAGGACTAGTGAGTCCACGTGAAAGGAACTGTGCTCAGTGGCTGATCAGTGAGACTGACATTGTGACTGTGTATATGGATACCACAGATAGAGACTCGCAGTGCTGTTGATGTACTGGACGGCACCTGCTAAATCCCGGCTTACATCCCAGCTCAGTGTATGGATTCGGCAGGACTGTCAGTGTGCTGAGTGGAATCTGCTGTTGGATTACATTGCATTCAGTTGGTTTCCCTGTCTGTTAAAGAGGACTTCATTTCTCCCAAGATCCTGATAACCGTGAGGAGAGGACGCTTCACTATAAAAGAAAGGACCGACTTTGGGCCCCACCGCGCGCTTCTACGGACTGTAAGCGGTCCACCTGGACCACTGGGGAAAAGGGGGTGCACCCAAATGTGAAGTCAGGGTCAGTTAGGGATAGTTTTGAGTATATTGTTCATTCAGTGTCCATACTGCAGAAGTGGACAGAGTAAAAGTAGAAACCATTGCAGAATTTGCCTTGAAATTGTTCATGCTATATTGTATATTTTGCTTGTCTTTAGCCCTGTCATTTTACCTTTAACTAGCCTTTATTAACTTATAGTAAATATATATTTTTTTCTTGAACTACCGCGTGTGCGTTCATTTCTGGTTGCGGAGTCCAAACTACCTGCCTTGCTCTCGGTTCACAAATTGGCGTAGTCGGCAGGATCCGCTTACCAGAATGGACGGTGACGCACCCGTTCGGGAGAATGGTGCTGGAGGAAGAATGCCAGCAGGGGCTATAATGAGTCAGTTAGCTAAATTTGATGGCAATAATATGTCAGTGAGTATGTGGGTGGAACAGATACGAATGATACAGCGAATGTACCAGACCGCACCAGAAGTACTAGTAGAGCTAGCAATATTGACATTACAAGGGGATGCTAAGACCACGGTGATACTGAGGCCATTTGAACAAAGGCAGACTTTTGAGCAAGTAGTCCAGATTCTAGAAACCATCTATGGAGAAACTGCATTGCTGGGGTCTCTGCAGGCTCGGTTCTTCCAGAGGGTACAACAGGAGAATGAAAGCCTTCCCCAATATGCAAATGCCCTACAAGAACTGCTCCGAGATATTCAAAGGAAGGAAAGAGGGGGTTCGCCAGCCTTCTGTAACCCTGATCGGACTCTCCGTGACCAGTTTGTCCTGGGGATACGTGACGGCAGTTTAACTGTGACTATGCAGGATTTTATACGACGAGAGACTGATGCTAAATTCCATGATGTACAGGTAGAGGCCATCTCCCGTGCCAATAGTATGGTCCCGAGGCCGCAGACCGCAGTTGGAGTTACTTTGTCACAGGGGGCTAGTTCTGGCTCAGAGACAGTAGAAAAAGGGACGGTTAAAGAAATTCTCACAGTAATGCAGAAACTGCAAGAACAAATGGAACACTTACACACTCGTTGTGATGAGCAGTCTATGAAAATTGCAGACTTCCAGAAGACTGGAGATGAAAGGGTGAGCCATCCACACCCAGCAAGTCAGAATCACCCACCACCCCGCTGGAGGGGTGAGGATAGGACCTACCGAAGGGGTCCAAATCATTTAGTGCAGTGCTCAGGAGAAATCGAAGGGGCTTACCGAAGGGGCTCAAACAGATGGCCAGAACGACGGGGGGATACGCTGCTGGGAGTGTGGACGGATGGGCCACGTTGCTGCTAGATGTCCAGAGCAGCGACAAACTTATGAGAGACCGCCGTTAAACTGAAGTCCCCTGCTGCTGAAGGGCATGTAGTAGGGGAGACTGACAAGGAGACTATGTGGGGAGAATGCCCTGATGATGACCTGATCGCTGCAAGTCCTGTCATACAGGTGGAAATGGAGGGTATTCCGGTTACCGGGATGATTGACACGGGTTCCCAAGTAACGACCTTGAGTAGAGACTGTTATGAACGGTACTTCCGGCAACATGTGAAATATAATCCCCATACATTTGTACGAGTGGTCGCAGCTAACCAGTTACCAGTTCCAGTCGTGGGAGTGGCCTGGATGAATGTCCGGGTATGTGGCCAAGATCTAGGTAGGAAAGGCATTGTGGTGGTACAGGAGTCACATGAAGTAAAGGTCCCTGTCATTTTGGGGATGAATGTGTTAAAAGAATTAGATCAGATCCTCTTTGAAAAGAAAGGTCACGGTTATTGGAAAGAAACCACCACCCATCGGCCTACTCAAACAGCTTTCCAGCGGCTGATCCGGACATGTGGCTTACAGAAAAGTTCAGATGCACAGCGTCCTCTGGCTCGAATTTCAGTTCCTTTGCATACAAAAGTTACACTGCCACCCAGTCGGGAGACAATAGTGTCCATGCCCGTAGGCACCTGTCGGAAACTAGAGGGCATAGCTGTGTTGGTAGAACCACTGCAGGCAGCCGAAGGAGGTGTTGATCCGCTAGTGGCCCGTTCCTTGGCAATAGTTCGCAATGGAAGAGTACCACTTCGATGTGTAAACACTCAGGACCAGAGTGTGGACCTGACCCCAGGGAGGCTGCTGGCTAACATCTATGTGACTCCGGAGGAAGTAAGGAAAGTAACTCCAATGCAGCTGAAGCCGACTGAAAGGGATGAGTGGACCGTAACTGTGTCCATGGGAGAAGATGAGGAACCCACCTCTGAATGGAATGGCTGTGCAATTCGAGAACAGATGAAGATGGATGTAAGTTCATGTTCTCTGGAATGGGTGCAGAAGGTAGATGAGCTGTTGTGGGAGAACCAAGCCACCTTTGCACGGTATGCTGAAGATTTTGGATGTACCACAGGGATCTACCATGAGATTCCCACAGGAGACACCCCTCCAATTAGAGAGCGCTACCGACAAATTCCTCCACAGTTGTATCAGGAAGTGAAAGAACTGTTAGCTAAGATGCTACAGGGTGGGATCATCCAAGAAAGCCAGAGTCCCTGGGCGGCTCCTGTGGTGTTAGTAAGAAAAAAAGATGGGTCCATCCGATTTTGCGTAGACTATCGGAAGTTAAACGCTTGCACCGTATGAGATTCCTACCCCTTGCCACGGATTGAGGAGTCCCTCTCAGCGCTAGGGAGAGCCCGGTACTTCTCCTCACTAGATCTGGCTAGTGGGTATTGGCAGGTGCCGATGGCCACAAAAGACAAGGAGAAGACGGCATTCATCTTGCCCATGGGACTATACGAATTTAACCGGATGCCCTTCGGGTTGACAAATGCACCCGGAACGTTTCAGCGGTTGATGGAGAAATGTCTCGGTGACTTCAACTTTGAGTTCACTCTCATCTACTTGGATGACATTATAGTGTATTCTGCGACCTTTGAAGACCATCTCCACCAGTTGGGGCAAGTATTTCGAAGATTGCGGGAACATGGGCTCAAATTGAAACCCAGTAAATGTCGGTTGTTCCAATCTGAAATTGATTACTTGGGTCACCGCGTATCAGGAGAAGGGGTGAGACCATCAAGAGACAAGATAGCGGCTGTTCAAGATTGGCCGATACCGACTACCCTGCGAGAAGTGAGGGCGTTCCTTGGAGTAGCCGGTTACTATCGACGGTTTATTAAGGATTTCGCCAAGGTAGCAGCACCACTTAATGCTCTCCTACGAGGCACATCCGGTGGTCCAAAGAACCGGTCCGTGAAGTGGGGACCTGAACAGGAACAAGCCTTCCAGGCATTGAAGGATGCACTGACAACAGCCCCAATCTTGGCATATGCTGATTACCACTTGCCATTCCAGCTATATACAGATGCAAGCCTGTATGGTCTTGGAGCAGTGCTTTCCCAGCTTCAGGATGGCCAGGAGAGGGTCATAGCGTACGGCAGCCGGTCTTTGAGAGATTCTGAAAGAAACCCCGAGAATTATAGTTCATTTAAATTGGAGCTGTTGGCACTGGTATGGGCCATGACCGAGAAATTCTCTGAATATTTGACCGGTGCTGAAGTTTTAGTACTGACTGACAACAACCCACTAGCTCACCTGGAAAATGCCAAGCTCGGGGCATTAGAGCAGAGGTGGATAGCCCGAATGTCTACATTCAATTACCGCATTAAGTATCGGTCCAAGACAGAGAACCAGAATGCTGACGGACTTTCTAGGGTAACTGCCCAGACCCCCACAGAAGACGTGGATCATGAGTTGGAGCATGTGGAGGTGCCCGATTTCAGCAGATTTTCACAGGCCTTGACCGCCACTAATCAGTTTGAGATGGAGGGGACTGAAATGGCTCCTTTCTTTGGTCCCTCACGACAGGAATGGGCACAGATACAACAGACCCATGAGGGGCTGGCGCAGATGATCAAGTGTGTTGAGAAAGGCCAGAAGCCCTGTAGAGAGGAAAGAGAACGACTGACACGTGAGATATTATCTGTTTTGAGTCAGTGGGAAAAGTTGGAGATGAAAAATGGAGTGCTATGCCGAAAGGTCTATTTACCTTCTGAGATCGACATTCGATACCAAATTGTGGTGCCTAGTGAACTGGCTCGCTCCTTGGCAGTTGAGGCTCATAATAAGAATGGACATTTTGGTCATGAGAAGACCTTTTGTTGGTTACAGCGACTGATTTACTGCCCTGGTCTTCGTCAAATGGTCGAAGAAGTATGCCGCAGCTGTCGAACTTGTGAGATCCATAAGGCAATAGAACAGAGAGCTCCCCTGCAAACCATCGTGACCCAGGAACCTTTAGAAATCGTCATGATAGACTATCTAATGGTGGGCCCATCCAATAGCGGACACCAGTATTGCCTCGTAATGGTGGATCACTTCACCAAATTTGCGGTGGTAACCGCCACCAAGGACCAGACAGCTGAGTCAGCAGCTCGTGCTCTGTGCCAAGATTTCATTCGAGTATATGGGTGCCCCCAACTCATCCACTCCGACCAGGGCGCCTGCTTTGAGGGACACGTAATGAAAGAAGTTCAACGTATCTACGGGATAAAGAAGTCGCACACGACTCCATACCACCCTCAGGGAAATGGGGCCTGTGAAAGATTCAACAGAACTCTGCTACAGATGCTGCGGACTCTGGAGGAAGACAAGAAGTTACAGTGGCCTCAGTTCTTGTCTGAAATGGTGTGGGCCTATAACAATCAGGTCCATTCTACAACGGGGTACTCTCCTTATACACTTCTCTTTGGGCGGTCTGGGCGAAGTATAGGAGAATTACAGTTGAATGATGTGGATGGGTTCCCTCCGAGGGATCCAACCTCTTGGGTGCGGGCGCATCGGCAGAGACTTGAGACGATCCATCGATTGGTGCGGCAGCGCCTGCAAGAACATCCCCATCCTGATAAGACCCCAGTGCAAGAAGCACCATTGCAACCAGGCGACCTGGTGCTAGTTCGTGTCAAGAAACCCCAAGGGAAATTGGAAAGCAGATGGGAGGCTTTGCCGTATCGTGTTGTTGGCCGCAAGTATGCGAATGGGCCAGTGTACCAGGTCCAGAAAGAAGGAACTGATTGTGTTCGAGTACTTCACCGAAATATGTTGCGCCTGTGTCATTCTGAAGGGACAAATCACGATGGGCCTGCCAATGTGAATGAGCTCCCACAGTCAGAGAATGGAGGTGCGGAATGGGCCTCCGACGAGGAGGATGATTGTTGGCCGATCCCTGCTCCTGGGGATGTTCCACCTGTGACTACTGTATCTCCGGCCTGTGCCCCCTCTGGTGCGGAATCCGCTGGTCCTTCTCAGCCCATAGCTGCAGCACCCCATAATATACCACCGGTCCTCAGACGGACCACTAGGCCAAATGCTGGTATTCCCCCTGTTCGGTATGCGCAGGATGAGTTTGTTTGGCCTGCCATACATCGGTATGCTACCACCCTGTGCATAAAAGTACAACCCTCTGGATATACAGTCATAGGCAGGGACTGCCAATCTTAAAGTGGGGGGGAATATGTAAGAGACAGCCAATGTTGTCTTAAGCTTCATTTGTCTGTATAAACTGTTAATGTTGAATGTATTTCTGTGATTCTGTTCCTTTAAGACAGCAGCCATTGTAATTGTGACATGATGCTGGAGTGAGACCCCCCCCCCTTTTATGTCAGCTTGCCTGTTCTGCAGACAGAGTGTGAGCAGAGAAGCAGGAAGTGACGAGACAGAGAGCAGCAGCCATCTTGGCAAGTGTTGTATTGAACTGGTGTGGAGATTTTTCTGTACAGCTAAGCTGTATCTTGGTCCAGAGACAAACAGAGTGTAAAGAGACAACAGGACTAGTGAGTCCACGTGAAAGGAACTGTGCTCAGTGGCTGATCAGTGAGACTGACATTGTGACTGTGTATATGGATACCACAGATAGAGACTCGCAGTGCTGTTGATGTACTGGACGGCACCTGCTAAATCCCGGCTTACATCCCAGCTCAGTGTATGGATTCGGCAGGACTGTCAGTGTGCTGAGTGGAATCTGCTGTTGGATTACATTGCATTCAGTTGGTTTCCCTGTCTGTTAAAGAGGACTTCATTTCTCCCAAGATCCTGATAACCGTGAGGAGAGGACGCTTCACTATAAAAGAAAGGACCGACTTTGGGCCCCACCGCGCGCTTCTACGGACTGTAAGCGGTCCACCTGGACCACTGGGGAAAAGGGGGTGCACCCAAATGTGAAGTCAGGGTCAGTTAGGGATAGTTTTGAGTATATTGTTCATTCAGTGTCCATACTGCAGAAGTGGACAGAGTAAAAGTAGAAACCATTGCAGAATTTGCCTTGAAATTGTTCATGCTATATTGTATATTTTGCTTGTCTTTAGCCCTGTCATTTTACCTTTAACTAGCCTTTATTAACTTATAGTAAATATATATTTTTTTCTTGAACTACCGCGTGTGCGTTCATTTCTGGTTGCGGAGTCCAAACTACCTGCCTTGCTCTCGGTTCACAACTGCGTAGTTGATAAGGACAGACTTGGAGTCTGGGGGAGATATCAACAGTTCTGCCGATTTCAGCAGAACTAGTAGTCTTGGAAGGACATTTAGATAAGGTGAAAATGAAAACATCTGGGGTGATGGGTAAATGAACAAATTTGTGTGATAACGGAACTGGAAAGACCATATATGTATATTGATCACATGACTGTTATGCAATTGAGCTTGCTTTTAAAACTGTATTGAACTACGTAATAAAGTAGAAACGGTTCATACACGATAACTGTGTACGTCTTGTTTCCCGAGCGCTCGAAACTGGTTATTTATTTAATTAGGATTACGATGACATCCATCCCAGGGGGACTTGCCCCCGACAAGTTATATGGAGCTGAATGATGGGGCTGCAGTGTTGGACTACCCAGGCCGAGCAACATACATGAGACTGGGACTAAACTTCCTATTGCCTCTCAGTCCCATACAGTTGCTGATCAGGGGTGCTGTTGGACCCCCCCACTAGCAACCCCCATTAAATTACCCCCTTCCCCCAACAACTGCCTAAAGTGCAGGAAGTTATAGAAGTGGAGTTACCATTGGAGCCTTGCCCTCTTATCATCTCTGACTGATGTTTGGTATGACCTACCTCCAATGACGTTGACAATGACCTTCACTCCATTCAAAATGGTGGAAAAAAGTCCCTGTTCAGTGGGGGTCTGAGTTTTTGGACCACCAATGATCAGCAAGTTATCCCTTTGCTGATCAAGTTATACTCATCTTACCTCAACTCTCCTGGGCATCAGGCGGTCCCCTGGTGTTCTCTTCAGGCTTCTTTCATCCTCTGGCTGATGACACTTTGACCCAGACGTGTCATCAGCCATGGGACAGAAGAGGCCTGAAGAGGAGCCCAGGGGACCACCTGATGCCCAGGAGAGGTGAGGTAAGATGAGTATAAGTGTTTCCCTTATGTCCTACCAGCAGCACAATATGGGATATTTCTGCCCCTGTGTGCTGGTAGGACAAGTGGAATTTTTAATTAGCATAATTAATTGCAGGACAACAACCCTATAAGAGGACAAAAGAGACCTCCCCCTTGTGTTTTTTTCTGTCCTTTGTGGTGGGACAGGTGGAGGGAGGATCTTTTGTCCTCCCATTTTTTCCTAAAAGGATTTTGAGAGTTAACTACTTTTTAGTAGTTTTCTCCTCTTCAACTGTTCATCTCTTTTCCTTGGAAGTCTGGAGCAGGCCTCCATTCCTCTCCTCTTCTAAGAGGAAGAGTTGTCAAGAACCGGTCCGACAACATGGCGACCATAATAAACAGGGAGACGCAGAGCATTATCCCTCCTCAGGGAGGCAGGTCTGATTTTCACCTGGGCAGAGAAAAATCTGACCCATCTCTCCACAGTTCACATCAAGGGCACCTTGAACATAGTAGCGGATCAGTTGAGTCGGGGTCTTACCATATCAGGATAATGGTTTCTCAATTAAGAGTTTTTCCACCAGATCACCCTGAAGTGGGGTCTTTCAGAAGTAGACCTTATGGTGACCAGACTCAACGCCAAGGTAGAGATGCTCTGCTCACTGTATCAGGAGGACTATCCCTTGGCAGTGGATGCCATGTCCATCCCTTGGAGGTTCAGGCTGGTGAACATCTTCCCTCCACTTTCCATGATACCAAGGGTATTGATGAAAGTCAGACAGAACCAAGCCTCTGTGATAGCCATTCTGCTATTCTGGTCAAAAAGAGCTCGGTGTCCCCAACTCATGCTCATGCGTCAAGGGATCTATTGGAGGCTTCCCCCAACCCAGAACCTGGTTTCTCAGGGCACTCAGAAATGCCAGGATCTGAGGAGATTCTACCTGACAGCCTGAAGGTCAGTCCCTATGGAGATCTAGAGGACTGTCAGAATCCGTCCTGAAGACCCTTTCCTGTGCAAGAGCAGAATCCACCAATAAAAGCTACCTAAGGATAGGTAATGTCTTCAAGGAGTGGTGCTCTGGACAGGAAGTGAATAGTTTGAATCCTTCTACGGGAGTGATTCTACATTTTCTTCAGGACGGCTTGGATAAGGGCCTTTCCCCTGCCACAATTAAGGTACAGGTTACAGCCCTATCTGCCTGCTTAGGCAGACGATTGTCTCAGAACCCCTTAATTTTCAGATTTCTTAAGGGTGCTTTGAGACTTAGGCCAGTGGTTTCAGCTCCTGTTCCACACTGGTATCTATCCACAGTTCTTTCTGGCCTCTGCGGCTCACCATTTGAACCATTGGAGGCGCTGGATCTTAAGTTTCTGGATTTCAAAACCACCTTTTTGCTAGCTATCACCTCAGCAAAAAGACTAGGAGAGTTACAGGCTTTTCAGATTTCTTCCTGGGTTTAACCCTAAGGTGCCCTCTCGGGCTAATATCAACCAGGTGGTTTCCTTACCGGTTTTCTTTCCCAGCTCCATCTTCCAAGGAGGAGAGAAAACTCCATAGACTGGATGTAGTAGGGTGTCTCCAAATTTATCTTCTGTGTACACGGCCCTTCAGAAGATCGGAGGACCTCTTAATTAATATATATGGTAGAGACAAAGGTCTCAAGGCTTCCAAATCCTGTTTATCACGAAGGATTAAGGAAGCAAGTAAAACTTCTTTTTGCTCGGGTTAACACCACCTGAGTTCATCAGAGCCCATTCAACCAGGGCTGTGTCGGCCTCCTGGGCTGAGAGTTGGTCTTGCCTTTTGAGCAGATTTGTGCAGCCGCTTTTTGGTCATCCCAACTAACCTTTGTTGAACACTATCGGTTAGATGTCCGTAGTTCAGAGGCTGCTGCCTTTGGACATTCATACTGTCTTAAGCACTGTAGTGTAAGAGAATCCTCCCTAGGGGATCTGCTTGCTACATCCCCGTATTGTGCTGCTGGTAGGAAGGGAATCATTGATTATGATGTTAATCTGTTTTCCCTTAGTCCTAACAGCAGCACAAGCTTCCCCCCTCAGGTAATATTGTTCTTTATTTATAATTGACACAAGGGGAGAGGTCTCTTTTGCCCTATTATAGGGGTGTTGTCCTGCAATTAATTATGCCTGTCCTACCAGCACACGGGGCAGATATACCCCGTATTGTGCTGCTGTTAGGACTATGGGAAAACAGATTAACATCATAATCAGTGATTGTTATTTTCCCTCACCTCCCCAGGCCTCCACTTATTATACTGTGGAGTCTGAGGAGACCCCAAACTATAATAGTGTTCTGTGGGTGAAACTCCAAAAGTTTCGGGCTTTGAAACTTTTAGAAAACCAAATCCATACCGCTGACCAGCCCCATTGTTTCTGAGGCTAATCAGTGAGTAAACCTGCAGAGTTAGGACAAAGCTCTACTTCACCTTTCCACCATGGAATGCATCAGGCTGGAAAGTGGAGAGGTATACATGCGGAAGACCTCAAATTCCTCCTTACTTTCCATTGTGTGCGTAGCCCCTTACTCTCTTTGAGCAATGGTACAATTATTTTTAACTAAGTTAAATCACTGTATGGTGCTCGGTGTAAAGCTCTGTGAACAAATAGAAGATGCAGTGAGGTTTCAGGTCTGAAGCTTGCTGAATTGTGAATGTGTAAGATGTCCCAAACAGGGTGTGTAGACCAAGGGAGTTGCTTTAAATCTGTCCCACCAATGGGGTTTAAGGGAATAGTAGGGTGGCAGGACACCCTTGCCACAATACTGCTGTAGTGAACTGTATACTTACCTTCTCTTCCTACTGATGCTGTGTCCTGCTGTGCGTCTCTTCTATTGTCCTCTCGACTCTCAGACCAGCAGTGCCATATACAGTAGCAGGAGCCAGAAGAGCTGGGAGGATAATCGAAGAGATGCACAGCAGGGCTCTGCATCAGTGCCGAGTAGGAAGATAAGGTAAGTATACAGTTCACTAGGGTGGCCTGGGTGGTATGTGGGGAAGGGGGAGAGCTATTATCTTTTGGGGGCACTGATCACTATGTAGGGCGCACTATCAGGGCACTATTACCTATGGAAGGGACTAGTACCTGTGGAAGCAGACAATTAGGGTATTATTACCAACATGATAATGGATTACCCATGTTGGGGGACTATGACCTGTAGGAGGGCATAAAGGGAGCACTATTAGTAGAGATGTGCAAACCTCTCAAGATTTGTTTTGGGTTCATTTCTATGCTGTGTTTTTTCCCAGCGAGGGCTGAGCCCATCAGACTGCTGCTCGCTGACCAGGGGGCTTCATGAACTGAAGATGAAGTGCAGCTTCCGGACTGATTCTCTGGAAAATGTGACCTAAAGAAGACAGCGGTGAGACGCTCCTGGGGCTGTCAAATGATTTATTTCCTATGTTATAACTGTTTCTGTGTCAACAAAGTTCTTGAAGCTCCTGGGCCTAAATGCAAAATCTGTAATGGGGCCCCTACCTAACCTCCGCCATTTAGAACAGTAGTATATTTTATGTGATAGAAGGTCCATTGGGTCCCGGTAATGGCTGCTGTGCACCCTATAGCTACACCGCTGGAAAAATACATGATCACAACGCATAGCATATAGTGTAAATGTAAGGGTTACAGAGGATACAACTGTGACCACGCCCAGAAGCCACAGGGGCTCACAAGTCACCTTCACCACACTAGGGCTGGATAAACTTCTTCGATCTCTGATTTCCTTTGCTGGCTAGCGGTCTGTGCATCATAAATTTATTCCCCCTGCCCTCTGATGCCTTGGAGTAAGGAGATTTATTATGATACGCAGCCTTCCACTGTCAGAAAGGAAAGAATTAACCCTTTAATGACATAAATAGCAATTGGTTATCAACATATACTCAAGGAAGTATTCTATGGGGGAGGTTTGTGGCACAAAAGGGGTCACGACTACTATGTGGGAGGCACCGAAAGGGGAATGATGGGAAGCTTGTGTGCACAGACATGTTGTGAACAAATCTTCATGGCAGTCTGGACTCAGAGAAGGAAATGGAAATGCTACTGAAGTGTACGGATAGGACGTGACTGAGAGGGGAAGTTTTGGACCAGGGCCCCAGAGCATTAGTTGCACCCCTCTCTGACGTAGCTCTGGGTGTTAGGGGGAGATTCTTTCTATAGTAGTCATCTTCATTTACCTTTCTGGTCTGTTTCTAAATGTTTATATGACTTTTAGGTTTTTGGGCAACTCCCTCGATTCCAACATGGAGACTTTGTCCTGTATCAGAGCAACAGCATCCTGAGATACCTGGGGCGAGAACATGGTGAGACTTCAGTGTCCGGAGCTGTAGTGTGTACTGCGCATTGTAATGATACATGTTGTATGTTACATGGTATATGTTGTATGTTACATGGTATATGTTGTATGTTACACATTATATCTTATATGCAACGTGTTATGTGTTATACATTACGTGTTATATGTTGTATGTTGCGTGTTATATGTTGTATCTATGTTGTATGTTATCTGTTATATCTTCTATGTTACGTGTTATATGTTGTACATTACGTGTTATATGTTGTATGTTATGTGTTATATGCTGTATGTTGCGTGTTATATGTTGTATCTATGTTGTATGTTACGTGTTATGTGTTGTACATTATGTGTTATATGTTGTATGAAACATGTTATATGTTGTATGTTATATCTTCTATGTTACATGTTCTATGCTGCGTGTTATATGTTGTATGTTGAGTGTTATATGTTGTATGTTACATGTTATATGTTGTATGTTACGTGTTATATGTTGTATGTTGAGTGTTATATGTTGTACATTACGTGTTATATGTTGTATGTTATGTGTTATATGTTTTACGATACATGTTATATGTTGTATGTTACATGTTAGATGTTGTATGTTGCATGTTATATATTACGTGTTATATCTTGTATGTAGGTTTTATTTTTATTGAATCTTCCTACATTGATTCTTCCTAATACATGTTATTACTCACAAAGGGATCAGCGGCAGCAACAACCAGGAGAGCGCCCTTATCGACATGGTGAACGATGGCGTGGAGGACCTGAGACAGAAATACAACCGTCTGATATTCATTGAATATGTACGTGTAACATGGGACATATGGAAAGTGAAATATCTATTAGGGTGGACAAAGCTGGGGAAAATTATCCAAAAACACCCTATTAATGCCAATAAGCACAAACTATCCAATCCTGTAAAAACCACAACTACTGGAAAGTCGTTGACATTGGCTATGACAGGAGACATGCACTAGTTGGCGCTATAGGATCTTCAATTTCATAAATTCCAAACAATTTAAAGCAAAACTCAGTTTACTAAAAGGTACTTCACATATTATTCACATACATTATTGTGCAAACGTTTTAGGCAGGTATGTGTGTGGGTGGGGGGGGGGGAATGCTGTGATGCAAGAATGCTTTCAGAAATAGAAGGGTTAATAGTTTGTTTTTGGCAATTAAAACAATATCCAACCAATGGGATCAAACCAAAATAACAGAGACCAAGACCACATGGCCTGCCCATTGTAGCCAATGGCTGACCACGTGCCACCTTTTCCACAGATCGTCTGGGTTCACAGCAGTCAGGCCTTTACAGATATGACATGGCCTAATAATATTTCAGATATTCCACTGACCACTGGTGTCTACACAAGAGTTGACGTCATTTGCTGGAGACTAGATAGACAGGAATGTCACACTGACAACATTAGAAGAGAGACTGTATATACGCATCTCGATTTACTGCTTTGTGGAGCGATAACGCTGTATACGGCGACCACTGCCACTTTCTAGGACTTCTCTTGGGGACCTTATGGGTCCTTTTTCCATCCCGATAGCGCCATACACTGCATCTACTATAAAATATATCCTGCTGTGTTACATACATGTACAAAACCATTGGTCTTTATTTCACAGGACACGGGTAAGGAGAAATACATCAAAGATCTGCCCAACCAGCTCTCAACATTCGAGAGGATACTATCCAACAATTCCAATGGGACCAAATTTGTGGTCGGAAATAAGGTAAAGTAACTACATAGGTGTAATGAAGTGGGCTAGTCCAAGATGGAGACGTGTGACCCCCTGTTTACTTAGTGGGGTAGAATGGGTGAAGGGATATTGGGTAAGGAGAAAAATGGAGTGGACCACAAGGACAACACTAAAATTAGGCTCAGTGATTGGAAAGACGTCTGAGTGGGAGTGTAAACCTTTATACCTACCTAGCGATGAGCCTAATGAGTCTCTGCACCTTGGCTTCACTGTGCATGCGCGGGACATTGGGAGCATGCGCAGTGAGGTCGAGGTGTACTGTCCTGGCTCCATTGTACAGCTACCCATGTGCCAGAAGAAGTAGTCATAAAGTGAGTAGAAGCTTATTCACATCCCTGGCATTGACAGACTTATTTTAGCAATATTTAGGACACTAATCCTTAAGGACGAATGGTTTAGCGTCCCAAGTGAAGGTGACAGCTTCCCTTTAAAATATTGGGGAGATTCAGGATGAGTTTGGGACCTTTATGTTGAAGATTCTTATTCTCTTGTACCTTTGTTGTATCCTATGTTATATCACACTTTCCTACTCTCTTGGAACTTCTAGGCCTCTCCCGAAAAGAAAGGGCGAATCTCCTGCACCTGTCAGAATGATCCCACCTATGCCGGGTTCCCAATTATTTTACATATGACTCCGGCACTTTATATGCCAGTTAGGTACCAAAAAGGGGAATGCAGGCACATTGGGTCTCCCACGGCGCAAAAAGCGTCAAGACAAGCAAAAAGTAATGTGGCCTCGCCCTAAAACAGGCACCGGTCTCTCCAAAGCCAACATTAGGTATTAGGTGTAGGCTGTATAGCAGAATCGCTCTTCATGCAAAAAGACATTGGTCAGGCAGACAGGAGGGAAGTGGGTGCAGGTGGAGATAGTCTATAGGCAGGCAGTTGAGTCAGGAAGACGCGTCTGTGGTTGTCGTGACCTCTTTACAGTAGGGATCGGGATTAATTTTCCCCCTCTTTCTTATTACAGATCTCATACACTGACTACAACCTGCTGGACATCCTTCACTGCCATCTTGACCTTGACCCAAAGTGTTTGGCCACATTCCCTCTGCTCGCTGCCTACGCGGAACGCATTGCCTCCCAGCCAAAACTCAGCCAGTACCTGAAATCTGAGAAGCGCAATAAGCGACCCATCACCCCAAAACACAAATGAGCCCCAATGTCACATATTCTCCGGTCACTGATAATGTAAAGATGTAATAATCCACTTGAAATAAAATGTTTTTTAAATATTTTGGGCCTTTCTTTACTTTAGGCCATGAAAATGTTATCAGTGGAGTCTAAAGGTGGGCGAACTTCTAAGGACTCGTTTCGTCCCATGTTCAGACAAAGAGATTGATCCTCTGGTTTGTTTCAATCCAAACTTGTTCGGATAGAACCAGAAGTGAAATTATTACACTCTTCATACCCCAGAGAATTAAAAGTGGAGGGCCAGGGGAAGAGACAAAAAAAATAAAAAAATCACATTTATACTTCCATTTCCTCTTTTGGTCCTCCTTACGCCTTGCGGGACTCTGCCTCTGCCTCCTTGAAGCATCTGGTGCTCTACTGTGATGTTATGACGCTTGGCGTGCCCATGACACTGCTGAGGCCTGTGATTGGTCCTCAGCAATGACATGGGCATGCTGGGCATCATGACGTCACAGGAGGCAAAGACAGAGTGCTGTAAGGAGTCCCAAAAAGAGGCAATGGAAGGGGAGTATAAATTTTTTTTTGTCACCTCCTCTGGGCCTCCACTTATTCTACTATAGGACCTGAGGAGACCTCAGAGTATAATAATTTACTACAATGCATGTTGCGGTGGCCATTTTAGTTTGCCCGAGACTAATCCCAAATTGTTCGGCTCCATGAAAAACCAAACAATTTGGAATATTCGGGTCAAATCCGGTTCATTACTAGCCAATTCACCCATCTTTAGTGGAGCCCAACCCCCAGGTTCCCGATACATGATGAAAAGGAACTGACTAGGACTGAGTTGCCTATATGGATGAGGATGTATCTGTGTGAACTGTATCAATACAAATTTGAGAGTTAAAAAGAGGTTCTAATAGACCTGCATTATGAGACATTGGGGGAGAAGGTGTCTAGTACTGCAGCTTTATGCAATTGACTTTCTGGAAACAGGAGCTTATCCAATGTGCTGCTTCTGAAAAATAGCGCTCTAACGTCTAGTGTCTGCTTATTGTCTATATAGCGTCTATCATCTGGTTCACATTGCAGAAAGGTCATCACTTTCTGATTGGTAGGACTACATAGGTCAGATGCTAGGATTTAGCACTGCTGTAGATGCATTTGTAGATAATTTTTGGAAGATGGATAGCCCCTTTAAATATAGTAATATTCATGGAGAAACTTCTTTAAATGCTGCAATACCAGACACTGCCTGTGAACAGGAGTGGCGCTTTTCCATTACAAATAGCAGACACTGCACAACCACTAGAATGTCATGATTTGACCACAAGATAATTTCTCTGTTTTTAATTCGCAGTGTCTGGATACACATTAACCTACTTCCCAGTTACAGGTAAGTACCGCTTCATGAACATATACAGAATCCATAAATCTCACAGACGTCTACTAGTCACACTACAGAAGTTACTATAGAAGCTCACAGGGGTTGCTTATCGAGATGGACGAACCTCTCAGGATTTGCTTTATTCTGGGTTTAGGTGGCTCGGGTCCAAGATTAGTTTCGGGTTGAACAAGTTTGGTATGAACCACACCTTAAATTGATTTAAAACATAGTGTAGAATACTCTGAGAGCTCCTAGGAACCTATTTATAAAACACAGTGTAGATCACTGTCAGGGCTCCTAGGAACATATCTATAAAACATAGTGTATAACACTGTCAGGGCTCCTAGGAACCTATCTATAAAACATAGTGTATAACACTGTCAGGGCTCCTAGGAACCTATCTATAAAACATAGTGTAGAACACTGTCAGGGCTCCTAGGAACCTATCTATAAAACATAGTGTAGAACACTCTTAGGGCTCCTAGGAACCTATCTATAAAACATAGTGTATAACACTGTCAGGGCTCCTAGGAACCTATCTATAAAACATAGTGTAGATCACTGTCAGGGCTCCTAGGAACCTATCTATAAAACATAGTGTAGATCACTGTCAGGGCTCCTAGGAACCTATCTATAAAACATAGTGTAGATCACTGTCAGGGCTCCTAGGAACCTATCTATAAAACATAGTGTAGAACACTCTTAGGGCTCCTAGGAACCTATCTATAAAACATAGTGTATAACACTGTCAGGGCTCCTAGGAACCTATCTATAAAACATAGTGGAGATCACTGTCAGGGCTCCTAGGAACCTATCTATAAAACATAGTGTAGAACACTCTTAAGGCTCCTAGGAACCTATTTATAAAACATAGTGTAGATCACTGTCAGGGCTCCTAGGAACCTATGTATAAAACATAGTGTAGAACACTGTCTGGGCTCCTAGGAACCTATCTATAAAACATAGTGTATGGCACTGTCAGGACTCCTGGGAACCTATCTATAAAACATAGTGTATAACACTGTCAGGGCTCCTAGGAATCTATATATAAAACATAGTGTAGAACACTCTTAAGGCTCCTAGGAACTTATTTATAAAATATAGTGTAGAACATTGTCAGGGCTCCTAGGAACTTATCTATAAAACATAGTGTATAACACTGTCAGGGCTCCTAGAAACCTATTTATAAAACATAGTGTAGAACACTGTCAGGGCTACTAGGAATCTATATATAAAACATAGTGTAGAACACTCTTAAGGCTCCTAGGAACTTATTTATAAAAATATAGTGTAGAACACTGTCAGGGCTCCTAGGAACTTATCTATAAAACATAGTGTATAACACTGTCAGGGCTCCTAGGAACCTATCTATAAAACATAGTGTAGAATACTCTTAAGGCTCCTAGGAACCCATCTATAAAACATAGTGTAGAATACTCTTAGGGTTCCTAGAAACCTATCTATAAAACATAGTGTATAACACTGTCAGGGCTCCTAGGATCCTATCTATAAAACATAGTGTAGAACACTGTCAGGGCTCCTAGGAACCCATCTATAAAACATAGTGTAGAATACTCTTAGGGCTCCTAGGAACCTATTTATAAAACATAGTGTATAACACTGTCAGGGCTCTAAGGAACCTATCTATAAAACATAGTGTATAACACTCTTAGGGCTCCTAGGAACCTATCTAGCCAATTTCATCAATGAGACCATGGCTGTGCTTGCTGCTGCCATTCAGTCCCAAAGAGATGATCATCAGGGTACAGGGAACCTCCATTAAAAACTTCAGTTGTAGAACAATAAATGGGTTACATGACATGTGGTATTAAATGGGAAATGCACTAATTTTAATAGGCACAACGTAATGCCTCATTTACCCTGTGGTGGCGCTGTTGGGAAATTAACAATTTGTTTGGAGATTACTACTGATCACTTGGGGTCCCAGCCAGAGGAGATCTTGTTATCAGTTTATTTTCAGGGGGCCCTTAATCATCAAAGGATTGTAGACAATGCAGAGTCTTTGCTGATGGAAAAACTTCTCGATTGATCACTCTAGTAATAAGTAGGACTGAGAATTTATCATTTCTATGCTGTGCGCTATCCTAGGATGGGCCGAGCCCATCAGACTGTTACTCGCTGACCAGGGGGCCTCATGGACGGAAGGTGAAGTGCAGATTCCAGACTGGTTCTCTGGACAAAGTGACCTAAAGAATAAAGCGATGAGCCTGTCACCTGTCAGAGTTTTTCTTTCCTAGAATGTAATTGGACCTGTATCAAAAAAGTTTATTAAAAAAGAAATCGGTGAGGTCTGACCCCTACCAAATGATCATTATCTAGTGATATGCCCCAACTAGAATATCTTTAAAGGGAGACACATTTATACAGATCACAGGAAATCAATTTTCAGTATGCTCATAAGCTCCCCCCGTTGGCAACTAGAATATTAACGTTTGAGTCCTTTGCTATGTGGAGTGAGGCAGGAGATTTTCTTCATCAGATTTATGAAGATGTAAAATACGATAGATCCGCCCAGGACTTTGACCAGTTTAGAGTAAAAAAAAGACTAAAGAGATAAGACAGGTCTCTTTTTATTGAAAGAATGGAAGGAAGGACACGTCAGATGGTGATCTCCATTGTAGTCGTCTTCACACATCTTTTTGTTTTTTTTATACTTGCTTAATATGCTTTTTAGGTTTTTGGTCAACTCCCTAAATTCCAAAGTGGAGACTATATCCTGTATCAGAGCAACAGCATCCTGAGATACCTGGGGCGAGAACATGGTGAGACTTCAGTGTCCGGAGCTATAGTGCACACTGCACATTGTAATGGTGGATCATATGTTGTATAGTTGTATGTGTGTTATATGTTGTATGTGTTACATATATATATAACATTTCCTTCTTACTCACTAAGGGCTCAATGGCAGCAACATCCAGGAGAGCGCACTTATCGACATGGTGAATGATGGTTTGGAAGACCTGAGGATGAAATATGGCCGTCTGATATTCATGGAATATGTACGTGTAAATCCGGTCATAGGGAAAGTAAAGGTGGATTAGATGATGATCTTTTAACCCCTGACCTGTTCTGTCCTGGAAAATTACCCAAAGACACAACAATTTACCAGAAAAAAGGTTCTCATGCCCTTGACCTATATCTACAGATGTTGTGAGCTTCTTTTTCTTCTGCACTTTTGTTGTATCCAATGGTTACCGTGTCTGACTGAGATACCTTGGACCCATCAGATTAAGTGATACTAGTGGTCCACCCTCCAACACCCTCTAAGAAATAGACCATAGTACCCAGGGGTGTAGCTGTAGGGGGTGCAGAGGTAGAAGTCGCTAGTGGGCCCTGGACCCTGAGAGGGCCCCAAAGGTCCCCCTGACAGATACAATATTCCACTATTCTAAATGGCAAAAGGTAGGTAGGGGCCCCATTACAGATTTTGTTTGGGGGGCAGGAGCTTCAAGTTACGCCTCTGATAGTACCCTTCAAATTTGGGTGTCTTCTGCTGGGCCATTACTGTGTTAGAGCCTGGAGGCTGGAGGATCCTCTGCTACGCTGGTGGCCAGTCTGACACTGTATGGTTATATCAAACTTGCCTACTCCGACTACTAGAGCCCGCACAAGAGGCTGACACCTCATTTGCTGGAGACTAAATAGGCAGGAATATCACACTGACAACATTAGAAGAGACTGTCTACGCTTCTCGTTTTACTGCTTTATAGAGGACCTTATGAGACTAGGGGTCTCTTTCCATCCCGATAGCGCCATACACTGCATCTGTTATAAAGTATATCCTGCTGTGTTACATACATGTACAAAAGCCATTGGTCTTTATTTCACAGGAGACGGGTAAGGAGAAATACATAAAAGATCTACCCAACCAGCTCTCACCATTCGAGAAGATACTGTCCAACAATTCCAATGGAACCAAATTTGTGGTCGGAAATAAGGTAAAGTAACTACATAGGTGCAATGAAGTAGGCTAGTCCAAGATGGAGACGTGTGACCCCCTGTTTATCTAGTAGGGAAGCATGGGTTTAGTGAAGTGACAGCAGGGGAATCTAAGCAGGTAGGAGAATAATAAGGTTGACCACAAAGCTGGCAATGTTGGATATAGGGGTATAGGAGTAAAGAACAATAGGCAACAGAACAATGTTAAAGGGATCCTCCCACCTAAATCTGAGTTACTAAACCACCAACAGGCCCTTATGGATAAGTGGTTTAGAGTCCCAAATATCCATATACAGCCTGTGCATGTAGGGGTTAAAGAAATTTTCACGGCACTCCACTGGTCTCTCTGAAGCTTCGCATGCACAAAGGCAGTGGTCAGGAACATAGTCCAGGACATATTACCCTAGTGGCGGACAGTCAGAGCAGGAAGACGTGGCAGTGGTTGTCGCGACCTCTTTAGAATAGGGATCGGGATTAATGTTTCCCCTATTTCTTATTACAGATCTCATACGCTGACTACAACCTGCTGGACATCCTTCACTGCCATCTTGACCTTGACCCAAAGTGTTTGGCCACATTTCCTCTGCTCTCTGCCTACGTGGAACGCATTGCCTCCCAGCCAAAACTCAGCCAGTACCTGAAATCTGAGAAGCGCAATAAGCGACCCATCTCCCCAAAACACCAATCTACCCCATTGTAAAATATTCTCCACTTGAAATAAAATATTTTTTTATGTTTACAGGATAAAAAGTGTCGCCAGCGATAGCCGACCAAAACACCCCAGTCCTCAAGTTCTGTGGGGTCCCAGCAGTGGGATACCCACTGATGGGCAAGTTACCCCCGCTCCTGTGGAAAGAGGGTAACTTACTGTGGCTGGAAATCCCCTTTACTGTGCGTAAATGAGGGACGGCACTGTCTCTCTGGCCATTATATGGCTTATATCTTGGATTTTTAGCAGTTTTACTGCTAAATGTGTGTCACAGAATGTGTGTCAAACTAAACAATGGCAAAGAATATGCAAATAAGTTTTCTTTGATATATAAAGGAAAACTGTTCCTCTAGTGCCACCATTTGAAAGGTACTTACCTATAGATCAGTGC
Organism: Leptodactylus fallax; assembly: GCA_947044405.1. Classification (NCBI taxonomy): domain Eukaryota; kingdom Metazoa; phylum Chordata; class Amphibia; order Anura; family Leptodactylidae; genus Leptodactylus; species Leptodactylus fallax. The sequence continues at coordinate 1,504,298 of CAMRHE010000360.1, read as the reverse complement.
CTGACGACAGCTGTCTGCTCATAGGTTTCTCTTCACTTTCGAGGTGATATTCTGTTTTGGCTTTAATCCCGGTCGATGTCACTTTCAGGCTTCTTGAAAGTCAAGCACTGATCTATAGAGAGCTACCTTATAATAGGTGGAACAGTTTTACTTTTTCCATCAAGGAAAACATATTTGCATATTCTTTCCCAGAATTCCCAGCAGAGCTTGTATGGCCTATAAGACTGTGCACACCTGACTTGCAAGGCAGTTTCCTTAAAGAGACATAGTATCCCTCCTGACCCAAACTATGGAACTCATGGGGAAGAAATGATCTGCTTTCCTTTGTGCCTCAAAGGATTAATATAGAACACTCCTGAGTTGCCTACAGATGTCTTATTATATGATATTTTGTTGCTGAAGTTTTTGGAACCTTCTATTTTGATTATCTAGAACAGAAGACTTGTAAGGTACACTGACGGCAAAAGGGTAACAATGTTTAGAACTTGTGACTTTCACGCTCCATATCTCACCATCCACTACAGCTTGGAACGTGAGACTCCCATCATTGTATAGACAACCATCTTGGCTATCTCATACATAAATGTGACTTGTAACTAGTTAGCATATGATCAGTCCTGCAGATTCTTGTCATTGTTACTGTTTTGCTCCTGGTGGTGGAAAAATCTTTTTCTTCTTGTACACTACAAATTACTACCTGTTCTCACATTCCCTAACAGCTCAGGGTTTTATTAGGTTGATTTCCAAGGGAACGGTCACTGGTTCAAATCCAGGATCAGCCATGAAGAAGATTTCCCAAGAAAAGAGAAACAGCATCATCCAGCTCATTGATAGCGATCTCTCACCAAAAAAATTGCTAAAGTGCATCATGTGAGCACCAGGACATTTAGAAATGAAGTCCGTCCATCCATTCAAAAGCCAAGAGGTAGACGTCCAGCCAAAATATCCGAGTCAACAAGTCGGCTCATCACAAGGTCTATCAGTTCTGGCATCAATGAAGATGGCTGAAATGCTTCATAATAGTGAGATCACAGATGTCCATGTGTGCGATGTGCATTACTCTAGTCTGGAATGGTGACCTGAAAAAAGGTGAAGAAGCCTCTACTTCAAGAGTGGCATAAGAAGCATCGGCTCAAGTTTGCGAAAAAGTATGAAGAATGGACAGTAGAAGATCGGAAACGGGTGATTTAGAGCGATGAGACAAAAGTCAATAGACTGGACTCCGATGGGTGCAAATGGGTCTGGAAGAAACAAGACAAAAAGAGGGCTAATGGATCGAGAAATTGAAGGAAGTTTGGTGGAGGAAGCCTGATGATATGGGGTTGTTTCACAGCCTCAGCATTGATGGTGGTCTCAGTGTTGAGATATATTTGAGTATCCTACAAGATGAGTTACTTCGTAGCCTCGAGTAGTATGAAAGGGATGACATAGTGTTCCAGCAGGACAATGACCCGCAGCGTATGTCGAGATTAGCGAAGAAATGTTTCAATGGCAATGAAATAGAGGTGCTGGATTGTCCCCTAGACCTCAACCCAATCCAACACTTGTGGGTAGAGTTGAAGAAAAAGCTGTATAAGTAATCATATGCTAAATAGTTAAAAGTCACATTTATGTATGAGATGGCCAAGATGATGGTCTATACAATGATGGGAGTCTCACATTCCAAGCTGTAGTGGATGGTGAGATGCTAGGAGACGGTAAAATCAGTCTTCACATTGACCCCATCATGTAAGATAAGTTGAGCTTATCTAAGCTTGAGACATAAGCACTAGCTCTAGGCGCTAAGCGCTCGCCCTGTGCATTCCCATCATGTGAATGAACCGTGTGGGCTGAAGGTCACAAGGATGGCAGCCAAAAAGGCCGAATTCTTCTAATCATTTGGCTCTCATGTGACTTTTCTGAGGGCCTTTGCTGCCTGTAAAGGAATAACTAAGCTTTTATCTTCTGTTGCTCAACTTGGCATGTGAAATGTGCATGTTCTTTTAACCCTTTCAAACTCTTCCTATAATGTAGAACAAATGGGCTTGAAAATGACTGCCATAAAATCAACACTAACTAAACCTACAAGAGAATGAAGGGTTAAAGGGGTCTTGCAATTTGGGACATTTTTGACATATCCAGTGAGGTGAGCGTGGAGAACCATCCATGGAGGACACACTCTTCTCTTAGTGCAGCTGCAAGATAGGCGAGATTTAGCGATCAGGAATTTCTTATCTATCTGGTTGTTCGGCTATTAAACCTGACCTGTATGTGGTTTTAATGGAGATCGAGGAATAAGATCCTACCACAAACCCGCAAACCTTTAACCGTGGTTTAACCATTGTGAGAACAATGGACCAGGCTTGTTGACCCCAGTGTACCTAAAACTTCCATTCCCCAACATCGGTCATCTGTCTCAGCAAAATTGACAGGTTTGGTTTACTTTGCTGTTATGTGTATAGGTGTAATATGGGGTGGATCTCCTCCAAGAAGATCTAGTGAACAGGAAAGACCGGTTTTCTCTGGTTAACCTGAGAAGTAATGACTCTTAAATATTTCCCAGACTGTAAGGACCTGCAGACTCTGCCACTCTATTCCTTCACTTGCTGTTCTTCACCTCTATTGATGGGAACCGTCATTGTGGGCTCAAACCAGTTTTGCCTTCTGGTTCCTCCCTAATCTGGGCACTGAACCTTGTTGGTAATTTGGGAAGTGGCAGAACCAAGTGTGTCATACCATCTCTCATCTCTTTATCCCAGGACTGACATCTAGCCTGAACCTCTACTTTTTTCCCCTTCTATTTGGTGCCAATACTTTCCTCTTCCCTCCACTCTACATAGGGGGGTAATAAATGCTCTCACCATATGTGCAAAACTGCTCACTAGCAGAGTGGCCTGCCGTGTATTGAGAGGTTCTGTATACACCCGATCCAGCCTGGTATGTAATGAGAGGTTCTGTATACACCCGGCCCGGCCTGGTATGTAATGAGCGGTTCTGTATACATCCGGTCTGGCATGGTATGTAATGAGCGATTCTGTATACACCCGATCCAGCCTGGTATGTAATGAGAGGTTCTGTATACACCCACCCCGGCCTGGTATGTAATGAGCGATTCTGTATACACCCAGCCCGGCCTGGTATGTAATGAGCGATTCTGTATACACCCGGTCCGGCCTGGTATGTAATGAGCGGTTCTGTATACCCCCGGTCCGGCCTGGTATGTAATGAGTGATTCTGTATACACCCAGCCCGGCCTGGTATGTAATGAGCGATTCTGTATACACCCAGCCCGGCGTGGTATGTAATAAGAGGTTCTGTATACACCCAGTCTGGCCTGGTATGTAATAAGAGGTTCTGTATACCCCCGGTCTGGCCTGGTATGTAATGAGCGGTTCTGTATACACCCAGTCTGGCCTGGTATGTAATAAGGTTCTGTATTCACCCGGTCCGGCCTGGTATGTAATGAGTGGTTCTGTATACACCCAGTATGGCCTGGTATGTAATAAGAGGTTTTGTATACACCCGGTCCGGCCCGTTATGTAATGAGAGGTTCTGCATGCACACATAATGATAATCACTGTGGGGCTATGAAAATACAGGTCCAGGTGAGACAACATCATCTCTGCCTGGTCCCGTCACTATATATATACAGTATATACAAAGCAACAAGGTGGCCAATCATGACACAGCGGACAGTAACTTCCCGGGGCGCCCTCAGTGCCCCAGTCTGCTTATTTGCATTATCACATTTAGAAAGTTATCTCTGCCACAGAGGTCCCCATTTGGAAATGAAAACATCCATTACATTGAGGTGACCCTCTTCTATCCAACAGTCATTTTACTTTACTTTCTTACTGCCCGCTCCTTTTCCTCCTGACATCTGCCATCTCTGGAGAGTGTTCTACACATTAGATGGTTGGTGGTCCCAGCACTGCTCAGCATTAATGTAATGTGAATATCTTTGACCCATTGTAATAAAGTCCGCCAGGACAGATCCTGTAACTGACAGATTCATCAGATTCCAAGCTGGAAGATTTATAAACTCTTATAAGGAATCTCCTCCGGTTCCTCTATCTGGACCAGGGCCGCTTGAACCATAGGACTTGCAACGGTCCTTATGGTAGCGGGGGCCCCGTTGGGACAGTCCTGCATATGCTGTCCCGTCGAGCTTCCCCAGTACCGTCCGCTCCCTGCCTCACCATTCATCCCCTCTCTCTCCCGGGAGCTGCAGGCGCAATGTGATGATGTCACTTACATAGCGCCTGCAGCTCCATGAAGACTTCAGCCCAGACAGGAGAGGTAAGTATTAAGATTGTTTTTTTTTTTTTTGTGTGTGGTAGGAGAGGGACATTAAACTGTGGGAACAACTGCAGGGGACTTTAATCCTTTCCCTGCCGTCAAACCAGGGTGGCACTTTAGTTGCAGATGACGTATATAGATTTTTATTACTTATATAGTGCCATCATATTCCGCAGAGCTTTTTTTTTACAGACATTGACAGTCACTGTCCCATATAGGGCTCACAATCTACATTCCCTATCAGTATGTCTTTGAAGTGTGGGAGGAAACCGGAGTACCCGGAGGAAACCCACGCAAACACGAGGAGAACATACAAACTCCTTGCAGATGTTGTCCTTGGCAGGATTCGAACCCAGGACTCCAGCGCTGCAAGGCTGCAGTGCTAAACACTGAGCCACCGTGCTGCCCAGTATATAAAATGTCCTTGCTACTAATGCCAATTTCTCAGGATCTATTAGGGTTATGAATATGATCTTTGATTCATTTTAAAGATGAGAATCAAAATCATCATGATAGTCCTTACAGATCTGGAGCAATTCGCTGGTGAAAACAATGTTCGGCATTGAGATCCCAATACAGATCTCAAGTCCCAAAATTGTTTTAACAGTAGATCAGTCCAAATCTGTAAGGGCTATCATGATGATCTTGGTATCATTTTAAAGATGAGAGTCTTCATCTTCATAGCCCTAACAGATCCTGAGATATGGTCTGTGCATAACCTCTATGTGCTGGGAGGTAGCAGGGACTCCTGTCCATGTTATCCCCTCTCCTATAAATCAGAGAGCATATTACTCTCTGATTGTCACATAGAGGGATAATGTAATACCCCTCTGAGCTTAATCACAGGGGTATTCTTATGTAATACCCCTCTGAGCCTAATCACAGGGGTATTCTTATACAATACCCCTCTGAACATAACCAGGAAGATTATTGGCGCTGTGACCCAGACGTTTACCATTGTCGAGGTTATAGCGCCAAAAGAGTTGCACAAAACACTTACACATCACATGCACAAAGTCATCAATAAAGTTTACATTTGACCCTGTCCCTGTCCATACCTGATCCTTATATAGTAAAATATACCGACTACGTCTCTAGCAATATTATTAGATGCTAAAATAATAGCAATAACAATCACTTGAGATGAACGTAAAAAAACATTTCTGACAGGCAGGCAGACAGGCAGTCATATAACACATTGTCACCCATTGAATGTCACCATATAAAATCCCGGTTTCTGGCAGCTTTCAGATGGGTATAACAGCAGTGATGATGGGGGGGTTCCACTTATGAAACCTTTGCACTGAGCCCACCAATGTGTTAAAACGGCCCTGATTTGGACACACAAGACGTCTCAGCCTTCGGTATGTGTTCACTGACATGAGGCTGGATTCCCAGCCATTAATAGGGGTGTCAATGATGTTTGAACAAGACATTACATTACATTACTATGGCTGTTCTCCAGGGCTGGACCTTGTGGTTCAGCATTGGGCGGGCTGAGGAGACATTTCATCCAGTCTCTCTGGATCTGTTCATTAAGTTGTGAAGGTTCCCATAGACATTAGATCAAAGTCTGCCAAACCCACCAGTATTCCAGCAGGAATGATCTCATGCACAATGGGGGTGGGTGTCTTGAGAGAGAGTCGAGGAAAGAAGGATCCTGCTGGACATAAGACTTTGCCTCAGGGGTCTGGAGGGGACAGAGGGGTTTGGTTCCGGCATATTCCCCTCTCCAAATTGAAAGCACCTTGGTCTAACTGAGCATGCAAGTGTATGGGGTATAGGGCGAGATCGCTGCTCATCTGACATGGCTGTTTTCACTGAAGGGTTAAAGAGAACCTTTCACCACCTGCACCAACTCCAACTCTTCACATCCTCCAATAGCCACTACTATTTCCAGTGCAGTTGCAATTTTTTCTCTAGCCCCCACCAATCCTGAGCAATCATTGCTGTAAGTTTAAAGGGAGTCTATCACCTACCCCAGCCAAGATAATCTACTGTTACAGTAATGCACCCAAGGCCAAGACAAATACAAGCATATCTTTGATATGTAGATTATCTTGCCAGGATGACTGTAAAACCGTTTTTTACAGGTATGCAAATGAGAGCATGGAGCACAGGGGGCGGTGACTTCATTGCCCGAGCACAGTCGTGTCATTCACTGTAACGACCATCCAGTCATGCAGTTCGGCCCCCTCAGCAGTTCCAGAGCAGCGTCATCATCAGTTACATCTTGGAGCGCTGCGCTGAAATCCACAGTACACTCCTTTAGTTCATGCACAGTACTCGGACACAGCACGAACCACAAGAGCATACTGTACATGTAACTGATGATGCCGCTGCTCTGGAACTGCTGAGGGGGCCGAACTACATGACTGGATGAGCGTTATTGTGGATGACGCGGCTGTGCTCAGGCAATGTAAAGCCCAAGCTGTCTTCAGTGCTTACATTGCTGTCTACATCCAATATTTTGATCCAGTAGATGTGCAGGCGTTTAGATGATGTCTGGAAGGTGCAGGTTACCTTCTACATCTCAGATGTCAGACTGTTCCTGTTCTCCTCTCTGTCTGAGTCCTGCCCCCTCCTCCTCCTCCCATAGGTATGGTGCACTATATATAATATACCCCCTCCCATTACTAATTGTTTGTGTCGCTCTTACAATGACTCAGCAGAAGCCGCTCTATATATAAGCCGGCAGTATAGGCTGTCAACAGACACTACGCATCAGCACCTGGAGGCGACACGAGCCACACCAGCGCACAGACAAGTAAGGAGTCATCTTTGTGATGCTTATATTACTTCTTAGGCTATGTTCACATCTGCTGCAGAATCCGTCTAATATCCCGGACAAAGAAGTCCTGCAAGCTGAACCTTTTAACAAACGATGTAAGGACAAAAACACCAGATACCTGACGGAACCCATGAAAGCCCCATTATACAGTGGGGCCCCCTGGGATGCATTGTTGCCTGTCATTAGGTGTATCATCTTTACTGTTTAATCCATTCCTCTGGCCCAGGAGAATGGATCAAACAACGCAGATGAGAACACAAAAGGAACGGTTTCCACTAACAGCGCCACTCTCATCTGTAGGCTGTGTCCGGTACTGTAGCATAAAGGAAGCCAAATACAGCAGTCTAAGGTTAATCACAATGGACAATTTCTACTACAATCATTGTTCATTACGTGGAATTTGACCCCAATTATTGTCACCGCCTGGAGAGAAGTAGTTGTGAGCCCATATGTATAGTCACCGGTACAACCAACGTCTATAGTCACCGGCACATCCAATATGTATAGTCACCGGCACATGCAATATGTATAGTCACCGGTACATCCAATGTGTATAGTCACCGGCACATCCAATATGTATAGTCACTGGCACATCCAATATGTATAGTCACCGGCACATCCAATGTCTATAGTCACTGGCATATGCAATATGTATAGTCACCGGTACAACTAATGTCTATAGTCACCGGCACATCCGATATGTATAGTCACCGGCACATGCAATATGTATAGTCACCGGCACATGCATTATGTATAGTCACCGGCACATGCATTATGTATAGTCACCGACACATCCAATATGTATAGTCACCGGCACATCCAATATGTATAGTCACCGGCACATCCAATGTCTATAGTCACCGGCATATGCAATATGTATAGTCACTGGCACATCCAATATGTATAGTCACCAGCACATCCAATATGTATAGTCACCGGCACATCCAATGTCTATAGTCACTGGCATATGCAATATGTATAGTCATCAGCACATGCAATATGTATAGTCACCGGCACATCCAATGTCTATAGTCACTGGCATATGCACTATGTATAGTCACCGGTACAACCAATGTCTATAGTCACCGGCACATCCGATATGTATAGTCACCGGCACATGCAATATGTATAGTCACCGGCACATGCATTATGTATAGTCACCGGCACATGCATTATGTATAGTCACCGGCACATCCAATATGTATAGTCACCGGCACATCCAATGTGTCTATAGTCACCGGCACATCCAATGTCTATAGTCACCGGCATATGCAATATGTATAGTCACTGGCACATCCAATATGTATAGTCACCAGCACATCCAATATGTATAGTCACCGGCACATCCAATGTCTATAGTCACTGGCATATGCAATATGTATAGTCACCAGCACATGCAATATGTATAGTCACCGGCACATCCAATGTCTATAGTCACTGGCATATGCAATATGTATAGTCACCGGTACAACCAACGTCTATAGTCACCGGCACATCCAATATGTATAGTCACCGGCACATGCAATATGTATAGTCACCGGCACATGCATTATGTATAGTCACCGGCACATCCAATATGTATAGTCACCGGCACATCCGATATGTATAGTCACCGGCACATCCGATATGTATAGTCACCGGCACATCCAATATCTATAGTCACCGGCATATGCAATATGTATAGTCACTGGCACATCCAATATGTATAGTCACCGGCACATCCAATATGTATAGTCAACGGCACATCCAATGTCTATAGTCACTGGCATATGCAATATGTATAGTTACCGGTACAACCAACGTCTATAGTCACCGGCACATCCAATATGTATAGTCACCGGCACATGCAATATGTATAGTCACCGGCACATGCATTATGTATAGTCACCGGCACATCCAATATGTATAGTCACCGGCACATCCGATATGTATAGTCACCGGCACATGCAATATGTATAGTCACCGGCACATCCAATGTGTATAGTCACCGGCACATCCAATGTGTCTATAGTCACCGGCACATCCAATGTCTATAGTCACCGGCATATGCAATATGTATAGTCACCGGCACATCCGATATGTATAGTCACCGGCACATCCAATGTGTATAGTCACCGGCACATCCAATATGTATAGTCACCGGCACATCCAATATCTATAGCCCCGGCACATCCAATATGTATAGTCACTGACACATCCAATATGTATAGTCACCGGCACATCTGATATGTATAGTCACCGGCACATCTGATATGTATAGTCACCGGCACATCCGATATGTATAGTCACCGGCACATCCGATCTGTATAGTCACCGGCACATCCGATATGTATAGTCACCGGCACATCCAATGTGTATAGTCTCCGGCACATCCAATATGTATAGTCTCCGGCACATCCAATGTCTATAGTCACCGGCACATCCGATATGTATAGTCACCGGCACATCCAATGTGTATAGTCACCGGCACATCCAATATGTATAGTCACCGGCACATCCAATATCTATAGCCCCGGCACATCCAATATGTATAGTCACTGACACATCCAATATATATAGTCAACGGCACATCCAATATGTATAGTCACCGGGACATATCTAATGTGTATAGTCACCGGCACATACAATATGTATAGTCACCGGCACATCCAATGTGTATAGTCACCGGCACATCCAATGTCTATAGTCACCAGCACATCGGATATATATAGTCACCGGCACATCCGATATGTATAGTCACCAGCACATCCAATGTGTATAGTCACCGGCACATCCAATGTCTATAGTCACCGGCACATCCGATATATATAGTCACCGGCACATGCAATATGTATAGTCACCGGCACATCCAATGTGTATAGTCACCGGCACATCCAATGTCTATAGTCACCGGCACATCCGATATGTATAGTCACCGGCACATCCGATATGTATAGTCACCGGCACATCCGATATGTATAGTCACCGGCACATCCAATGTGTATAGTCACCGGCACATCCAATTTGTATAGTCACTGACACATCCAATATATATAGTTAACGGCACATCCAATATGTATAGTCACCGGCACATCCAATGTCTATAGTCACCAGCACATCCGATATATATAGTCACCGGCACATCCGATATGTATAGTCACCGGCACATCCAATGTGTATAGTCTCCGGCACATCCAATATGTATAGTCACTGGCACATCCAATGTGTATAGTCTCCGGCACATCCAATGTCTATAGTCACCGGCACATCCGATATGTATAGTCACCGGCACATCCGATATGTATAGTCACTGGTACATCCAATGTCATGTCTATAGTCACGGCACATCCAATGTGTATAGTCACCGGCATATCTAATATGTATAGTCACCGGCACATCCAATATCTATAGCCCCGGCACATCCAATATGTATAGTCAACGGCACATCCAATATGAATAGTCACCGGGACATATCTAATGTGTATAGTCACCGACACATCCAATATTTATAGTCACCGGCACATGCAATATGTATAGTCGCCGGCACATCCAATGTGTATAGTCACCGACAAATCCAATGTGTTTAGTCACCGGCACATCCAATGTGTATAGTCACTGACACATCCAATGTGTTTAGTCACCGGCACATCCAATGTGTATAGTCACCGACACATCCAATATGTATAGTCACTGGCACATCCAATGTCTATAGTCACTGGCACATTCAATATATATAGTCACCGGCACATCCAATATGTATAGTCACCGGGACACATCCAATGTGTATAGTCACCGGCACATCCAATATGTATAGTCACCGACACATCCAATGTGTATAGTCTCCGGCACATCCAATGTGTATAGTCACCGGCACATCCAATATGTATAGTCACCGGCACATCCAATGTCTATAGTCACCGGCATATGCAATATGTATAGTCACTGGCACATCCAATATGTATAGTCACCGGCACATCCAATGTCTATAGTCACCAGCATATGCAATATGTATAGTCACTGGCACATTTCATGTCTATGAGACAAAGAGGGGTGTGACATGCAACAAAGCGGGGTGTGGGATGCAACTAAAGTTGGGGGGGTGGCTCTAGTAAAGAGGGAAGGGGCCATTCAGCTTCCTCCTTTATCAGTGTTTTCTTCTTCACAGATAAACAGGTCATAGGGCCTCATCATAAAGGTTTAAAGTAGCTCCCCTTCTGGTAATGGTTAGTACTACTACACCCCTTACCATCTGGGGAAAGAGGGCGTGGGGATTTTTTACCCCTATCTGCACTCTACCTTTGGGTGTCTTTGCACCCATTAAGGGCCCCCACTCTCCAGGGCCCTCTAGTATATGGTATATACACCCATGGATAAGAAATCCTTTTAACACTTTATTTTTGCTCTTTTCTAGTGAGTGGATACTCTCTCTCCTATTTCCCGGTAAGGGGTAAGTAAGTGAACCCTATGTAACATAATATAGTCATATGTGTGCTCTCAGGCTGATCTCCTGACTACGCCATACACGTGCTTGTGTTGTCAGAAGGGGGAGGGGAGTAAGCCAATATCAGACAGTTCTGTCTCTTGCAGACATTTCTCGTGGCAGATTATCTTACCCCAGGAAAGGGATCAGACATTGGAATGAAACATGCTCTGCCCCCTGTAAAGCTAAGCCCATTGTCTATCTCTGTTCTGTCCGTCGAGCTGTACAGTGACATTACTGAGATGAAATGGCCTATAACCTGGCCTGGTCATCATACAGTTCCATTAATATCAGACATGTCCCAAGTAAATGCAGCCTTATGATTGTTGGATTTTATCTAGCATTATTGAAAACAGTCTAATTTTATTCTAGAAACAGCGCCAAAGATATGCATTGGCTGAGTCTGGTATTGCAGTGAATGTATCACAGATCATGACACAGACCATGGAGTGTTTCTGAAAAAAAGGATCAGACCTGATTTGGCAGCACTAGACACCCCATGAATAGTCTTGTTTTCCTCTCTGCTTTACTTAAACTTTCAAAATACTTCCTTACAGGTAGAGCTGAGCCCATACGTCTGCTCCTCAGTGACCAGGGGGAAAAATGGGAAGAAGATGGGGTGCCAATGCAAGACTGGTTTACAGGAAAATGTGAACTTAAGAAACAGGCGGTGAGTTACTATGTTGATATACTGTACAGCCACCACTAGAGGGAGCTCACTACATACAGATTATACAGCCACCACTAGGGGGAGCTCACTACATACAGATTATACAGCCACCACAAGGGGGAGCTCACTACATACAGATTATACAGTCACCACTAGGGGGAGCTCACTACATACAGATTATACAGCCACCACTAGGGGGAGCTCACTACATACAGATTATACAGCCACCACCAGAGGGAGCTCACTACATACAGATTATACAGTCACCACTAGGGGGAGCTCACTACATACAGATTATACAGTCACTACTAGGGGGAGCTCACTACATACAGATTATACAGTCACCACTAGGGGGAGCTCACTACATGCAGATAATACAGCCACCACTAGGGGGAGCTCACTACATACAGATAATACAGTCACCACTAGGGGGAGCTCACTACATATAAATAATACAGTCCCCACTAGGGGGAGCTCACTACATGCAGATAATACAGCCACCACTAGGGGGAGATCACTACATACAGATTATACAGCCACCACTAGAAGGAGATCACTACATATAGATTATACAGTCACCACTAGGAGGAGCTCACTACATACAGATTATACAGCCACCAATAGAGGGAGCACATTGCATACAGATTATACAGACACCACTAGAGGGAGCTCACTGTATACAGTTTATACAGCCATTAGTAGGTAGAACTCAGTGCAAACTCATATATACATTTAACTCATTATACTAAAGGTCCTTTACCAGTGGCGTAACTAGGAATGGCTGGGCCCCAAGGCGAACATTTGACATGGCCCCCCCTGACCCCGACCGAACCTCCCCGCACAAACCCATATTTCTGTACCATAGTGACCCCTGCACACACTATTATGCCCCTATAGTGGCCCCTACACACACTATTATGCCCCATTGTGGACCACCCATGAAGAATTATTATACTCTGGGGTCTTTTCAGACCCCAGAGTATAATGATCGGAGACCCAGGGGAGGATGCAAACATAAAAAACAGTGTTACTCACCCTTCCCTGGCTCTGATGCACTCCCCACTGTTTTTGGCCATCTTCAATGTTGGTACAGACGTCACTGAGCCAGGCCTGCGTTGCGACGCATAATGACGCAGGCCTGGCCCCCGTGACATCTGGGACGTCACCAAACAGGCCCGAAGCTTGCCGAAGCACAGGAGGGGTAAGTAATGTTGTTTTTTATGTTTCTTCACCTCCCCTGGCCCTCCGATCATTATACTCGGGGGTCTGAAAAGATCCCCGAGTATAATGATAGCAGTGTTTGTGGGGTTCGCGGGCCCACAGCCTCACTTACTGATCCCCGCTCCTGCTCACAGCCTCCTTCGCTTCCGCAAAATGGGAAGTGCAGGCAGTTGTGAACAGGAGAGGGGATCAGTAAGTAAATAGGGCCCATTACCTGCAGGAGTTACTCCAGCAGGTAACGGCCTATTAAAAAAAAAAAAAAAAAAAGAAACCATCTGGGGCTCACCATCTGGGCCCTGTGGCAGCTGCTACCGCTGCTACCCCTGTAGTTACGCCCCTGTCCTTTACCTAAAGTTTTTCTTCACACTTCCTTTGGCTTAGTCTTTGGAGTCTCTTACAGGTTTTTGGTCAGCTGCCACGGTTTAAAGATGGAGATTTTGTTCTGTACCAGAGTAACAGCATTCTGCGATACCTTGGGCGTAAATATGGTGAGTTTCTGCACATTTCTGATATAGAATAAAAACTCAATGTGGAAATTTTTGGTTGTTAATTTTTAAAAATGATGAATAATTTTATCCTTTTGATTCTCCCTGATATTTACTCCTACATATGTTATCCTGTCAGGTATTGCTGGGGACAATGACCAGGAGAGTGCGCTCATCGACATGATGAACGATGGTGTGCAGGACCTGCGGATGAAATATATCGAGCTGATGTTCTTTGAGTTTGTACGTATAGAAAAAGAAGGAAAAAAAATCTTAATCCTGTTACACTAAATTTACACTAGCACCAGGCGTCCAGTCTTCTGGTTTGTTGGAGAACCAGAAGAACGGACAAAAAACAGTATAATAGTGGACACAAACAGAGCCTGAGGGATGCCATTGACTATAATGGGGTCCATCGGGTGTCCATTCTTTTTAAGTGAAATTGATGAAAAAGTAAGATTTGCAGGACTTTTTCGCCTGGCAATATTAGACAGATCTGCACCAGAGGACACCAGCGCAGATATGAACTCAGCCTTAGATTCGCCGATTCACAAGGCAATACGCCAATTGATTCCGCTGACACTAACCTATCTATCTGCAGGGCTGGGGTGATATGCTGGTACTGGTGACCCTAACCTATCTATCTGCAGGGCTGGGGTGATATTCTGGTTCTGGTGACACTAACCTATCTATCTGCAGGGCTGGGGTGATATGCTGGGTCTGGTGACAATAACCTATCTATCTGCAGGGCTGGGGTGATATACTGGTTCTGGTAACACTAACCTATCTATCTGCAGGGTTGGGGTGATATGCTGGTTCTGGTGACACTAACCTATCTATCTGCAGGGCTGGGGTGATATGCTGGTTCTGGTGACACTAACCTATCTATCTGCAGTACTGGGGTGATATGCTGGTTCTGGTGACACTAACCTATCTATCTGCAGTACTGGGGTGATATGCTGGTTCTGGTGACACTAACCTATCTATCTGCAGTACTGGGGTGATATGCTGGTTCTGGTGACACTAACCTATCTATCTGCAGGGCTGGGGTGATATGCTGGTTCTGGTGACACTAACCTATCTATCTGCAGGGCTGGGGTGACATGCTGGTTCTGGTGACACTAACCTATCTATCTGCAGGGCTGGGGTGATATGCTGGTTCTGGTGACACTAACCTATCTATATGCAGGGCTGGGGTGATATGCTGGTTCTGGTGACACTAACCTATCTATATGCAGGGCTGGGGTGATATGCTGGTTCTGGTGACACTAACCTATCTATATGCAGGGCTGGGGTGATATGCTGGTTCTGGTGACACTAACCTATCTATCTGCAGGGCTGGGGTAGTATGCTGGGATCTGGTGGCTCCCTATAACATATAACAGATGGGTCAGTTATATATTTGCCCCTATGTATAGCTTTCAGTAGATGGAGAGGTTGACAGATGTCATGATAGAATTATATTTTTTTACAGGAGACAGGCAAAGAGAAGTATGAAGCCGATTTGCCCAATCACTTGTCAGCATTCGAGAGGATTCTTTCCCAGAATTCTAATGGAACCGAATACATGGTCGGAGATAAGGTAATTTAGAGCGGTGGAAATTTTGTCCGGGAATGTCTACAATCTAAATTCACAGACAGTCCGTTCCACCTTCCGGGATGGGCAGTTCCTTCATTGATTTTTGTGCCGCTCACTATACATTTAGTCCGGTGGTCACTTTGGTTATATTGATGTGTTTCACTACTTTTGCACAAAAAAACCCCACTTTTTGAAAAAAGATTATTAGTTTTTGTTTCACCATTTTCCTGTTTCAGAGCAAGTTATGGACAAACCTCACAAGATTTGTTTTGTGAATATTTGCAAGGTTCGGCCACCAGTTTAGCTTCCGTCTTGACCAAAAGTTGTTGTACCTCTCAGACCCCAGAGTATGATAAGTGGAGGCCAAGGGGAGGTGCAGAAAAATAATAAATACTAATATTCATCTTCCCTCACCCTTGCAATATCTGGTGCTCCATCCATCACTGTCATGTTCCAGCCCCCTGGGTGACGTCATGGGCCCTGCACCTTGAGACATGCATAAAGTGTCATGACGCCAACGCACCCCATGTGACCACCGAACTTCAGCAATCCCTCAGGTCCCGTGACATCATCCTGATCCAGAAGGCTGGAAGAGGGAAGGAGAGGTGAGTATGAGCATTTTTTTTATTTTTTCACCCCTTGCCTGGGCCTCCACTTATTATACAGTGGGGTCTTGGGAAACCCTTCATGGGTTGCGAACTCCAAAACTTGATATTTGGTCAAACTTTATATTTTTGGAGAATTTGTAATGAACTAAGCTGGTTATGAACAGGTTGGCTCATATCTAGTGAGGACTTGTTTTTTGCAGGATGAGTTGAAGGGGATGTGGTAAGCAAAGACGTTCCTCGATGTACATGTGGGTGATCCTGTAACGGGTAAAGGAAAGTGTCAGGTCTGACTGTCCGACCTATAACCTATAGCTGATTTTTTTTACTTCCTGTCCCCACAGATCTCATATGCAGATTACAACCTCCTGGACATGCTGCACGCTCACCTTGCCTTATTCCCAGCATGCCTTTCTTCATTTCCTCTCCTTACTGCATTCATTGATCACATTTCTTCTCGCCCTAAACTTAGCGAATACTTGAAATCTGATGCTCGCAACAATCGACCAATCCTCCCTAAGAAATAAACAAACAGAAGTGACTAGTCAATGTTACCAACCAATAGTGTCTCGGTAACAGCGCCCCTTCCACTTATCCACAGTAACAGCGCCCCCTCCATGTAGCCCCAGTAACTCTCCTCTACTCACTGCCCAAGCAAATGGGTTTGCTTTGTTATTTTAGAAATAAATTATTTTAGTTTTCACTGTGACTTGTCTTGTTTGTTACGTTTTGGATCCACATGGGAATGGCCAGATTTACTTATCATCGGGGTAGGTCCTGATCCTGCAGTCATACCTCTCTCTGCCTCCCCTAGCTCTTACTAACCTTCCAAATATACATAGGAAACAGAAAAAAGTGAGTATGACTGCATGATCCGACTACACAGGATTTGCATGTTGTCTGTTACCATGAAGACACCTAGGTCTGTATAGAAGCTGTAAACACAAATTGATAGCACATTGGCTGAGCCTGGTACTGCAGTGAATGGGGCTGAGCTGCAGTACCAGACACAGACCATGGAGTATTTTTGTATGTATGCATGCACAGCTTACTCTCCTCTCACTACAGCTAAAGAATGAAGGTCGGGGACCACCATTCTTGAGATAGATATGGGTTCCATGAGGTAGCCCGCTTAACATAGTTAAGATAAGATGACCTGTCACCAGGTGTGAATACCCCACTGACATCCATCATCTGATCGGCGCTGTCACCCTGAGCATGTTGGTGTTTTGTTTCTACAAATCCATTCAGCTATTCCACAGATATAAGCCCTGGTAATGCTGATGCTATTTAGGATCTGCTAGCCATGTGGGCGGTAACACTGTGGTTTCTCTGGGGACAGGGTCTCAGTGTGCTGTATGTCATTGATTGTAATCGCCCACTTGGCTGGTATACCCTAATTTTCATCCCCTCCAGACATCTCTGTCCCTTCCAGACTCCTCTGTCTTCTGGAGAATGTTCTGCCCCTCCAGACTTCTCTGTCTCTTTCAGACCCCACTGTCCCCTCCAGACATCTCTTTCCCCTATAGACACCTCTGTCCCCTCCATCCTCCACTGTCCCATCCAGACTGCTCTGTCTCCTTCAGCCATCTCTGTCCTCTATAGCCTCCTCTGTCCCCTCCATCCTCCTCTGCCCCCCCAAGACTCCTTTGACTCTAGAGACTCCTCTGTCCCCTATAGACTTCTCTGCCCCTCTCAAGACTCTTCTGTCCCATCTGTCCTACACTACCCCCCCAAGACTCCTCTGTCCCCTATAGACTCCTCTCTACCCTATAGACCCTTCTGACCACTCCAGACTCCTCTGCCCCCCATAGATTCCTCTGACCTATCCAGACTCTTCTGTCCCATCCGTCCTCCACTGCCCCCCCAAGACTTCTCTGTCCTCTATAGACTCCTCCATCCCCTATAGACTCTTCTGACCAGTCCAGATTCCTCTGTCCCTTCCAAGACTCCTCTCTAGGTCATCAGTGGGAAAACTAAAGCCTCATTTCATCCAGTCTTATAATCTTGTCTGGTAGGGAATCTATTTATTCCGTTGTAACGTTGTTCGTACACATTAGATGAAAGTCTACAAACCCCCACGATTCCAGCAGGATTGGTCTAATGTACATGGGGTGACCTGAGGGTGTCAATAGACAGGAGGATCCTTTGTTCCTGCTGGACATGAGACTCTGCCACAGAGATCTGGAGGGGATAAAGTTGTCTGGTAGCGACTTATTCCCCTCTCCAAATTGAAAGCATATTGGCCTAACCAAGCAACATGTAAATGGGCCCACCTGGAATGGATAAGGACCTTTCACCACCTCCACCAAGCCCAACTCCTTGTATTCTTCAATAGGCGCTGCTCCGCTGATTCCAGTGCAGTTGGAATTTTTTCTCTTACCCCCCCCCCCCCCCACTGTTCCTGAACTGTTACTTGCAGTACCCAATATGCTAATTAGACTCTCTACTGTCAGGTGGGTTGTCCCAGACTGTCTGCTGCATCTGACAGTAATGAGCCTAATTAGCATATTGGGTACTGAAACTGATAGGACTGATTGCTCAGGAATGGTGGGGGCTAGAGAAAATATTCCAACTGCAATGGAATCAGTGGAGGGGCGGCTATTAAAGGATGTAAAGTGGCAGAGCTGCTAAGGTGAGGTCTGGCACACACAGGCAGGGCCGGTTTTAGACAAAGTGGGGCCCTAGACAAAATTAAAAGCAGGGCCCCAAATGCTGATATGCAAACAACACCATCGTCTTCCACTGGCAACCCCTTTAATAACGCCTCCTTTCTGCCAACAAAAAAGTAATAAATAAATAATAGCTCCCCCTTATAATGGATGCCTTATATATAATAGTTCCCCCCTTATAAATAATAGCCCGTCTTATAAATAATAGTTCCCCTTATAAATAATAGTCCCCATTATCACTAATAGCCCCCTTTATAAATAAGCCCACTTAACAATTATACCCCCCTTATAAAACAGTTCACCTCTTATAAATAATAGCTCCCCCTTATAATCAGGGCTGGCGTTAGGGGGGGGGGGGGGGCAAACTGGGCAATTGCCCAGGGCCCCGTCCCCAAAGGGGCCCCTGGGATCCGGAGCCTGATGACTCCGGATCCTGGAGTCAGGCCCGGCCATATCAATAACAGAAAGGGACCCAGCGTCATGTGCCACAGGGCCCTTTTCCGAGGTGAGTAAAAATAACAAACATTTTTACTCACCTGTCCTTGGCGTCCGACGTCATCTTCTGGCGTTCTGGACATCACCGCTGAGGCCTGGCCACAGCGGTCACGTGGGGCGTGCTGACAGCGTGCCTCACATAATCGCCGAGGCCCAATCACAGCCCTCAGCGGTGACGTCCACAACGCGTGACGTCAGCCGCAGAGAAGAGGAAGCGGTCGCCGGCGGGGATAGCGGAGCAGCGCGAGGAGGCCCAGGAGAGGTAAGGCAAGGTAAGTATAACTGTTTATTATATTCCCTTACCTCCCCCGGGCCTTCGATTATTATACTCTGGGGTCTGAAGAGACCCCAGAGTATAATATAATACTAGCACTGTAGGGCCACTGTGGAGCATTATACTGGAGGGCCCCTCTGGATAGCATATTATACTGTGTTGGGCAACTGTGGAGCATTATACTGGGGGGGGCCCTCTGGATAGCATATTATACTGTGTAGGGCCACTGTGGAGCATTATACTGGGGAGGGGGCCCTCTTGAGAGCATGTTATATTCTGTGGAGCATTATAATGTGGGGGAGGGGCTCTGGAGAGCATGTTATATTCTGTGGGGTTACTTTTGAGCATTATGCTCTCCAGAGGGGCCCCCCAGTATAATGCTCCAAAGTGGCCCCACAGAATATAATACGCTCTCCAGAGGGCCCCCTCCCCAGTATAATGCTCCACAGTGGCTCCACACAGTATAATATGCTATCCAGAGGGACCCCCCAGTATAATGCTCCACAGTGGCCCAAAACAGTATACTATGCTCTCCAGAACCCCCCCCCCACCAGTATAATGCTCCACGGTGGCCCCACACAGTATAATATGCTCTCCAGAGGGGGCCCAACGGTATATTATACTGTGTGGGGCCACTGTGGAGCATTATACTGGGGGGGCCTCTGGAGAGCATATTATACTGTTTTGGGCCACTGTGGAGCATTATACTGGGGTAACCTCTCTGGGCAGTATATTATACTGTGTGGAGGCCATTCTGGAGTATGTTATACTGAGTGGGGTCACTGTGGAGCATTATTCTGGGGGGGGCCATAAGCAGAGCATATTATATTGCATGGCACCACTGTGGGGCATTTTTTATATATAATAGTTCTCCGTTATATAGTGTCGGACTGAAGGGCTTTAGGCCCACCAGAGGAACTTGTTCTGGGGCCCCACCCAACAGCTTCCTGCTAATAGCCTACACCACGGCTCCTTCACTGAAGTCTTACATACACACGTGGACAAAATTGTTGGCATCCCTCGTTTAATGAAAGAAAAACCCACAATAGTCACAGAAATAACTTGAATCTGACAAAAGTAATAATATATAAAAATTCTATGAAAATGAACAAATGAAAGTCAGACATTGCTTTCCAACCAGGCTTCAACAGAATTTTTAAATAGAAAACTCATGAAACAGGCCTGGACAGAAATGATGGTTCCCTTAACTTAATATTTTGTTGCACAACCTTTTGAGGCAATCCCTGCAATCAAACAATTCCTGTAACTGTCAATGAGACTTCTGCACCTCTCAGCAGGTATTTTGGCCACTCCTCATGAGCAAACTGCTCCAGTTGTCTCGGGTGTGAAGGGTGTCTTTTCCAGACGGCATATTTCAGCTCCTTCCAAAGATGCTCAATAGGATTTAGGTCATGGCTCATAGAAGGCCACTTCAGAATAGTCCAATGTTTTCCTCTTCGCCATTCTTGGGTGTTTTTAGCTGTGTGTTTTGGGTCATTATCCTGTTGCAAGACCCATGACCTGCGACTGAGACCAAGCTTTCTGAGACTGAGCAGCACATTTCTCTCTAGTATCTCTTGATAGTCTTGAGATTTCATTGTACCCTGCACAGATTCAAGACACCCTGTGCCAGATAGAGCAAAACAGCCCCAGAACATAACAGAGCCTCCTCCATGTTTCACAGTAGGGACAGTGTTCTTTTCAAGATATGCTTCATTTTTCCATCTGTGAACATAGAGCTGATGTGCCTTGCCAAAAATTTAGATTTTTGTCTCATCTGTCCATAGGACATTCTCCCAGAAGCTTTGTGGCTTGTCATAGTATTTTATATACTATTACTTTTGTCAGATTCAAGTTATTTCTGTGACCTTTGTGGGTTTTTCTTTCATTAAACGAGGGGTACCAACAATTTTGTCCACGTGTTACTGAGTATGTTCCCAGTATAGTCAGCCCCTATAGTACTGTGCAGGCCACAATAACTCCATGGCCAGTTCATGCACAGTACTGTATGGGGAATGATATGGCCATGGGGCACTACACATATGTGCAAGATTATAGTGAGGGAGCTGTGATGCAGACATAGCACACAGAGCTGCCAGCAGGAATTTTGAGCCCCTCCCCCACAGTATAATGCTCCACATGGTATATAATGCTCCACAGTATAAAGTGCTCCCCTGAGCCCTCCACAGTTTCCCCACATGGTATATAATGCTCTACAGTGGCCCCACACAGTATAAAATGCTCCCCTGAGCCCCCCCCATAGTGGCCCCACATGGTATATAATGCTCCACACAGTATAATACTCCACAGTGGCCCACACAGTATACTACCCCTTAGTGGCCCCAGATAGTACAATATGCTCCCCAGAAGCCCCACACAATATAATATGCTCCATACGGTATAATATGCACCCCACAATGCCCCCCAGTATAATGCTCCACAGTGGCCTAACACAGTATAACATGCTCCACAATGGCCTTCACACAGTATAATATACTCCCCAGAGGGGTTCCCCCAGTATAATTCTCCACAGTGGTTTCCACAGTATAATATGCTGCCCACAGTCCCCCCAGTATAATGCTCTACAATGGCCCCACAGAGTATAATATAATAACGAAAAGCCACATACAATATAATACACTCCACAGTGGCCCCACACAGTATAACAGGCTCCCCACACTGCCCCTTCCCCCCAATAAAGCTCCACAGTGGCCCATAGTATAATATGCTCCCCAGAGGGCCCCCGCTAGTATAATGCTCCACAGTGCCCCCCCTCCAGTATTTTTCTCCACAGTGGCCCAACGCAATATATTATGCTCCCCAGAGTGTCCCCCAGTATAATGTTCCACAGTAGGCCCCACACACTATAATATGCTCCCCAGAGAGCCCCTAGTATAATTCTCCTTAGTTCCCCCCCCGAAAAATGCCCCACAGTGGCGCCATGCAATATAATATGCTCTACTGATGGCCGCCCCCAGAATAATACTCCACAGTGACCCCACTCAGTATAACATACTCCAGAATGGCCTCCACACAGTATAATATACTGCCCAGAGAGGTTACCCCAGTATAATGCTCCACAGTGGCCCAAATCAGTATAATATGCTCTCCAGAGCCCACCCACAGTATAATTCTCCATGGTGGCCCAAAACAGTATAATATGCTCTCCAGAGGCCCGCCCAGTATAATGCGCTACAGTGGCCCAAAACAGTATAATATGCTCTGCAGAGCCCCCCCCCCCAGTATAATGCTCCACGGTGGCCCCACACAGTATAATATACTGGAGGGCCCCCTCTGGAGAGCATATTATACTGTGTGGGGCCACCATGGAGCATTATACTGGGGCGGGCCTCTGGAGAGCATAGTATACTGTTTTGGGCCACTGTGGAGCATTATACTGGGGAGGGGGCCCTCTGGAGAGCATGTTATATTCTGTGGGTCCATTTTGGAGCATTATACTGGGGGGCCCCTCTGGAGAGCATAATGCTCAAAAGTAACCCCACAGAATATAACATGCTTTCCAGAGCCCCCCCCCCCCCACATTATAATGCTCCACAGAATATTACATGCTCTCCAGAGGGGCCCCCTCCCGAGTATAATGCTCCACAGTGGCCCTACACAGTATAATATGCTATTCAGAGGGGCCCTCCAGTATAATGCTCCACAGTTGCCCTACACAGTATAATATGCTATCCAGAGGGGCCCTCCAGTATAATGCTCCACAGTGGCCCTACAGACTCCGTCAGTGCTAGTATTATATTATACTCTGGGGTCTCTTCAGACCCCAGAGTATAATAATCGAAGGCCCGGGGAAGGTAAGGGAAAATAACAAACAGTTATACTTACCTTGCCGTACCTCTCCTGGGCCTCCTCGCGCTGATCCGCTATTCCCGCCGGCGAGCGCTTCCTCTTCTCTGCGGCTGACGTCACGCGTTGTGGACGTCACCGCTGAGGGCTGTGATTGGGCCTCAGCGATTATGTGAGGCACGCTGTCAGCACGCCCCACGTGACCGCTGTGGCCAGGCCTCAGCGGTGATGTCCGGAACGTCAGAAGATGACGTCGGACGCCAAGGACAGGTGAGTAAAAATGTTTGTTATTTTTGCTAACTCGGAAAGGGGCCCTGCGGCACATGACGCTGGGTCCCTTTCTGTTATTGATATGGCCGGGCCTGACTCCGGGATCTGGAGTCATCAGGCCCCTTTGGGGACAGGGCCCTGGGCAATTGCCCAGTTTGCCCTCCCTAACGCCGGCCCTGCACACAGGAGCTGGTAAGGTGAGATCTGGTATACACAGGAGCTGGTAAGGTGAGGTCTGACACACACAGGAGCTGGTAAGGTGAGGTCTGGTATACACAGGAGCTGGTAAGGTGAGGTCTGGCACATACAGGAGCTGGTAAGGTGAGGTCTGGTATACACAGCAGCTGGTAAGGTGAGGTCTGGCACACACAGGAGCTGGTAAGGTGAGGTCTGGTATACACAGGAGCTGGTAAGGTGAGGTCTGGTATACACAGGAGCTGGTAAGGTGAGGTCTGGTATACACAGCAGCTGGTAAGGTGAGGTCTGGCACACACAGCAGCTGGTAAGGTGAGGTCTGGCACACACAGGAGCTGGTAAGGTGAGGTCTGGTACACACAGGAGCTGGTAAGGTGAGGTCTGACACACACAGGAGCTGGTAAGGTGAGGTCTGGCACACACAGGAGCTGGTAAGGTGAGGTCTGGCACATACAGGAGCTGGTAAGGTGAGGTCTGGCACATACAGGAGCTGGTAAGGTGAGGTCTGGCACATACAGGAGCTGGTAAGGTGAGGTCTGGCACATACAGGAGCTGGTAAGGTGAGGTCTGGCACATACAGGAGCTGGTAAGGTGAGGTAAACCATACGTTTTCTATATCCTGTAAAGCATAAGAAATTAACCATAAAATCATGTCTCGATGGTACTGAGTCCCAACAGTCATACATGATGCCTTTCTCTGTGTTATTGATCTCTGTTGGAGATGCTTGCATGCCAGAGGTACTATGGTACACATCTGGTGGGCATGCGAGGTTCTGCAGGGCTTCTGGGGTATAGTTACAGAGGTAATTCGTAAGGTACCTGGCTTCCCGCTCCAAAATGATCCAACTTCTCTACCACCATCTCTCTTACCCGCGAAAATTAGAAAACCATCTGACTCCCTGGTTTTTAGTTAATTGCAGTGAGGACGTCATTTCCCAACTATGGAGAACCTCTAGAGCTCCCACTATACATAAATGGTTTCAGGAGGCCAGCCTTCTCCACAGAATGGAGCTCTTCGTGGCCAAACTCCAACCCCTCTCCACCTGGCTGCTGGACACCATTCTTTTCACACGTGCAGCCTCTCCAACAGCCGACCAAGAACTTGACAACCTTGGGTGTCCTTCCAGTACTCTAATGACTTCAACACCTACTTTCAGACTTGAATACAACCTGCTATATCTATACTGCCAGGGCCCACTCTGAGCCCTTAGGTATAGACTTTATTCTAAGAGATCCATAGACCTGAGACACCAAGAACTACTGATCCCTACACCCACTATTGACCTTGGAATGTTATTGGTCTGTATCGCCCTTAACCCCCCCAAGCTCTTCCCGTTTCCCTGTTCTTATGCATATATAACTGGTCCCAACAAGCCATGCCAGCGTAGAAAACATTTGCATTACTTTGCTATGTTCTTGCTTCACATTCACAAATGCTTGTTTTTTCTTGCTGACCTGCTGGGCCAGGTCTGAACATGTCCTAATAACAGGAACTTCTATTGTTTCCTTTTAGTTCTATGGAAAAAGAAACATATTCCATGTAGATCTTTTGAGATCGTGCTATTTATACCCAATATTGTGATCTTGGGGGCAGGATATACTAGTATATACATATATTTATATGCAGGGCCACCCTCAGGACAATATAAAAGGTGCCTGCCCACCCACCTCCACCACCACCCATCGAGTTGCCACAATGGGGCCCTTGTATTTTCACTTAGGTGAAAGGAACAGGTTATTACAGGGTCACCTACTGTCCTATCCTGCCCTTTCACAGTCAGTGGCAGGTAATGTCACTTACAGAGTGCTGGGGCTCAGAGAACTGGGGTCCCCTGACTCCCTATGGTCAGGGCATTGTTGGGGTACATGACTCGGGGAGGAGGAATTTATCCTCACTCCGGCTGACTTACCACAGCCCAGTACACATCCTGTCCTACCCCACTTCTTCCCCAATAAAGACTCGGGATTCCCCAATCCACCTCTTGGATTTAAAATTGGCCTATTTATTAATATATATATATATATATATATATATATATATATATATATATATATAAATACCTTAAACATATAAATAACACCGCCATAAAACGGGCAGTGTATAAATACAAACCAATACTTAACCGTAACAACTGTATACAAAATTAACACCATTTAAAAGTGCTTATATCACAACCCACCCTACCACGGGGATAGACACCACCACTAATCCGCCCAGGTGCAAACCCCCCACCTTGGGCAGACCTTTAACCATCTGTAAGACCACAAGCCTGACCCCCCAAAGGGCCCTAAGCCCAACTAGGGGACTACCCAGGCTTACACCTTCCCCACCAGGATCCCCATACCACCGATGAGGTCCTACAACAGTGCCTGATAGGCCTCTAACCCCACCAACCCCCAGCCAAACATACCCATGAACTATTAGAAAAGTAGGGCGGGCGGGCGGGCCACTTCCCGACTCTGCCACTGCCTGACTGACCCTTAGCTCACCCCAGCAACACCTTTTAACACCTAAGATCCCACCCCCATTTTTCCCCGCTCAAACTCTCCTACTGCTTAACCCCTTCGTTCCTTAATCCTCCCCCCAGTCATGTAGTCCCTATCCCCAAGTGTCTAGGGCCTTCTCTTGTCATGCAGACTAACCAGATGTTACACTGAGGTTCCCATGTGGTAAAGCAACAAAATATATGTGTAGCACTGCAATTGAGGGCATGTATATCATATGGGGCACCTGAAGAGACGGACCCGAACCGGTCTGGCTTCTTCCCTGGGTGGTGAAAATCTATGCTGAGATATCCTCTCCATAGACCCTACAAACAAGGGTACAGGAAGAAAGAAGTGCCAAGTCCTTCTGTCCCAGATGGTTAGGGGTGCGGTACAGGGATGTAGCTGAGGGGACAACCAGGGCAGGTGCCCCACCTGCTGACTGTGAAGAGAGGGCACCAAGAAGCCACTTTTATGTATTTGGATACAGATTAAGGACAGTAAACTCAACCTTTGACCCATGTGAAGGAAAGTTTAGACAGGTCTTGTGCAGCGAAGTTATGGGACCCATTTTAATCTTTGTAAAGGGGCCCCAACACTTGACCATAAAGCCCATGCTGTCTTCAGTGCTTACATTGCTGTCTACTGTGAGAAGGTGACTGGCAGAGTACCGGAGTCTCGCTATGTTAGCCCCCGGTTTTTAACATATGTCTGGTCCAGGGCAGGTTTTGAGTAGGCCTCAGCCCAGGTGTAAGTCCTAGGCCTCATTACTGGCCCATAAAAGCCTACAGAGCCTGCACTTCAGGGCAGACCCTGGAAGAGAGTGGGGGCGCCTGGGTCTGTCTGGAGCTGAGAGTCTGGTGAGACCTGTGCCTTGTGCTATTTTGTTTTGTTCGTGTGGCTGGAGCTAGGATTATTTCTGCTCAGTTAGAGGCTCAGATGAGCAGGATTTTGTTTTCTTATTTGCCTGAAGTTAAGGTTGTGTTTACTTTGCCTGTTTTACCTGACGTAAGATTTATTTATTTTTGCCATTTTTTTTTAAAATAAACCTGTTGCACCAGAGCTTTGTGTCCCTGTCTCTGACTGTTTGGGTCCGTACCTGTGCTGCTACCAAGCTACCTCCCCCACACTACATATAATATTTTGGTCCAGTAGATGTGCAGGTGTTTAGATGTCCAGATGGTGCGGGTTACCTTCTACATCTCAGATTTCAGGTTGTTCCTGTTCTTCTACCTGTCTCGGTATTGCTCCCTCCTCCTCCCATAGGTATGGTGTACTATGTATATTATACCTCCTCCTCATCCCATAGGTATGGTGTACAATGTATATTTTACCCCCTCCCATCACTAATCGTTCATGTAGTTCTCACAATGACTCAGCAGAAGCCGCTCTATATATAAGCCGTCAGTATAGGCTGTCAGCAGACACTACGCATCAGCACCTGGAGGCGACACGAGCCACACCAGCGCACAGACAAGTAAGGAGTCATCTTTGTGATGCTTATATTACTTCTTAGGCTATGTTCACATCTGCGCTGGTGTCCATCTGAAATCATAGATCAAGAAGTCCTGCAAGCTGAACCTTTCATTTTGATGTGAGGGCAAAAACACCAGATACCTGATGGACCCCATTATAGTCAGTGGGGCCCTTCAGGACCCATTGTTGTCTGTCATTAGACGGACTGCCGTTACTGTTTCTTCTGGTCCTACGATAAATCAAAGGACACAGATATGAACACACCTCTAATAAGATAAATTATGATAAACAAATGAATAGCTTACAGTAATAGTTTCCAGTAACAGCGCCACTCTCATCTGTAGGCTGTGTCTGGTACTACAGTGTAAGAGCAATCATATACAGTAGTCTAAGGTTAATCACAATGGACAATTTCTACCACAATCATTGTTCATTACGTGGAATATGTGTGTGTGTGTGTGTGTGTATTGTGGGAGGATAGGCTCAGTGGTAGCAGCAGCAGACCCAGACAGTCAGAGACAGACACAAAAAAGTCAGTAGTAATAGCAGCAGAACAGATCTCCTGCACATTTCTCCGGAGAAGACCACTCTATTGAAGATTTACAGGTTGTGGTTTTAATAGGACATTTTAAAACGAAGAGGGAGAGGAAAGAATGGGAATACAAGTTAGTGCAAAAATTTCAAACTCTGCAATTTGGACTTAATATTCATGCCAGTTTCATGTCACACTATGTATGACCTGTGAGGGTCACAAATCACCACCTGATAGCAAACAGATAACAGTAAGAATTACTGATCCCTCCGTCACGCCCCACAAGTTTTCCAGACTATTTATTTCCTGACCTGTTGTAAATAACTTCTCTATGTATATTGCATTTTGTTATTCCAAGATCCTTTGAAGATCCATGTCTTGTGTGTGTATAAATAGTGTGAATTTTCTGTTTCTAGTGTTACATCATGTCTGAAGAAGAGAGCTAGCACTCTCGAAAGCTTACTATCAAATATACTCAGTTAGCCTCTAAAAGGTATCCCCTGATTTCTTTACTCCTCCACAAAAAAAAAAAGTCAGGTATAAACAGGATTTACCCTGTATGTTTATTTTTCCAAAATGGCAAAACAAAATAAGCCTTAACAGTCAGGCCAAATGATAATAGACATCCTGCTCGTCTGAGCTACTAAATAAGCAAAGAGGCTCTAACTATACATGTGGCTTGCTTCAGCCTCATGTCAACACACAGAGCAAAAACACAGGCAGTAATTCACACTGGAATCTCACCAGTTGTCAGAGTCTTAGGACAGAACCCGCCTCCTCCTCTCTCCCCAGGAACTGCCTAGGACTGATGTCTTGACAACCTTTTATAGGCCCTATATGAGGCCCAGTTCCCACCTGTGCTTGAAGGCTCCCTCCTGCTGTGAGACAGGGCATGGTTAACAAAAAGGCCTTCTCACAGCTGAGGTTTTGTTACAGATCTGTGTTGCAACCTCACTTACCGTATGTAAGTGAGGAATCTGGGGGAGATTTAGTGAACTTCCAGAACTTTACCTGTCACTTTCTAACAGTATATATGCATAACTCCCAACCGTCCCGCATCTGGCGGGATAGTCCCGATTTTACACTGCTGTCCTGCTGTCCCGCATAGCTTACAGTTTGTCCCGCTATGCCCATGAAGTGTTTTGCTCTTAACAAACTTTATTAGAGTAGGGTAAAGGCTAAATGGTGGATGCTAAATCCAAGTGGCTAAAGGACCTTTGATGACGTCATGAACATGTGATCAGCCTCTTGTGTGGGCGGAGCTACTCTGGATACTGCGGGACAGACTGTGATGCTACGCAGAAAGCTGGGAACATAGAGTGATCGAAGATGAGTAGGAGAGAAGAGAGCATGTGTGAGCAAGAGGGGGAAACTGGGGGCAGATATAGGGGGCAGTTAAACTGAAGGCAGCTGTAGGGGGCAGTTAAACTGAAGGCAGATGAAGGGGGGAAATTAAACTGGGAGCAGATGAACGGGCAATTAAGCCGGTGGCAGATAAAGGGGGACATTAATTGGCCCCTCCATCTACCACCAATTTAAACTGGGAGCAGATGAAGGGGGGCATTAAGCTGGTGACATGAAAGGGGGACATTAAATTGATGGCAGATGAAGGGGGGACATTAAGATGGTGGCAGATGGAGGGGGACATTAAACTGGGGGCAACTAAAGAAGGACATTAAACCGTGGGGGTAGCTGGAGGAGGACATGTCTGCCTCTAGTTGCCCCCAGTTTAATGTCCCCCTCCAACTACCTCCACTGTTTAATGTCACCATAGGAATGGACTGCGGTGGGGGACACCGGAAAAGCGGGCATAGGTGAGTATGGTTTTGTTTATACCTTCCTCGGCCTCCTTGCTTAAAACTGTATATCCTGGACAACCCCTTTAAGAGACAAATATTTTTTCAGATTAGCAAACACCATCAAAATGTTTATTGGGTAAGCAGCACAAAATACACCCTTAAATAATGGAGATTTTTTTTTTCAGATTAGTGCAGGATGCATGAGACTGTTTACTGGATGAGCAACAAATAACAAAGATTGTTTCAGATTAGTACAGGCAGAATCAGTGTTTTCCTATTAGAATAGCAATTTCTATGTATTTAATGTGAAAAAAAGCTCTTGCCTAAAAAAACTCTTAAAAAAAGATTTTTCACTAGCAAGACTGACAGTCAATAAAAACTATGTTTAAACACTCTGCATACAGATGAGATTGCTCTATTGATTGAACAGCGGACACAATTAGATTATTGGCAATGGAAGGATTAACTGTCCTTTGTCTGTATTACGGCTGCAGTCAGGCTCACACAGCACAGATATTCTCCCTCACTCTATAATTTCTATCACTAATTTGCCTGTAATTGATTAAACCTGGCTAAACTGTGTTCTGATTCTCCTACTCCCAGCTGTATTGTTAGCTTTGCAACATTCAATGCTCTCTATCATGCAGTGATGAATAAAACATCCACCCATTCCTAGGATGCTTGACACTGTCATACACTATGTTTTATAGATAGGTTCCTAGGAGCCCTGCCAGTGTTATACACTATGTTTTATACATAGGTTCCTAGGAGCCCTGCCAGTGTTATACACTATGTTTTATACATAGGTTCCTAGGAGCCCTGACAGTGTCATACACTGTTTTATAGATAGGTTCCTAGGAGACCTGACAGTGTTCTACACTATGTTTTATAGATAGATTCCTAGGAGCCCTAAGAGTGTTCTACACTATATTTTATAGGTAGGTTCCTAGGAGCCCTGACAGTGTCATACACTATGTTTTATAGATAGGTTCCTAGGAGCCCTGACAGTGTCATACACTATGTTTTATACATAGGTTCCTAGGAGCCCTAAGAGACACAGGGTTATTGTCTGCCCCTCAAGGACAATGGAGTTTGGAGGAAAAAGAGAGGCCGGAGTAGTATTTTGCATGCCATCTTGTCTTGTCTTCTGTCCCAGCTGACCGACTGACTGTGTTAAGGGAATCAGTGGAGTAGAGGTACCCGGCGGGGTCAGGGCACCATGGTGGGGCCTAGAACTTGTAGGGCAAGGTGTACTCAGTGCTGCTGGTGAAGCTGACCTGCTGGAAATGAGTGCATCTCCCATTACAAGAGCATTAACTCCACCAGTGCCATCTTGTTGAGTGTCTGAAGCCGGGAAGGACTTTGTCAGTTGGAGTGGACTCTTCTTAGTTTTCCGATGGGTCACGATAGCAGTCGCAGCCAGGGTGACTTAGAAGGGAGGTGAAAGGTTGTAAATGTTAAACCGCTGATTGTCGCCAAAGCGCAAAGCTTTCACACAAACGCTGCAATGTGTAACTAGCCACGTTCCCGCCATACACTTCTTTTAACATTTTTTTTCCTCTTTTCTAGTGAGTGGATACGTTATAACTTATTTCCCAGTAAGGGGTAAGTAAGTGAATCCTATGTAATATTATTTAGTTATATATATATATATATATATATATACTTGCAAAATCTTGCCTTTGGTCTAAAGCTATTCCTCCTGACTACTCCATACATCTGCATGTGTTGTCAGTGGGGGGAGGGAAGTAAACCTATTTCAGACACCTCAGTCTCTTCCAGACATCTCTGGTAACATCTTTTCTCTCCCAAGAAAGGGATCAGGCATTGAAATGTATCATGTCCGATCCTTCCTTCCTATTATAAGAAAAACAAGGAGTCCCCCTATACTGTCCCCGTGTAATGTGGCCTTTACTCTGCACCCTGTACACCTATCCCCATTGACTGTTTCTCTTCTGTTTGTCTAGTTGTACAGTGGTAATAAAGAGATGAAATGTCCATCTGAACTGTGCCCTATAAACTGCCCTGGTTATCATACATATGAGCAGGACATGATACAGTTCCAGTAATATCAGACATGTAAATGAAGCCTTATGATTGTTGGATTTTATCTAGCATTATTGAAGAGTCTGATTTTTTCCAGAAACAGCGCCACACATATCCATTGGTTGCATATGGTAATGCAGTGAATGTAGCTGACCCACAGTGCAAGACACAGACTGTGGAGTGTTTCCAGAAAAGAATCAGACCTGTTTTTCCAATGCTAGATGATCCATTTAATAGTTTTATTTATCTCCCTGCTTTACTGACCCATGCAAAATACTTACAGGAAAATCTGAGACCATGCGTCTGCTCCTCAGTGACCAGGGGGCGACGTGGGAAGACGAGGAGGTGCAATTCTCAGACTGGTTTTCAGGAAATTGTGACCTTAAGAAACAGGCGGTGAGTTCCTTTCATGAAATATTATACAGCACCACTAGGGGGAACAGTGCATACAGATTATACAGACACCACTAGGGGGAGCTCACTACATACAGATTATACAGCCACCACTAGGGGGCGCTCACTACATACAGATTATACAGTCACCACTAGGGGGCGCTCACTACATACAGATTATACAGTCACCACTAGGGGAAGCTCACTACATACAGATTATACAGTCACCACTAGGGGGCGCTCACTACATACAGATTATACAGTCACCACTAGGAGGAGCTCATTACGTACAGATTATACAGTCACCACTAGGGGAAGCTCACTACATACAGATTATACAGGCACCACTAGAGGGGGCTCACTACATAAAGATTATACAGCCACCACTAGGGGAAGCTCACTACATACAGATCATACAGCTACCACTAGGGGGAGCGCACTACATACAGATTATACAGTCACTACTAGGGGGAGCTCACTACATACAGATTATACAGTCACCAATAGGGGGAGCTCACTACATGCAGATTATACAGCCACCACTAGGGGGCGCTCACTACATACAGATTATACAGCCACCACTAGGGGGAGCTCACTACATACAGACTATACAGCACCACTAGGGGGAACAGTGCATACAGATTATACAGTCACCACTAGGGTGAGCTCACTACATACATAATATACAGTCACCACTAGAGGGAGCTCACTGCATGCAGATAATACAGCCACCACTAGAGGGAGCTCACTACATACAGATTATACAGCCATCACTAGGGGGAGCTCACTACATACAGATTATACAGCCACCACTAGGGGGCACTCACTACATACAGATTATACAGCACCACTAGGGGGAACAGTGCATACAGATTATACAGTCATCACTAGGGGGAGCTCACTACATACAGATTATACAGTCACCACTAGAGGGAGCTCACTACATGCAGATAATACAGTCACCACTAGGAGGAGCGCACTACATACAGATTATACAGTCACCATTAGGAGGAGCTCACTACATACAGATTATACAGCCACCACATACAGATTATACAGCACCACTAGGGGGAACAGTGCATACAGATTATACAGTCACCACTAGGGGGAGCTCCCTACATGCAGATTATATAGGCACCACAAAGGGGAACTCACTACATACAGATTATACAGCCACCACTAGGGGGAGCTCACTACATACAGATCATACAGCTACCACTAGGGGGAGCTCACTACATACAGATTATACAGTTACCATTAGGGGGAGCTCATTACATACAGATTATACAGTCACCACTAGGGGGAGCTCACTACATACAGATTATGCAGTCACCACTAGGGGGAGCTCACTACATACAGATTATACAGTCACCAGTAGGGGGAGCTCACTACATACAGATTATACAGTCACCACTAGGGGGATGCAGACTGTTTGTATAAAGCATTTTGTGACAGAGAGGGTTAATGGATCTTTCTATTATCCTTTGGCTCAGTCTTTGGGGTCTCTTGCAGGTTTTTGGTCAGCTGCCAAAGTTTAAAGATGGAGACTTTGTTCTGTACCAGAGCAACAGCATTCTGCGATACCTTGGGCGTAAATATGGTGAGTTTCTGCACATCTCTGATAAAGAATAAAAACTCAATGTGGAAATTTTTTTGGTCAATTATCAAAAACAATGGTGAATTATTTTATTATCTCTATTTGTCCTCATATTTACCCCCTACATATGTTATCTGCTCAGGTATTGCTGGAGACAGTAACCAGGAGAGCGCGCTCATTGACATGGTGAACGATGGTGTGGAGGACCTGAGGATGAAATTCAGCCAGGCGGTCTATTATGGGCCTGTACGTATAGACAAAGAAGGAAGAAAAATTCTACTTCTGTCATGCGATGTTCATGCCAGGGTCAATACTTCTGGTCCAGAAGAATGGACAAATAAGCTGCTACAATAGCGGACCACAACAGGGTCCTAGGGACCCCTGTGGCTATATTGGGATCTGTTAGGTGTCTGTTCTTTTTAACTGAAATCGGCTAGTCGGGTTTGCAGAGTTTTTCATTCGTCAGTTTTAGATAGATCTGCGCTGGACAATACCTGGTGCTAAAGTGAACACAGCCTTAGATTCACAAGGGGAAACGCCATTTGGTTCAGGTGACCCTATCTGTCTGACTCTATCTATCTGTAGGTCTGGGGTGATATGATGGGTTCTGCTGATAGACTCCCTTTAATCTATTCCCAACATCCGCCATAAAAGTACAGCGAAGGTCGGGTATTTAAATATGACGGCTGCTTAAGAGCTGAACATCCGCCATAACCATATTTTACAGCGGAAATCTTGCACTAATGCCTGCAAACAGTGCCCATACTGATCACAGGCATTACACTCTGAGACACCTCAGACTAACTAAGGTACTATTTGGTACTAACTAAGGTATATTTGGGGAGGGCCAACGGTTCCTGGAACAAGATTCGGGGCCTATTGAAGGCTCTCAGGCTTGTCTGGCATTACATTCTACAGTATTACAGGCTCCTCTATGCAACCTGTAATAGAACTGCAGTTATGTGAAACACATACACATTAGTTATCCCTGTTTCCGAAAATGTCTACAAATTTAGAAAAATATTTTTTTCGCTGTTTTTTTGTTGTTTCGCAGCTTATAAAAATTCAGATAAAAAGCAATCAAAACAATAGACATTCCCCAAAATAGTATAACTAAAAAGTACATCTGGCCCCACAAAAAAGACGCCCTAAGCACCCCCATACATGGAAATATAAAAAAGTTATGGGTGACTCCAAGAACTTTTTCTGTTTGCAATGTTTTGGATTGTTTAAGGGGTTAAAATGTAAATACTATATAATACTATATAAATTTGTTGTTATCCCTGGAATCATACTGAGCCATAGAATACAGGTAATGTCATTTTGGCTACACCGGGAACACCATGAAAACAAAGCCCGTGAGAGAGCTGCTCAAACGCAGTTTTTCTCCAATTCCATCCCGTTTTGAACTTTTTTTTCCAGCTTCCCATACGTAATATTAAGTGGTACCATTACGAAGTACAATTTGTCCCACAAACATTAAGCCCTCATATGGCTCTGTGAATGGAAAAATAAAAAATTTATGGGGTTTGAAAGACAGTCAAAAACGAAAATCGAAAAATGCCTGTGGCGGAAGGGGTTAATATATAATGACACTGGTACAGTTTTATATTTGTCTCTTCCAGTAGATGGAGAGATAGAGAGGTCAACTGGTGCCATTTTTTTTATTTTTTATACAGGAGACGGGTAAAGAGAAGTATGAAGCCGATCTCCCCATTCACTTGTCAGCATTCGAGAGGATTCTTTCCCAGAATTCTAATGGAACCAAATACGTGGTCGGAGATAAGGTAATTTTTTTGAGCTGCTCCAATTTATCAATGCTTAGAGGGGTGGTAGTCATGACTGGGATTGTCAACCACCTATATTCACAGACGTCTCTTCCATCATCTGGGAGGGGCAGTTCCTTCATATAAATAGCTGGTTAACTCTATTCTGTTGGTCAGTATGAATGCGACCATGTGTTTCGCCACTTTTACACTTTAAAAAACCTCCACTTTTTGAAAACAGATCA
Organism: Leptodactylus fallax; assembly: GCA_947044405.1. Taxonomy (NCBI): domain Eukaryota; kingdom Metazoa; phylum Chordata; class Amphibia; order Anura; family Leptodactylidae; genus Leptodactylus; species Leptodactylus fallax. Next base: position 1,468,159 of record CAMRHE010000360.1, on the reverse strand, counting down.
TTAGTTTTTGTGTTGCCATTTTCTTGTCAATGGAGCAGTGTGAGGGTTACAGAGGGGCAAATCTCATTTGTTTTGCGAATATTCAAGACCTTCCCTCAGTTTTGTTTCCATCCAAACCAGAAGTCTATTCAGACCCCAGAGTATAATAAGTGGCGGCCCAGAGAAGGTGAAGACAAATAATAAACCATGGTACTCACCTTCCCTCATCCTCACAGTATCTGATTGTGATGTCATGGGTGCTGAAGCCTGTGATTGAGCTTCACCAATCACATGGGACGACTGATGCCGGCGTTTTTAGTAAAGCGTCATGACCACTGAGTCCCAATCATAGGCTTCAGCAGTTCCCCTGGGCCCTTTGACATCTCCCAAGAGGCAAGAATATGATGGAAGATGACCTGAATGAGGTACTGGACACCATGTACACGACCACAATAGGAGAGGTGAGTATGAGTGTTTATTATTTTTCCAGACCTTGCCTTGGCCTCCACTTATTATAGTCTGTGGTCTGAGGAGACCTTAGAATATAATAAGGATTAATTGGTGAAGAACCCCAAAAATCTGGGATTTAGCCAATCTTGATATTTTTTACAAATTTGTAATGAAACAGACTTTCTATGAACAGGTTGGCTCTTCTCTAGTGAGAACTTGTTTTTTTTTCAGGATGATCTGATGAGGACATGATAAGTAAATACATTCCTCGATGTACATGTAGGTGGTTAAAGGAAAGTGAGAGGAAGGACTGTCTGACCTATAACAGCTTCTTATTTTTACTTCCTGTCCCCACAGATCTCATATGCAGATTACAACCTCCTGGACCTCCTGCACATTCACCTTACCTTATTCCCAGCATGCCTTTCTTCATTTCCCCTCCTTACTGCATTCATTGATCGCATTTCTTCTCGCCCTAAACTTAGTGAATACCTGAAATCTGACGCTCGCAAAAATCGACCAATGTTTCCTAAGAAATAAATAAGTATAAGTGCCTAGTTAATGTTACCAGCCAATAGTGTCTCAGTAACAGCACCCCCTCCATGTATCCACCGCAACTCTCCTCTAAACACTGCCCAAGAAAATGGGTTTGTTTTGTTATTTCATACATAAATTACTTTAATTGTAATTTTCCAAGTGACTTGTCTTGTTACTTTTTGGATCCACATGGGAATGGCCAAATTTACCCATCATCAGGGTAAATCCTGATTAGAAATGGGCGAACCATAAACTGGATTTGACCTGAATATTCCTAATTGTTTGGTTTTTAACAAAACTGAACAATTGCCGACTTGCTTTGGACAAACAAAAATGGTCGTGCTACAAGAAAATGACTGCCTCCTTGTGTTTGTCAAGAACATACAGAGCAAACACGTGTGCAATGACTCAGACACTGTCTGTGAGTCACAGTGATGTTGTAGCAACACCTGACAGCCTCTCAGCCAATAGACAGTGGTAGGTGGACCTTACAGTGCTAATGTCATATGGCGTATAAAAACTTGTGCATTCGTTCTCAGCCTTTAGTTGCTGTAATGGTGGACGTGCAAATAGATCTGTGATCCATCTCACTGCATCATAGGCTACTGCACAGTTCTAAAAAAGCAACAGGAATTAATCCTTTCATTGCCAACAATCTATTTTTGTCTGTCTGTTGTGCAATAGGGCATTTTTATCTCTATACACATTATTTAAACATACTTTTTTACTGACAAGACAATCCTGTTAGTGAAAAATGTTTTGTTAAGTATTTTTTCTTTAAATACATACTGCTGTTCTAGCCGCCGAGATTTTGCTGATGCAAAAAAATAAATTGTTATATACAAGCAGTTTCTTGTTGTTCACCCATTATACAGTCTAGCCTGTGCTAATCAGAAAAAAAAAATCTTGTTCATTACATGGCTTGTACACCGTGTTATGGAATGTGGTTGTTAATCTGAAAAAAATATTAATTGCTTAAGCATCTCTGTTTATGCGCAACTGCACAGATATGCATACACAGTATATATGTACATACATAATGTAGGCCCATCAATCCAACAAAATAATCTCCATTATTTCACCCAATATATAGTATAGCCTGTGCTAATCTGAAAAAAGACACAGTTCTAGTCTAATATTCACTGACCATATGACCCTTTTAGCACTTTGAAATTTTTCTTTAAATATTTTTTGTTTAATCAAACTATAACAAAAAAATACACTGTGTCAGAATTGCCAAATCGCTAAGCAGTGTGCAGTGAAATGAATGAAAAAAACTGAGGCAGGGGACAGGCAAAAGGAGGGGGAGAAAGAAACATTGGTTCATGTGCTACTAACAATAAGAATGTGTGTAGCAACAGCAACACTACATCTGGTCTTGACAGCCCTGCCAGTAGTCACAGAGGTGTTGTACTTCCTGAGAACAAAGATGTTTTTGAAAGTAGTGAACCACAAATATTAAGTAAGGTTTCTTTGTGTTCCTCCTCAACAAGTAATTTACAATGCTGTCTTTCTGTACTGTCAACCATGTCCTCTCCTTTATCTTCACTGATACAAATCCCATTCTCTAATAACCATGTGACATCTGCTGAAAGAGAAATTCCTCATATTCCAAGACTTCCTCTTCTTCCTCCTCTTTTTGATGAGATAGATGAGAACTGCCATTGTTTTTTGATGTAGAGGAAGTGAAGATGGAAGACTTGAGTGTTGATGGAGGTAGTAGTGGCAGGGGGTGTGCTACTGGTGGTAGTGCTGAAAAGCACATTAGGGGGCAATCTGTTAGGAATTGTGAGAGCATACTGGAATCCCATTGTCATGATCAGTCACAAAAAAGTGGAGAAAATGACATTACTGAATCCAATGTCAATGACCTCGCAACTGAGTTAGGGAAATATTGCAGGAAGAGGGTGGCGGCAGCTGCAATACCTGATGTGCAGCTCCAGCATTCAAAAGACATGCCTGGGAAAAATCTAAGGCAAGCTCGTGTTCTGGTGCACTGGCAGACACATTTCTACTGCTGCTGGTTTTGGAAGTAGCAGCTATGTGCAGTCATGTCCTGTATGGGAATTTTTTTGTAATTACCAAATGACAAATCCATGGCAAGGTGCAAGATCTGTAACCATATAATTAGCCATGGATGTGCAGACACATGTAGGAACTAGGTCTCTCTGTACTCACATAAAATGGCGTTACCAAATTATGTAACTTGTCACTCCAATACAATGTTGATGTGGCCTCCACCAGTTCTTCCACATTGGACCAGACCATCTCCTGCCCCGAACTTCACCAGGGCAAGCCATTGCTCACACTCGTTTCATGGATGGAAGGTGAAGTGCACCTTGAGTGCCATTGTGGCACATGCTGAAGTGTCAGTTTTAGCAGCAGTATATGGTGAATGATAACTGCAAACCACAGACACAATGGAAAGGATAACTGTCTGTGATAGGAAGAAGAACAACTTTTACCTTAAGATCACTTTTGGAAACTATTCCAGCTTTTTCAGTTGACAGGCTAGTTGATGGGCACACTGATAGTGTCTCCCAAATTTTTCTTAAAATCTTGTAGTTGTCACTCATTGCTGCTGCATCTGCTTCCATAAAGGGAACATTTTTGGTTGCTTTTTTAAGAAGCCAATTCTTTATCACTTCATTTTTCAAGCTGTAGGCACACTGAGAGTGTGCAGCATAATAATAAGAAAATAAAGCAAACAATCCCATCATTGCTTCTTCCAATACCAACGCAATGTTGGTGTGGCATTCTGCTCCCATAAAGGGATCATTTTGGGTGGTTTTTTTTTTAAAAAAAAAAGCTAATTCTTCATCACTTTTCAAGTGGCTCACACAGCCACTTTGTCTCCCAAATAACAAGCCTGTAGCACTTACAAGTCATCAAAACCGCCAAATCTTTCTGTAAAACCATTGCTTTTTGCAATATAGCCACTATGTGTGTCTACAAAAAACTATGGGCAATCACCTTTCCCCAAAAAAAGGATAATTTTGGATAATTTTAAATGTTAAAATGCATAAAAGTTAGTCTCAGTGTAGTATATGGTGAAACTCCGAGTTGTATCCTCTACTTACCATTCATTTTCCCATAGGCCTACATGTCAGTCACATTCGGCTGTATTTCCCTTAGAGAGCTAGAAATTGGATAGATAAGTTCCTAGGAGCCCTGACAGTGTCATACACTATGTTTTATAGATAGATTCCTAGGAGCCCTAAAAGTGTTCTACACTATATTTTATAGATAGGTTCCTAGGAGCCCTGAGAGTGTTCTACACTATGTTTTATAGATAGGTTTCTAGGAGCCCTAAGAGTATTCTACATTATGTTTTATACATAGGTTCCTAGGAGCCCTGACAGTGTCATACACTATGTTTTATAGATAGATTCCTAGGAGCCCTAAAAGTGTTCTACACTATATTTTATAGATAGGTTCCTAGGAGCCCTGAGAGTGTTATACACTATGTTTTATAGATAGGTTCCTAGGAGCCCTGACAGTGTTATACACTATGTTTTATAGATAGGTTCCAAGGAGCCCTGACAGTGTTCTACACTATGTTTTATAGATAGGTTCCTAGGAGCCCTGACATTGTTATACACTATGTTTTATAGATAGGTTCCTAGGAACCCTGACAGTGTTCTACACTATGTTTTATAGATAGGTTCCTAGGAGCCCTGACAGTATCATACACTATGTTTTATAGATAGGTTCCTAGGAGCCCTGACAGTGTTATACACTATGTTTTATAGATAGGTTCCTAGGAGCCCTGACAGTGTTCTACACTATGTTTTATAGAAAGGTTCCAAGGAGCCCTGACAGTGTTCTACACTATGTTTTATAGATAGGTTCCTAGGAGCCCTGACATTGTTATACACTATGTTTTATAGATAGGTTCCTAGGAACCTTGACAGTGTTCTACACTATGTTTTATAGATAGGTTCCTAGGAGCCCTGACAGTATCATACACTATGTTTTATAGATAGGTTCCTAGGAGCCCTGACAGTGTCATACACTATGTTTTATAGATTGGTTTCTAGTAGACCTAATATTGTTCTACACAACTTGTTTGATCTGATACTAATCTGGGACCAGAACCAACCAAACCTGAAACAAAATGAATCTTGAGAGGTTCTTTAGACAAAGCCATTAAGGTGAGAGGAGATAGATAATCTGGTCTATAGGCTTATGAGTACATGGAGTTTTATTTGCATTCTCCCTCTAAACTGATTGAGTTTGCCCACTTTGGGGAGGGGCTTTGTATGTCACAACCCGCTTGTGCCTTAGACATGTTGATTTGCTGGGATTATTTCTGAAAATTAGAGACTGTCAACAAGTATGCCATGGGAGATATAGCTGACTTTTACCTAGGGCCAGGTTCTGATTCTTCTGATTCTTTATACGTGGAATGGAAGAACTAGTCAATTACTATAAGATTTTCTAGAATCTATGTATATAGTCTGGTTGGAATGTAGAATAACATGGATCGAGTTGACTCTTTGTTTTTGATTCCCGCTCTTAAGAGAAGAGGCTCCATATATCTGTAAGTCACTTCTGTTCTCATGTCATGGACTACCCCATAAATGCATGCACAGCATTGTCTGCTCTCACTGTGGCCACGAGATGAAGGTCAGGGACCCATTCTTAAGATAGATGCGGGTTCCATGAGGTAGCCTTCTAGAACATAGTCAAGACAGGAGGACCTGTCAACAGGTGTGAATACCCCACTGACATCCATCAGCTGATCGGCGCTGTCACCCTGAGCATTTTGGTGTTTTGTTTATCCAAATCCATTCAGCTATTCCACAGATATAAGCCCTGGTAATGTTGATGCTAATTAGGATCTGCTAGCCATGTTGGCTAGTATACCCTAATTTTCATCCCCTCCAGAGTTCTCTGTTCGATCCAGAGTCTTCTATTTATCCAGACTAATCTGTCCCCACCATCCTTCTCTGGTCCCCCCAGAGTCCTCTCTAGGTCTGCAGTGGGCAAACTAAAGCCTCATTTCATCCAGTCTTATAATCTATTTACTCCATTGTAACGTTGTCCAAAATACATTAGATGAACGTCTACAAACCCCCCACGATTCCAGCAGGTGTCTGGTAGCGGCTTATTCCCCCTCTCCAAATTGAAAGCCTATTGGCCTAACCAAGCGACATGTTTATGGGTGTGGGGCGAGGTCACTATTCATCTGGCCTGGATAAGAACCATTCACCACCTCCACCAAGCCCAACTCCTTGTATTCTTCTATAGGTGCTGCTCCGCTGATTCTGGTGCAGTTGGAACTTTTCTCTACCCCCACTGTTTCTGAAAAATCTATGCTGTTAGTTTAAGCACCCAATATGCTAATTAGGCTCTCTACTGTCAGGTGGGCGGTTCCATACTTTCTTCTGCAGCCAAGGGCTGTCCACCTAACATTAATGAGCTTAATAAGCATTTTCAATGCTCAAACTATCAGCACTGATTGCTCAGGAATGGTGGGAACTATAGAAAATATTCCAACTGCGCTGGAACCTGTGGAGCAGTAACTATTGAAGGATACAAAGAGGTGGAATTGGTGGAGGTGGTGAAAGGTCCTCTTTGCAATGGGCTCTGACGTTTGTAGAGTATAGTATACTATAAAGACGGTGCTGTGCCATAGGCAGAGCACTCTGAAGTAAGCCTCTATTCACACAGCCCTTATATAATGCAATTATCTAAATTGTTTTATTTAATAGACATTCAGAATATGGCAGGGAAGTTCAGAAATCTATAATGTATATTAGCAGAAGAAAAGAAACCAGACTTTTACAATCAGACAGCATTTACAAAGGTGGAAAGGGCGTGACCTGGCACATACAAGAGGTGAGAAGGTGTGACCTAGTACATACAAGAGGTGGAGGGTGTGACCTGGCATGTTTAAGAGGTGGGAGGGTGTGGCCTGGCACACACAAGAGCTATGGAGGTGTGGCCTGGCAAATACAAGAGGTGGAGGGTGTGTCCTGCCACATACAAGAGGTTGGATGGCGTGGCCCAGCACATACAAGAGGTGGAGGGTGTGACCTGGCACACACAAGAGGTTGGAAAGTGTGGTCTAGTACTTACAAGAGGCTGAGGGTGTGACCTGGCACATACAAGAGGTGAGAAGGCATGGCCTAGCACATACAAGAGGTGGAGTGTGTGTCCTGGCACATACAAGAGGCTGAGGGTGTGACCTGGCACATACAAGAGGTCAGAAGGTGTGGCCTAGCACATACAACAGGTGGAGGGTTTGGCCTAGCACATCCAAGAGGTCGAAAGGTGTGGCCTAGTACATACAAGAGGTCAAAAGGCGTGGCCTAACACATCCAAGAGGTCAAAAGGCATGGCCTAGCACATACAAGAGGTGGGAAGGTGTATCCTGGCACATACAAGAGGTCGAAAGGTATGGCCTAGCACATACTGTACAAGAGGTGGAGAGTGTGACCTGGCACACACAAGAGGTATGGAGGTGTGGCCTGGAACATACAAGAGGTATGGAGGTGTGGCCTGGCACATACAAGAGGTATGGAGGTGTGGCCTGGCACATACAAGTGGTATGGAGGTGTGGTCTGGCACAACAGCGGGGAGAAGGTGGTTTTGCGCACACAGGAGCTGGTAGGAGAGATCTGGCACACAATACTTATTAGTACACATTCCATAGTACTCAGTGTTCTGATCCTGGGGCAGGATACATTTGTACACCTCAGGGCAGTACAAAAGGTGCGATCAGGGGCCTCAAAGATTAAAAGAGATGCCTGCCCGCCCACCACCACCACCCATCGAGTGGCCACAATGGGGCCCTTGTATTTTCACTTAGGTAAAAGGAACAGGTTATTTCACGGTCACCTACTGTCCTATCCTTCCCCTTCACAGTCCGTGCCAGGTAATCTCGCTGACTTGTTCTTCCCCCACACAGGACCACGGCCAGATTCTGCCTTCCCTGATCACTTCAGTCACCTCCTCCCTGTCACTGTATATCTCCTTCACAAGCTTCACAGAGTCCCTGTCATCCTAAATGACCCCATTCCCAAGCCCCTGCCATCATGTCCTCCTGAGCTGATCACTGAGTTCAGGGTCAGATGTCCAGACTATATAGGTGTCTGATGTTACTGATGGCAGCCCTGACTGCGTGACTGTGCTTTTTTGCCAATTTTGTGCTGGCAATGGCCGTGGGACCTTTACCCAGATCACTGGGTCACTGGGACAGATATCAGACAGTATCACAGAGTTCAGAGTGTAAGTAAACATGAAGGTTTCACTGCCCAACTACTAGTAAAACATCAAACCATTAGAGATGGCAGAGTCAATCCATTCCATGACAGGTTCAACCCAAATATTCCAAATTGTTATGTTTATAAGGAATCCGAATAAATGGTGATTTGTTTCAGATGAACTAAAATGGCCGCATTTAGCAGTGTAAATGTCAAAGAGTCATTGTGACGTTCTGGTGTCACCTGACCTGGTCCATTGTATGAGTCCCTGCTGCACTGTCATAGGTTGCCACAACTACCACAACTGCAACCACTCAGTCAGACATGTCCTGTGGCCTGTTCACCTTCACATTCCACTAAGAGCCCTGGCAGTGTCATACACTATGTTTTATAGATAGATTCCTAGGAGCCCTGACAGTGTTATACACTATGTTTTATAGATAGGTTCCTAGGAGACCTGACAGTGTCATACACTATGTTTTATAGATAGGTTCCTAGGAGACCTGACAGTGTTCTATACTATGTTTTATACATAGGTTCCTAGGAGCCCTGACAGTGTTCTACACTATGTTTTATAGATAGGTTCCTAGGAACCCTGACAGTGTTCTACACTATGTTTTATAGATAGGTTCCTAGGAGCCCTGACAGTGTCATACTCTATGTTTTATAGATAGGTTCCTAGGAGCCCTGGCAGTGTCATACACTATGTTTTATAGATAGGTTCCTAGGAGCACTAAGAGTGTTCTACTCTATGTTTTATAGATAGGTTCCTAGGAGCCCTGACAGTGTTTTACACTATGTTTTATAGATAGGTTCCTAGGAGCCCTGACAGTGTTATACACTATGTTTTATAGATAGGTTCCCAGGAGTCCTGACAGTGCCATACACTATGTTTTATAGATAGGTTCCTAGGAGCCCTGACCGTGTTCTACACTATGTTTTATAGATAGGTTCCTAGGAGCCCTGACAGTGTTATACACTATGTTTTATAGATAGGTTCCTAGGAGCCCTGACAGTGTCATACACTATGTTTTATAGATAGGTTCCTAGGAGCCCTGACAGTGTCATACTCTATGTTTTATAGATAGGTTCCTAGGAGCCCTGGCAGTGTCATACACTATGTTTTATAGATAGGTTCCTAGGAGCACTAAGAGTGTTCTACTCTATGTTTTATAGATAGGTTCCTAGGAGCCCTGACAGTGTTTTACACTATGTTTTATAGATAGGTTCCTAGGAGCCCTGACAGTGTTATACACTATGTTTTATAGATAGGTTCCCAGGAGTCCTGACAGTGCCATACACTATGTTTTATAGATAGGTTCCTAGGAGCCCTGACCGTGTTCTACACTATGTTTTATAGATAGGTTCCTAGGAGCCCTGACAGTGTTATACACTATGTTTTATAGATAGGTTCCTAGGAGCCCTGACAGTGTCATACACTATGTTTTATAGATAGGTTCCTAGAAGCCCTGACAGTGTCATACACTATGTTTTATACAGTGGGGGAAAAAAGTATTTAGTCAGCCGCCAATTGTGCAAGTTCTCCCACTTAAAAAGATGAGGCCGGCCTGTAATTGACATCATACGTAGACCTCAACTATGAGAGACAAAATGAGAAAACATATCTAGAAAATCAAATTGTCTGATTTTTTAAGAATTTTTTTGCAAATTATGGTGGAAAATAAGTATTTGGTCACCTACAAACAAGCAAGATTTCTGTCTCTCACAGACCTGTAACTTCTTCTTTAAGAGGCTCCTCTGTCCTCCACTCATTACCTGTAGTAATGGCTCCTGTTTGACATTATCAGTATAAAAGACACCTGTCCACAACCTCAAACAGTCACACTCCAAACTCCACTATGGTGAAGACCAAAGAGTTGTGGAAGGACACCAGGAACAAAATGGTAGCCCTGCACCAGGCTGGGAAGACTGAATCTGCAATAGGCAAGCAGCTTGGTGTGAAGAAACCAACTGTGGGAGCAATAATTAGAAAATGGAAGACATACAAGACCACTGATAATCTCCCTCCATCAGGAGCTCCACGCAAGATCTCACCCCGTGGGGTCAAAATGATCACAAGAACGGTGAGTAAAAATCCCAGAACCACACGGGGGGACCTAGTGACTGACCTGCAGAAAGCTGGGACTAACGTAACAAAGGCTACCGTCAGTAACACACTACGCCGCCAGGGACTCAGATCCTGCAGTGCCAGACGTGTCCCCCTGCTTAAGCCAGTACATATCCGGGCCCGTCTGAAGTTTGCTAGAGAGCATTTGGATGTTCCAGAAGAGTACTGGGAGAATGTCATATGGTCAGATGAAACCAAAGTAGAACTGTTTGGTAGAAACACAACTCGTCGTGTTTGAAGGAGAGTGAATGCTGAGTTGCATCCAAAGAACACCATACCTACTGTGAAGCATGGGGGTGGCAACATCATGCTTTGGGGCTGTTTCTCTGCAAAGGGACCAGGACGACTGATCCGTGTACATGAAAGAATGAATGGGGTCATGTATCGTGAGATTTTGAGTGCAAACCTCCTTCCATCAGCAAGGGCATTGAAGATGAATCGTGGCTGGGACTTTCAGCATGACAATGATCCCAAGCACACCGCCAGGGCAACGAAGGAGCGGCTTCGTAAGAAGCATTTCAAGGTCCTGGAGTGGCCTAGCCAGTCTCCAGATCTCAACACCATAGAAAACCTTTGGAGGGAGTTGAAAGTCCGTGTTGCCCAGCGACAGCCCCAAAACATCACTGCTCTAGAGGAGATCTGCATGGAGGAATGGGCCAACATACCAGCAACAGTGTGTGCCAACCTTGTGAAGACTTACAGAAAACGTTTGACCTCTGTCATTGCCAACAAAGGATATATAACAAAGGATTGAGATGAACTTTTGTTATTGACCAAATACTTATTTTCCACCATAATTTGCAAATAAATTCTTTAAAAATCAGACAATGTGATTTTCTAGATATGTTTTCTCATATTGTCTCTCATAGTTGAGGTCTACCTATGATGACAATTACAGGCCGGCCTCATCTTTATAAGTGGGAGAACTTGCACAATTGGTGGCTGACTAAATACTTTTTTTCCCCACTGTAGATAGGTTCCTAGGAGCCCTGACAGTGTCATACACTATGTTTTATAGATAGGTTCCTAGGAGCCCTGATGGTGTTTTACACTATGTTTTATAGTTAGGTTCCTAGGAGTCCTGACAGTGCCATACACTATGTTTTATAGATATATAGTCCTAGGAGTCCTGACAGTGCCATACACTATGTTTTATAGGTAGGTTCCTAGGAGCCCTGACAGTGCCATACACTATGTTTTATAGGTAGGTTCCTAGGAGCCCTGGCAGTGTCATAAACTATGCTTTTAGTAGAGTTGGGCATATTGGTTCATAATGAATTGGATTCAACTCAAATATTTCAAATTTGTTGGTTTTTACTCTGGGGTCTCGATGTGCCCATGTCACTGATGAAGCCCAGTCAGAGGTGCATTACATCACAGAAGAGCAACCCCCCCCCCCCCCAAGGGGGGGGAGAAGACGCCCCCGGGGGGGGGGGGGGGGCCCAGGGGGGGGGGGGAGAATAAAAAAAAATTTTTTTTTTTTTTTTTCATCTCCCCCCGGCCCCCCCCTTTTATTTTCTGGGGTTTCTTCAGACCCCAGAGTATAATAATTTCACTTCCAGTTCTATCCAACTAAGTTTGGAATGAAACAAACCAGAAGATTGCTTTGTATGCACATGTAGGGAACTGCCATTTCTACTAGTATATAATGTATCTGGCTTTTTTGCCCCTGCAGTTTGGCTTCAGAGACCCCAGGCATTCAGTGCAAGTTTTGTTTTGTAAATACAGTGAGTCAGACACATGTGAGGCAGAGCTGCTGGGGGGAGAGATGTGAGCAGAGCTGCTGAGCCAGACATGTTATGTCTGGGGGAGTCTAAGAGCCACTTGTTCCTCTTTACTTCACAGTATATAGTTAGGTATGTGTTACCCCTTATATACTCACAGGACCTAGCTAGTAACCGTAGTTAGGGATCCATATACATATATAGTTCAGGGCAGTGATAGGTTAGGCTTCCGAAGGCCAACTAGCTAGTTAGAGGCCCGGTGGCACTAGTAGTTTAGCTGGCAGGTTAAGGACTCAGTGTTAGGGTAGTCAGGCCTGCATCTACTGCCGTCACCATCGCCCTGTTTGCTGCCTGTGAAGAATCTCACCATCTCCTGATCGGCTGTCTGTCATCTCCTGGAAGAATCCGAGGATCCACAGTCATCCACAGGGGCCCCTGCATCTCTTCTGTTGCCTGGAGGTATTGTGCACTGGACTCTTGCTATATATCTATATATATACCCGGGTATATAACCTAAGACGGTTGAGGACTTGCTGGTTGTTGTAGTATTGCTGTGTTCTGAGTATATTTTATGTATGTATTATTACCCTGTTGATTCTTATAAAGCTACTGTTATAACCTTATGTGGTATCTGTATGTATTCTTCAGACTGTGAGATTAGTACAGTGATCCTTGTTAAGGCTACTAACTGTATTTCATGGGTAAGTCCCAGGAAGAGATCCTCCCTGTAATACAGAGGCTCTATCCTGGGTGGAGGCACTGATATATTTCATATATGTTCCCACTCTTCCCTTCAGCGAAGGATTCAGGTCCCATTATACACACAGGTCAGCGCCAGAGTCTGTTGCGGGAGGGATAATACTCATACCCCCCCCCCAAATAGGGCTACATTTGGAGGCACTGCTGAGATTTAGAAGTGGGAATAGTCATTGATATGGAGAAGCGATATAGCTCAGAGGGGAACCTCCCACTAGCTACTACATGGGATTACCGACCTCCTGTTCCTCCCCTGGTTCAGGTAAAGGAAGAACCCCGCTCAGCCAGTTACCCCCCCAGTATGGCCATCGCTAGCAGTTCCTCTAGTGACAGTGCTATTAGCACTTTAGCCAGGCTGACTGAAATGTTAGCTCAGGGCCTGCAGGCCACTCACTACAAGAAACTAAAAGTATTCTCTGGTAATGTCCCAGTACCACAAGGGGAGGAAAACTTTGAGATATGGAAAGAACATACTCTCCAATGCCTGAAGGAATGGTCTTGCTCTGAAGAAGGCAAGCGGCAGCGTATCAGTGAAAGTTTGCGGTCTCCTGCTGTAAGAGACAGCCAATGTTGTCTTAAGCTTCATTTGTCTGTATAAACTGTTAATGTTGAATGTATTTCTGTGATTCTGTTCCTTTAAGACAGCAGCCATTGTAATTGTGACATGATGCTGGAGTGAGACCCCCCCCTTTTATGTCAGCCTGCCTGTTCTGCAGACAGAATGTGAGCAGAGAAGCAGGAAGTGACGAGACAGAGAGCAGCAGGCATCTTAGCAAGTGTTGTATTGAACTGGTGTGGAGATTTTTCTGTACAGCTAAGCTGTATCTTGGTCCAGAGACAAACAGAGTGTAAAGAGACAACAGGACTAGTGAGTCCACGTGAAAGGAACTGTGCTCAGTGGCTGATCAGTGAGACTGACATTGTGACTGTGTATATGGATACCACAGATAGAGACTCGCAGTGCTGTTGATGTACTGGACAGCACCTGCTAAACCCCGGCTCACATCCCAGCTCAGTGTATGGATTCGGCAGGACTGTCAGTGTGCTGAGTGGAATCTGCTGTTGGACTACATTGCATTCAGTTGGTTTCCCTGTCTGTTAAAGAGGACTTCATTTCTCCCAAGATCCTGATAACCGTGAGGAGAGGACGCTTCACTATAAAAGAAAGGACCGACTTTGGGCCCCACCGCGCGCTTCTACGGACTGTAAGCGGTCCACCTGGACCACTGGGGAAAAGGGGGGTGCACCCAAATGTGAAGTCAGGGTCAGTTAGGGATAGTTTTGAGTATATTGTTCATTCAGTGTCCATACTGCAGAAGTGGACAGAGTAAAAGTAGAAACCATTGCAGAATTTGCCTTGAAATTGTTCATGCTATATTGTATATTTTGCTTGTCTTTAGCCCTGTCATTTTACCTTTAACTAGCCTTTATTAACTTATAGTAAATATATATTCTTTTCTTGAACTACCGTGTGTGCGTTCATTTCTGGTTGCGGAGTCCAAACCACCTGCCTTGCTCTCGGTTCACAAATTGGCGTAGTCGGCAGGATCCGTTTACCAGAATGGACGGTGACGCACCCGTTCGGGAGAATGGTGCTGGAGGAAGAATGCCAGCAGGGGCTATAATGAGTCAGTTAGCTAAATTTGATGGCAATAATATGTCAGTGGGTGGAACAGATACGAATGATACAGCGAATGTACCAGACCGCACCAGAAGTACTAGTAGAGCTAGCAATATTGACATTACAAGGGGATGCTAAGACCACGGTGATATTGAGGCCATTTGAACAAAGGCAGACATTTGAGCAAGTAGTCCAGATTCTAGAAACCATTTATGGAGAAACTGCATTGCTGGGGTCTCTGCAGGCTCGGTTCTTCCAGAGGGTACAACAGGAGAATGAAAGCCTTCCCCAATATGCAAATGCCCTACAAGAACTGCTCCGAGATATTCAAGTGAAGGAAAGAGGGGGCTCGCCAGCCTTCTGTAACCCTGATCGGACTCTCCGTGACCAGTTTGTCCTGGGGATACGTGACGGCAGTTTAACTGTGACTATGCAGGATTTTATACGACGAGAGACTGATGCTAAATTCCATGATGTACAGGTAGAGGCCATCTCCCGTGCCAATAGTATGTTCCCGAAGCCCCAGACCGCAGTTGGAGTTACTTTGTCACAGGGGGCTAGTTCTGGCTCAGAGACAGTAGAAAAGGGGACGGTTAAAGAAATTCTCACAGTAATGCAGAAACTGCAAGAACAAATGGAACACTTGCACACTCGTTGTGATGAGCAGTCTATGAAAATTGCAGACTTCCAGAAGACTGGAGATGAAAGGGTGAGCCATCCACACCCAGCAAGTCAGAATCACCCACCACCCCGCTGGAGGGGTGAGGATAGGACCTACCGAAGGGGTCCAAATCATTTAGTGCAGTGCTCAGGAGAAATCGAAGGGGCTTACCGAAGGGGCCCAAACAGATGGCCAGAACGACGGGAGATACGCTGCTGGGAGTGTGGACGGATGGGCCACGTTGCTGCTAGATGTCCAGAGCAGCGACAAACTTATGAGAGACCGCCGTTAAACTGAAGTCCCCTGCTGCTGAAGGGCGTGTAGTAGGGGAGACTGACAAGGAGACTATGTGGGGAGAATGCCCTGATGATGACCTGATCGCTGCAAGTCCTGTCATACAGGTGGAAATGGAGGGTATTCCGGTTACCGGGATGATTGACACGGGTTCCCAAGTAACGACCTTGAGTAGAGACTGTTATGAACGGTACTTCCGGCAACATGTGAAATATGATCCCCATACATTCGTACGAGTGGTCGCAGCTAACCAGTTACCAGTTCCGGTCGTGGGAGTGGCCTGGATGAATGTCCGGGTATGTGGCCAAGATCTAGGTAGGAAAGGCATTGTGGTGGTACAGGAGTCACATGAAGTAAAGGTCCCTGTCATTTTGGGGATGAATGTGTTAAAAGAATTAGATCAGATCCTCTTTGAAAAGAAAGGTCACGGTTATTGGAAAGAAACCACCACCCATCGGCCTACTCAAACAGCTTTCCAGCGGCTGATCCGGACATGTGGCTTACAGAAAAGTTCAGATGCACAGCGTCCTCTGGCTCGAATTTCAGTTCCTTTGCATACAAAAGTTACACTGCCACCCAGTCGGGAGACAATAGTGTCCATGCCCGTAGGCACCTGTCGGAAACTAGAGGGCATAGCTGTGTTGGTAGAACCACTGCAGGCAGCCGAAGGAGGTGTTGATCCGCTAGTGGCCCGTTCCTTGGCAATAGTTCGCAATGGAAGAGTACCACTTCGATGTGTAAACACTCAGGACCAGAGTGTGGACCTGACCCCAGGGAGGCTGCTGGCTAACATCTATGTGACTCCGGAGGAAGTAAGGAAAGTAACTCCAATGCAGCTGAAGCCGACTGAAAGGGATGAGTGGACCGTAACTGTGTCCATGGGAGAAGATGAGGAACCCACCTCTGAATGGAATGGCTGTGCAATTCGAGAACAGATGAAGATGGATGTAAGTTCATGTTCTCTGGAATGGGTGCAGAAGGTAGATGAGCTGTTGTGGGAGAACCAAGCCACCTTTGCACGGTATGCTGAAGATTTTGGATGTACCACAGGGATCTACCATGAGATTCCCACAGGAGACACCCCTCCAATTAGAGAGCGCTACCGACAAATTCCTCCACAGTTGTATCAGGAAGTGAAAGAACTGTTAGCTAAGATGCTACAGGGTGGGATCATCCAAGAAAGCCAGAGTCCCTGGGCGGCTCCTGTGGTGTTAGTAAGAAAAAAAGATGGGTCCATCCGATTTTGCGTAGACTATCGGAAGTTAAACGCTTGCACCGTACGAGATTCCTACCCCTTGCCACAGATTGAGGAGTCCCTCTCAGTGCTAGGGAGAGCCCGGTACTTCTCCTCACTAGATCTGGCTAGTGGGTATTGGCAGGTGCCGATGGCCACAAAAGACAAGGAGAAGACGGCATTCATCTTGCCCATGGGACTATACGAATTTAACCGGATGCCCTTCGGGTTGACAAATGCACCCGGAACGTTTCAGCGGTTGATGGAGAAATGTCTCGGTGACTTCAACTTTGAGTTCACTCTCATCTACTTGGATGACATTATAGTGTATTCTGCGACCTTTGAAGACCATCTCCACCAGTTGGGGCAAGTATTTCGAAGATTGCGGGAACATGGGCTCAAATTGAAACCCAGTAAATGTCGGTTGTTCCAATCTGAAATTGATTACTTGGGTCACCGCGTATCAGGAGAAGGGGTGAGACCATCAAGAGACAAGATAGCGGCTGTTCAAGATTGGCCGATACCGACTACCCTGCGAGAAGTGAGGGCGTTCCTTGGAGTAGCCGGTTACTATCGACGGTTTATTAAGGATTTCGCCAAGGTAGCAGCACCACTTAATGCTCTCCTACGAGGCACATCCGGTGGTCCAAAGAACCGGTCCGTGAAGTGGGGACCTGAACAGGAACAAGCCTTCCAGGCATTGAAGGATGCACTGACAACAGCCCCAATCTTGGCATATGCTGATTACCACTTGCCGTTCCAGCTATATACAGATGCAAGCCTGTATGGTCTTGGAGCAGTGCTTTCCCAGCTTCAGGATGGCCAGGAGAGGGTCATAGCGTACGGCAGCCGGTCTTTGAGAGATTCTGAAAGAAACCCCGAGAATTATAGTTCATTTAAATTGGAGCTGTTGGCACTGGTATGGGCCATGACCGAGAAATTCTCTGAATATTTGACCGGTGCTGAAGTTTTAGTACTGACTGACAACAACCCACTAGCTCACCTGGAAAATGCCAAGCTCGGGGCGTTAGAGCAGAGGTGGATAGCCCGAATGTCTACATTCAATTACCGCATTAAGTATCGGTCCAAGACAGAGAACCAGAATGCTGACGGACTTTCTAGGGTAACTGCCCAGACCCCCACAGAAGACGTGGATCATGAGTTGGAGCATGTGGAGGTGCCCGATTTCAGCAGATTTTCACAGGCCTTGACCGCCACTAATCAGTTTGAGATGGAGGGGACTGAAATGGCTCCTTTCTTTGGTCCCTCACGACAGGAATGGGCACAGATACAACAGACCCATGAGGGGCTGGCGCAGATGATCAAGTGTGTTGAGAAAGGCCAGAAGCCCTGTAGAGAGGAAAGAGAACGACTGACACGTGAGATATTATCTGTTTTGAGTCAGTGGGAAAAGTTGGAGATGAAAAATGGAGTGCTATGCCGAAAGGTCTATTTACCTTCTGAGATCGACATTCGATACCAAATTGTGGTGCCTAGTGAACTGGCTCGCTCCTTGGCAGTTGAGGCTCATAATAAGAATGGACATTTTGGTCATGAGAAGACCTTTCGTTGGTTACAGCGACTGATTTACTGCCCTGGTCTTCGTCAAATGGTCGAAGAAGTATGCCGCAGCTGTCGAACTTGTGAGATCCATAAGGCAATAGAACAGAGAGCTCCCCTGCAAACCATCGTGACCCAGGAACCTTTAGAAATCGTCATGATAGACTATCTAATGGTGGGCCCATCCAATAGCGGACACCAGTATTGCCTCGTAATGGTGGATCACTTCACCAAATTTGCGGTGGTAACCGCCACCAAGGACCAGACAGCTGAGTCAGCAGCTCGTGCTCTGTGCCAAGATTTCATTCGAGTATATGGGTGCCCCCAACGCATCCACTCCGACCAGGGCGCCTGCTTTGAGGGACACGTAATGAAAGAAGTTCAACGTATCTACGGGATAAAGAAGTCGCACACGACTCCATACCACCCTCAGGGAAATGGGGCCTGTGAAAGATTCAACAGAACTCTGCTACAGATGCTGCGGACTCTGGAGGAAGACAAGAAGTTACAGTGGCCTCAGTTCTTGTCTGAAATGGTGTGGGCCTATAACAATCAGGTCCATTCTACAACGGGGTACTCTCCTTATACACTTCTCTTTGGGCGGTCTGGGCGAAGTATAGGAGAATTACAGTTGAATGATGTGGATGGGTTCCCTCCGAGGGATCCAACCTCTTGGGTGCGGGCGCATCGGCAGAGACTTGAGACGATCCATCGATTGGTGCGGCAGCGCCTGCAAGAACATCCCCATCCTGATAAGACCCCAGTGCAAGAAGCACCACTGCAACCAGGCGACCTGGTGCTAGTTCGTGTCAAGAAACCCCAAGGGAAATTGGAAAGCAGATGGGAGGCTTTGCCGTATCGTGTTGTTGGCCGCAAGTATGCGAATGGGCCAGTGTACCAGGTCCAGAAAGAAGGAACTGATTGTGTTCGAGTACTTCACCGAAATATGTTGCGCCTGTGTCATTCTGAAGGGACAAATCACGATGGGCCTGCCAATGTGAATGAGCTCCCACAGTCAGAGAATGGAGGTGCGGAATGGGCCTCCGACGAGGAGGATGATTGTTGGCCGATCCCTGCTCCTGGGGATGTTCCACCTGTGACTACTGTATCTCCGGCCTGTGCCCCCTCTGGTGCGGAATCCGCTGGTCCTTCTCAGCCCATAGCTGCAGCACCCCATAATATACCACCGGTCCTCAGACGGACCACTAGGCCAAATGCTGGTATTCCCCCTGTTCGGTATGCGCAGGATGAGTTTGTTTGGCCTGCCATACATCGGTATACTACCACCCTGTGCATAAAAGTACAACCCTCTGGATATACAGTCATAGGCAGGGACTGCCAATCTTAAAGTGGGGGGGAATATGTAAGAGACAGCCAATGTTGTCTTAAGCTTCATTTGTCTGTATAAACTGTTAATGTTGAATGTATTTCTGTGATTCTGTTCCTTTAAGACAGCAGCCATTGTAATTGTGACATGATGCTGGAGTGAGACCCCCCCCCTTTTATGTCAGCCTGCCTGTTCTGCAGACAGAATGTGAGCAGAGAAGCAGGAAGTGACGAGACAGAGAGCAGCAGGCATCTTAGCAAGTGTTGTATTGAACTGGTGTGGAGATTTTTCTGTACAGCTAAGCTGTATCTTGGTCCAGAGACAAACAGAGTGTAAAGAGACAACAGGACTAGTGAGTCCACGTGAAAGGAACTGTGCTCAGTGGCTGATCAGTGAGACTGACATTGTGACTGTGTATATGGATACCACAGATAGAGACTCGCAGTGCTGTTGATGTACTGGACAGCACCTGCTAAACCCCGGCTCACATCCCAGCTCAGTGTATGGATTCGGCAGGACTGTCAGTGTGCTGAGTGGAATCTGCTGTTGGATTACATTGCATTCAGTTGGTTTCCCTGTCTGTTAAAGAGGACTTCATTTCTCCCAAGATCCTGATAACCGTGAGGAGAGGACGCTTCACTATAAAAGAAAGGACCGACTTTGGGCCCCACCGCGCGCTTCTACGGACTGTAAGCGGTCCACCTGGACCACTGGGGAAAAGGGGGTGCACCCAAATGTGAAGTCAGGGTCAGTTAGGGATAGTTTTGAGTATATTGTTCATTCAGTGTCCATACTGCAGAAGTGGACAGAGTAAAAGTAGAAACCATTGCAGAATTTGCCTTGAAATTGTTCATGCTATATTGTATATTTTGCTTGTCTTTAGCCCTGTCATTTTACCTTTAACTAGCCTTTATTAACTTATAGTAAATATATATTCTTTTCTTGAACTACCGTGTGTGCGTTCATTTCTGGTTGCGGAGTCCAAACCACCTGCCTTGCTCTCGGTTCACACTGCTGCAGAATTGATCCGCTTGTACAGAGACTCTCATGAAGGAGTGAGTGCATTGGACTATATACAAGTACTGTCTGATCACTTTGAGCCATACTATGACCTTGCCCAGATGGTTTCTGATTACCGAATGGTTCGTCAAAAAGAAGGGGAAAATGTCTCTACTTTTATTAACCGTTTACAGCTACTTCTTTCACGTCTGGTGTACCACGCAGCTATATCTACTTCAGAGGTAGACGCTATGAGAACCAGTCAGTTGGTGAGAGGGTTACAACCTCATCATCATCTTGCTCAAGTACTCAAGGTCTTACTGTCTGATAGAGTCCTTCCATTTCCTGACTTAATGAAGTTAGTGAAGAAACAAGAAGCTGACATTAGTTTTAGTACCCCTAAGAAAGCGAAAAGCATCTCTAAAGAAGATGTTGTTCCTAATTCAAACAAGGACAAACCAGCGGAGCGGTCAGAACTTAGACAGTCCGCCACTCCACCCACTGCCACTCAGCGGAGGAAGGATGCTAGAACCTGTTATAAATGTGGTCAGACGGGCCATACTGCCAGACAGTGTAAGGAGGACAGTGAGGGATTGGGACACAGTGCTGTCTTCTCTATTCAGAATCAAAGACACCGAAGGAAGGCGGGTCGAGTAAAGACCAGAGGAGCTATCGCGGGCTCCAGGTCCGTTGTCAAAGTCACTGTCAATGGTCATGCCGCTCCTGCCCTGTTTGATACAGGATCTCAAGTGACCCTGATTTATCGCTCGTTCTACCAAAGGTATCTGAGGGATATACCTCTTCAGTCTACGGGACAAATGAAATTGTGGGGGCTTAATTCAGGATCATATCCTGTAGATGGCAGCCTACAAGTAGTTATAGCTGTCCCTGAATTAGAAGATCAGAGTGTCGCTCCCATGAAGATTACGGCTCTTGTCTGTCCTGATACAGGGGATTCTTGTGCAGCTCCTGTGATACTTGGCACTAATTGTCCCGCAGTGCATTATGCTTTTCAGAAGTTTCTTGGAAGAGATTGGAACCCTGCAGCTCAGCCGGTGAATATATCTTCTGATCTTAGAGAACTCTGTGATGCCCTGTCTACTGGCTATCGACATGGAATGGTATATCATATCGGTGCGAGAACCGTGGAAGTTCCTGCCGGCGGGGAGAGAGTTCTGAGAGTAGCCTCCAGCATTGCTCCCGATTTGCTTGAAGGGGGGAGTTATGTCCTTATGGAAACCCCTGAAGAAATGATTAACCAGAATGGCTGGATGGTGATCCCAGAGAGAAAGGACTGGAGAAATAAAGTGGAGTTATCTACCTGTGTGACAGTGAGGAACTGTTCACCGCATCCGATCGTAATTGGACCATACCAGAATGTGGCCCACTGCTACCCTGTGCTTGGAGTAAATCCATACGCTGAAGTGTGCAGGATTCAAATCCGAGATGCAATCCCTAATCTCAATCTTGACTTGAGTGATCCACATTTACCAGAGGCCTGGAATCAGCGACTGACACAGAAGTTGTCTGAATTATCGGAAGTGTTCTCCATGGATGATATGGATGTAGGTTGTGCTAAAAGTGCTCAACACACTTTCCGATTGACCGATTCTACTCCCTTCCGGGAGCGACCACGGAGAGTTGCTCCAAAGGATGTTGATGAGTTAAGACAGACTCTACAGCAAATGAAAGGTCAGGGGATCATTGTGGACAGTAAGAGCCCCTATGCCTCACCTATTGTGGTGGTAAGAAAAAAATCTGGAGCAATTCGCCTATGTGTGGATTACAGAACTCTGAACCGGAGAACCTTACCTGATCAGTATACACTGCCGAGAATTGAAGAAGCTCTGGAAGCTCTGAATGGAAACTGTTGGTTCACAGTGCTGGACCTAAGATCGGGATACTATCAAGTCCCAATGGCACCTGAGGATCAGGAAAAGACAGCCTTCATATGCCCCTTGGGTTTCTTTCAGTTCACTCGTATGCCGCAAGGTACAAAAGGTGCGCCAGCAACGTTCCAAAGGTTGATGGAAAGAGTGTTAGGTGATTTAGTGCCCCGGGAATGCCTTGTATATCTTGACGACATTATTGTGTTTGGAAAGACGCTGGAAGAACATGAAGAACGACTCATGAGAGTACTCCAACGCTTAAAAGAAGAGGGGCTGAAGTTGTCGGCTGACAAATGCAAATTTTGTAGATCTTCGGTCACTTATGTAGGTCATATTGTTTCTGCTGAAGGAGTTGCTACCGATCCTGGTAAGATTGAAGCTGTGGTGAATTGGCCCCGACCGCAAAATATTACGGAGTTGCAATCTTTCTTGGAGTTTTGTGGATTCTATCGACGATTTGTGGAAGGATATTCAAAAATTGCTCGAGCCCTCCTCGACCTGTTGAAGAGTGATGCAGGAGATCCGGGAAAGAAGAAAGGGTCTTCCAAAAGCCTTTTTGGCGAGAGGTGGACTGCGGATTGTGAAGAAGCATTTAAGTTGTTGAAGAAGAAATTGACAGAAGCTCCCGTTCTGGCTTATGCTGATGCACAGAAGCCATATGTGCTACATGTAGATGCCAGCTTTGAAGGATTAGGTGGCGTGCTGCACCAAGAATACCCGGCCGGGTTACGGCCCATAGCTTTCATAAGTCGAAGTCTTTCTCCCAGCGAGAAAAATTATCCAGTACATAAATTGGAGTTTTTGGCGCTGAAGTGGGCCATTGTTGATAAATTACATGACTATTTATACGGAGCCACGTTTGAAGTAAGAACAGACAACAATCCACTGACATACGTTTTGTCAACCGCTAAACTCGATGCTACAGGACATCGCTGGTTGGCAGCTTTATCCAACTACCAATTCACACTCAAGTATAAATCGGGGCCTAAGAACATTGGGGCAGATGCTCTATCAAGACGGCCTGGATTACCTAGTCCGGAAGTAGTGGATGAATGGGAAGAAGTGCCAAGTCCCGGAGTAGGAGCTTTGTGTGCCATGGCTGCTGTAGTTGAAGACCGAGTAGCCTTTTCTGAAACTCGGCTTATTGACTCTATTGGGGGAGGTCCCGAAGCTGTACCAGACATGTTTGCCTACCCTGCCGCTTTAGGATCCTTTGAGAGTTGTTCTATATCTTCAAAGCGAATGATCTGGAGTCAAAAGACTGATCCTTTAATTGGACCTCTTTATCAAGCAGTGAGTTCTCAAGACAGAGAAATGTTAAAGACATCCCTACCCTCTGAATGCAGTCAACTTCTACGAGATTGGGAGAAGTTTGAAATAGACAATGGCCTACTTTATCGTGTGGTGCTGTATCATGATCACCCTGGAAGGCGCCAACTAGTTATTCCAAGCTGCTTTCAGAAGATGATTTTCCGAAGTCTGCATGATTATCATGGTCATTTGGGACCTGAGAAGACTTATGGCCTAATACAAGACCGATTCTACTGGCCCAAAATGAGAGATACCGTGAGTCGTCTGTGTAGGTGCTGTCGCAGATGTTTGCAGAGGAAGACTGTCCCGGTTCGAGCGGCCTTCATGGGACACTTGAAGAGTTCGGGCCCCATGGATCTTGTCTGCATAGACTTCCTTTGTATTGACAACGACTCCAGAGGATTTGGAAATGTATTGGTGGTGACTGATCACTTCACACGATATGCTCAAGCCTTTCCGACTAAGGATCAAAAAGCAGTCACTGTTGCAAGAGTGCTTTGGGAAAAGTATTTTATCCATTATGGCTTACCACACCGGTTGCATTCTGATCAAGGCCGGGATTTTGAGAGTAACCTGATCAAAGAGTTACTTCAGTTGTTGAACATCCGCAAAAGTCGGACGACGCCTTACCATCCAGAGGGAGATGCCCTTCCTGAAAGATTTAACAGGACTTTACTTGATATGCTTGGTACCTTACGAATTGAGGATAAGCGATCCTGGAGTCGAAAAGTGGAGGCTATGGTGCATGCCTATAATAGTACAAGGCACGAGAGCACAGGATATTCACCATACTTTCTGATGTTTGGAAGAGAGCCTAGGCTACCTATTGACATCTTGTTGGGAGTCTCTACCGATGGTATCAGTCATCGAGATCATTACCGATACGTGACACGTTTGAAAGAAACGCTTAAGAGTGCTTATCAGCTGGCTGAGGAAAATGCGGCCAAAGTGAATGAAGGAAATAAAAAGAGATTTGATCTTCGAGTAAGATACCGAGAATTGAACCCTGGGGACCATGTTCTGCTACGGAATTTGGGAGCATCTGCAAAACATAAGCTGGCTGATCGATGGCGGAGTGAACTCTTTACAGTGGTAGATCGGTTGCCTGGAATACCAGTCTACAAGATAAAAGGACGGGACGGGAGGATCAGGACTTGGCATAGAAATCATTTGTTGCCTGTACCTCAGATTGATGGTATGGATATCTCCAATGATGGCTCAGCCTGCGATTCTCCACAGTCCTTAGCCGATATTCCACCTGACCTTCCTGAAACTCCTGAGAGTGATTGGACTGTGGCTCCTGAAGTTCCTAGATCACCAGTATCTTCTCCTTCAGGGAGACCTATGAACCCTCAAACTCCAGAATTCGTACCTAGATCTGTGTCTACAGATGAGCAGGGATCTAGCTCTCCTACGCCACCAGCACCATCCCCTCCCATGGCAGACAACCCTAGTTTAGGGCCTGGACATGCTAGTTTACCTCAGAGAGAGGTACGGAGAGGAGAGAGAATTAGACACCCTCCACCTATGCTGACATATGACAGTTTGGGGGACCCCAGATTTACTACTGAGCCTCATTTATACCATGCTTGGGTGGGTGCAGTGTCCACTTTGGTCAATATGTTACCAATTTTCGCTCCTGCTGGCATGTATACCTATTAACCTGTTGTGACTCTGTAAATGCAAAAGCAACCATATTGATATTGTCATTGGTAATGTTGACTGTATACTATGACTTTGTATGTCTTTGACGTGACGTAAAGATTTCACCAGAGGGAGAGTGTAGGGAACTGCCATTTCTACTAGTATATAATGTATCTGGCTTCTTTGCCCCTGCAGTTTGGCTTCAGAGACCCCAGGCATTCAGTGCAAGTTTTGTTTTGTAAATACAGTGAGTCAGACACATGTGAGGCAGAGCTGCTGGGGGGAGAGATGTGAGCAGAGCTGCTGAGCCAGACATGTTATGTCTGGGGGAGTCTAAGAGCCACTTGTTCCTCTTTACTTCACAGTATATAGTTAGGTATGTGTTAGCCCTTATATACTCACAGGACCTAGCTAGTAACCGTAGTTAGGGATCCATATACAGTACATATATAGTTCAGGGCAGTGATAGGTTAGGCTTCCGAAGGCCAACTAGCTAGTTAGAGGCCCGGTGGCACTAGTAGTTTAGCTGGCAGGTTAAGGACTCAGTGTTAGGGTAGTCAGGCCTGCATCTACTGCTGTCACCGTCGCCCTGTTTGCTGCCTGTGAAGAATCTCACCATCTCCTGATCGGCTGTCTGTCATCTCCTGGAAGAATCCGAGGATCCACAGTCATCCACAGGGGCCCCTGCATCTCTTCTGTTGCCTGGAGGTATTGTGCACTGGACTCTTGCTATATATCTATATATATACCCGGGTATATAACCTAAGACGGTTGAGGACTTGCTGGTTGTTGTAGTATTGCTGTGTTCTGAGTATATTTTATGTATGTATTATTACCCTGTTGATTCTTATAAAGCTACTGTTATAACCTTATGTGGTATCTGTATGTATTCTTCAGACTGTGAGATTAGTACAGTGATCCTTGTTAAGGCTACTAACTGTATTTCATGGGTAAGTCCCAGGAAGAGATCCTCCCTGTAATACAGAGGCTCTATCCTGGGTGGAGGCACTGATATATTTCATATATGTTCCCACTCTTCCCTTCAGCGAAGGCTTCAGGTCCCACTATACACACAGGTCAGCGCCAGAGTCTGTTGCGGGAGGGATAATACTCATACCCCCCCCCCCCCCAAATAGGGCTACACACATTTCAGATTTCAGGACGTTCCTGTTCTCCTCCCCTTCTCTCTGCAGCCCCCTCCTCATTTGGATCTCTTGCACTTTGTGCTTTGTATTCCCTCCCATCTGTAGTGTTTGTGTCGCTCTCACTCAGCAGATGCAGCTCTATATAAAAGCCAGCAGTGTGACCTGTGAGCAGACACTACACACCAGCTCCTGCAGGCGACACGACCCAGACCAACGGACAGACAAGTAAGGTGGCATCTTCTCATGGACTCGCTCTGCTGGTTTGATACTTATATTACTTCTTAGACTGTGTTCACTTCATGCAGAGTCCATCTGAAATTGTTGAAAAAATCTCCTGTAAGCCAAACTTTTTCATCCAGAACAAAACCAGTGAATCCCTGATGGAGCCCTCTATAGTCAGTGGGGCCCCTCAGGATTCATTGTTGTCAGTCCTTAGACTGTCTTTACTGCTTACTCCAGTCTTCTGGTCTACGATGGAGATGTGAACACACCCTTAATTTCATAGAATAATTATGATAAGCAAATGAATAGATTACAGAATAGCGACACTCTCCTCCATAGGCTGTGCTTGGTACTGCAGTGTAAGGGAAGCCGTATACATTAGACCTCATGCACACAGCTGAGTGTTTGTCTGATTTGGGGCCGAGATTGTAGCTTAGGGCCCTCGGATGATACTTGGAGTAACATCAGAGTGTCCTCCGAGGGCTTTCCATGATGTACTTACCTCTATGGGGCTTCTGATCACAGTTTTCAGTATAAATACACACTGAGGTTTTCCCAGGTACATTTGTGCATTGTGTGAACATACCCCTAGAGGCATATTGATCCCTTCCATGGGATTTCTTCTCCTGTACTATCCTTTATGATGTAGGGGCAATGAATGGGCGCAGTAGAGGACTTTCATGGGGGGATAACCATGTTGTGTTTAATCATTCTGCAAAATGTGGTGACCGCGCGACATCATGGGGGAGAGCGGACAAGTCCGGGGCACAGCAGAATCCTGAGTCCACCAGGCTATGGGTCATAATACATATGTGATGTGGGCACATAAAGGAGCGTGACCGGTACATTAAGTGTCCATGTCACATGTCTCTAAAAGGGGTGTGGCAATAGGAAAAGGGGTGTGGATCTAGGGAAAAGGGGGTGTGGCCATATGACAATGTTTGCATCCTACTTCACGCACCAAGTCTCCTGGAGGACGACGCCTAACAGTCACTAAGTAAGGTTATAAAGCAGATTCCTCCTTTATCAGTGTCGTCTTCATCACATAGGGCCCCAAAGCAATGACATAACATAGGGCCCCCTACTGGTGATGGTTAATACTACTACACCCCTTAGCACCTGGGACAGGAGGGTTTGGGGCTTGTTTGCCCCTATCTGCACTTTATGATATTTAAGCTTAAGGGGGAATCTCAGCACCCATTAAGTGCCCCCGTTCTCCAGGGTCCTCTAATGGCTGGATATGGTATATACACCCTTCGATAAGAAATCCTCTTAACCTTTTCTTTTTCCTCTTTTCTAGTGAGTGGATATGTTATAACCTATTTTCCACTAAGGGGTAAGTAAGTGAACCCTATGTAATATTATTTAGTCATATATACACTCTCAGGCTCTTCTTTATTCTACATCTTGCATTTGGCCTAAAGTTATTCCTCCTACCTATATGTATATGTTGTCAGTAGAGGGAGGGGGGTAAGCCGATACCAGACATGTGTCACTTCCAGACATCTCTGGTAACATCTTATCTCCACCAAGAAAGGGTTCGGCACAAGGGGGCAAACATATCCAAGTGGGCCCCTACCTGGGCATACCGATGTTATCACTATACGGTGACCGTATACTGGCTGTACACAGGGCTCTGCATACAGTATAAGTAAATACAGTACAGGAAAATGTTGTGACTTACAGGTGACGTCTCTGACTGTAATCTTTCACATTTCTTGCTCCTCCATCTGGACCGTCATGACCACTTCTTCCATCTTTGGCTCCTCACTTTCCAGACGTGTGACTCACATTTTCCTTGCCTATACAAAGTCCCGATCCTGCTGCTACCCCCAATTATAAAATACATGATATAAAAATCCCCTGTAAACTAATGATACCCCCATATGTACAGTGCCTTGCGAAAGTATTCGGCCCCCTTGAACTTTTTAACCTTTTGCCACATTTCAGGCTTCAAACTTTTGTAAAAAATAAAAAACTGAAAAGTGGGGCGTGCAATATTATTCGGCCCCCTTAAGTTAATACTTTGTAGCGTCACCTTTTGCTGTGATTACAGCTGCAAGTCGCTTGGGGTATGTCTCTATCAGTTTTGCACATCGAGAGGCTGAAATTCTTGCCCATTCTTCCTTGGAAAACAGCTGGAGCTCAGTGAGGTTGGATGGAGAGCGTTTGTGAACAGCAGTTTTCAGCTCTTTCCACAGATTCTCGATTGGATTCAGGTCTGGACTTTGACTTGGCCATTCTAACACCTGGATACGTTTATTTGTGAACCATTCCATTGTAGATTTTGCTTTATGTTTGGGATCATTGTCTTGTTGGAAGATAAATCTCCGTCCCAGTCTCAGGTCTTTTGCAGACTCCAACAGGTTTTCTTCCAGAATGGTCCTGTACTTGGCTCCATCCATCTTCCCACCAATTTTAACCATCTTCCCTGTCCCTGCTGAAGAAAAGCAGGCCCAAACCATGATGCTGCCACCACCATGTGTGACAGTGGGGATGGTGTGCTCAGGGTGATGAGCTGTGTTGCTTTTACGCCAAACATATCGTTTTGCATTGTGGCCAAAAAGTTGGATTTTGGTTTCATCTGACCAGAGCACCTTCTTCCACATGTTTGGTGTTTCCCAGGTGGCTTGTGGCAAACTTTAAACCAGACTTTTTATGGATATCTTTAAGAAATGGCTTTCTTCTTGCCACTCTTCCATAAAGGCCAGATTTGTGCAGTGTACGACTGATTGTTGTCCTATGGACAGACTCTCCCACCTCAGCTGTAGATCTCTGCAGTTCATCCAGAGTGATCATGGGCCTCTGGGCTGCATCTCTGATCAGTCTTCTCCTTGTTTGAGATGAAAGTTTAGAGGGACGGCCGGGTCTTGGTAGATTTGCAGTGGTCTGATACTCCTTCCATTTCAATATGATCGCTTGCACAGTGCTCCTTGGGATGTTTAAAGTGTGGGAAATCTTTTTGTATCCAAATCCGGCTTTAAACTTCTCCACAACAGTATCACGGACCTGCCTGGTGTGTTCCTTGGTCTTCATGATGCTCTCTGCGCTTTAAACAGAACCCTGAGACTATCACAGAGCAGGTGCATTTATACGGAGACTTGATTACACACAGGTGGATTATATTTATCATCATCAGTCATTTAGGACAACATTGGATCATTCAGAGATCCTCACTGAACTTCTGGAGTGAGTTTGCTGCACTGAAAGTAAAGGGGCCGAATAATATTGCACGCCCCACTTTTCAGTTTTTTATTTTTTACAAAAGTTTAAAATAACCGATAAATTTCGTTCCACTTCACAATAGTGTCCAGCAGTATATAGTGTGGGCCGCTGCGGCCAATCACCGCTCTCTACAGTACAGCAGTATATAGTGTGAGCCTCTGCGGCCAATCACCGCTCTCTACAGTACAGCAGTATATAGTGTGAGCCTCTGCGGCCAATCACCGCTCTCTACAGTACAGCAGTATATAGTGTGGGCCGCTGCGGCCAATCACTGCTCTCTACAGTACAGCAGTATATAGTGTGGGCCGCTGCAGCCAATCACCGCTCTCTACAGTACAGCAGTATATAGTGTGGGCCGCTGCGGCCAATCACCGCTCTCTACAGTACAGCAGTATATAGTGTGGGCCGCTGCAGACAATCACCGCTCTACAGTACAGCAGTATATAGTGTGGGCCGCTGCGGCCAATCACCGCTCTCTACAGTACAGCAGTATATAGTGTGGGCCGCTGCAGCCAATCACCGCTCTCTACAGTACAGCAGTATATAGTGTGGGCCGCTGCGGCCAATCACCGCTCTCTACAGTACAGCAGTATATAGTGTGGGCCGCTGCAGACAATCACCGCTCTACAGTACAGCAGTATATAGTGTGGGCCGCTGCGGCCAATCACCGCTCTCTACAGTACAGCAGTATATAGTGTGGGCCGCTGCGGCCAATCACTGCTCTCTACAGTACAGCAGTATATAGTGTGGGCCGCTGCGGTTTCCCTGTTGTGACATCTCGCTGCAGTCTCTCTGTATACAAGCAAAGGTGACAGACAGCCCAGTGCAGGTAAAGGGGGGAAAGTACATTATAACGCTCGCCTGCTGCCTGCTTTAACATTTATGATAGTACAACCCTTTAAATTAATAGTGCCCGTAATTAATAATGCCCCTGTGTGCCCCCTAATAATACTGCTGTATGCCCCCTTAAATCAATAATGCCTCAGCTAATAATGCCCCCTAATTAATAATTCTCCATTATACTCCCTTAAAGGGGTTGTCCAGAAAATGCAGAACTGGGGCAGGAGGCCGGGGAAAGTGAAAGATAAAAAAAAACAAAAAAAAAAACATACAGTACTCTCCGGTCCCTGGCGCTGGACACAGTTGAATATGTTGCTTTTTTTGTGTTTCACCTTCCCCGGCCTACCTGCCCATTTACTGTAATTCCTGGACAACCCCTTTAAATCAATAATGCCCACCTTAAATTAGTATAGCCCAATACCCTCTTACACCCTTACATAAATACTGCCCCCTTATATTTATAATGCCCCTGCTTACCCTAATGACCCCTTATGGTTATTGGCCCTTAATATTTGTAAGGCCTCCCCCCTCCACAACAAAACAAAAACAACAATAATACTCCCTGCCTCCGATCCATTTGTTCGGACTTGCCGCCACCGCCAACTCTCCTTGCTGTATCCAGCAGCCTACAAGATGCCGTTACCACAGGACGTCTATGTCCCAGCTTAGGTGGCGCTATGTAGTGATGTCACTGTGGCCGCCTGCGCCAGGACACTGGCATCTTAATTGTCGCTAGGGAACCTGTAAGCCACAAGCCACTACAAGCCTGTGCCTGTGGTCCCCAACCTCTTTCGCACCAAGAACGAGTTTTCCGCAACCTGTAATAGTGCCCCCTTCAATGGGTAATAGCCTCCTCACATGCTGTTAACTGTGGAGGCACTATTACTGTAATAGTGAGCTAAGAGCAACCCCCTCCCCCCTTCCCGCTAGCTATGCCTCTGTGCCCGATCCTTCATTTCTTTGATATTATCTGTCAGTGAAGAGTCCGGAGACCCCCATATACATAAGATAGCGGGTGGATCCCAGTGCCATTAATATCAGATATGTCCCATGTGAATGCAGTCTTATGATTGTTCAGTTTTGTATTATTGTATTGTATTATTGGGTCTGATTTTTTTCCAAACAGCGCCACACTTACCCATTGGCTTCGTTTGGTATTGCAATGAATGAAACTGAGCTGCAGTGCCAGACACAGACCAGGGAGTGTTTCTGAAAAAAAAAAGAAAAAAAAAAATCAGTTTTTTAACCCTAGACACCCCATTTATTATTCTTGTTTTCTTCTCTGCTTCACACATACAAAATATATATCTACAGGTAGATCTGAGACCATTCGTCTGCTCCTCAGTGACCAGGGGGCAACATGGGCAGAAGAGGAGGTGCAATTCTCAGACTGGTTTACAGCAAATTGTGACCATAAGAAACAGGCGGTAAATTCCTTTATTGACATATTTTACAGTCACCACTAGAGGGAGCTCACTACATACAGATTATACAGCCACCACTAGGAGGAGCTCACTGTATACAGATTATACAGCCACCACTAGGAGGAGCTCATTACGTACAGATTATACAGCCACCACTAGGGAGAGCTCACTACATACAGATTATACAGTCACCACTAGGAGGAGCTCACTGTATACAGATTATACAGTCACCACTAGGAGGAGCTCACTGTATACAGATTATACAGCCACCACTAGGAGGAGCTCATTACGTACAGATTATACAGTCACCACTAGGATGGAGCTCACTACATACAGATTATACAGCCATCACTAGGAAGAGCTCACTACATACAGATTATACAGTCACCACTAGGGGGAGCTCACTACATACATATTATACAGTCACCACTAGGAGGAGCTCATTACATACAGATTACTGTATACAGTCACCACTAGGGGGGAGCTCACTACATACAGATTATACAGCCACCACTAGGGGGAGCTCATTACATACAGATTATACATTCACCACTAGGAGGAGCTCACTATACAGATTATACAGTTACCACTAGGGGGAGCTCACTACATACAGATTATACAGCCACCACTAGGAAGAGTTCACTACATACAGATTATACAGTCACCACTAGGGGGAGCTCACTACATACAGACTATACAGTCACCACTAGGAGGAGCTCACTGTATACAGATTATACAGTCACCACTAGGAGGAGCTCATTACGTACAGATTATACAGTCACCACTAGGCTGGAGCTCACTACATACAGATTATACAGCCACCACTAGGAAGAGCTCACTACATACAGATTATACAGCCACCACTAGGTGGCGCTCACTGCAGACTGTTCATACATTAATTTCCTTAGTAACACAGTATATGGTCATCATACAAAGCTTCCTGTGACTGAGGGGGTTAATGCATCTTTCTATTATCCTTTGGCTCAGTCTTTGGGGTCTCTTGCAGGTTTTTGGTCAGCTGCCAAAGTTTAAAGATGGAGACTTTGTTCTGTACCAGAGTAACAGCATTCTGCGGTACCTTGGGCGTAAATATGGTGAGTTTCTGCACATCTGTGATAAAGAATTAGGGTAGGTTCACATTAACAGTATATAGTGACTGCTGCAGATGGGGCCCCTGTGTCTGGTCTATGTATTCAGTCTCATGGATGATTTCTTCTGTCATGTTTGTTACTTTCCTGAGGACTTTGTCTTCCATTACAAAAGTAACAAACATGACAGAATCATCCATGATGTTTTTTTTTACATTAGAGTCATTGGGAATGGACGAGGGTGGAGGTTATGTAGTAATGTAATGTGCATTGCTCTTATCTTTTGATGGATAAGAGCAACAGACTGTAATAATGGTAGTGTGAATGTCCCTTTAAAAGTCAACACTGAAATTTTTGGTTATCAAATAGGATGATGAATTATTACATCCCGATTCTCTCTGATATTTACCCCCTACCTATGTTATCTTGTCAGGTATCGCTGGGGGCAGTAACCAGGAGAGCGCGCTCATCGACATGATGAATGATGGTGTGGAGGACCTGAGGATGAAACTCGTGCGGGTGCTCTTCTATGAGCCTGTACGTATAGACAAAAAAGGAAGAAAAATTCTAATACTGTTATATACAGTAGAGAGATAGATATGAGAAAGATAGATAGATAGATTACATAGATAAATAGATAGATAGATAGATTACATAGATAGATAGATAGATAGATAGATAGATAGATAGATAGAAAATAGATAGATAGATAGATTACATAGATAGATAGATAGATAGATAGATAGATATGAGATAGATAGATTACATAGATAGATAGAAAATAGATAGATAGATAGATAGATAGATAGATTACATAGATAGATAGATAGATAGATAGATAGATAGATAGATAGATAGATAGATAGATTACATTGATAGATAGATAGATAGATAGATAGATAGATAGATAGATAGATAGATTGCATAGATAGATAGGTAGATAGATAGATAGATAGATTACATAGATAGATAGATAGATATGAGATAGATAGATAGATTACATAGATAAATAGATAGATGGATAGATAGATTACATAGATTGATAGATAGATAGATAGATTACATAGATAGATAGATAGATAGATATGAGATAGATAGATAGATTACATAGATAGATAGATAGATAGATAGATAGATAGATAGAAAATAGATAGATAGATTACATAGATAGATAGATAGATAGATAGATAGATAGATAGATAGATATGAGATAGATAGATTACATAGATAGATAGAAAATAGATAGATAGATAGATAGATAGATTACATAGATAGATAGATAGATAGATAGATTACATTGATAGATAGATAGATAGATAGATAGATAGATAGATAGATAGATAGATAGCATAGATAGATAGGTAGATAGATAGATAGATAGATAGATAGATTACATAGATAGATAGATAGATAGATAGATAGATAGATAAATAGATAGATAGATAGATAGATAGATAGATAGATAGATAGATTACATAGATAGATAGATTAATTTCCTTTAAAGGGAATTTGTCACCTATAAATGTCCTATGTTATACATTTTTTTAATGAATTTTTGATCTTTACATTTTGCATGTCACTCTGGCCACTAAGCCTAATGATAATCTGACACTTGCAAATTCTGTAGGGGTTTTCTATGCAGTAGTCACCTCATTTACATCACAGACAGGATTGCAAGAAGATAACACCTGTATAGATAACACCACTGACTCACCATTGCATAAACTACTGACAATAGATGATGTCACAGCTTATCTCCTCCCCCTCCCTGCACAGAGCATGTCTAGAAAACTCTCCCATAAACCTCAGATGAGTCGGCTCCAGACTATGACTACCTATGGCCACGACTGTGCTGTAACAAGAGCAGAGAAGAAGATCAGGCCAGAAGATTATGGCCACCCCCATAATCATGTGCAGAAAGTAAAAAATTCTACAATCTGAAAATAAAAATAGGTTTAGTTGAATCTGCCGTAGTGGAGTACAGAGAGGGAGGCATCCGACACACAAGCACCAAGAGTGAATGTAGATACATCACTCTCAGAAAAAAAGAGGACTCCACTCTAACACCAGATCCCACTTGAGAAAGGGGTAAATTGCCCCGAAACACAGTTGAGCATCGGGTGATGGTTGTTATCTGTTGAACAAAGAATTGTGTGCCGTGAATTAAACCTTGGGTGTGCGTAATGCCTCTCTTTCGATTGTACTCCACCACGGCAGGAGGAGTACTACCTGGTCACCTTAATCTCTATATATTGTCGTCCCCCTCAGAGGGTGATGAGGCTCCAGCAGCAATAAAACACCCCCTTATGTGAAAATCGTAGTGCAGACCACCACAACAAAATAAGGTGGGACGTTTACTTTTCTCTTTCGGATTAATAATTACTGCTTCCTGTGCAGGACTTTACATTGCTCTGTGCTCTCCTATCACTTTTATTTTCATACTATGTATCTGCAGGGCTTGGGTGATATGCTGGTTCTGGTGACACTAACCTATCTATCTGCAGGGCTGGGGTGATATGCTGGTTCTGGTGACACTAACCTATCTATCTGTGGGGCTGGGGTGATATGCTGGTTCTGGTGACACTAACCTATCTATCTGCAGGGCTGGGGTGATAGGCTGGGTCTGGTGACACTAACCTATCTATCTGCAGGGCTGGGGTGATATGCTGGTTCTGGTGACACTAACCTATCTATCTGCAGGGCTGGGGTGATATGCTGGTTCTGGTGACACTAACCTATCTATCTGCAGGGCTGGGGTGATATGCTGGTTCTGGTGACACTAACCTATCTATCTGTGGGGCTGGGGTGATATGCTGGTTCTGGTGACACTAACCTATCTATCTGCAGGGCTGGGGTGATAGGCTGGGTCTGGTGACACTAACCTATCTATCTGCAGGGCTGCGGTGATATTCTGGTTCTGGTAACACTAACCTACCTATCTGTGGGGTTGGGTTGATATGCTGCTTCTGGTGGCCCTAACCTATCTATCTGCAAGGCTGGGGTGATATGCTGGTTCTGGTGACACTAACCTATCTGCAGGGCTGGGGTGATATGCTGGTTCTGGTGACACTAACCTATCTATCTGCAGGGCTGGGGTGATATGCTGGTTCTGGTGACACTAACCTATCTATCTGCAGGGCTGGGGTGATAGGCTGGGTCTGGTGACACTAACCTATCTATCTGCAGGGCTGGGGTGACATTCTGGGTTCTGGTGACTCCTTTTAATATATAATAATTGGTACAGTTATATTTGCCCCATGTATAGCTTCCAGTAGATATAGATATATAGGAGAGGTTGATAGATATTTTTTTTTTTTTTTTTTTACAGGAGAAGGGTACAGAGAAGTATGAAGCCGATCTGCCAAATCAGTTTTCAGCATTAGAGAGGATTCTTTCCCAGAATTCTAATGGAACCAAATATCTGGTTGGAGATAAGGTAATTTTTGTAAGATGATCCAATTTATTATTGGAAATCGTGTCTGGGATTGTCAACCAGAGATGGGCAAACCTCTTGAGATTTTTTTCCCAAATATTCAAGAGGTTCATCCACCAGTTTAATTTTTGTCTGAACCAGAAGTGCTGACATTATACTCCGAGGTCTCTTCAAGCCCAGGGAAGGTGCAGAAATATAATAACCCCTAATACTCACCTTCCCTCACCTCTCCTGGGCTCCCTCATGGCATTTGGTACTCCATTGTGTTTATCTTCTGTCCTCCTAGATGACATGATTATTATTATTATTGTTTATTTATATAGCACCATTAATTCCATGGTTCTTTGCATTTGAGGGTTACAATATACAAGACAAGTATAATACTAACAATGACCAACTGGCACAGTGGGATAGAGGGCCCTGCCCGCAAGGGCTTACAATCTATGAGGGAAGAGGGATAGAGACAGGAGGTGGGGGTAGAGGCTGTACAGATGGTGGTGTGGTGACAGTAGTGTTATTGAAGGTTGTAGACCTTCCTGAATAGGTGAGTCTTCAGGGCCTTCTTGAAGCTTGTGACTGTGGGGGTGAGTCTTATGTGTCTTGGTAATGAGTTCCAGATTATGGGGGATGCACGGGAGAAGTCTTGGAGACGTTTGTGTGAAGAGCAGATAAGAGCAGAGCGGAGTAGGAGGTCTTTGGAGGATCGGAGGCTACGTGTGGGCAGGTAGCCGGAGATTAGGTCGGAGATATATGGAGGGGACAGGTTGTGGATGGCTTTGTATGTCAGCTTTAGCAATTTGAACTCTATTCGCTGGGCAACGGGTAGCCAGTGAAGGGATTGGCAGAGGGGAGTGGCCAATGAAGAACGGGGGGAGAGGTGTATTAAGCGAGCAGCACAGTTTAAGGTGGAATGGAGGGGGGCGAGAATATTTACCGGGAGGCCATAGAGAAGGGTGTTACAATAGTCTAGGCGGGAGATTATGAGGGCATGGACTAGCATCATTGTAGTTTCAGGGGTGAGGAAGGAGCGGATTCGATGGATGTTCTTGAGTTGGAGGAGGCAGGAGGTGTTGAGGGTTATCCCAAGGCAGCGGACCCATGGGACTGGAGTAAGTTTAGCACCATTAACTATGATAGATGGGTCAGGTAGGGGGGCCGTGCGTTGAGGGACGAAGAAGATGAACTCCGTTTTCTCCATGTTGAGTTTGAGAAAGCAGGAGGAGAGAAAGGAGGCTACGGCTGCTAGACATTCTGGGACTCTGGACAACAGGGAGGTAATGTCTGGTCCAGAGAGATATATTTGGGTGTCGTCAGCATAGCAATGGTAACGGAAACCATGGGACTCTATGAGTTGGCCAAGGCCTAGGGTGTAGATGGAGAACAGGAGGGGTCCTAGGACGGAGCATTGGGGAACACCTACAGAAAGAGGGTGTGGCGGGGAGGTTGTGTGCGAGTAGGAGATGCTGAATGTGAGGTTGGTGAGGTAGGAGATCCAGGAAAGGGCCAGGTCTGAGATGCCAAGGGATGAGAGCGTTTCTAACAAGAGGGAGTGGTCGACTGTGTGAAAGGCAGAGGAGAGGTCGAGGAGGAGGAGGACAGAATAGTGACGCTTGGCTTTGGCAGTTAGAAGGTCGTTTGTGACTTTGGTTAGGGCACTTTCTGTGGAGTGATGGGGTCTGAAGCCTGACTGTAGTCTGTGAAAGAGCACGTTGGACAAGAGATAGGAGGACAGTTCGGAGTGGACGTGTTGTTCAAGCAATTTAGAGGCGTATGGGAGCAATGAGATGAGGCAATAGTTTGCTGGAGAGGACGGGTTGAGGGAGGGTTTCTTAAGTATAGGTGTGACGGTAGCATGTTTGAAGGCAGAAGGGAAGGATCCATTGGTTAGGGATAATTTGAAGAGATGGGTTAGGGCCGGAGTAATGACTCCAGAGAGTTTAGGGATGAGGTGTGACTGGATCGGGTCAAGCGCGTAGGAGGTGAGGTGGGATTTAGAGATTAGGGTGGAGAGCTTTTCATCAGAGATGGTGGAGAAACAAATTAAAGAAGAACACCGAGCAGCTGGGTAGAGTGGTTGTCGGTGGTGTAGGGTGAGACTGTCTCTGATGGTGTCGATTTTGCTTTTGAAATAAGAGGCAAAGTCATCAGCTGTGATAAGTGATGTGGAGGGGGCACAGTAGGACAGAGAAGGGAGTTGAAGGTAGTGAATAGCTGTTTGGGGGTTGCGGGATAGGGCAGATATGAATGTAGTGAAGTATACCTGCACTTCAAAGGAGGGGAGGGTAAGAGCAGGTAGCGGTTGGATTGGGGTGAAGGAGCAATTGTCAGACAGGAGTACGCCTACACCAGGTTTATTGTTGGGGCGGGGAGTGTGCGAGAATTGCAGACCTCCATAGGAGAGGGCAGCAAGGGTTGTGCTGTCTGAGAGTGTTAGCCATGTTTCTGTGATACCGAGAACTCAGAACTCACGAGAAATGAAGAGGTCGAGGATGTAGTCAAGTTTATTGCATATGGAGCGAGCGTTCCATAGTGCACCGGAGAGGGTGTGGGGAGGGGCAGGAGCAGGTAAGATAGGTGTAAGATTTAGGGGGTTCCGTGCGCTGATGCCGGTTGTATGGAGAGATTCGACAGTAGGGATTTGCTGGGGTGGTCCAGGATTAGGAGATATGTCGACAGAAGTAAGGAGAAGCAGGGAGAGGGATACCAGGTGTAAATAGGAGAGAGTGAGGGGAGGTTGTGTGTGTCTGGGGCGGAAAGCTTGTAGGTGTGTGAGTAGCTGTGCAGAGAAGGTCAGATGGCGGGGTAGAATAGATGGAGAGATAAAGATTTCCTTAGTGGCAAGGCTGGTGTGGGGGTGGAAAAGTGGGAAGAACAACAGTGATTATAATGAGAAGCATTTCTGTTAGACAATAACTAGGTTTTGTTTTAGTGGGTTGTTGTTACCTGCAGTTCCTTTCTGGTCCAATTCTGCCCTAATTCTGATCACAACACTTAGAGCTGCACTTTGAGTCTGCAAATCACAGGCCCTGAGGCTCCATTGCGATGAGCTGATGGGGATGTAATAATTAAAGACTTTCTACAATGGACATGTAGGTGATTCTATAGGGGATTAAAGGAAATTGTGAGGACTGACTGTCCGACCTGTAAAAACAACAGATTTTTACTTCCTGTCCCCACAGATCTCATATGCAGATTACAACCTCCTGGACATCCTGCACGTTCACCTTGCCTTATTCCCAGCATGCCTTTCTTCATTTCCTCTGCTTACTGCGTTCATTGATCGCATTTCTTCTCGCCCTAAACTTAGCGAATACTTGAAATCTGACGCTCGCAAAAATCGACCAATCGTCCCTAAGAAATAAACAAGCAGAAGTGACTAGTCAATGTTACTAACCAATAGTGTTTCAGTAACAGCGCCCCCCCATGTATCCACAGTAACAGCGACCCCTCCATGTATCCACAGTAACTCTCCTCTACTCATTGCCAAGCAAATACGTTTATTTTGTTATTTTAGAAATAAATTATTTTAATTGTAATTTTCCGAGTGACTTGTCTTGTTTGTTACTTTTTGGATCTACATGGGAATGACCAAATTTACCCATCAGGGTAGGTCCTGGTTACAGCTTTCTTTATTAGGATTCCAGGCTGGACTAACTAAGACGGTTATTTCAAAGGATAGGGTATCACACGTAGATATCTCAGGGAAAATGTAAAATATACATTTTATTAATCACAAAGATAAAATAATAGAGACAGAAAAGGGGACGAGACTTACAACAGATAATAAACCATCAGAATGAGGGACATATATATACTTATATAGTCGTTTGTATCAATTAGATGTATAGACAACCATTTTTGTTTTGCTCAATTCAACACAAAGCAGAGGTATGTATTCTCTGGTAAAACGTGTCCTATTATAGAATGAACTCTGGAGTCCTATAGTACTGACCATCCCCTCTATTGAATAAGAGGAAATAAATCGAGGCAGAGGCAATAAGTAAGTACTCCGCTAAAACAGATTATATACTCTTAGGGGTTTTAGTCATCAGAGATGACAAGGCACTTGGAAATTCTGACCAAGAATTAAAGGTATTCTAACATTAAAAAAACATTTTTAAACTAAAAGCACGTAGGAATAGCCTTTAGAAAGGCTTTTCCTCTCTTACCTTTATTTTGCAGGTCCACGCCGCCGTTTTTGAATTTTTCTTCTTTTCTTCATTATGCTAATTGTGCTCAGAGCACAGCTTCGTCATCGATTCTAGCGCTGCCTTTGTCTTCTGTTCCTGATGCGTCTCCTCCATCGGGTTGGACAGAGCCGACGGCGCATGTTCTGTCTGCCATTTTGTGGTGTTGTGTAAGAGACCACCGCAAAATGGCCGACAGAAGATGCGCAGTCAGCTGTTCCGTCGGCCATTTTGCGGTGGTCTTGTGTAAGAGAAGGAGACGCGTCAGGAACAGAAGACAGAGGTGGCGTTGGAATCGATGATGAAACTGTGCTCTGAGCACAATTAGCAAAATGAAGAAAAGAAGAAAAATTCAAAAACTGTGGCGCGGATCTGCAAAATAAAAGAAAGAGATGAATAGCCTTTTTAGAGGTTATTCCTACATGCTTTTAGTTTAAAAACTTTTTTTTAATGATAGAATCCCTTTACATGGGAGCATATGCGTGACCAGTGCCACCACCAGAGCATTACACTGCACTGGGGGTGAGGCTGGGTACTCCCTTGAGGTCTAATGTCCTAGGATAAGAAATGATGACAGATACTACCCTCAGAAATCAGAGTTTATCTCAGTTTATCTGAGAGGTAAGAGACAATGGCATCAGAGCCCCATCACTGTCTTATATATAAGGAGACATGTCACGCCCACAGGGTGGAGCCGTCCTCAATCGCAGCCAATGAGGAAACCCCGGGGGAGGAGCTGATTGTCATAGGCGGGGATGCTGTCAAAATCACCTAAGAGACCGAGAAAGGCGTCTCCAGATGACAGGAGTCTCTTATCACGGCAGCTCAAATGGTAAGTATGTAGACAGTAGCTCGCAAACTCATCCAGAGTCTGATACAAGATCGTAGCATATAATCTGATATAAAAGTTGCAGAACGTGTCGACTATATTAAGAATAGAAAAAACTAAGCTACACTGAATGATCAAGAAAAGGGAATACCCGGCAACAAAAATAACTAAATACGAGAGGAATATAATCTGTGTCTATCCTCACAATGTTGCTGTCCCAATCATCAAACACAGCTTTACAATAAGTCAGGATACACCAATATTAAAACAAGAATAAATAAAGAAATTCATAAATGAAATATGAATTCTGAACATCTTAAAGATATATTGCATAACTCAGACATGACATCATCCCTATATCAGAGTCACCATGCTCAACTTTTTAAATCAAAACCCTTATCAGTCAACTACCGCTCTGGTTGTGAATTTGTATCATGTATCTTAAGTCATGTCAGAGAAAAAAGAGCACATAAGAAGGAACAGTGATAACATGGTCCCAT
This sequence comes from Leptodactylus fallax, assembly GCA_947044405.1. NCBI lineage: Eukaryota > Metazoa > Chordata > Amphibia > Anura > Leptodactylidae > Leptodactylus > Leptodactylus fallax. The sequence goes on along the minus strand of CAMRHE010000360.1, from coordinate 1,425,941 downwards.
ATTAGGTGAAATCTAGGTCAGGGGATAACTCAAACCCTGGCATGAGGGTCCACAGCTAATCATATGTCACATTTATCATTTCTTAGAAAGATTCCAAAAATGGGGCAAAAGATAGTTGTTCATTAATGCCCTTAGGGGACATCGACCTGAATTTATGGATCCATCTACACTTGGACCTCAAAAGGTTCTTATTCCAATCACCTCCCCTCACCAGTGGTGGGATCAGTTGAAGTCCCATGAACTGGAAAGTCTGTGGTCGCCCATCATGGAACGTGCAAGCATGCTTCGCCACTGGTGTATCCCATGAGTTGGCGATATCGTTATAATGTTCTCTTATCCTCACCCTCTTGGTTTTGCCGATGTAGTCCATCGGACAGGAACAATATATCACCCCTCTGCTCCTGCAGTTGATGAAGTCTACAACTTCAAATGACTCCCCAGTTGCTGAACTAATCACACTTTTTGTTTTCCTGTTGACCAATTGCAATACATTTGCTGCAGGCAAAACTACCCCTAGGCTTGCAATCCAGCCATATTCCTGTAGGTTTTGGTCTAACGAAGTGGCTACGGACCAAAAGGTCCTTCAAGTTTTTACCTCGTCTCTATGTAAGTTGAGGTGATGGTCTCAGTACTCCCCTCAGATCGGTGTCGGAGTAATATCCCCCAGTATCTATCGATAACCTCTCTAACTTCTCGATGTGCATTATCATAGGTACCTATGATTCTCATTTTGGTACCCTTAATCCCCTGAACATTATACTTTTTTGGGACCAAAAGATCCTTCCAATCACACTCAACTGTATTCACAAAGGCGCTTCTCAGATTGTGATCCAGATAGCCGCGATCTTTGAATCTACACCTTAAGTCATCTGCCTGCTGTTAAAAAGACAGAGACCCTAGAATAGTTCCTCCTCAGGCGGAGATATTGGCCCTTGGGGATCCCTTGTTTGAGGGCAATGGGATGGGTGCTATCCTACTTGAGGAGACTGTTACTAGCTGTTTCTTTTCTATAAACCCTGGTGTGTAGTGTCCCAACCACGTCTTTTGTAATCAATACAGCAAGAAAAGGTAGCTCAGATAAACTACAGGTCAAAGTAAACCTAAGGCCCAGATTATTGACATTAAGACACTCCACAAACTCCCTGAAGGATGTACAGTCACCCCGCCACAGGATGAGTATGTCATCTATGTACCTCAGACAGAGGCAGATGTTATCCTGCCACTGGCTGAGGTCAACGGATCCAATAATTACCACTTTGCACCAGCGCAGGAGTAAATTACCATAATTAGGCGCACATTGTCTCCTCATGGCGGCACCTCTGTGCTGCTGGTACAGGTGGCCATCAAATGTAAAAAAAATTGTTGGACTAACTAAAAAAATAGGCACATAGTTTTTACAGTACATTTGCGGAGGGTGAGGGGCTGAGTTGGCAGCTTGTAACATGACCATTTATGGTACCGGAATTTAAAGAAATGCTTATCTACTGATCAGTATAGAGTGACCAGTATAGTATATAGAAATACAGACAAAGCTACAGAGTGAACCTCCTACAGATGTATCTCATCTTGTATGACCATTTATGGTACAGGAATTTAAAGAAATGCTTATCTACTGATCAGTACAGAAATACAGAATAGTATACAGAACTGCAGCCTATAGATGTGCAACAAGAAATATATATAGACTGATCAGTCAGACATTAACCCCGCTCATATCATATCAATGAGACACTATGATTTCATGGGAAAACATGTCCTATTATATTCCACCCCTTGTCTTATAGATGTGATACATGACATTACACCATACAAGTATATTCTTCTACATATGACGCCATATTTATTATTCTCTACATTCCCTTTATCTGTCCTAACAGAAAGCCATGTAGGTCACAATTGGGCTTAAAACAAAAAGAAAAGATACAAAAAGTCAAAAACCTTTGTGTGACTAAGAAACCCAGAAATATACACAATTGTCTCTCTGTAGGGATCTTCTTTTCTTCCGATCTTCTTTAAATAACTACAAAGTCTCTGGTGTAGGACAGCAGTATGATGTCACTATGATGTCACTTCATCACTTGGATACGCTGAGAATCAGTCCCTTAACAATCTGTCATAATATTTCATCCCTCTTTTTGTCTCTATGTGAGGGGAATACAGGTGTGTCTATGTTTGTAAGTGCAGGTACAGAGCCCCTTTCCTGCGGTTGTTGTTCACAACTGTCCATTAGATCACTTTGGTACCTCTATTCTTTAGGGAAGAGCTCTCGAGGTCTGACTCCCCACTTGTAGGCCCATTATTCTGACTGTCCATGCTGGTTGTTGGTTTACAACTGGAAATCCTATCAGATGATGTCCACCCCTGGATACTTTGTACTGGGGCAGACTTTCTTTACAAATGCACTGTAGTCTCTGGTCTAAACTGTAGCTGGGGACATCGACCACTCGGGACTCCCTCCTGGGAAGTGGTTACACCTGACTCTTACATGACCTACTACGGCAGGTCACTAAAGGCCACCTCTGCGGGTCACAGTAGGAGCTACTGAACTTGGAAGCTTTGCTCCACCACCCTTGGCTTGTGGCATGAGGTCATAATACAACACACTGGCATTCCACTTCCACTACGGATAGCGGGATCAACTCATTGATCCACCTAGCACTCGACTCTTATGATGGGAATCCACCCCCTCAATACAGCACATATAATCGGATATAGCGCACAGGTCAGCGAGGCGCACTTTGACACTGGAGTCCTCTGGTTGGCTGGAGCAGTACATAGGCACTACTGGAAACACTTGTCTTCAGGCTCTGTTCACATACACAGCCTGCACTTAGTAAAGATAACAAAACAAACAAAAGTGATGCCTTTAGGAATAACTCAGTATAGACTACTTAGTCCATAACAGTGTCACATAAAACAGCTTGTGGCTATACTCTGTATGGGGTGCATTATAAAACTTTTACCCTTTTACCCCCCCCCCTTCATCACTTGAATAAACAGGGTAACAAATATCACACTTTAACATTGTCAGTCCAACACTTCATGTAATAACCCTGCACAGGATGACCTATAAGGTTTTCTGCTATTGCAGATACACAGTATTACTTGCCACATGGGCCTAATCTAAATCCCCCTAGACTCCAATATAACCATATACACACGTGGACAAAATTGTTGGTACACCTCGTTTAATGAAAGAAAAACCCACAATGGTCACAGAAATAACTTGAATCTGACAAAAGTAATTTGCCAAACTACATGATGACAAGCCACAAAGCTTCTGGGAGAATGTCCTATGGACAGATGAGACAAAAATCAAAATTTTTGGCAAAGCACATCAGCTCTATGTTCACAGACGGAAAAATGAAGCATATCTTGAAAAGAACACAGTCCCTACTGTGAAACATGGAGGAGGCTCTGTTATGTTCTGGGGCTGCTTTGATGCATCTGGCACAGGGTGTCTTGAATCTGTGCAGGGTACAATGAAATCTCAAGACTATCAACGGATTCTAGAGAGAAATGTGCTGCCCAGTGTCAGAAAGCTTGGTCTGTGTCACAGGTCATGGGTCTTGCAACAGGATAATGACCAAAACACACAGCTAAAAACACCCAAGAATGGCTAAGAGGAAAACATTGGACTATTCTGAAGTGGCCTTCTATGAGCCCTGACCTAAATCCTATGGAGCATCTTTGGAAGGAGCTGAAACATGCCGTCTGGAAAAGGCACCCTTCAAACCGAGACAACTGGAGCAGTTTGCTCATGAGGAGTGGCCAAAATACCTGCTGAGAGGTGCAGAAGTCTCATTGACAGTTACAGGAATTGTTTGATTGCAGGGATTGCCTCAAAAGGTTGTGCAACAAAATATTAAGTTAAGGGAACCATCATTTCTGTCCAGGCCTGTTTCATGAGTTTACTTTTTTTTTAAAAATTCTGTTGAAGCCTGGTTGAAAAGCAATGTCTGACTTTCATTTGTTCATTTTCATAGAATTTTTATATATTATTACTTTTGTCAGATTCAAGTTATTTCTGTGACCATTGTGGGTTTTTCTTTCATTAAACGAGGGGTACCAACAATTTTGTCCACGTGTGTATGTTATTCTCACATATTTCCCATATCCTCTGATCCTAAATTACTAGTATTGTTACCCCTATGATGCTTAATCTCATATCAGAAGGACCATCTGAATAACAATGTACATTGACAAGTATCAGATAAAACCTTCTCATACAACAAATACCCCGATTGTCGGCATTCAAAGATTTATAGTATAAACCCATAACCAATAATATCGGATTACTCAAACCTTCCAAACTGGTATTAACCAAACTCAATAGTATATAATATTAATACAATTGACCAAAATCTAAAATAATCTTTATATTTGATATTTCCAACTACTTTCATACCCCTTTTGTTTGCCTATATGAATCCATGCACTGCTATCCCTATAGTATGGCCATGGTGGGTAAATACCTGATATTATTTAGTGTAAAAAATCCCTTTTTCCTTCATGTATAGCCAAAGAAATTTAAAGAGGGACCGCAGCGACGTCAGTACCGCGGAGGGACCATGACTGGGGCGGGCAGTGCAGGGAGCCAGTCCGTGGGTGAGGGCAAGGAGAGGAGGCAGGCGTCGGACAATGAGGTTGTCCCGCCTGCGTTCTCCCTGCCCTCGCTCAGCTATGGCCTCCCTGGAAGAGCTCCTGGGGCAGCTTCGGGCTGCCGCCGGCAACAGGGGTGAGACTTGGCTCGGGGAGCAAGTGGAGGGGCTGCTCCAGAACGCCCCTCCACCTTCACCGCCGAGACCAGCCGCAGCGCCCCGGCGGCGGCCTAGGAGGGCCAGACCGCCCGAGCGCTTGAGCCCCGACCTAGCGCCACGGGCACGGCGCAATAGGAGTCCCTCCGGGGCCCCTCCAGGCCGGGCTCCTCGCCCCACCGAACGGGGGCGCAGGTCCCGGCCTGGGAGGAATCCGACTGGGCGACCGTGCCCCGCGGGCGCGACGGGTGGCCGCGTGGGTAGTAGAACGGCCCCCGCCGCACCCAGCCTTCCCCAGCCACGTGGTGCACAGCCTTCGGTCCCTTCCTGTGATGTTCCGACGGGAGGGCGACCTGATCAGCTATCTCAAGGCTTCCCGGAGCTCTTGGTACCGAGTCAAGCCGGTGGTGTGTCGAACAGCGGGCAGCAAGGCGCTGGCCTTTACCTTCATGCGGCTCATTCCAGGCCTGAGCTACATCCCACGCCCTCCAGAGGTCACGCAGGTGCAAGTCAGATGCCCGGATCATCCACCTCCTGCTGCAGCTGCCGTCATGAAGACCCACAGCCGTCCCCTGCGGCAAGCATCCTCCTCTACAGCGAATCGGGTCCACAGGATTCCGGAATTCCGACTGGCGGTAACACAGCACCTGCGCAGTCCGGTGAATGTCCATCTCTGTCTTGTCCGTTTCCCCCTATGTTTATGTCTCAGGGTATAGCGAATGAACCGGTAGTATCTCCAGCAAGTAGCGGTTTAGCTGGGGAAGGGATTAGGGAACTCTTAGGTAGTGTAAGGGATTTGCTGGCTAGGTGTGAACAGAGTGTAGGTGGCTCCCCGGTGTCGGCGTGGGTTCCCCTGGCGCAGCCCATTGTCGCGGCGGTGTCTACGGCAGTGGGAGGGGCGACGGGGGTGACGGTGTCAGTCCAAACTGAGAAGGAAAAGGTGGATTCGGTTTGTTTAGACGATAGGGCCCGAGGGGAAGTTTATGTTTGTTTCGAAGGCCCGCTGGGGGGCGCATTTGAAGAAGGAGGTCAAGGAAAAGATCTGGAAGGATGAATATGTGGAGATCTTTTCCTTGCTTCCTTTGGCTAAGGGCTATAGGGCTGTGGTTGAGAGTGATGGCGCCGGCACGTTTCGGGCAGCCCTTTCCCGGGTCGGCCGGGGGAGCCGGCCAGGGAGGTACAGGTGGGTTTCCAGGGGGTTCGGGCCAGCAGACATCACAGCGTTTTGGGTCATGCTGGCAGTTTAATGAAGGCCTGTGCAGGTTCGGGTTGGGATGTAAATTTAAACATGCGTGCTCTTTCTGCGGAAGGCGCGTCGCATGGGGCATCCCGGTGTTTGCGCAAGCTAAAAGGAAGGGGGGCTCCAGCGGGTGGGCAAGGGCAGGACTCCGGTGAGCCTGGAAGCAATGCTTCCGTACCTAAATAAATACGGGGACGGGGTGGCAGTCCGTTTTTTGTTGGAAGGTTTTCGGGACGGTTTTAGAATCCCCCCCCCCCCAAGCATGTTGTTCCCTTTACAATAAAAAATTTGAGGTCTGTGCTAGAGCATAGAGAAGTGGTGAGTAAAAAATTAGCCAAGGAGGTGGGCTTAGGCCGCATGGCAGGCCCCTTCCCGACGCCGCCACTTGAGGATCTCATAGTATCCCCGTTGGGGGTTGTCCCCAAAAAAGAGCCGAATCAGTTTCGGCTAATTCATCACCTGTCGTATCCAAAGGGGGCGTCGGTCAATGATGGGATAGCGCCGGAACTGTGTTCCGTCATGTATACTTCATTTGACGCGGCCGTTCATTGGCTGCGGCGGAGTGGTCCTGGGGCCTTTATGGCCAAGACAGACATAGAGGCAGCCTTTCGGCTCATGCCAGTGCACCCGGATAGTATTCGATTGTTAGATTGTTTTTGGGGAGGGAGTTATTATGTAGACCGGTGTTTACCTATGGGCTGCTCGATCTCGTGCTCGTATTTCGAGACCTTTAGTTCTCTTTTGGAAACCGTTATTCGGGACGTGTCCGGTGTTGACTCTGTGATTCATTACCTGGACGACTTCCTGTGTTTAGGCCCTGCTGGGTCCGGGGTCTGCGCTGCCCTGTTGGCCACGACCCAGTGGGTGGCAAAGAAATTTGGCGTTCCTTTGGCGCCAGAAAAGACTGAGGGTCCGTGCACTAGGTTGAGTTTTTTGGGTATTGAGTTAGACTCGGTAGCTACGGAATTCCGCTTGCCTAGTGACAAATTGATTGATTTAAGGGAACAGGTTATTAGGGCAAGACACCTTAGGACGATACCGCTGAGGGATTTGCAGTCGGCCCTGGGTAAGCTGAATTTTGCCTGTAGGGTCATGCCCATGGGTAGGGTTTTTTGTCGCCGTTTGGCGAGGGCTACGGTGGGGGTGTCTAACCCGCGCCATTTTGTGTGTTTGACTGCGGAGCATAGGGAGGATTTACAGGTATGGGCGTCGTTTCTGGAACAATATAACGGGCGCTCATTGTTGCAGGGGGAGTTAGTGGATGTATTTGATTGTGAGTTGTTTACCGACGCGGCAGGCGGGGTGGGTTTTGGGGGCGTATTATGGGGGTAAGTGGTGTGCAGCTCCTTGGCCCAAAGCATGGTTTGAATTAGGCCTTACGCGCAATCTCACCTTGTTGGAGTTGTTCCCTATAGTGGTAGCGGTGTCCATATGGGGTGAAGCGTTTAAAGACCGGAAAGTTCGTTTCCAATGTGACAACCAATCGGTGGTGTCGGCCATTAACAATACTACAGCTTCTTCACCCCCTGTAGTTAGGTTGCTGCGTAGACTTGTGTTGTGCTGTCTTTGTCTGAATGCGTGGGTGGTAGCGGTTCATGTCCCGGGGGTCAAGAATGACCTCGCTGACGCGTTGTCTCGTTTCCAGTGGGACCGATTCCGTTCGCTGGCTCCGGAGGCCGAGAGGGAGGGAAGGCCGTGTCCCTCGGACTTATGGAACTTGGTCTACGAGATGCCGGGTCCTTAATACGGGCGTCGTTGGCTCCAGGGACTTGGAAGCGGTATGAGAAGGCGTGGTCTATATGGGAGGCCTGGGTACAGCGCCTTGGGCAAGTCTGTGGCGGGAGGACAGGGTAGGTGTGCTATTACAATTGCTGGGTCAGTGGTCTTCTGAGGGTTGTTCCGTGTCAAAGGTGGATGGGTTTATAGCGGGTCTTTCATTTGGTTTTCAATTCAAGGGAATGCTTGATGTCACAAAGCATTTTTTAGTGAAGAGGGCGCTGAGGGGTTTTAGGAGGGGTCGGAAGTGCTTGGATGGAAGACGACCGGTGACTTTTAAGCTTTTAGAAAGCCTGGGCGTGGAATTGGGTAGTTGTTGTAACTCGAGTTATGAGATTGCACTTTTTCGTTTTGCTTTTTCCTTGGCATTTTTCGGTGCTTTTAGAGTGGGAGAGTTGGTGGATGGAGGTTTAGAAATTTGGATACGTCGCTCTAAGACAGACCAAGGGGGTAGGGGAAGGATGCTTCGACTGGGGCCAGTGGTGGGCTCTTCTATGTGTCCTTTGCATTGTTGGGCTGTTTTTCGTAGCGTGGGAGGTCCCTCTGATCCTGGCCCTCTTCTCTGACACCAGGACGGGTCTTTCCTCTCTAGATTTCAGTTCATCTCGATTTTTAGGCGGTGCCTCCGGGCGGCCGGGCGGGATGATAGCTCTTACGCCCCACATTCGTTCCAGATAGGGGCAGCTACGGAGGCGGCAGGTTGGGGGTTGAGTCCAGAAGTCGTCCGGAGGATTGGGAGATGGGAATCCGATAGGTACCGTCTGTACGTGCGCCCTCAGTTATCGGAGATGTAACCTGTGTTAGTTGACTGTTGTGCCTTGTGTTTTTCCTTGTAGCTCGGGATTCCTGCCTTGTTTGGATCTTCGGTCACTCTTATGTGTTTTGGGGTGCGCGGAGGTCTGATGTGCGCAGGGACGGCCGGCAGCTTGGCATTCCCCGAGAAATCGCAATCGTGCATTGGATCGGGATCAGAGGTATGGTTTGGGGCAGGGTACTGCCGGAGCTGAACAAGTTTGCGAGGCTGGACCGGGCCCCTGATGTGTTGGTCATTCATGCAGGTGGGAATGACCTTGGTGTCCGCCCTTTCCGGGAAATAATTAGAGACATCAAGTACGATTTGCTGCGTTTGTGGTCACTGTTCCTGGGGTTGATACTTGTGTGGTCAGATATTGTGCCTAGAAGATCATGGCGATCGGCCAGGTCGGTAGATAAGTTGAACAAGGCCAGGGTCAAGGTCAATCGGGCGGTGGCGGGGTTTGTTGCCAGGAATGGGGGTGTGTGCATTCAGCATAGGGAGCTGGAATCGGGGGAAGGGGAGTTTTGGTTAAGGGATGGGGTGCATTTGAATGCAGTTGGCATCGACCTGTGGTCACTGGGCTTACAAGAAGGCGTAGAGAGGGCCCTGGAATTATGGCGGGTCTCTCACGCTTAAAGTTTTAAGGCGTGATCGCTGTGGCGGGCAGGGTCCTTGGAGTTGGTGGTTCAGTGGATTTCGGGAGGGAGGAGTTAATGGTGGGCTCCACCCTCCCGTGTCACAGTTCATTAGTGATTTGGTGGCTTGCCTGGCGTGGTGGGGGACGGTTACAGGGTTCAATGCCCTGTGAACTGGTATGTGGTAATGGGGTCATCTTACAATCATGGTGCCGCTGAGCCGGTGGTATGGCTAGCGGTAAGTTTATGTGGTAATGCCAGGATTGAACTCGTGTTGGTTAGTAGCTCCAAGGACTCGGGCCCTGTTTTTTCCTGTACTTTACGGGTATTCTTAGGTTACGGTTATTTATGGTATTTATAAAGTTAATATACTGTATTTGAATATGTTTTATATGTTAATTATTTAATAAACACGGCTGCTGTGGCCGATTTTATCCAACTCCTGTCTTTGTGTTTGTTTTGCGGAATGGGTGTGGGGAATATGAGAGGAATACAGAAGGGGATACGGCCAGGCAGCGGTGAATAAGTAGGTAAGAAATACGACACCTGCTAATCTGCATTGCCTAGTCAAGAGGGACCGCAGCGACGTCAGTAACGCGGAGGGACCATGACTGGGGCGGGAAGTGCAGGGAGCCAGTCCGAGGGTGGGGGCAAGGAGAGGAGGGGGCGGACCTTCGCGGGACCACTTTTGTAATAGCGGTAAGCCCGCGAAGCACCATTCCAGGCAGGAGTCGGACAAGTGAGATTGTCCCGCCCTCCCTCCCTTGTTAAAAGAACGGGTGCGTTATATGAAAAAAAAAAAAAAAAATTTGGTTCGGAGTCACGGTGGCCAGACGGGCAGGGTCCTTGGAGTTGGTGGTTCAGTGGATTTCGGGAGGGGGAGTTAATGGTGGCCTCCACCCTCCCGTGTCACAGTTCATTAGTAATTTGGTGGCTTACCTGGTGTGGTGGAGGACGGTTACAGGGTTCAATGCCCTGTGAACTGATATGTGGTAATGGGGTCATCTTACAATCATGGTGCCACTGAGCCGGTGGTACGGCTAGCGGTAAGTTTATGTGGTAACGCCAGGATTGAACTCGTGTTGGTTAGTAGCTCCAAGGACTCGGGCCCTGTTTTTCCCTGTATTTTACGGGTATTCTTCGGTTACGGTTATTTATGGTATTTATAAAGTTAATATATTTGAATATGTTTTATATGTTAATTGTTTAATAAACACGGCTGCTGTGGCCGATTTTATCCAACTCCTGTCTTTGTGTTTGTTTTGCGGAATGGGTGTGGGGAATATGAGAGGAGTACAGGAGGGGATACGGCCAGGCAGCGGTGAATAAGTAGGTAAGAAATACGGCACCTGCTAATCTGCATTGCCTAGTCATGCCCATGTGATATACTTGATATACACAAATACCCCTAAACACTGACTGAGTATATGTGGTATATTAAGTATATCCCATGTTCACCAAAACACACATATATGTATTCAACAATGGAAAGAACATCTTCTTCTTCTTTCACTTTGTCCTGAGACAAACATTCCTCTGAACATTCCATTCACACATACAAATACACTCTGGAGCTCCAGGGAAAAGGAAAAGCACAAAAATTCCAAGAAGCACTCACATAGCACTAAACCAGCAAACCATTCACACAATGCTACATGCAGAACACATTAACCCTTTAGCTGGACTGTGAGTGGGTGATCACTATACACTCCCTTACACTGCGGAGAATATACAGACATTAGAGAACACCCTACACTCTATACCAGGGGTGTCAAACTCATTTTCACCAGGGGACACTTCAGCCTCACGGGGTACCTTGAAGGGCCAAGATTATTTTACATGTGTATAAAAGTAACTTCTTCTTAACAGTTAAGCGAGCTATTAGACAGCGTATAATATAAACAGGCGCCATAGCCCCTATTTATAGCACCCCATTTACACACACTATAATGTTCCACAGCAGTTCCTGCACACTGTATTATGACTCGCAGCTGCCCCTGCACACGGTATTATGCTCCATATTGGCCCCTGCACATGGTATGATGCTCCATATTGGACCCTGCACTGGTATTATGCTCCATAGTGGCCCCTGCACTTGTATTATGCCCCACAGTGGTCCCTGCACAGGGTATTATGCCCCATAGTGGCCAAACCATGAACTATTATTATACGCCGGGGTCTTTTCACGGAGACCCAGGGGAGAATACAAACATAAAAACCAGTGTTACTTACCTATCCTGGACACCAATGCACTCCTTTCAGCTTTTGGCTCTGTTTAATTGCGCACACACGTCACGTGATCAGGCCGGCGACGGGACCTGATGACCTCACCAGAGGCCTCAAGCCTGCTTGGAGTAACACCGATCGCAGGAGAGGTAAGTAGGATATGTTTTTATGTTCCCTCACCTCCCCTGGGCCCCCGATTATTATACTCTGGGGTCTGAAAAGACCCCGGAGTATAATAATACTGTAGTAGTATTTGAGGCCCGCGGCCTCACTTACCGATGCCTGCGGCCTCACTTACCGATGCCCGCGGCTGCTCACAGCGGCATCCACTTCCCTTTCTGCGTCCCATAGCAGAAGGGGAAGCGGAGGCGGCCACGAACAGATGCGGGGCAGGTAAATAAATACGTCTGCGCTGAGAAGCGACGTCTCTTAAACCAGCCCAGGAAATGCCCCGTTCAGCTTTGTTTTTTTTTTTTAAAGCGGCCTGTCCTGGGTTGGTTTACATTGGATAGAAAAATGCCGCCCCCCAGACAGTGAGGAACAGTGCAGCCTGAGGCAATAAAGATGGCGGCCGCCCAGGGATGCACCGCTAATGAGGTGAAGTGAGGCGGCCGCCATCTTTATTGCTCTTGTATTGCGTGAGGCCGGGCTGGATAACAGAAGGCAGCAGGCCGGATTCGGCCCGCGGGCCTTGTGTTTGACACCTGTGCTCTATACCATCTCACCAGCAGTAACTTCCCCACATCTGTGTCCTGGCACCCTGCTAGCTAGGAAATCCATGAACACTTAGATTCTTATCTCTGCATACTAGTTATCATGGGACTTCACTCTCTCTCAATACTTTACCATACAGCTTTCTGCTATTTGTCTTGTATCTGAATCTTCTCTCTCTTCTCTCCTGCAGTTTCTACTTTCTGGATACAAGATTCATACAGCTTTACAGTATATAAGTTTCATAAGCAAAATGTTACAGTGACTTTGCCTGCAAAGTGATGAAGTCAATGACAACAATAACAAACACATTACATGTACGTCCAATTGTCTAGGATTCCAACACACAACTAGACAAATTGGGGGTCAGTTACCACTATACACCTAGGATTCCAGCCGAGACTACCAAACAATGGCCCCTACAGTTTTTATTGTACCTATAGTGGGTGAAGGACTGAGTGGTCAGCTTGTAACATGACCATTTATGGTACAGAAATTTAAAGAAATGCTTATTTACTGATCAGTATAGAGTGACCAGTATAGTATACAAACTACAGCCTATAGATGTGCAACAAGAAATACATATAGACTGATCCGTAAGACATTAACCTTGTCATATCACATCGATAAGACACTATTATTTTGTGAAAAAAACATGTCCTATTACAGATTTCACTTCCAACTCTATCCCAACAAGTTCTGACAGAAACAAACCTATGGACCACTTTGTACGTATATGGGACGAAACAAATCTTCTGCGGTTCACCCATCTTTAATTTTAACCCAATTTTGGTCCCACATAGTAGTTTGCAGTTGTTGTGTTTTCTCATCTCAGCACTGCAGTAAGCAATTGCCTTGCCTCATGTACAATCTTAAGGCAGAATAGCGGTATTAGTAGAATTTTTTTGTGCATGTCCCTACCTAAAAAAAAAGAGGACATGGCTTATGAAACCCCACCCCAAAGTGGTCAGTTCCTCTAGTTTTCAAGGTGGTTCTGACCAGTACGGGGGTGATATACTGCCAAACTATGTTATGTTTTGTTCTGGAATTGTGTACATGCAGAAGGACCTCTAAGATCACATGGTCCTCTGGAAGGTCCTTGAGTCAGGATGACAGTAGTGCAGAGTGAGTACATGTAGAGAGTGCTGCGGCTCAGAGAAGTGGGGTCTGATATATGTGGTGGAGCAGGCTGGCCACCAAGTATCTCCGTGTAAGAGAAATATCATAGTGTCACAGTCGGGAAGTCGGCCACACACCGGAGTGGTGATAAAGTGGCAGGGCCAGGCACAGTTCACACCAGCAACCTCGTACTAAAGGTCTCAGCACTGACAATAATTCTTGTAAGCCCCAGGAATGAGCTGACCAGCTGCTAGAATCAGGACAGGATATGAGGGTGGTTTTATGGAGAGGTTTCTTCTATATAGTAGAAGACGGATTGTTAAGCTACTTTTAGTTATATGTCAGTACTGTATTTGTGACTTCTTGTTGCGTTGCCGTCACTGAGAGCTGCCGATTCTGTCCATTGTACTACATCTGGTGCAGGTGATTTCGGCCACTGCTTCGGTGTAATTTCCGGCCATCCTCCGGGTCATCTTACAATCTTATACTACTTGTCTGAATCTATGGGACGGCAACTGTATTGGATCGAGCTAAATCAGTTTATTCCCTGGCTCGTGTTATTCATGCTTGGAAGGTTTGGCTTCTTTTATTCACATTACCAGCTAATCCTAGGGGGTCCCCAGTTTCACTAAGGTCAGGGCATCTTTGGGGTACATCTGGCTTCATCCCTGGCTGGTGAGAATCTATACTGAGATGTCTCTACATAGGGTCTACAAACAATGGTGCTTGTCCCAGGGGGGGGTTTGGGGGGGGGGGGGGGAAAGGGGGGGGGAACCAAGGGCCCCCGGGCTGGTTGTGGGGAGGGGGCACTGTGATGAACCGACCCTCAGTTTTATATCTTTCTTGGAAGTGTGTTTTACTTGCTTAGGTCAGTCCTTCCCCCACTTGGAATGCGGTGCTTTAGTGGAGTCCACATTGCTGGACGATAGGCTTCACTGGTTTTATGTGTGTTCATTGGAGATGGCTTGCTATAGCCAGGCACTTTTATTATCCCTGGCCAGATGGGATGGGGGATAGCAAGCCTTAACTTCACCCTTCTCTCCGAGGGTTCTGCAAAGGTGGGAGAAGGGGGGCTGCCTGGGTGCAAGGGGTGGGTGGAGCACTATGCTGTGGGCAGACCTGGATTCTGGGGTCATTCAGCAAAGAGGCAGTAAGGAGCTCTGATCTGGGAGAAGATGAGAGGGCCTGCCCTACTGAGGAATGCTTTGAGGGCCTAGTTCTGGACAGCATGTAGAAGGATTGTTTTATGCAACTTGCTTAAGCTTGCGCCCTAGGCCCAAAACTCTGCTGTGGCCTAGAGAAACGGACTACAAGTTCATTGTGCTGAGCATGGAAGAGAGACAGCTAGGACAAAGCTGTGTGCTCAGGTATCTTTTCTAAACTTTTATTTCCCTTTTACTTTGTTTTGTATGGTATCATCGCTCTTTTGCTTGTATGTTTATGCTTGATCATATTAATATTGTATATTTCTGTATATGCTATTAATCCATATCGACCCAATTGGGTTATTAAACATATAAAATTTATATCGCTCATTTCATTTTATCCTATGACCCGGTCTACTCACGGTGTGTGAGTGGGAGGTTAAGAAAGAAGTTTGATCGCAGGCGTGCCAGGCGGCTGGGCGAGGCGATATTCTTCACAGGCACCCAGGGCCGGTTTTAGACAAAGTGGGGCCCTAGGCAAAAATTAAAAGCGGGGCCCCAAATGCTGATATGCAAACAACATCATCGTCTTCCAGTGACAACCGCTATAATAACGCCTTCTTTCTGCCAACAAAAAAATAAGAACAAGCCCCATTTACCATACACAATTCAAATGAGCACCTTTGTACCACCTATTAGATTTTTGCACCCAGTCATCAGTTATTATAGCGCCTCCTTATAAATAATAGTCCCTGCTTATAAATAATATTACACCCATATCAGTAATAGCTCCCTTATAAATGATAGTGTCCTGTTTCAGTAATATTCCCCCTTATCAATAACAGTCACCCCGTAAAAATAATACTGCTCCCTTAAAAATAATAGCCCCCTCATAAATAATAGTTACCCTTATAAATAATAGTCCCCATTATCACTAAAAGCCCCCTTTATAAATAAGCCCACTTAACAATTATACCCCCCTTATACTTAAGTTTCCCAATTATATATAGTAACCCACCCTTATATATAATAGTTCTCCGTTATACAGTGTCGGACTGAAGGGCCTTAGGCCCACCAGAGGAACTTGTTCTGGGGCCCCACCCAACAGCTTCCTGCTAATAGCCTACACCACGGCTCCTTCACTGAGGTCTTACATATGTGCTGACTATCTGGTGTTACTGAGTATGTTCCCCGTATAGTCAGCCCCTATAGTACTGTGCAGGCCCCAATAACTCCATGGCCGGTTCATGCACAGTACTGTATGGGGAATGACATGGCCATGGAGCACTACACATATGTGCAAGATTATAGTGAGGGAGCTGTGATGCAGACATAGCACACAGGGCTGCCAGCAGGAATTGTGAGCCCCCCCACAGTATAATGCTCTACATGGTATATAATGCTCCACAGTATAAAATGCTCTCCTGAGCCCTCCAGTTTCCCCACATGGTATATAATGCTCCACAGTGACCCCACACAGTATAAAATGCTCCCCTGAGCCCCCCATTGTGGTCCCACATGGTTTGTAAGGCTCCACACAGTATAATACTCCACAGTGGCCCACACAGTATACTACCCCTTAGTGGCCCCAGACAGTACAATATGCTCCCCAGCAGCCCCACACAATATAATATGCTCCATACAGTATAATATGCACCCCACAATGCCCCCCCAGTATAATGCTCCACAGTGGCCTAACACAGTATAACATGCTCCATAATGACCTCCACACAGTATAATATACTCCCCAGAGGGGTTCCCCCAGTATAATGCTCCACAGTGGTCCCCCACAGTATAATATGTTCCCCACAGTCCCCCCCAGTATAATGCTCTACAATGGACCTACAGAGTATAATATGCTCCCGAAAATCCCCACACAATATAATACACTCCACAGTGGCCCCACACAGTATAACAGGCTCCCCACACTGTCCATTCCCCCAGTATAAAGCTCCACAGTGGCCCATAGTATAATATGCTCCCCAGAGGGTCCCCGCTAGTATAATGCTCCACAGTGCCCCTCCAGTATTTTGCTCCACAGTGGCCCCACGCAATATATTATGCTCCCCAGAGCGTCCCCCCAGTATAATGTTCCACAGTAGGCCCCAAACAGTATAATATGCTCCCCAGAGGGCCCCCTAGTATAATACTCATTAGTCCCCCCCAAATAATGCCCCACAGTGGCGCCACACAATATAATATGCTCTGCTGATGCCCCCCCCAGAATAATGCTCCACAGTGACCCCACTCAGTATAACATGCTCCAGAATGGCCTCCACACAGTATAATATACTGCCCAGAGAGGTTTCCCCAGTATAATACTCACAGTGGCCCAAAACAGTATAATATGCTCTCCAGAGCCCCCCCAGTATAATGCTCCACAGTGGCCCAAAACAGTATAACATGCTCTCCTTAGACCCCCCCCCAGTATAATGCTCCAGGGTGGCCCCGCACAGTATAATATACTGGGGGGCCCCTCTGGAGAGCATATTATACTGTGTGGGGCCACAGTGGAGCATTATACTAGGGTGGGGCTCTGGAGAGCATATTATACTGTGTGGGGCCACTGTGGAGCATTATACTGGGGAGAGGGCCCTCTGGAGAACATGTTATATTCTGCGGGGCCTCTATGGAGTACAGTAATACCTCGTACATTCGCGAGGTTAGGTTACAGAGCGGGTCGCGGATCGCGAGGAATCGCGAATGTTTGGTACAAGCGCTTAGAAGCGCTTACAATGCCTATTTCTAATGTTTAACCCCTAAATATCAATAAACTTTACCCTACAGTACTGTACAGTATACTAAAGTATACTGTACAGTACTGTATATTAATACAGTCATTCATTTTTCTTATACACTCACAGTAAAATGAAACTAATTACCGGGTACGTAACGAACAGGACGCTACTACCCAATAGCGAAGGTGTTTTTTTTTATTAAATTTCACAGATCTGAGAAAAAAAGAGCAAAATCTATATATGTTAGCTGCCAAAAAAATATCGCAAATCTGTGAATTCGCAAATTCGGAAACGCGAGTGTACGAGGTATTACTGTATTATAAAGTGGGGGGGCTCTGGAGAGCATGTTATATTCTGTGGGGCCACTTTGGAGCATTATACTGGGGGGGCCCTCTGGAGAGCATAATGCTCCAAAGTGGCCCCACAGAATATAACATTATCTCCAGAGGCCCCACAGAATATAACATGCTATCCAGAGGGGCCCCTTCCCCAGTATAATGCTCCACAGTGGCCCCACACAGTATAATATGCTATCCAGAGGGGGCCCCCCAGTATTATATGCTATCCAGAGGGGGCCCCCAGTATAATGCTCCGCAAGGGCCCTACAGTGCTATTATTATATTATATTCTGGGGTCTCTTCAGACCCCAGAGTATAATAATCGAAGGCCAGGGGTAAGTAAGGTAAAATAACAAACAGTTATACTCACCTTGTCTTACCTCTGCTGGGCCTCCTCGCGCTGCTCCGCTATGCCCGCCGGCGACCGCTTCTTCTTCTCTGCGGCTGACGTCACGTGTTGTGGACGTCACCTCTGAGGCCTGTGATTGGGCCTCAGCGATTACGTGAGGCACGCTCCATGTGACCACTGAGGCCAGGCCTCAGCACCTCAGCAGTGATGTCCGGAACACCAGAAGATGACGTCGGACGCCAAGGACAGGTGAGTAAAAATGTTTGTTATTTTTACTCACCTCGGAAAGGGGCCCTGCAGTCCCTTTCTGTTAGTGCTTTGGCCGGGCCTGACTCCGGGATCCGGAGTCATCAGGTTCCGGATCCCGGGGGCCCCTTTGGGGACGGGGCCCTGGGCAATTGCCCAGTTTGCCCCCCCCTAACGCCGGCCCTGGGGGCACCTACAGGAAACTTTTATGTATTAGGATACAGAGTAAGGGCAATAAATTGGGTGAAGTCTGGAAGGTTTGGGTGACCTTTTACATCTCATTATTCAGGCCTTTCCTGTTCTCCTCCCCTTCTCTGTCCTGCCCCCTCCTCATTTCGTTCTGGTGCACTGTGTGCTTTGTATTATCTGTAATGTTTGTATCGCTCTCACAATGACTCAGCAGAAGCCGCACATTATATAATCCAGCAGTGTGAGCTGTGAGCAGAGACTACACACCAGCTCCTGGAGGCGACACGACCCAGAGCAACGGACAGACAAGTAAGGTGGCATCTTCTCATGGACTCGCTCTGCTGGTTTGATACTTATATTACTTCTTAGACTATGTTCACATCATGCAGAGTCCATCTGAAATTGTTGAAAAAATCTCCTGTAAACCAAACTTTTTCATCCAGAACAAAACCAGTGAATCCCTGACGGAGCCCTCTATAGTCAGTGGGGCCCCTCAGGATCCATTGTTGTCAGATCTTAGACTGTCTTTACTGCTTACTCCAGTCTTCTGGTCTACCATGGAGATATGAACACACCCTTAATTTCATTGAGATAATTATGATCAGCAAATGAATAGATTACAGTAACAGCGCCACTCTCCTCCATAGGCTGTGCCTGGTACTGTAGTGTAAGGGAAGCCGTATACATTAGACCTCATGCACTCGGCCGAGTGTTTGTCTGATTTGGGGCCGAGATTGCAGCTTAGGGCCCTCGGATGATACTTGGAGTAACATCAGAGAGTCCTCCGAGGGCTTTCCATGATGTACTTACCTCTATGGGGCTTCTGATCACAGTTTTCAGTATAAATACACACTGAGGTTTTCCCAGGTACATTTGTACATTGTGTGAACATACCCCTAGAGGCGGAATGAGCCATATTGATCCCATCCATGGGATTTATTCTCCTGTACTATCCTTTATGATGTAGGGGCAATGAATGGGCGCAGTAGAGGATTTTCATGGGGGGATAACCATGTTGTGTTTAATCATTCTGCAAAATGTGGTGACAGCGCGACATCATGGGGGAGAGCGGACAGGTCCGGGCACAGCAGAATCCTGAGTCCACCAGGCTATGGGTAATAATACATATGTGATGTGGGCACAAAAAGGGGTGTGACCGTTAGATTAAGTGTCCATGTCACATGTCTCTAAAAGAGGGTTTGGCTCTAGGAAAAGTAGGTGTGGCCATATGAAAATGTTTGCATCCTGCTTCACGCACCAAGTCTCCTGGAGGACGACGCCTAACAGTTACTAAGTAAGGTTATAAAGCAGATTCCTCCTTTATCAGTGTCGTCTTCATCACATAGGGCCCCAAAGCAATGACATAACATAGGGCCCCCTTCTGGTGATGGTTAATACTACTACACCCCTTAGCATCTGGGACAGAAGGGTTTGGGGCTTGTTTGCCCCTATCTGCACTTTATGATATTTAAGCTAAGGGGGGATCTCAGCACCCATTAAGGGCCCCTGCTCTCCAGGGCCCTCTAGTGGCTGTATATGGTATATACACCCTTGGATAAGAAATCCTTTTAACCTTTTCTTTTTCCTCTTTCCTAGTGAGTGGATATGTTATAACCTATTTCCCACTAAGGGGTAAGTAAGTGAACCCTATGTAATATTATTTAGTCATATATACACACTCAGGCTGTTCTTTATTCTACATCTTGCATTTTGCCTAAAGTTCTTGCTCCTACCTATATGTATATGTTGTCAGTAGAGGGAGGGGAGTAAGCCGATACCAGACATGTGTCACTTCCAGACATCTCTGGCAACATCTTATCTTCCCCAAGAAAAGCATCAGGCACTGAAATGTGACCTGCCCAGTCCTTCCTTCCTTTGATATTATCTGTCAGTGAAAACTCAGGAGACCCCCATATACATAAAATAGTGGGGCCTATTCTCTGCCCCCTGTACAGCAACCCCCATTGTCTATCTCTCTTCTGTCCTTGTAGTTGCACATTGGCATTACTGAGATGAAATGCCCCATCTAGACTGTGCCCTATAAACTGGCATGGTCATATAAGCAGGACATCATACAGCGCCACTAATATCAGACATGTCCCATGTAAATGCAGCCTTATGATTGTTCAGTTTTGCCTTGTATTATTGGGTCTGATTTTTTTCCATAGAAACAGCGCCACACATGCACATTGGCTGCATTTGGTATTGCAATGAATGAAACTGAGCTGCAGTGCCAGACACAAATCATGGAGCATTTCTGAAAAAAAAAAAAAAGATCAATTTCTTAAAATCTAAACACCCCATTTATTATTCTTGTTTTCTTATAAAATGTTTATCTACAGGTAGAGCTGAGATCATACGTCTGCTCCTCAGTGACCAGGGGGCAACATGGGAAGAAGAGGAGGTGCAATTTCCAGACTGGATTACAGGAAATTGTGACCTTAAAAAACAGGCGGTAAGTTCCTGTATTGATAGGGGTGATAACTATATACAGATTATACAGTCACCACTAGGGGGAGCTCACTACATACACATTATACAGCCACCACTAGGGGAAGCTCACTACATTCAGATCATACAGCCACCATTAGGGGAAGTTCAATACATACAGATTATACAGTCACCACTAGGGGGCGCTCACTACATACAGATCATACAGCCACCACTAGGGGGAGCTCACTACATACAGATCATACAGCTACCACTAGGGGGAGATTAATACATACAGATTATACAACCACCATTAGAGGGAGCTCACTACATACAGATTATACAGCCACCACTAGGGAAAGTTCACTACATACAGATTATACAGCCACCACTAGGGAAAGTTCACTACATACAGATTATACAGCCACCACTAGAGGGAGCTCACTACATACAGATTATACAGCCACCACTTGGGAAAGTTCACTACATACAGATCATACAGCCACCACTAGGGGGAGCTCACTACATACAGATTATACAGTCACCACTAGGGGGCGCTCACTACATACAGATTATACAGCCACCACTAGGGGGAGCTCACTACATACAGATCATACAGCTACCACTAGGGAAAGTTCACTACATACAGATCATACAGCCACCACTAGGGGGAGCTCACTACATACAGATTATACAGTCACCACTAGGGGGCGCTCACTACATACAGATTATACAGCCACCACTAGGGGGAGCTCACTACATACAGATCATACAGCTACCACTAGGGGGAGATCAATACATACAGATTATGCAACCACCACTAGAGGGAGCTCACTACATACAGAGTATACAGTCACCACTAGGGGGAGCTCACTACATATAGATTATACAGCCACCACTAGGGGGAGCTCAATACATACAGATCATACAGCCACCACTAGGAGGAGCTCACTACATACAGATTATACAGCCACCACTAGGAAGAGCTCAATACATACAGATCATACAGCCACCACTAGGGGGAGCGCAATACATTCAGATTATACAGCCACCACTAGGGGGAGCTCACTACATACAGATCATACAGTCACCACTAGGGGGAGCTCACTACATACAGATCATACAGCCACCACTAGGGGGAGCTCACTACATACAGATCATACAGCCACCACTAGGGAAAGTTCACTACATACAGATCATACAGCCACCACTAGGGGGAGCTCAATACATACAGATCATACAGCCACCACTAGGGGGAGCTCACTACATACAGATTATTCAGTCACCACTAGGGGGCGCTCACTACATACAGATTATACAGCCACCACTAGGGGGAGCTCACTACATACAGACCATACAGCAACCACTAGGGGGAGCTCACTACATGCAGATTATACAGTCACCGCTAAGGGGCGCTCACTACATACAAATTATACAGCCACCACTAGGGGGAGCTCACTACATACAGATCATACAGCCACCACTAGGGGGAGCTCAATATATACAGATTATACAGTCACCACTAGGGAGAGCTCACTACATGCACATTATACAGCCACCACTAGGGGGAGCTCACTACATACAGATTATACTGTCACTATTAGGAGCAGCACACTACATACAGATTATACAGCATCCACTAGAGAGAGCTCACTACATACAGATTATACAGTCACCACTAGGGGGAGCTCACTACATACAGATCATACAGCTACCACTAGGGGGAGATCAATACATACAGATTATACAGTCACCACTAGGGGAAACTCACTACATATAGATTATACTGTCACTACTAGGAAGAGTTTACTACACCACTACGGGGAGATCACTACATACAGATTATACAGACACCACTACCTGGAGCTCAAACGGATTATACATTCACCACTAGAAGGAGCTCACTACGTACAGATAATACAGTCACCATTAGGAGGAGCTCACTACATACAGATTTTACAATCACCACTAGGAGGAGCTCATTACATACAGATTATAATCTGTATGTAGTGATCTCCCCGTAGTGGTGTAGTAAACTCCTCCTAGTGGTGACTGTATAATCTGTATGTAGTGGGCTCCCCCTAGTGATGACTGTATAATCTGTATGTAGTGAGCGCTCTCTAGTAGTGACAGTATATAGTCAATACTAGATGGTGCTCATGCAGACTGTTTATGCATATATCTCCTTAGTAACACAGTATACGGTCATCATACAAAGCATCCTGTGACTCAGGGGTTAATGGGTCTTTCTATTATCCTTTGGCTCAGTCTTTGGGGTCTCTTGCAGGTTTTTGGTCAGCTGCCAAAGTTTAAAGATGGAGACTTTGTTCTGTACCAGAGTAACAGCATTCTGCGATACCTTGGGCGTAAATATGGTGAGTTTCTGCACATCTGTGATAAAGAGTTAGGGCAGGTTCACATTACCAGTATATAGTGACTGATACAGACGGGGCCCCTGTGTCTGGACTCTGTATTCAGTCTCATGGCATACTTCTCAACTTTGCCAGATTTATCAGGACAGTCTCGGATTCCAGGTCCTGTCCCACTGTCCCGTTGGCTGGAGGTATGTCCTGGCTTCAACTCATCTACATCCACTCCCTGCATCACTATTCCTCCCGTGTGCTGCTCGAGCTGTAGGCGCGATGCGATGACGTCACTCACATAATAGGGGGCATATCATGTTAGGGTGACTTTAGGGGCATTATACTCTGTGGGGGCACAAAGAGATATGGATGGGCAGAGTCAAAATAGAAGTGGGTGGGTAAATTTGCCATGACGCGTGCCACACATTCTGTCCCTCTTTCTCTCTATGGTATACCATTGACGCTTTCTAATGTCATGTTTGTTAGGGTGCGTTCGCATATGTACGGCGCAGTCATCAGTTTAGCTCCGGCGTTGTGCGCACAAGCCGGAGGATAAATGATGCCAGGTCGCATCCCAGTTTTCTATGAGATCTAGTGCAAACTGCATCAGTTTTACCGCTGGAAAGTGCCGGTTCTCTGATGGAGCCGCATCAAAAAACGTTCCCTGCAGCGCCGTGACCTTTAAGCCATGTGTCGCTGTATGCCGACACATCTGCATTTCTGCAGCACTTGGCAGCAGGTAAAATGAAAGTGAAACTTGAGCGTAGGTGCCAGAGGGAAAAAAAGCAGCCGGATATTACCTATGTCGACTTTGTGGATCGAGACCGTGATATATCTTCTCCGTATCTTCCTGACACTTAGTAGCATCCTGTGCAGCCCTGACTTCCCCCCCTCCCCCTCCTCCTCACAAGCAGTGACTCCTCCATCTGATCGGAGTGTGTGTGAGGGGAGACATCCTGTGCGCTCTAAGAGTTTTCACTACTGCCAGACAGAGCTGTACATGAGTTTCCTCCATTTACATTTCACCCAGCAATTCAGCCAAATGTAAATGTATCTTTTGGCTAAAATATGTACAGTATATATGTGTATATTTGTCTACAGTATGTGTCTTATACTGTATACTGTGTGAGTACTGTATCTTTGTAGTCAGGTATGTGTGTGAATATATTATATATGAATGTATGTGTGTGAATATATGGTATCTATCTGTGTTTGCTGTGCAGCGAGGACTGCCTCTGGAACAAGCCCCAGGGTGTCGCTGGACCAAATAGGGTGGGAGGACCAGGTGAGTGTGGGTTTTAGCCTCATGCCAAATGATGCATTTTCGCATCAGTTTTGGCATCAGTTGTAATGACTGAGGGACAAAAAAAGTGATACTGATGCAACTGATATATATGAACCTGCCCTTACTTTCCTGAGGGAAGAAGAACTTGTGCACACAAGACTTCCATTATAAAAGTAACAAACCTGACAGAAGCGTCCATGATGTTTTTTACATTAGAGTCAAAAGGAATGGACAGGAGAGGAGGTCACTGCTACCATTAATGTACATGGCTCTCATGATGGTTAAGAGCAATGGACTGTAATAATGTTAGTGTGAACGCCCCTGTAAAAGTCAACACTGAAATTTTTGGGTATCAAAAATGATGATGAAATATTATTATTATTATTATTATTACTTGTCCTGATATTTACCCCCTATATATGTTATCCTGTCAGGTATTGCTGGGGGCAGTAACCAGGAGAGCGCGCTCATCGACATGGTGAACGATGGTTTGGAGGACCTGAGGTTGAAATTTGTCCGGGCCGTCTTCTATGAGCCTGTACGTATAGACAAAGAAGGAAAGAAATATTCTAATTCTATGACAGATAGATAGATAGATAGATAGATAGATAGATAGATAATGATAGATAGATAATTTGCCTCTTGCCCTTCAGTACCTCAAGGTTTCCTGGTGGCATGAACAGATATTATGTACAGATATTAGAGGGTGCGCTAGAAACCCTTCCCCCCCAATCCTTCACCTCCACCAGCCTGAACTGTTCACACCTGACAGGACGATTTCTATTCATGCTGCTTGCTCCAAATTCTTCTCCTTCATGGTTACATAGTTACATAGTAGATGAGGTTGGATGAAGACATCAGTCCAACCTATAACCCTACAGTGTTGATCCAGAGGAAGCCAAAAAAACCCATGAGGCTTATGCCAATTGCCCCATTTCATGGGAAAAAAATTCCTTCCTGACTCCAATCTGGCAATCAGTATAAAACCCAGGATCAACGTGTCCTTAAAATGTAGAACCCATAACCTATAATATTGTTCTGTTTGAGAAAGGCATCCAGACCCTCTTTGAACTTGCTCAATGAATCCACCATCACCACTTCCTGGGGCTGTTCATACTGTAAAGAATCCTCTTCTATGTTGGTGAAACCTTCTCTTCTGCAGACATAGAGGATTTCCCCTTGTCACTGTCACTGGCCTAGTCGTAGAGGATGTCCCTTGTCACTGTCACTGGCCTAGGTGTAGAGGATGTCCCCTTGTCACTGTCACCAGCCTAGGTGTAGAGGATGTCCCCTTGTCACTGTCACCGGCCAAGGTGTAGAGGATATCCTCTTGTCACTGGCCTAGGTGTAGAGGATGTCCCCTTGTCACTGTCACCGGCCTAGGTGTAGAGGATGTCCCCTTGTCACTGTCACTGGCCTAGGTGTAGAGGATGTCCCCTTGTCACTGTCACCGGCCTAGGTGTAGAGGATGTCCCCTTGTCACTGGTCTAGGTGTAGAGGATGTCCCCTTGTCACTGTCACCGGCCTAGGTGTAGAGGATATCCTCTTGTCACTGGCCTAGGTGTAGAGGATGTCCCCTTGTCACTGTCACCAGCCTAGGTGTAGAGGATGTCCCCTTGTCACTGTCTCTGGCCTAGGGGTAAAAAGATCATTAGAAAGTTCTTTGTGCTGTCCCTTCATGTATTTGTACATTGTTATTAGATCTCCCCGTAGACATCTTTTCTCTAAACTGAATAACCCCAAGTTTGTTAATCTATCGTTGTACTCCAATCCACCCATTCCCCTAATAATTTTGGTTGCCCTTCTCTGCACTCTTTCTAGTTCAGTTCAGTCTTTCTTGTATATTGGGGCCCAGAATTGTGCACAATAGTCTAAGTGTGGCCGTACCAGTGATTTGTATAGAGGCATAACTATGTTCTTGTCATGAGAATCTAGACCTCTTTTGATGCATCCCATAATTTTATTTGCCTTGGCAGCAGCTGCCTGGCACTGGTCACTAAAGGTAAGTTTATTGTCCACCACAATCCCCAAGTCTTTTTCATTGGCAGTTTTACCCAGTAATTTACTATTAAGTACATAATCAGACATTTTATTTTGTCGACCAAAATGCATAACCTTACATTTGTCAATATTAAACTTCATTTGCCAAGTCTCGGCCCCCCATGCTTCCAGCTTCCTTAAATCCCCTTGTAATATTCTATTATCCTCATTTTTGATTACCTTACAAAGTTTAGTATCATCTGCAAATATGGACATCCTACTCTGTAAACCCTCTACCAGGTCATTAATAAAGATATTAAACAGGAGAGGGCCCAATACTGACCCCTGTGGCACCCCACTGGTGACTGTGACCCTCCAATACTGACCCCTGTGGCACCCCACTGGTGACTGTGACCCAGTCTGAATATTTACCATTAATAAGCACCCTCTGTTTCCTATCAGTGAGCCAGTTGCGAACCCAAATGCATATGTTTTCCCCCAGTCCCAACATTCTCATTTTGCATACCAACCTTTTATGTGGTACAGTATCAAAAGCCTTTGAAAAGTCCAGATACACCACGTCCACTGCATTACCCATGTCCAGATACACCACGTCTGCTGCATTACCCATGTCCAGATACACCACATCCGCTGCATTACCCATGTCCAGATACACCACGTCCACTGCATTACTCATGTCCAGATACACCATGTCCACTGCATTACCCATATCCAGATACACCACGTCCGCTGCATTACCCATATCCAGATACACCACGTCCACTGCATTACCCATGTCCAGTCTAGAACTTACCTCTTCGTAGAAGCTGATCCATCAGCAGAAATCTGGATCCACCTGACCAGGCCATGTTTATCAGCAGGTTATAGAGCAGGAGGAGCTGAGCAGATTGATATATAGTTTTTTGAGTAATAAATCTGTAAAACTTGAATTTTAAATTATTGAAATCTTAGTTTTTTCTGTGATTAAGAATCCAGTGTGCGGAGTATATTTACATAAATGGCTGCCAGTCACTCAGCAGCACCGCCCACTAGACCTATAAACCCAAAGTTAGGTGAGATTTCTACTGAACATTTATCTACTAAACTATATATCAATCTGTTTAGATCCTCCAGCTCTACAACATGCTTCCTGCATATAGTGGCAGGTCACCCCAGCCCTGCAGATAGATAGGTTAGTGTCACCAGAACCAGCATATCACCCCAGCCCTGCAGATAGATAGGTTAGTGTCACCAGAACCAGCATATCACCCCAGCCCTGCAGATAGATAGGTTAGTGTCACCAGAACCAGCATATCACCCCAGACCTGCAGATAGATAGGTTAGTGTCACCAGAACCAGCATATCACCCCAGCCCTGCAGATAGATAGGTTACTGTCACCAGAATCAAATAGTGTTTTTCACTTGTGAATCACTGCCTCCATTGCGGTGACATCACCATTTTTGTCAATATGCAAATGATCTCTTTGGATCAAACCTTTGTTGCTCTAATTTAAGAGCTAATCGCTAATTTACATATTGAGAAAAAAAAGTGAAGGTAGTGATTTACAAAGGGAAACACCTTCTGATTTTGAAGAACCTATCTATCTGCAGGGCTGAGGTGCAGATAATATACCCCCCCATAATGAATAATATCCCCAAGTGCATCTTTAAATTAATAACTCAAATATCACAAAGTTTCTTATATTCGCTTGTGCTATTCATTCCTGCAAAGTTTGTTGAAATATTAGTAGTGACCATATAAATATTAATGGCCTTTCCATACATTAGGCCATCAATGAGCAAAAAGAATAGACCAGGACTGAGTTGCCTGTACGGACACACCACTCTGCCTGTGTAAAAAAAAAAGAAGCTCTAATAGACCTGCATTATTAGACATTGTGGGAGAAGGAGCAGAGAGGAGGTCAGTGCTCAGGATGGGAGCACATAACTTCACAATAAAGCTGTCGGGAAGTAATTCAGTAACATTTAGCGATGAGTTAAACTGGTTTCAACCCAAATGTTTTGATTTTTAACAAAACCAAAACTTTTGCAATTCATCTTGAATCAAATGAAATGGCCACCGCCACATGTAACATTAAATAGAAGATCAGAGGGGGAGGGAGAATAACATGGTCTCTGTGATCTAGGCAGGTTTCTGGCATCACTCGACAGATGTCATATCCACATATGATACTACTTGGTTTGAATCTAACCAAGGACAACATCTGCAAGGAGTTTGTATGTTCTTTCTGTGTTTGTGGGGGTTTTCTCCAAAAGATACAATGATATAGATTGTGAGTCCTATATGGCACTGCGCTGCGCTGTGGAATATGTTGGCACTATACAAGTAAGAGGAATACATACATAAGTGAGATGTCTTATCACTGCATGATCCAAAGCAATTGCTGCTACATTGCTATTGGAAAAACACCATTGTAATATTGTAAAATTATTGGAGGAGAACCAGAGGCGTAGCTAGGGGTTCAGCACAGGGGGCGAACATGTCCAAGTGGGCCCCCAACTTAGGTATACCGATATTAGGTGAGCGTATAGTGGTATATAGCGGCTCTACACAGGGCTCTGCAGATGATTTAGGTGAATACAGGGCAGTAACATTTAGTGACTTACCGGTGACGTCTCTGACTAATCGTTCACATTCCGCATCTCTTTCATCTGGACGGCCATGACCACTTCTTCCAGTCTCTGTAAAGTTTGCAGCACAGACATCTTTGGCTCTTCACTTTTCCAGGCACCTGACCCACATTGTCCTCACCTGCACACCCATCCTGCTGCTACCCCAATTATAAAATATATGATATAACCCCCCATAATAATACCCCCAAGTGCATCTTTAAATTAATAAGTTCCCTGTGCACCCCTTTAAATAGTTCCCCTTATTAATAATGCCCCAGGTGTTTCCTAATTAAAAAGGGAAAAAAAAAAAACAAGGGAAAAAAAAATTATTGGGGTTCCAATACCCGGGACCCTGAGGATCAGCTGTTTGACTGAACCGTGGTACCTGTGTAAGCGCCGTGACCCCTTCTCTGTTTACATAGTGTCATTCATCTCATAGCGGCCATGTAATGTAACTACAGCCTCGTCCTATACACGTCTATGTGACAAGGCTGGAATGACATCACACGGTCACTATAAACAGACAGCGTGTGATATAAACAGGCGCCATAGCCCCTTCTTACAGCTGATCAGTGGGGAATCACTTATCTCTTATTGATGATTTATTCTGAGGATAGATCATCAATAAAAATGAGCTGGAAAACTCCTTAAGGCTAAGGCCCCACGTGGCGTCCCGCAGCAAAAAACAGCTCTGTGAAAATCTGCAGTGACGCATCGCGGTTCTTCCTGCAGCACTTTGCACAGAATGTTTGCAGAGGTTTCCTCTGCGGACTTTCTGCTTCAATTATATCTATAGGGA
Source organism: Leptodactylus fallax (assembly GCA_947044405.1). Taxonomy (NCBI): domain Eukaryota; kingdom Metazoa; phylum Chordata; class Amphibia; order Anura; family Leptodactylidae; genus Leptodactylus; species Leptodactylus fallax. Next base: position 1,396,185 of record CAMRHE010000360.1, on the reverse strand, counting down.
AACCGCCGGAATTTACGTAGGTATAATTGACATGCTGCGATTTCCAAAACTGCGACTGTTTTGGAAAAGCGTTTCCGCTGCGCATATTTTACTGCAAAGTGGGGATGGGATGGGGCCCCATGTGGCGAAAACCCACAGAAAAAAAACTGTGGCATTCTAGCAAATCCCATCCACACATTGCGGAAAAATACGTGCAGCAGACGCACTGCGATTTCCAAAACCGTTGCGGTTTTGGAAATCGCAGAATGTCAATTATACCTATGGAAACACCGGCGGTCTCCATATAGGTGTATTGAAAACAGAAAGTCCACAGAGCAAACCTCTGCAGACCTTCTGTGAAAAGCGCTGCGGGAAAAACCACAATGTTACCGCCATGGTTTTTCCTGCAGCCCGCTACGTAGGGCCTTAGTCTTAATAAAGCCCAAGTGCCACTTTCATTAAATTAATTGACCCTCATATTATGCCCCTGATTCCCCCTGACATAAATAATGCACCTCTAATGACCCCTTATATCAATGACCACCCCCTTATGTTCATAATGCCTTGTAATATAAATGATGCCCCCTAATGGCTCCTTATATAAATAACCTCCCCCTTGTATTAATACCCCCAATAACCCTTATATAAAGGAACCCCATCGTCATAATGCCCCCTAATGAATCCTCCCTTTACAGTTATATTTCCACCTCCTATCCACCCCTTATACTATTAATATACCCACAAAAAAAGTCATACTCACCTACTTGCGATGCTGATGAATGGAGCCACCGCCGGCGCTTCCTCCCTGTCCACGCACAGGACATCTGTGAAGCGGACATCGGTCTGTGGTCTCGGCGTCTTGTAAACCGCAGGCCTGTATTGGCTTGCGGTTTACAAGACAGTTAAGCACCAGGAAGCATTGTAACTGCAGATCTGCAGACACCGATCTAGTTAGAAATAAAGGATGTATTAATGGCGGCCCCGGGGTGGGCCCCCAAAGACTCAGTGGGCCCGGGGCAGCCGCCCCTCTGTCCTCCCGCTAGCTACGCCTCTGCTGAGGTGATATGCTGGTTCTGGTGACACTAACCTATCTATCTGCAGGACGGGGTTGATATGCTGTCCTGGTGACATTAACTGCGGGGTTGGGTTGACATTCTGGGTTCTGGTGACTCCTTTTAATATATAATGACTGGTGCAGTTATATATTTGCCCCTATGTATAGTTTCCAGTAGGTGGAGAGATAGAGGAAAGGTTGATGGATATCTTTGTTTTGTTTTTTTTACAATAGACGAGCAAAGAGAAGTATGAAGCCGATCTCCCCAATCACTTGTCAGCATTTGAGAGGATTCTTTCCCAGAATTGTAATGGAACCAAATATCTGGTCGGAGATAAGGTAATTTTTGTAAGATGCTCCAATTTATCACTGCTTAGAGGGGTGGAAGACGTGATTCTCAACCAGAGTTGGGCAAAGCTCTTGAGAGTCTTTTCCCAAATATCAAGGTTCACCCACTAGTTTATTTCTGTCTGAACCAGAAGTGCTGACATTATACTCCGGGGTCTCTTCACGCCCAGGGGAGGTGCAGAAAAATAATAAACCCTAATACTCACCTTCCCTCACCTCTCCTGGGCTCCATCATGGCATCTGGTTCTCCATTTTGTTCATCTTCTGTCCTCCTGGATGACATCACAGGCCCTAAGGGTCCAGTGAGGACTGTGATTGAGCTTCAGCAGTCATGTGGGACACGCCACTTTTATCAAAGTGTCATGACGTCGGCATGCCACATGTTACTGCTGAGGACCAATCACAGGCCTCAGTCAGCCCCAGGGGCCAGTGACATCACCCAGGAGGCCAGAAGATGATGATTTTTGGCTCCTCCCCTAGGCCTACAATTATTACACTAGAGAGATGCTAGAATATAATAATTATTTGTGGGTAATGAACCCCAAAAATCTCTGGTGTGGCCAAACCCAATATACTTGGAGAATTCATGATGAACCTGGCTTGTTAGAAACAGGGCGGCTCATCTCTAGTGAGGGCTTGTTTTATAAAGATGTTCCTCGATGTACATGTTAGTGATTCTGTAGGGGCTTAAAGGAAATTGTCAGGACTGACTGTCCAACCTATAAAACCTACTGATTTTTAATTCCTGTCCCCACAGATCTCATATGCAGATTACAACCTCCTGGACATGCTGCACGCCCACCTTTTCTTATTCCCAGCATGCCTTTCTTCATTTCCTCTCCTTACTGCATTCATTGATCGCATTTCTTCTCGCCCTAAACTTAGCGAATACTTGAAATCTGACGCTCACAAAAATCGACCAATCGTCCCTAAGAAATAAAGAAACAGAAGTGAGTGGTCAATGTTTACAACCAATAATACCTCGGTAAAATCTCCCCCCCCCCCTCCACCATGAACCCACAGTAACTCTCCTCTACTCATTGCCAAACAAATGGGTTTGTTTTGTTATTTGCTTAATAAATTTTTTTAGTTGTCATTTTCACTGAGACTTGTCTTACTTCTTTGTTACTAACCCTCATATGTGTTACTGCAAGATCAGACTACACACGCTTGTTTGTTGTCTGGTACCATGGGGACACCAAAGTCTAGTTAAAGTACTAGTTAAATATTAGAAGATTTCCAGCATTGCTTTATAGTCTGGAAGGGATATGGGATAAAAAAAGAACTGACCCTGTCTTTCTGATTTCACCATGAGGCACGTTCTTTTATTTTTTCTAATTGGATATCTCACGTCCTGCCATTTACAGCCATCATCACCTTAGTCTGCAGTGGTGTAGTGAATGAGAAACCTGGACTGTACAAAATGGACCTGTATCGTCTATAATGATGGATCCCGGTTCTGTTTGGTCAGGTTGGAGTATGGAGGCCTCGTGGTGAGCACTTCAATCCTATCTGTGCTCTAGGGTGACACACTGCCCCCCGTTGGTGTGATGTTGTGGGGGCCATCATAGGACAGTCGGTCACCTCTGGTAGTGATACAAGGACAATAACAGCTCAGTGACATTTACAGGACATCTATAGCAGAGGGGACAACTGGCACTCGTAGGATAATGCTCACCCACACACACACAGGGGTTTCCTAGGAATGTATTTACCAGAATACAACACTTCCTGGTCCTGCTCAGTCACCAGATTTATCACCAGTCCAGATTTTATGGGATCAGCTGGAACATCACCAACTGAAGAGTGTACAGGATCTACAGGCCCAGCTGTAACATCTGTGGTAAATGTACCGCAGGATACCATACAGAACCTGTATACCTCCATGTCCTGCCGTATCTCATCTTGTATCTAGACTACAGGTCCAGCTGTAACATCTGTGGTAAATGTACTGCAGGATACAATACAGAGCCTGTATACCTCCATGTCTTGTCGTATCTCATTCTGTATCCAGGCTACAGGCCAGCTGTAACATCTGTGGTAAATGTACTGCAGGATACCATACAGAACCTGTATACCTCCATGTCCTGCCGTATCTCATCTTGTATCTAGACTACAGGCCCAGCTGTAACATGTGTGGTAAATGTACTGCAGGATACCATACAGAACCTGTATACCTCCATGTCCTGCCATATCTCATCTTGTATATAGACTACAGGTCCAGCTGTAACATCTGTGGTAAATGTACTGCAGGATACCATACAGAACCTGTATACCTCCATGTCCTGCCGTATCTCATCTTGTATATAGACTACAGGCCAGCTGTAACATCTGTGGTAAATGTACTGCAGGATACCATACAGAACCTGTATACCTCCATGTCCTGCTGTATCTCATCTTGTATCCAGACTACAGGCCCAGTTGTAACGTCTGTGGTAAATGTACTGCAGGATACCATACAGAACCTGTATACCTCCATGTCCTGCCGTATCTCATCTTGTATCCAGACTACAGGCCCAGCTGTAACATCTGTGGTAAATGTACTGCAGGATACCATACAGAAGCTGTATACCTCCATGTCCTGCTGTATCTCATCTTGTATCCAGACTACAGGCCCAGCTGTAACATCTGTGGTAAATGTACCGCAGGATACCATACAGAACCTGTATACCTCCATGTCCTGCCGTATCTCATCTTGTATCTAGACTACAGGCCCAGCTGTAACATGTGTGGTAAATGTACTGCAGGATACCATACAGAACCTGTATACCTCCATGTCCTGCCGTATCTCATCTTGTATCCAGACTACAGGCCCAGCTGTAACATCTGTGGTAAATGTACTGCAGGATACCATACAGAACCTGTATACCTCCATGTCCTGCCGTATCTCATCTTGTATCCAGACTACAGGCCCAGCTGTAACATCTGTGGTAAATGTACTGCAGGATACCATACAGAAGCTGTATACCTCCATGTCCTGCTGTATCTCATCTTGTATCCAGACTACAGGCCCAGCTGTAACATCTGTGGTAAATGTACCGCAGGATACCATACAGAACCTGTATACCTCCATGTCCTGCCGTATCTCATCTTGTATCTAGACTACAGGCCCAGCTGTAACATGTGTGGTAAATGTACTGCAGGATACCATACAGAACCTGTATACCTCCATGTCCTGCCGTATCTCATCTTGTATCCAGACTACAGGCCCAGCTGTAACATCTGTGGTAAATGTACTGCAGGATACCATACAGAGCCTGTATACCTCCATGTCCTGCTGTATCTCATCTTGTATCCAGACTACAGGCCCAGCAGTAACATCTGTGGTAAATGTACTGCAGGATACCATACAGAAGCTGTATACCTCCATGTCCTGCCGTATCTCATCTTGTATCCAGACTACAGGCCGTGCTGTAACATCAGTGGTAAATGTACTGCAGGATACCATACAGAGCCTGTATACCTCCATGTCCTGCCGTATCTCATCTTGTATCCAGACTACAGGCCCAGCTGTAACATCTGTGGTAAATGTACTGCAGGATACCATACAGTGCCTGTATACCTCCATGTCCTGCCGTATCTCATCTTGTATCCAGACTACAGGCCCAGCTGTAACATCTGTGGTAAATGTACTGCAGGATACCATACAGAAGCTGTATACCTCCATGTCCTGCTGTATCTTATCTTGTATCTAGACCAGGTCCAGCTGTAACATGTGTGGTAAATGTACTGCAGGATACCATACAGAGCCTGTATACCTCCATGTCCTGCCGTATCTCATCTTATATCCAGACTACAGGCCCAGCTGTAACATCTGTGGTAAATGTACTGCAGGATACCATACAGAGCCTGTATACCTCCATGTCCTGCTGTATCTCATTCTGTATCCAGACTACAGGCTCAGCTGTAACATCTGTGGTAAATGTACTGCAGGATACCATACAGAAGCTGTATACCTCCATGTCCTGCTGTATCTCATCTTGTATCTAGACCAGGTCCAGCTGGATTATTTTTTGTCACTGAGTGTATTTGGTGTATTTGGCAGGTGTTCAGTTCATGTCTAGAAGTTGCAGGTTTCCTTCTAGATCTTAGATTTCAGGACATACTGGTTCTCCTATCTGTCTCCTCAGGTGTAATATGAATCTCCTACGCCCTGACGCATCATTTGTATCAAGTCCTTCAGCTATAATGTATGCTTTATGGTACTGGTCTCCTCCTATTGGGATTAGACACATTAGGGCCCCTAATGGCTCCTGGGCCCGGTTACGACCCCCCTCAGGTTAGCGCCCTACCTCCTATGTGTTTTGTATCAGTAGTAGTTGGGACTTTGCAGATTCAGCACTATATAATCCAGCAGTATGAGCTGTGACACTACGCACCAGCTCCTGGAGACGACACAAGCCAGACCAGCCAACAGATATGTAAGGAGTCATCTTCTGACACTTTTATGTTACTTCTTAATTTAATTTACATGTAAATCATAAGCACAAGTTGGGGGAGAACCTAATAATATTTTTTAGTAACAGCGCCACTCTCTCCCATGGTCTGTGTGTGGTACTGCAGCTTAAAGGAATTGTCAGAGGCTTTTTAAAATGATTTGTATGTGTTGCGGATAGGAGCAATAAAATAAAAGAAATGTACTCAGCGCTCCCAGGTCCTCGATTACAGCTGTGGCTTCTGTTAGGCCCCGGGGGCTGGGGGACATCAACAGTGACGTCAACACAGCCAATCACAGGCCTCACTGGTGACCTCCTCATATATGGCATGTCCCTGTTTAGGCCGATAAGTCACATGCGCTTTTTTCCATATCTCCTTAAGGACATGTTCACATTGAATTTTTTTTCACATAGTTTTTTTGCGTATTTTTCATCTACTCCCCTCTCTGCTTCTCACTAAGGGGTAAGTAAGTGAACCCTATGTAATATTATTTAGTCATATGTATACTCTCCTTTTCTTTATCTTGTATTTGGCCTAAAACTATTCTTCCTGACTACCCTATACATTTGCATGGGTTGTCAGAGGAGGGAGGGGAGTAAACCAATTCCAGGCTCCTCTGTCCCTTCTAGACATCTATAGCAGCAGCTTATCTCCTTCAAGGAAGGCATCACCCAGTGAAATGTGACATGCCCGACCCTTATAAAAACTACCGAATTTTACTTCCTGTCCCCACAGATCTCATATCCAGATTACAACCTCCTGCACGACATCCTGCACGCTCACCTTGCCTTATTCCCAGCATGCCTTTCTTCATTTCCTCTCCTTACTGCATTCATTGATCGCATTTCTTCCCGCCCTAAACTTAGCGAATACTTGAAATCTGACGCCGCAAAAATCGACCAATCGTCCCTAAGAAATAAACAAGTATAAGTGACTAGTCAAGGTTACCAGCCAATAGTGTCTCAGTGGCTAGTAAATGTAATAGTGCATCAGGAACAGCGCCCCCTCCATGTAGCCACGACAGCTCTCCTTTACTCACTGCCTAAGCAATTTTTTTTTTTTTTGTTATTTTAATTTTTATTGTGGCTTGTCTTACTTGTTTACTACTTACTGGATCCATATGGGCATGGCCAAATTTACCTGTCATCGGGGTAGGTCCTTATCCTGCAGTCATATCTATATTTGACCCCTACTTCTTAATATCAGTCCATGTATATAGGAAACAGAAAGAAATGAGTACAATGACTGCAAGATCAGACTACAAAGCGTTTATTTGTGGTCTGTTACCATGGAGACACAATGGTCTGTATAGCAGCTGTAAACACAAATCGATAAGACATTTGTAAAATTGGTTCATTTTTCGTTTTATTTGCATTGGAGAAATAATAAACTGGACATTATGATCATTAGGTTGGACCTATTTGATAGGAGATAGATAATTTAGGGCCTACACCCTTCTTATATGTAACACCAATAAATGGAGCAGTTTTATTTGCATTCTACTCCAGACCGACCAGACCTACCCTAAAGATACACCATCAATAAGAAGTCTTAGACAACCCCTCTACACATCAACACCTAATAAATATGGCCCACATTGTGAACTCCTCTTTTGGGCCCAATGAGTGCCCAATTCTGGGGCCTTTCACTTGTATGATACTAATATGATAACCCTATATCACAAACCATGCATAGTGGAGTGCTTATTCCTGATAACCATGCTGAGATTTGTGGGCCCCTCTCTGTGTATCTACACAACACATCCTCACTCTACACAAACTCACCCTCCATAGACAGAAAAATGCTCTTTCTGGTAACACAGTAAATATGCTAATAAAACTGGAATTGTGTCCCCTTTATGGGAACTCCTTGGACTGCTCCATGCAGTAAAATTGACCCTTCTGTGTCCTACATACTATAATACTCCTACATGTGCCTCCACATAGTACAATATAATGCTCCCCTATGTGCCTCCATATGCTATAATGCTCCCCATCTACTCTCATATATTTTAATGTCTCCTTGTGTCCTCATATAGTAATAATGGCCCCATATGTCCCCCGTATGGCATCATACTCCCCTATGTGTCCCAATATAGTATAATGCTCCCCTAAATGTCCCCATATAGAGTAATACTCCCCTATGTGCCACGATATGTTATAATCATGCTTCCCATGTGCTCCATATATATAATATTCCTCTTATGTTCCCCTTATGCTATAATGCACCCCTATGTGCCACCATATACTATAATGCTCCACATGTGCCCCATATGGAATAATGCCCCGTTACAGTATGTTCTTCCATATATTATAATGATCCCCATGTGCTCCGATAAAATAATGCTCCACTATGTCCTACCATATATTATAATGATACCCATGTGCCCCCATATAGAATAATAATCCCTTATATGCCTCCATATACTAAAACACTTCCCATATTCTCTCATATAGAATAATGCTCCCTACTGTAAGTGCCCCCATATCTGGATAATGCTCTCTTTGTGTCCGCAGCATATAATATAATGCCCTTTACATTTCTGGGAATAAAAAAAACGCAATGTACTTTACCTCCTCCCCATTGGCAATGATCCAATACAGGAGGCACAATATGGTGAGACCATCGTGCCACCTGACGCCCTCTATATGCCCCTTGACCTCTTTAGACCACAGGCCTAAAACAGCCTGTGAGTTACTAGAGAGAAGTGGCAGCATGGGTAGCCTATAGTGCCCCGCTCTACCATTGTTCTCAGCTGTATGCCTGTCTTGTAGTCACACATACAGTTGATAGTAGCCATAGAGTCCAGCAGGTTGGTGGTGGCAAAGACCCCGGGGCACACGCTGTCTTTAATATGGCCCTGATTGTGATCGCTGCCACCTGCTCTGTCTATTGCACTCTTTGCTCGGCTTCTGGATTATTCTCCACGCACAGTCAACACTTTTGCCTTTCTGTGTATGACATTTCCCCCATTCTTCTTGTGACCCTTGACCCGTCAGGAATCTTATGATCAGTCCGTCTTGTGACTAGCACCTTGTTTTATCTGCTCTTGTATACAATCTCCGGACAGTTCTCCTGCCAGCCTTTAGTGTACCATACAATTATGTAATAGACAGTCAGTATGGGTAAAAGGGGCACTTGGGAATACGGCTGAACCGTAATCTGAACTTTAGCAACCAGTGCCAGACAGCTTCTGCCAAGGCAAACAAGATCACGGGATTCATTCAAAGAGGTCTCGATGCTCGCTCTGGCTGCAAAGTCCTTTGTAAATTGATTCAAATATGCCGAGTTTTATTCCGAAGTGTGTCTAGGGTTTCATGTTTTACATAGTAAACTATAGAAGACTTTGAGGGAGTTTCTTGGATTACATCCATATTTCCCAGCTCTCACGCTGACTCAGCATTCATCCCCGTCCTTCCCCCCGAGAATCAGAACTGACAGTAATTGGACCCCAGGGAGATTCCTGTATGATCACAGAACTCTGGTCTATGTCGCCATCATCCTAGAAAAACGAACACCTGGATGGTATAATGATATACACACATGGACAAAATTGTTGGTACCCCTAATTTAATGAAAGAAAAACCCACAATGGTCACAGAAATAACTTGAATCTGACAAAATGAATCTCTTATCTCTTATATATATAAAAATGAGTTTCTGTCTGTCTGTTCTTTATGCACGACCAAACGACTGGACCGATCCTCACCAAATTTGGCACACATGTACATCAGGTGTCCGGGAATATTTTAGACTGGGTCTCAGCTCTCTTGGACGTACCGTTCCTGAGATACAGTATTCCAAAAAAATGACCAACATTAGCTAATACAAGCCCGCAAGTCTTTCACTCATATTCCAACTGCCATACACACGGTCACATGTCCCTTATCAGCCAATAAGAGCTCATAGGCGCTTACTCTCCTCAGGCACACAGGTTTCCATAGCAACCAAGTTATTTATGACTTGTATTAGTCAATAGAAGTTCACAGGTCCTTAAATATTCAGTCATATCACGTGTATCAGCCAATATACAGTAAGTTCACATTTAATTTACCAGGTTTCCATAACAACACAGCCATAAATAGACTGTACCTATATTGGACTCAGTGGCATAACTAGGAATGGCTGGGCCCCAAGGCGAACATTTGACATGGGACCCCCCCCCCCAGCAACCGCCCCCCCCCCACACAAACTGCATTCCTACACACACTATTATGCCACATAGTGGCCCCTGCACACACTATTAGGCCCCATAGTGGCCCTTGCACACAGTATTCTTCCCCATAGTGGCCCCTGCACACAGTATCATAGTGGCCCCTTTGTATAGTATTATGCGCACTCCCCGCTACCTCTTCAATGTTGGACCAGATGTCACATGAGCCAGGCATGCATCTTGACTCATAATGACGTCGGACTGGCCCACCAACGTCTGGGACGTCACCAAGGAGGCCCGAAGCCTGCTGAAAAGACCCCAGAGTATAATGATAGCAGTTTTTATGGGGTTCACGGCCCGCTGGCCTTACTTACTGATCCCCGCTCCTGCTCACAGCCGCCTCTGCAGAAGGTGAAGCGCACACGGCCGTGAGCAGGAGCGGGGATCAGTAAGTAAATAGGGCCCATTACCTGCTGTTGTTACACCAGCAGGTAACGGCCTATTAAAAAAAAAAACATCAGGGGCCTGCCGGGACCCCTAATGTCCCGGGCCCTGTGGCAGCCGCTACCACTGCTACCCCGGTATTTACGCCACTGACTGGACTGCCATACTGGATTTCAGCATTCTTATAAATTGAAACGTTTTTAAACTACTCATGCCCCCTGTAGCAAAACGTATGGCTGCTGCTCGAGCTAATGACAACTCTTAGCAGACCCAAGCCCGTCTCCAATCTGACAAGGCTTTGTCAGTCACATGCACACAGCTACACTCCATGTTTCCATAACAACCCAGCCATTTTTCTTCACTGCTGTAGGTCAGCTTTAAAGGGGCAGGGCGCTGTGGATGACACTGTTACACAAGGTCACATACACACAGCTTTACTCCAGGCTTTCTATAACAACCGATCACAGGTCTTTCACTGATATCCAAACTGAGATACACATGATCACATGACGCTTATGTACCAATGGAAAATCGCAGGTTCTTCAGTCTTGACATACACACAGCTTTACACCAGGTTTCCACTGCAACCAAGCTAATTATGACCTGTATGAGTCAATAGCAGTTTGTAGGTCCTTAAATATTCAGTTATATGACGTGCATCAGCCAATATAAGTTCACATTTCATTTACCAGGTTTCCATAGCAACACAGCCATAAATAGACTATACCTATACTGGACTGCCATACTGGATGTCAAGTGCTAAACTGGCCAATTCTTATGGTGTCTCTACACAAACAAAAAATGAAATATACCCGTGCGAAGCCGGGACCTTCTGCTATAATATATAAAAATTATATGAAAATGAACAAATGCTTTTCAACCATGCTTCAACAGAATTTCTTTTAAAAAGAAAATTCATGAAACAGGCCAGGACAGTAATGATGGTTCCCCTGAAAATAATGTGACCAAAGGGACATGTTAAATCAAGTTGTGTCCACTAATTAGCATCCCAGGTGTCTACAATCTTGTAATCAGTCAGTGGGCCTGTATATAGGGCTACAGATACTCACTGTGCTGTTTGGTGACATGGTGAGTACCACACTCAACATGGACCAGAGGAAGCGAAGGAAAGAGTTGTCTCAGGAGCTTAGAAAGAAAATGATAGACAAGCATGTTAAAGGTAAAGGTTATAAGGCCATCTCCAAGCAGCTTGATGTTCCTGTGACTACAGTTGCACATATTATTCAGAAATTTAAGATCCATGGGACTGTAGCCAACCTGCCTGGACGTGGCCGCAGGAGGAAAACTGATGACAAATCAAAGAGAAGGATAATACAAATGGTAACAAAAGAGCACAGAAAAACTTCTAAAGAGATTAAAGGTGAACTTCAAGCTCAAGGAACATCAGTGTCAGATCGCACCATCCGTCGTTGTTTGAGCCAAAGTAGACTTCATGGGAGACGACCAAGGAGGACACCATTGTTGAAAACGAATCATAAAAAAGCCAGACTGGAATTTGCCAAACTACATGTTGACAAGTCATAAAGCTTCTGGGAGAATGTCCTATGGATGAGACAAAAATCGAAATTTTTGGCAAGGCACATCAGCTCTATGTTCACAGACGGAAAAATGAAGCATATCTTGAAAAGAACACTGTCCCTACTGTGACACATGGAGGAGGCTCTGTTATGTTCTGGGGCTGCTTTGCTGCATCTGGCACAGGGTGTTTTGAATCTGTGCAGGGTACAATGAAATCTCAAGACTAGCAAGGGATTCTAGAGAGAAATGTGCTGCCCAGTGTCAGAAAGCTTGGTCTCAGTCGCAGGTCATGGGTCTTGCAACAGGATAATGACCCAAAACACACAGCTAAAAACACCCAAGAATGGCTAAGAGGAAAACATTGGACTATTCTGAAATGGCCTTCTATGAGCCCTGACCTAAATCCTATTGAGCATCTTTGGAAGGAGCTGAAACATGCCGTCTGGAAAAGGCACCCTTCAAACCCGAGACAACTGGAGCAGTTTACTCATGAGGAGTGGCCAAAATACCTGCTGAGAGGTGCAGAAGTCTCATTGACAGTTACAGGAATCGTTTGATTGCAGGGATTGCCTCAAAAGGTTGTGCAACAAAATATTAAGTTAAGGGAACCATCATTTCTGTCCAGGCCTGTTTCATGAGTTTTCTTTTTTTAAAAATTCTGTTGAAGCCTGGTTGGAAAGAAATGTCTGACTTTCATTTGTTCATTTTCATAGAATTTTTATATATTATTACTTTTGTCAGATTCAAGTTATTTCTGTGACCATTGTGGGTTTTTCTTTCATTAAACGAGGGATACCAACAATTTTGTCCAAGTGTATAATGTATATACTATATAGGAAATAGTTTGATAGGAGAATGAGATGTGACCAAGGACAGAAGTGATTGGTACGGGAGCGGGACATCTTGTGAAAGTGATCTCTAACAGACTAGATCCGTACGGATTGTCTCCATATAACCATATTACTTACTGAGAGAAATCTCTGTCCTGGTCTGCTCCATGTTATGAGTCTGTTATTAAATACTGGTGCACTCCCCATTGACTGTATATATCCAGGAGGTCAGCAATTAAAGAGGTTGTCCTATGGACACAGTATAGGTGATAAGTGTCTGATCGCTGGGGGCCCAATCACTGGGTCCCCCAGAGATCAGGAGGATGAGGGACGGAAAGTGCCCCATAGGCCTTCTTGTAAATGGAGAAACAGTGTGCTTGTGTGCCTGTAATCTCCAGCAGCGCCCACAGCCCCATAGAGGCTAATGGAGCGCCAGTCACACAAGTGCTCCATTTACAAGGTGGCCTTGGGGGGACTTTCTGTCCCCCATCCTCCTGATCACTGGAGGACCTGAAGATCGGGCCCTCAGCAATCCAACACTTATGCCCTATACTGTGGATAGGGGATGTGTACATTAGAGGACAACCCCTTTAATTGCTGACCACCTGGATATATACAGTCAATGGGCAGACAAAAAATAAAATAAAAAGAGTGCCATTACCACACCCACATTACAGGCTCTAGCCCCGCCCCTGGAGGCACAAAACTATATGTCTCCTACATAAAAATCTTCATAATGGAGAGGGATAACGAGTAAAATTGTAGTAGTACATTTACCAAAATATAAAAAAAGAAAAAACATGCAAAAATAAAAAGGACAAAAAAATAAAGCCCTATGTATCACCGAAAAAAGATGCAAAATTTATTTGAATAACCCAAACAAAAACGTTATAGCCTTGGGTTATGAACCAGGAAAAGTAGCCCGGTCATGAAGTGGTTAAAGCAGTTTTTTGGCGTTATTATATTGATTTCTATCCTTATTGCTGGAGCAAGCCTCTTTACTACTTACCGAGAACAGTGCCACACATTGCGTAGTGGCTGTGTTTGGTATTGCAGCTCAGCCCCATTTGAATGGGGATGAGTTGTCAACAGGCCAAGCGACAGATGTATGTGTTGTGACATGGCCTTTAAAGTGGAAGCTATACAGCACCACTGCTGCCAGAATCAGCTGATCTGTGGGGGCCTTCAGTATCAGACAACTAAGTAATCTAATAAATGAAAAAATGCTTTAATTAAGGCCAAATATATATATACTGTATATAGAGGGGGCATTATACAGCATGTTGGCCACAAGAGAATATTATACTATGTGAAGGCCACAAGAGAATATTATACTATGTGAAGGCCACAAGGGGGCATTATATTGTGAGGGGGCCTCGTGAGGGCATAATATCATATGGGAGCACTAAAGGCAGCCTTATACTGTGTGTGGATTACAAGGGGGTATTATACTGTGTGTGGATTACAAGGGGGTATTATACTGTGTGGGGATTACAAGGGGGTATTATACTGTGTGGGGATTACAAGGGGGTATTATACTGTGTGGGGATGCTAAGGGGGTATTATACTGTGTGGGGATGCTAAGGGGCTGGGTGTTATTGGGCAGGGGGCATTGGCTGGGTTAGGGGTGTGCACAGATTTTGCTCCTCTTTCTCCTCCATGAAGTTGGAAGCTATGAAGCAGTACATCATAGTGCACAGTACACCAAAAAAGTTTGCTGTACAAATAGTGACCAAATACCATTAGCTTGCAACATCAAGTGAAACAAGTCCTGTGGTTTCTATGTAAGTGATTACCCAGCAATGCCCTTTATATAATTCTGATCATTCCAAGCCTTTGCTAAGTGGTGAATTATTAACACGACTTCATTACCTTTAGCAAAAATTCTCGATGAAAATAGAAAGTCAATTTTTAGCAGAATAAGGCTGTGTTCACATCACGGTGTTCACATGTGATGGATAACATGCATTGGCATCCATCACCCATAGGGTGTACAGCTGCGGATTTATCTAGACTGACCTTGAACCTAATTTATGACAAGGTGCACGCCTCATCCTACATTAGGTGCATCCACTGAGGTCAGTGCACCTAAAGAGAAATCTACGCCAGCTCCTTTTAGGCTCAGATTTCTTCCATTATTTGGCAGAAAGCTGGTATAAATGATGATAAATTTGACGGCGCCAATGGCAACATGTCCCCTCTGAGGGAAGTGGCATGCAGGCCACAAAACCCAATAAACCACCATTTCTGTAAAAAAAAAAATTGTTTTTTTTGTGGCCTTTTGTACTCCAGTTTTTTGGTAAACAAACCATGATAAAGAAATCACCAGATCTGGTCTTTGCCTTGACCCTGGTCTTTGTCTTGGCTCTGGTCTTTGCCTGGGACCTGATTGTCACCTGTCATCAGGCCTGGGTCTATGACCTTGCCGCTAGGGCCTGGGTGATGTCCCTGTTCTCAGACTCCTGCAATCCTCACAGGTCACTGCAGGAGAGAGGCCTCTTTTCTTCTGCCATATTGCCAGGAGTGTTCCATTGCAGGCAGGGAGACTCCATCTCCTCTCATGTATTGTCTTGTTGTTCCAGGTTGGAAGATATCTCCCATAACATTGCGGGGAGGGAGAATCCATCTCCTCTCATGTATTGTCTTGTTGTTCCAGGTTATAAGATATCTCCCATGACATTGCGGGGAGGGAGACTCCATCCCCTCTCATGCACCATCTTGTTGTTCCAGGTTGGAAGATATTTCCCATGACATTGCGGGGAGGGAGACTCCATCCCCTCTCATGCACCATCTTATTGTTCCAGGTTGGAAGATATCTCCCATGACATTGCGGAGAGGGAGACTCCATCTCCTCTCATGCACCGTCTTGTTGTTCCAGGTGGGACCCCCCCTCCACATACACAGTGTACATTTGCACAAATACTATACAGATGTATAGAAGCCCTTAAAGCCGATATTCCCCGATATATTTAGTTCTAGCATATGGGGAAGAACGTTTGTGCAGAACCCATCTGTGTGCAGGTGCCATCTTGTTAAAGTGTCCTGGCAGTTAAAGGGGTTTTTTTTGTCCCAGGACCACAACCATATTTATATTTGTAGATAATTCTTAGCCACTGTTAGTACCCCCCTTCCTCAGGAGTCCCCACCAGTTCCTAGATCACTTTGCTTCCAATTTACTGGCCTGTGAAATTCCAGCTCTCATCATGGGTGACTGTAACCTCCACATTAACCGGTTACGGTTCTCGCCCCTTTCCTCTTCACACTGTACACTGCAGATTTTAGGTGCAACTCATCCAGCTGCTACCTACAGAAGTATTCTGACGACTCTGCAATAGTGGGTCTCATCACAGATTATGATGATAGGGAGTACAGAGAACTGAACCAGGATTTTGTGGACTGGTGCCACCAGAACCACCTGAAGATTAACGCGGGGAAGACCAAGTAGATGGTGGTGGACTTCCGCAAAGGCAGAAGCCCTCCTAAACCAGTGGACATCCTGGGGACGGGCATCGAGATTGTGAACACCTATAAGTACCTGGGTTTGCTCCTTAATAATAAGCTGGACTGGGCAGATCATATGGAGGCCCTGTACAGGAAGGGCCACAGCAGGCTCTACCTGCTTAGGAAGCTGAGAGCCTTTGGAATCCGGGGGGCACTTCTTAGAACTTTCTTCAACTCGGTAGTGGCATCAGCCATCTTCTTTGGAGTGGCCTGCTGGGGGAGCAGTATATCAACCAGGGACAGAAATAAACTTGACAAGCTGATTAGAAGGGCCAGCTCTGTCCTGGGGTGCCCACTGGACCCAGTGCAGGTGGTGGGTGACAGAAGGATACTGTCCGTGGTGAGCTCCATGCAGAAGAAGTCCCATCCCATGCATGAGACTGTGATCGCGCTGAGCAGTACTGTCAGTGACCGACTGCTCCACCCTAGGTGTGAGAAGGAGCGCTATCGGAAGTCTTTCCTCCCCACCGCGGTTAGGCTGTACAACCAACACCGACCTAAGCGGAGATCATTACACGCAGAGAACTGAAATATCTCTCTGCCTGTTAAATCCCCCCCCCCCCCCGCTACGTCTTATCTGTCTGTCGGCTATCAAAGTAATGCCTCTTACCTTGGAACATTCCTGTACATGTTGTATTTGTATCTGCTTATCTTATCTTTGCTGCTGTAACACACTGAATTTCCCCATTGTGGGACTATTAAAGGACTATTATTATTATTATTATTATTATTATTATTATTATTATTATTAACCCCCAGTCTCCCCATCTGCCTCTCAGGCTCTATCACTAACCACCTCTCTTGGACTTTCACAACTTACTACTTCTCCATCACATGAAGACGATGATACACTTGAGCTGGTCATCTTCCAGCTCTTACTACATTTCTTAGCTTTTCCTCCCCGATTTCTGACCACAACCTTCTATGAAGAATGCCTTGCCTTCTCAGAACTCACCTACAGGAATCTACGAGTCACCCTACAGACATCATTGTCCACCGTCCCGCGCTTTGGTTGAACTAGCTGGATATATGTCTATGTCACTGTGATGGCTCTTTGATCTATACCCCTCTTTGGGGGATGTTCATCCACGTATATTGGTGATGATTCAGGCTCCACAGAGTCTGTTATGCCACATTGTGTGATAGAGATGCTCCTCCTGTGTCCTGTTAAGCCATGTCTGTTAGTGCATATGTTGCTTATCAATGCTGATCAACCCACTTCACCTCTTGTTTCCTGCTGTATACTGTTCTTGTGTTCTTTGATCTGTGTTGTTTTGTAAGTATGCAGATCACTCCACTTCAGTTCTTGTTCCTGTTGTCGGCTTCGCCCCTGGTCCGCAATGGCAGTGGTCTGGTTGTCTGGGAATGAAGGATGCTAGAGGAAGAGGAGTGGGGGGAAGCTACACTACAGCCTATATAAGTCTGCATCTGGAGGACTTCTGGGTCACTCAGCAAGGAGGCAGCTAGAGGATAGCTGAGGTGTCCCTTCTGTACAAGAAGACCCTCTACATGTTTTCAAGCACCACAAAGCTCTGATCCTGGGAGAGGTGTGAGGACACACATGTCCTGTTGTTGACTAATGGAAGCGCCCTGGGGCTAACAGCAGAGGCCTCAGTGAACCAGACTGCAGATTTGTTTGTATTTGTTTTCTCTTTTAATCCCATTTTATTTTTTTGTACTGTATTCCTTGTTTTTGCTTGACCATCCACTGATGTATATTCTGTATACCTTAGCGGCTAGTACCGACCCATTCAGGTTAATAAATACATAAAATTTATAAATCTCATTTCATGTTATCCTGCGAACCCAGGTACTCACGGGTGGTGAGTGGAAGGTAAGAGGGGTGAGCGCAGGTAGGCCAAGTGGCTTGGCAAAGTGATATCCTTCACAGTCACTATGGCAGTACTCCTGAAACTCTGAACACATTTACTTCAGTGTTGCTCCAGGTGGGACATTGGTGGAGTAAATCACATCTGTCTGCACATTCCCTCCATTACAAGTTCATAACAACCGATAACTCTGCCCCCATCTCACCAAACAATCCTGCTTCACCGCTCTCATCCCCCCTCTCCAATAACCCAGAATGTCTCATTTGAAACATTTTACCCCTTCCTTACTCTCAAGGAGCAGGCGCCTATCACAGACCTCTCGACACTTATTTCAAAGGACAATATCCTTCAGGAGATAACCGCCCAATCGCCATGCTGCACTGATATCCTCCCTCCTGCACTTCACACTGATCCTATGAGCCAGTACCACAAGTAGAAGTCTCCAGGTTTCTTTGTTCTTCTCTCTCTACTACTTGCATTAGTGACCCTCTCCCTGGCCATCACCTCTCTCCTTGATAAAATATTTCACACCCTTCTGTCTTTCGGAGCTTTCTTTCTTTCCTTTTTTTTTTTTTGTTTTCAAAACTCCACTACTGAAAAATCCCTCCATCACCCCATCTTGTGCTGCTAACTACTGACCTATCTCCAAACTCCTTGAAGGCTTGGTCTGCCATCCCCACTTACTTCCTCTCCACTGACTCTCTTCTCGACTCCTTACAATCTGGTTTCTGCATTTTACACTCCACAAAAACTTTTCTGATGAAAGTTTCCAATGACCCTCTTACAGCTAAATCTAATGGTGACTATCCTTTTCTTATTCTTCTGGAACTCTCTGCAGTATCTTACCCTGCTGACCATCAACTCCCCCTCAGTATGCATTGCTCTCCCCTCCTGGACACTGCCTGCTCTTTCTTGGACCTCCTTAGATCTCTTAACCCGCGCTTTCTGTGTATCATTTGCTGGATCGGTTTCTTCTCCTCTTCCCCTTGCTGAGGGTTTCCTCAGGGCTCGGCCCTAGGCCCCCTCCTCTTCCCTCTATACACAGCCACATTGGACAAACCATCAGCAGATTTGGCTTTCAGTACCATCTTTATTCTGATGACCCCCAGCTATATACCTCATCCTGTGACATCACCCCTGCTCTACTACAGTCACTGTCTCTCTGTTGTCTCTAGCAAAATTTCTTCTTTCTGTCTGAAACTTAAAATTCCAAAAATCGGGCTTCTTGTGTTTCCACCATTTACTAATCTTCCCAAATCTGGTATTTCCATCTTAGTCTGCGGTCTTCCCCTCACTTATCTCTCCCCTCTACAATCTATCATGAATGTTACAGCCAGGCTCATCTATCGGTCTGAACTCTACACCGATATAGGAGTGGTAGGGCAGAAGCCTACTGGGGTTCAGGATGGGGTTGGTGCACCTCTTCTCCCTTCTTCTGTGAACTGGTGGTACTTTTAGCAACCAGACTGGCAGACCGGGGAGAACCAGCTGCTTCTCACCTATACCCAGTGGCATAAGTACCTCCATAGCAGCCATAGCGGCTGCTACAGGTCCCGCGACATTATGGGGCCGCTGATGTCTTTTTTTTTTCTTTTTTTTTTAAATAGGCCGTTACCTGCTGGAACAACCCCAGCAGGTAACAGGTCCTATTTACTTACCGATCCCCGTTCCTGCTCACTGCCACCTATGCTTTTCCTTCTGCCCCCTGGAGGGAAGAAGGTGAAGCAGAGGCAGCCATGAGCAGGAGCAAGGATCGGTAAGTAAGGGCTCGGGTCCGCAGCAAGAGTATTTTTTGAGCGAACCCCAACAAATACTATCATTATACTCTGGAGTCTCTTCAGACCCCTGAGTATAATGATCGGAGGCCCAGGGAAGGTGAGCGAAAATAAAACCCAGTGTTACTGCGCTCCAGCGGGACTCCCTGCTGTCTTCGGGCCTCTGTAGTGATGTCACAGATGTCACGTGGGTCAGGCTGGCGTTGTGACCCATAATGATGCCGGTGTAACCCACGTCTGTGACATCATTGAAGTAGAATTTATTATTTAATTTAGCTTACCTATATAGTGCCTTCATATTCTGCAGCGCTTTACAGACATTGTCAGTCACTGTCACAATCCCTATTATTCCCTATCACTATGTCTTTGGAGTGTGGGAGGAAACCGGCGTACCCAGAGGAAACCCACGCAAACACAAGGAAAACATACAAACTCTATATAGATGCTGTCCTTGGCAGGATTTGAACTCAGGACTCCAACGCTGCAAGGATACCATGCTAACCACTGAGCCATAGTTTTTATATCCATCATCCTCCTGTGCCTTCGATCATTATACTCTGAAAAGACCCCAGAGTATAATAATGGTTCATGGGTGGTATACCCCAAAAATTTGGGGTTCTGCTGAACCTGAAATTTTTGCAATATTTGCAACGAACACCATTGCGTCCACAATGGGACATAATACTGTGTGCAGGGGCCACTATGGGACATAATGCTGTGTGGAGGGGCCACTATGGGACATTATAGTGTGTTGAGGGACTGCTATGGGACATAATAATGTGAGGAGGCCTCTTTGGGACATTATAGTGTGTGTGAATGGGGCATTATACTGTGTGGAGGGGCCACTATGGGACATAATACTGTGCGGAGAGGACCACTATGGAACATTATACTGTGTGCAGGGACTGCTATGGGACATTATACTGTGTGGAGGCCACTATGGGACATTATACTGTGTGGAGGCCACTATGGAAAATTAGATTGTGTGGAGGCCAATATGGGACATAATACTGTGTGCAGTGGCTGCTATAGGGCATTATACTGTGTGGAGGGGCTACTATGGGACATTATACTATGTGGAGGAACTGCTATGGGACATAATAATGTGAGGAGGCCATTTTGGGACATTATAGTGTGTGTGAATGGGGCATTATACTGTGTGGAGGGGCCGCTATGGGACATTATACTGTGTGAAGGGGCCATTATGGGATATTATACTGTGTGCAGGGGCCACTATGGGAACATTATACTGTGTGCAGGGGCCACTATGGGACATTATACTGTGTGCAGTGGCTGCTATAGGACATTACACTGTGTGGAGGGACAGCTATGGGACATAATACTGTGAGGAGGGGCCGCTATGGGACATTATACTGTGTGGAGGGGCCGCTATGGGACATTATACTGTGTGGAGGGACTGCTATGGGACATAATAATGTGAGGAGGCCTCTTTGGGACATTATAGTGTGTGTGAATGGGGCATTATACTGTGTGGAGGGGCCGCTATGGGACATTATACTGTGTGAAGGGGCCATTATGGGATATTATACTGTGTGCAGCGGCCACTATGGGACATTGTACTGTGTGCAGTGGCTGCTATAGGACATTACACTGTGTGGAGGGATGGCTATGGGACATAATACTGTGAGGAGGGGCCACTATGGGACATTATACTGTGTGAAGGGGCCATTATGGGATATTATACTGTGTGCAGGGGCCACTATGGGACATTGTACTGTGTGCAGTGGTTGCTATAGGACATTACACTGTGTGGAGGGATGGCTATGGGACATAATACTGTGAGGAGGGGCCGCTATGGGACATTATACTGTGTGAAGGGGCCGCTATGGGACATTATACTGTGTGGAGGGGCCGCTATGGGACATTATACTGTGTGGAGGGACTGCTATGGGACATAATAATGTGAGGAGGCCTCTTTGGGACATTATAGTGTGTGTGAATGGGGCATTATACTGTGTGGAGGGGCCACTATGGGACATTATACTGTGTGAAGGGGCCATTATGGGATATTATACTGTGTGCAGCGGCCACTATGGGACATTGTACTGTGTGCAGTGGCTGCTATAGGACATTACACTGTGTGGAGGGATAGCTATGGGACATAATACTGTGAGGAGGGGCCACTATGGGACATTATACTGTGTGAAGGGGCCATTATGGGATATTATACTGTGTGCAGGGGCCACTATGGGACATTGTACTGTGTGCAGTGGCTGCTATAGGACATTACACTGTGTGGAGGGATGGCTATGGGACATAATACTGTGAGGAGGGGCCGCTATGGGACATTATACTGTGTGAAGGGGCCGCTATGGGACATTATACTGTGTGGAGGGGCCGCTATGGGACATTATACTGTGTGGAGGGACTGCTATGGGACATAATAATGTGAGCAGGCCTCTTTGGGACATTATAGTGTGTGTGAATGGGGCATTATACTGTGTGGAGGGGCCGCTATGGGACATTATACTGTGTGGAGGCCACTTTGGGACATTTTAGCGTGTGTTAATGAGCCATTATACTGTGTGGGGGCCAGGAAAGGGGGAGCTATGCTGTGGTGGGGGGGGGGAGCCCTAGTTGAAAGTTTGCTATGAGGCCCAGTCTTTGCTAGTTACACCCCTGTCTATACCCTCATCCACAAAGCCCTCCATGGTGCTGCAGCTCCCTACATCTCTTCCCTCATCGCTATCTGACAGCCTACTTGTCCTCTCAGTTCTGCCGGTGAACTGAGACTAACATCTTAGATAATCCAAACCTCTCTTTCCCCATGTCAAGCCTTACCTTGAGTTGCACCTTGTTCTCTGGAATGCTCTACCCTGGACAATCAGATCACTACTCAGCTTACACAGTCTAAAACATCCCCTTAAAGGGGTTGTCCAGGCAAAACTGAACAACCCTTTTAACGTTAATGCATTTTTTTTATTTTATTCAATGCCTCGGCTGATTTAAATGTTAAAAGGGTTGTCCATTTTTTGCCTGGTCAACCCCTTTAAGATATATCTTTTTAGTCAGGTTTATCACATACCTAAATCTAACTCTAACCTCTAACCTCTAAGCCTGATGCCTTAACAGTAACCCCGCACTTCATGCACTTTGTGTCTGACCATATGCAGAAAACAATGCTTGCTGTGGAAGAGTTGGTGGGTTGGACATTGATTTACAGGGCAGCCAGTAATCTGCGTTTCCTTGTGCACCCTTTGTACTCTGTGTCAGGATGACTCAGCACAGAGTATATATCCAGGCTATAGGAGACGCAGGCTACACTCTGCACAGATACAGCCGAGGTCTCCTACTCACACAAGTAACTACAGAGGGTTTATAGTGATGGCATTATATACCGTATATCACATGCTCCAATCACTGCTCTACAAGGCGGCTTCTCACTGGAGGATCTGATTTGAATAATTGGTAATTGCTCCTTTAAGGCGGTATTGCATATTTTACGCATTTAACCCTTTCCTCTTTCTTGCAGTGCCTGGATATACAGTGACTTACTTCCCCATAAGAGGTAAATATGAATGCTCTTCTCTTAGCTCTGAATAAAATCTAGGTGGCGGATACACAGGGGCAGATATGTCAACGTCTGTACACACGTTTATAGCTCATTTTCTTCATAGACATATTATGTTGTCAGGAATACTAGTGTAAGGCACTTTTTATAGGCAATCTTGCAAGGTGAATAGAATGCCACAATTTGAGTGAATACTGACACTAACACAGGCAGAGCAGTAGACGTGTAAGTGCCATATTAGCTTGATGTATTTTATTACTATGGGAATTATATGTAAATTATTGTGCATTTGTTACACATACACTGTACATGAAAGGGTATCTTTACATAATGTGATAGGGCGGTAATATCAGATTCAACAGCTGAGAGGGCACAGGAATCTGTCCCATGGCAACGGAGGAAGGAAATATTGCTAAATCCTCCATAACCAATGGTGGTTACCCAGATTGACTAATATAGAACAGCGGCGGCATCAATGCCCACAGCACAATGACAGCAATGACTGTGACAGCCACTGTGAGAGCCAATGTGTGACAAATGCAGTGACAGCCAAAAGTGTGACAGCCAGAGTGACATCCAAAAGAGTCGAGGTTGAAAGAGTGAAAGCCATAGTGACAGCCACAGTGATTGCCAAAAGAATGACAGCCACAGTGACAGTCAACGTGACACAGCAACAATGACAGCAAAATGAGTGAGCACCAAAAGAATGACAGCTGCAGTGACAGTCAAAAGCATTACAGCCACAACAGCAAAGAGAGTGACAGCCACAGTGACAGCCAAAGTGTGACAAATACAGTGACAGCCAAAAGTGTGACAGCCACAGTGACAGCCAAAAGAGTGACAGCCACAGTGACAGCAAAAGTGTGACAGCAACAATGACAGCAAATTGAGTGAGCACCAAAAGAATGACAGCTGCAGTGACAGTCAAAAGCATTACAGCCACAGTGACAGCAAAATGGGTGTGCACCAAAAGAATGACAGCTGCAGTGACAGTCAAAAGCATTACAGCCTCAGCAAAAGCAAAGAGAGTGACAGCTACAGTGACAGCCAAAGTGTGACAGCAACAGTAACAGCCAAAAGAGGGACAGCCACAGTGACAGCGAAAGTGTGACAGCAACAATGACAGCAAAATGGGTGTGCACCAAAAGAATAACAGCTGCAGTGACAGTCAAAAGCATTACAGCAACAATGACAGCAAAGAGAATGTCAGCCACAGTGACAGCCAAAGTGTGACAGCCACAACGACAGCAAAGAAAGTGACAGCCACAGTAATAGCCAAAAGAGTGAACCCCCAGTTTTGCCCCCAGTGTGTGTCACCGGTCACCGCTCCGTTTCTTATTGGGGCAGGTTTATGAGACTGTCTAAAGCTAATCTGTCTCTGTTGCTGGTAGCGACCAATCACAGTATAGCTATCACTTCTTATAGTGCGCTGAAAAGATGAAAGCTGCTCCGTGATTGGTCACTACGGGCAACACAGACAGTGGATTTCCAGACCATATTGCCCAATATACAGGAGGCCTTACCATGTCTTACCCCTGAAAGGTGCTTGTGAGCGCCCCATGGGGACTCATGCTATACACACGTCACTTGTATGCCCCCCTTCTGAATACATGTTGCACATGTGACTTTCACACACCTTATACACATATTTCACATGAGCACCATTCGCGTGTCTATACATCAGTCCCTCCTACTTGCCACATTCCTCTTGTCCATTGCTAAATCCTAGTACAATCCTTGTATACAGTGAGTCTCCATCCTCTTTGTCACATCATGGCTTACTAGTCTTATCCTGGCAGAGGGCCCCTTCCATTAGGGCCCCTGTACAGATGCATTAGGCATATGAAGCTGAATACTTGGATTGGTCTCATTTCTAGGCGTTTTGTCGCTGCAGCTCTCACCTGTAATATTTTTGCAGGCAGAGCGGAGGCAATCCGTCTGCTGCTCGCGGATCAGGGGGCCTCATGGACTGACAATGAGGTGCAGATGCAGGACTGGGCCACAGGGGACCTGAAGAAAAATGCGGTAAGAAAACCCCTGAGGTGTAGGCGTGTGGGACATAGGGTGTTCAGTGTACGCAGGGGACAACGTGTGGGGTGTTCAGTGTATGCAGGGGACAACGTGTGGGGTGTGCAGTGTATGCAGGGAACAACGTGTGGGGTGTGCAGTGTATGCAGGGGACAACGTGTGGGGTGTGCAGTGTACACAGGGGACAATGTGTAGGGTGTGTGGGGTATGCAGTGTGCGCAGAGGTCAAAGTGTGAGGTGTTTAGTGTACACAGAAGACAACATGTGGGGTGTGCGGTGTACACAGGGGGCAACGTGTGGGATGTGCAGTGTACGCAGAGGACAACATGTAGGTTAGGCAGTGTACACAGAGGACAACGTGTGGGGTGTGCAGTGTACGCAGAGGACAACGTGTAGGTTATGCAGTGTACACAGGGGACAACGTGTGGGGTGTGCAGTGTACGCAGAGGACAACGTGTAGGTTATGCAGTGTACACAGGGGACAACGTGTGGGGTGTGCAGTGTACGCAGAGGACAACGTGTAGGTTATGCAGTGTACACAGGGGACAACGTGTGGGGTGTGCAGTGTATGCAGGGAACAACGTGTGGGGTGTGCAGTGTATGCAGGGGACAACGTGTGGGGTGTGCAGTGTACACAGGGGACAATGTGTAGGGTGTGTGGGGTATGCAGTGTGCACAGAGGTCAAAGTGTGAGGTGTTTAGTGTACACAGAAGACAACATGTGGGGTGTGCGGTGTACACAGGGGGCAACGTGTGGGATGTGCAGTGTACGCAGAAGACAACATGTAGGTTAGGCAGTGTACACAGAGGACAACGTGTGGGGTGTGCAGTGTACGCAGAGGACAACGTGTAGGTTATGCAGTGTACACAGGGGACAACGTGTGGGGTGTGCAGTGTACGCAGAGGACAACGTGTAGGTTATGCAGTGTACACAGGGGACAACGTGTGGGGTGTGCAGTGTACGCAGAGGACAACGTGTAGGTTATGCAGTGTACACAGGGGACAACGTGTGGGGTGTGCAGTGTACGCAGAGGACAACGTGTAGGTTATGCAGTGTACACAGGGGACAACGTGTGGGCTATGCAGTGTACGCAGAGGACAACGTGTGGGGTGTGCAGTGTACGCAGGGGACAACGTGTGGGGTGTTCAGTGTATGCAGGGGACAACGTGTGGGGTGTGCAGTGTACGCAGGGGACAACGTGTGGGGTGTTCAGTGTACACAGGGGACAATGTGTAGGTTGTGTGGGGTACGCCGTGTGCGCAGAGGACAACGTGTGAGGTGTTCAGTGTACACAGAAGACAACATGTGGGGTGTTCAGTGTACACAGAAGACAACATGTGGGGTGTGCTTGTACGCAGAGGACAACGTGTGGGGTGTGCAGTGTACGCAGGGGACAATGTGTAGGGTGTGTGGGGTACGCAGTGTGCGCAGAGGACAATGTGTGAGGTGTTCAGTGTACACAGAAGACAACATGTGGGGAGTACTTGTACGCAGGGGACAACGTGTGGGGTGTTCAGTGTACGCAGGGGACAATGTGTAGGTTGTGTGGGGTACGCAGTGTGCGCAGAGGACAACGTGTGAGGTGTTCAGTGTACACAGAAGACAACATGTGGGGTGTTCAGTGTACACAGAAGACAACATGTGGGGTGTGCTTGTACGCAGAGGACAACGTGTGGGGTGTGCAGTGTACGCAGGGGACAATGTGTAGGGTGTGTGGGGTACGCAGTGTGCGCAGAGGACAATGTGTGAGGTGTTCAGTGTACACAGAAGACAACATGTGGGGTGTGCAGTGTACACAGGGGCAACGTGTGGGGTGTGCAGTGTATGCAGGGGACAATGTGTGGGGTGATCAATGTATGCAGGAGACAACGTGTGGGGTGTTCAGTGTATGCAGGGGACAACGTGTGGGGTGTTCAGTGTACGCAGGGGACAATGTGTAGGTTGTGTGGGGTACGCAGTGTGCGCAGAGGACAACATGTGAGGTGTTCACTGTACACAGAAGACAACATGTGGGGTGTTCAGTGTACACAGAAGACAACATGTGGGGTGTGCAGTGTACGCAGAGGACAACGTGCGGGGAGTGCAGTGTACGCAGGGGACAACGTGTGGGGTGCTCAGTGTACACAGAAGACAACATGTGGGGTGTGCAGTGTACGCAGAGGACAACGTGTGGGGAGTGCAGTGTACGCAGGGGACAACGTGTGAGCTATGCAGTGTACACAGGGGACAACGTGTGGGGTGTGCAGTGTATGCAGAAGACAACGTGCGGGGAGTGCAGCGACCTCCAGGACTCCTGCCACAAAAGTACACAACTAAAAAAGACACAACCGTTTTTTGGCACACAAGTGGTGACTGTTTGCCCAAAAATGTGCAGCTTTCTCCACTTTCCAACCTAGTTGACATTTTTTAGAAAAGTGGGAGGGGCATGGTGAAGATCAAGGCGGTCTGGGGCTGGTACGCTCTGGCCTGACAGATTTACTATAACACACCCCAGAAATCCAGTGCATGTGATACCTGAAATCTACCGCACTTCCTCTGTTCATGGTGGGCCCAGGTCTAACCTTTGCACCCCCGCTAAGATGTCAGTGTTGTTAACCTTTCAGTCTCCTGACACTCAGACTCCATTCATTGTTTACTGTATAAAAGAGTCTCATAGAACTATTTCTATGGATTTTTCTCAGGTATTTGGTCAAATTCCTCGTTTTCAAGATGGAGACTTTGTGCTGTATCAAAGCAACACCATCCTGCGATACCTGGGGCGCAAATATGGTGAGGCTTCATTCCGATATTAACTCTATCCAGACCTTCACACTGTGGTAATAGTAAATCTCATGCGAAGAATAGGACAAAGGCAAGTTTGCCCCAAATGGAGGGTGAACAGTGCCCCCTAGTGGATGAGCTCTCAGTCATCCAAATAACATGGCAGTGCTTTTTTCTAGGAAAACCTAAAGAGAGAGAATCCTAAAAGGAGAAGTGTAAGGCCTTATTCAGACAGGGCTCCATTTATTAGGCTGCAATACATCCCAGGTCTAGCGGTTCTGGTAATTTTGATGGCAGATGATACTTTAGTTGCTCTCAAAATACTGGAAAGGATAAAAATACTGGACATATACCTGCCAGAGTGAATAGAGCCTGATAATATTCACACACGTAAGTATCAACATACCATTGATATAGCAATGTACACAGGGGCAGGATATGGCCACTTCTCCAAAATCGGTTATTAAAAATACAACTGGGTAGAACTGGGTAGGAGATGTGCTCCGATCTGGTTCTCACCCTGGCCCTACAATTTTCTGACTGGTAGGCCACAAGTCGGCCTACAAGTTGCAGGGAGTGAGAGGTAAGTGTCAGTGCAGTACGTACCTCTCTGCTCCCCGGCTTTTCCCGCTCCTTCCTGCTTAGGTCACACATGACATGTCACAGGTGGAGCAAAGAAAGAGCGAGACCAGGGAGCAGTGAAGTGAGTACTGAACTAATAATCACCTCTGTGTGGGGCCATAAACTGTGTGGGGACATTGAAAGTGGGCCAATAACCTGTGTAGGTGCCAATAGCCTGTGTATAGGACATTGAGGGGGCATTCATCTGTGTGACACATTAGGAAGAGTATTAAAGGGGTTATCCACTTAATGTTGATGATAGGACCAATATTACAATTCGGGGGTCCGACAACCAGATCCCCCACAGATCAGCAGTTAATGTTAATATGCTGGGAGCCATGCTGCCCATGCCCCTCCTCCCTCCTACTGCCAAAATTCCTGAACCACCCCCTTGACTCTCCTCAGAAAACCTGTTAGAAATTGGAATCCCACTCCTGCATATAAATCTAATGTGCCCTTCATCACTGCCCCATCACCACATGTACTGTGTATATTGTGTCCTACAGGTATCAGCGGCAGCAATGAAAAGGAAGTCGCAACCATTGACATGATCAATGATGGTGTGGAGGACCTGAGGATGAAGTACTACAAGTTTCTCTTTGTGGAAACCGTACGTATGACAAAATATCCCAAATGTACCGAGGTCAGGCACGCGGCTATATGATGGGGCTGTATTGTATGAGCCGTAGCACATTGCCCATAGCCTGCTGTGGGTCCATCTTGTACCCCACAGGCCTCCAATTTTAAACCAAGGCCTATGGAGATTTGGTTAACTAAAAGTGTCCTACTACGGAGGCATTTTCCCCTATAGCCATGCCAACATCACAGAGTGCATAGGGCTCTATAATATATAAGGTCTTTCTGTATATATGATACATTATATTGATTCCAGGCTCATCTCATCCTTGTATTATATAGTTGGCCATTTATCTGAATGGATGGTAAGGTATCATCCATAGGTACCATATGACGGTACATGGAGTGCCTACTGCTCTGTAATATAGAACCTCATGGACTCAGTAATGGCCACTAGTACGGTCCCACAATGTGACCACCATGTACTTTAAGTCGGGTCTGCAAACACTTTTCATGTTTTCCAGGATCCAAATGAGGAAAAATATCTGGGAGAACTGACCGTCCAGCTCGGGTACTTTGAAAAGATCCTCTCCAAAAACTCCAATGGAACTAAATTCCTGGTGGGAGATAAGGTAAGGACAGACATATGGCCGCTAGACACGTGTATTTCTCATAGTAGAACACGTTCACATCTTAACTTCTTGCCTCAGATCTCCTATGCCGACTACAACCTCCTGGACACTCTACAATGCAACCTCAACCTGTCCCCGACCTGCCTGTCCGCCTTCCCACTACTGTCCGCCTATGTAGAACGGCTTCTGAAAAGACCAACACTCAGTGCATACCTGAAATCTGAAGGTCGGACAAGGCGTCCCATCACCCCCAAGCAAAAGTGAACGCGTGATGTCATCAAGTCCTCAGCTCTTCACAATAAACCTTTTTTTTCAGTATATTTTGTGTCTGGTTCACTCATTTGTACTTTTTTTAGATGTGACTGCAAAGTCCGATGTCCATCTTCAATGTCCTAGGCCAAGTTGATAGGTTGAGAAGGTCCTCCTGAGAACACACAAAATGCCCTTTTGTCTGTGTAAAACATCATACTGCCACAATGAGCCCCCAATCTCCTGTGCCCATAGGGACAGATCGTGTGCCTGGTATGACGAGGTCCTTGAAGGGAGGAGGCCCTGTCCTGGTCGGTTGTATGGTGTTTCTTATTGAATGCTTTTGCCACCCACGCTGTGACCTGTATCCGAGCCCATAGGCTTGCACTTCCCCTCACTGCCACTTACCACCCCTTGCCCTGCTGTCTCTATGGGGCCTGCGCTCTTCAGGGTCTGCAGCAGTCTCTATGAACCCTGGCTCTCTCACTAGGTCTCATTGGGCCCAATCTCTGTAGGCTTCCTTACTGAACTAGGCCTCGCCTCAGGCTTGAGGCCTAGTCATCTCTATTTTCCACAGTCAGGTAGTGCCTGGCACACCAGAACCTCTGAACCACCCAGCTCTCCGCTGGTAGGAAAATCCTCTGTTATATTCCTAGCTCAGGTCCTGCCATCCTCTGACAAGCTAAGGAGGCCATAACTTGTATCTGTGTTTACAGAATGCCCTCGTAAACAAACTGTGCCCCGTACATTAAGTGACAAAGGGGCAGTCCGACATATTTACCCCAGGATGGGCATTTAAAGATCTAGAGTTTACTTTAAGGTAGGCGATCCTCCACCACCTTAGTCTCGCACTGATATAGTCCATCCATGCCAAGGATCAGTGAGTTGTGTAAGAGGAGAGACGTGTCCATGCCGGGGAAGCAGGCGGCCATATATTACCACCACTGCGATGGCTCACATACAGAAGCTCAGTTACCCGTGGGTGGGTCAATGTGGCGAACAACAGCTCCCAGCACTCATGTTTAACCCCTCACATGCCATGATCTTTTGTATAAACCCTTATTGGAGTTTGCATTATATAGGCACCCCCTAGTGGTGACTATAGAAAAGTTTGAAAAAGTATGATTCCCTTCCCCCTTAATAACATCCATGTTGGCTGTTGCATTACTGGGCCGGAGGCTACTTTATTTTTTTAACTATAAAATGGGACATCATTGCTAGTGGTGAGTGTGTGTGAGTGAGTGTGTGAGTGTGTGTTGGGGGCAGGTGGGGGTGAGTTTAACAGGAGTCTTGTGTTTAGTTCTCTATTTCTTCACATTTCCTGTCCCATTCCTGGAACTTTCCCACCTTCTCATATTACAGCAATCAAACTAGATTTCTCACAGCACTTACAGTGTTAACAAGCAAAGTATGACAGGTCCTACAGCAAGCCAGTGTGCCGCAGCAATGACCAAGCACATTACTACCAAAAAGACTTACCAAATCTGGAGCCGCCCCTGCTCTGATGTCATCCTCAGGGGAAGGACACTCAGAGTCCCAGAAGAGCTGCAAATGTTATGGCCGCGAACCCACTTAACTCAATACTAGCTGTATACAACCATAAGCAACTAGCACCCCCCTTAGTGGTGGTAGTATAAATCCATATGTAAGGAGCTCCCCCTAGTGGTGGTTGTATATATCCATATGTAAGGAACTTCCCTAGTGATGGTAGTATAAATCCATATGTAAGGAGCTCCCCCTAGTGGTGGTTGTATAAATCCATATATAAGGAGCTCCCCCTAGTGGTGGTTGTATATATCCATATGTAAGGAACTTCCCTAGTGATGGTAGCATAAATCCATATGTAAGGAGCTCCCCCTAGTGGTGGTTGTATATATCCATATGTAAGGATCTCACCCTAGTGGTGGTTGTATACATCCATATGTAAGGAGCTCCCCCTAGTGGTGGTAGTATAAATCCATATGTAAAGAGCTCCCCCTAGTGGTGGTTGTATACATCCATATGTAAGGAGCTCCCCCTAGTGGTGGTAGTATAAATCCATATGTAAGGAGCTCCCCCTAGTGGTGGTTGGATACATCCATATGTAAGGAGCTCCCCCTAGTGGTGGTTGTATATATCCATATGTAAGGAACTTCCCTAGTGGTAGTTGTATAAATAAATATGAAGGAGCTCCCCCTAGTGGTGGCTACAGTACATCCTATCAGTTGACTATATGACTGTGCGGGTGCCCCTGGTCTGGGTGTGTACCCATTGTATACAGTCTCTGTTGCTGTTTTCGTTATATTAGGGTTCAGCATCTATAGTAGCAGCGCTGCCCTCAGGCTGACATTGGTAATGCTCCTCTAAGCCCTGTCATGGCAGTGAATGCTTTTTAATGTGTCCCATAATCCCCGTCCTACAGATTTATGGAGCAGAATTATATTCTCAAGCTGTGAATCTCCTGATATCTGTGTCCTCAGCGGGCAGCGGAGAGCTGTCACTAAACTATGACATGTATGTCACACTTCCTGTCCGAGCCTCCGAAAATGGCATCATGTGATATCTAGAAGTCCTGAGTCAGTGGTGTGTCCAGCTGGCCCCATGGTCAGATACAGGACGCAAATATTAACTGGCAGGACATGTTCTATATGACATCAGCATAACAGGACATGTTCCATATGGCATCGTAATGATGTGACTTATTATACATGGCATAGGTATGATGAGGCTTGTTCCATATGGCACCGGTATTATGAGGATTGTTCTGTATGGCACTGGTATTATATGGCTTGTTCTATATGGCACCGGTATGATGAGGCTTGTTTTATATGGCACTGGTATTATGAGGCTTGTTCTATATGACACCGGTATTATATGGCTTGTTCTATATGGCACTGGTATGATGAGGCTTGTCCGTAAGTCACTGTAACGTCCCAGCATCACCTAACATCACCAGACAGCCTGATGCCATATACTGTATATACGGTGCTGTAAGCATGATCACAAGGCAATGCAGTGATGGTGGAAGTACAAATGGATCTGTGATCTCATTGCATGATCCAAAGCAATTACTCCATTTTCTTCTGCTATGCATAACAGTTAGTGCAGCAAAACTTGCAACACACCTAGAGAATCACAGGCGAAGGTGAAGTAGAACAAAGTTTAGTCAGATTATTCAATTACAGGCAGTGAAAGAGATCATAGAAAACATTTGTCCCCATTCGGTAAATACTGTAGCAGGAAAAAAATCAGAATGGCTGAATTGGCGTTAGTGAAGGATCTCGCCTTGCCAAGCTGCTTGGCACACCTGCAACTACCCTTTCTTAACTTCCCACTCACAACCGGTGAGTGACCAGGTTCATAGAATAATTTGAAACAAGCTTTATAAAATAAAAGATGGAAAAAAATAAAAGATACGAAAATACCAGAACAAGTTGATAGTCTGTTTCTGTAGGCCTCTGCAGGTTTTGGGCCTAGGGCGCTTGCTTAAGTCCGTAAAAGAGCATATGTCTCCTACATGCTGTCCGGAACAAAGAAGAAGGCTTCAGTCCCCATTGCTAGGCCTCAGAGCCCAAGCTTCAGTCCACAGCATGACATGCCCTCACATCTTCTCCGTGACAGCAACTGCCCCCCTTTCCCTGGTCTGAGTGCAGTTAACTATCCTGGTCTCCTCCCTAAGTGATGTCACCAGGAGGAGAAGCCCCACCCTCCCTCTTACAGTCCCCATAACCAAGACTCATCATAGTTCCTTGCCCGATGACCATAGGGTAAAGCAAGAGGTCTGATGGGGCTCGTGGCGGGCTCCCCATCGTGCAGATACCAAGAATGACGCCCCAATCCCCTTTGGGTAAGGAGATCAGTGTCTGGACCTTTTCTGGGCTTTGAACAGTACCTTGTGTGTGCTTGAAACATACGCCTTGGCGGAGGTACCTGAGGAATTTTTTTCTCTTCAAAATTTTGAATCTTTGTAAAGTTATTGAAACATACAACTATATAAATGAGGTATCACCATGATTGTAAGAAAATGGCAGTGCTACATTTTTTTTTTTTCAATTCCACCCCATGCTGAATTTTTTTCCAGCTTCCCAGTACATTGTTCAGAATAATATATGGTACCATTATGAAGAACAATTTGTCATGCAAAAATCAAGCCCTCATATGACTATGTAAACAGAAAAATGAGGACGTTATGGCTTTTGGAGTGCAGGGAGTAAACGAAAACACAAGAATGAAAAATGTCTGTGTCATGTAAGGGTTAAGGGGTTTTTTTTGCTCACCCAATAAACAGTCTCGCAGCCTGCACTAATCTGAAAAATGTCTTTTTCTTAAGTCTGGTGCACTATGTGTGTGACTATCACAATCTGGTTCTCTATATGTGTTGCCATTTCAGTCTAGAGAATTATGTGTGTTACTATAACATTTTGGGGCACCAAATATATGTATCACTATTACAGTCCGGTGCACTATATGTATCACTATTACAGTCCGGTGCACTATATGTATCACTATTACAGTCTGGTGCACTATATGTGTCACTATTACAGTCCGGTGCACTATATGTATCACTATTACAGTCTGGTGCACTATATGTATCACTATTACAGCCTGGTGCACTATATGTATCACTATTACAGCCTGGTGCACTATATGTATCACTATTACAGTCCGGTGCACTATATGTATCACTATTATAGTCTGGTGCACTATATGTGTCACTATTACAGTCCGGTGCACTATATGTATCACTATTACAGTCTGGTGCACTATATGTGTCACTATTACAGTCCGGTGCACTATATGTGTCACTATTACAGCCTGGTGCACTATATGTATCACTATTACAGCCTGGTGCACTATATGTATCACAATTACAGTCTGGTGCACTATATGTATCACTATTACAGTCTGGTGCACTATATGTATCACTATTACAGTCCGGTGCACTATATGTATCACTATTACAGCCTGGTGCACTATATGTATCGCAATTACAGTCTGGTGCACTATATGTGTCACTATTACAGCCTGGTGCACTATATGTGTCGCTATTACAGTCTGGTGCACTATATGTGTCACTATTGCAACCTGGTGCACTATATGTATCACTATTACAGCCTGGTGCACTATATGTATCACTATTACAGTCCGCTGCACTATATGTATCACTATTACAGTCCGGTGTACTATATGTGTCACTATTACAGCATGGTGCACTATATGTGTTTCTGTTTTGGTTTAGAACATCATGTGTGTCATTGTTACATTTTAGGGCACTATGTGCATCACTGTTACAGTTTTGGGCACTATATGCATCACTATTACAGTTTGGTGCACTATATGTATCACTATTATAGTCTGGTGCACTACATGTATCACTATTACAGTCTGGTGCACTATATGTGTCACTATTACAGTCTAGTGCACTATATGTGTTACTATTACAATTTTAGGCACTCTGACTTTTGTTACTATAGTCTGGGGCAGGCAAGTGCCTAAATATTTGATCTGGTTGATGCTGTATCATGTAAATTTTTGTATCCTGGTCTAGTTGTTGTTTGGAGCTGTTTAATGTGGTCATCCTAGTGAACTCTTGTGCTGGACTCTCCATACACTAGTGCGGCTTCACTATGTGCCATGTGTTCTTCATGATGGTATACACTAGATTGTTTCTTACATGTGTCTCTATAGCCACTCATGTATTGGTTGTACCACCAATGGTGAAATTTGGAGGGTCCCAAACTTTTTCTTCTGGGCTTTAATCAGTCAAACAATAGTGTCGGTGCAGAACATTTAGTAGGTGCAAGCATGTTCCAATAGCAGGGCCATCTGTGCCCCGACAGAGACAGTTCTGATGGATGAAGAGACTCTAAACAAAAGATGGAGTAGAGCGCTCCCCAGAGACCAGACAGAGGAACTGCAGATACATCCAAGCACGTGCACAAATCACCAGACATGCGATTTACTTTATACACATTTATTTTATGATACCATCATCGTGTCATTGTAAAAAGCACCAAAAAAGCACAAAAACCCGCGTCAGCTTACAAAGGCTTGAACAATACAATCAGACTTATTGTGGTATACAATAGGAATTATAACAATTGCCGTATAAAAAGTGTCGCCTCCTCCAAATGGCGCTTCACGTGGCGGTAGTAAAGTGTGATAGGAGCTATATCATGTATAAAAGGTCAGAGGTCATGCAGGGCCAATGTACGTATGTAATATTGTTTCTCCTGGGGCCACAGTGATCCCGTCCATTCTGCGTGTTTGTAATGGATCCATATGGCACCACACTGAAGAGCGTTTCCCCCCTCACAGCACCTTATAGACTGATCCAATCAATTATCATGAATTAATAAATATTACTATATATAAGAGATTTGCATTTACATAGTTAATTCACCCAGGCAAAAAGAAGGAGAGAAGATCTGGTAACCCTGGTATCGACTCTGCTCTATATTCCAGATCAGTGGTCTGCACAGGGCCTACAATCTGCGATGTGACTTGAAGGGAACCTTTCACCACTTCCTATTCTTTGAATCCTTCAATAGGTGTCGCTTCACTGATTCCAGCGCAGTTGGAATTTTTTTTTTTAGCCCCCACCGTTCCTGAACTGTTGGTGCTGTAGCCTCAGACTATCTTCTCCAGCTCAAGACCGCCCACCTGACAGTAGAAAACCTAATTAGCATAATGGAGCTGAAACTAACTGTGCTGATTGCTCAGGAATGGTGGGGGCTAGAAAAAAAATTCCAACTGCACCAGAATCAGTGGAGCGGCGACCATTGAAGGATGCATAGAGTTGACGTTTTTGGAGGTGGTTAAAGGTGCCCTTTAATGTGAGTGTGCTTGGTCATGTACTGTACCTGAGCCACACGGGTAGTCTTTGATCCCCCTTTGCTGTATGGCCTTTGGGCACTGCCTAACTACCCCTATATCTATTCACGTAGGCTCAGATATACATTATCATCTGCAGCACTCAACGTCAAGCAGCAGCTGCAAAAGCAAACAGGATTTTAGGCTGTGTAAAAGGAGATAAAATGTGATAATAATATAATATCCCCCATCTATGAGTCCCTTATAAAGCCTCATCTTGACTATTGGGCTCTCCAAAATGTTGACCAAAGACGGTTCAAAGGTGGATGATTAAAAAAACCACATGGGATTGGAGGTCTCTAGTCACATGCCGGAAATATAAGGCTACGTGCACACTGAAGTTTTTACATGGTTATTTTTGCATTAAAAACACTTGTGTTGTTGTGTTATTTCCTCTTAGAGAAGTCCATGGGTCAACTAAAACATCGCTCCACACCCAGATCACGCTGTGATTGAGAAAACTGCAAAGGCCGCAAAAAAAAAAAAAAGATCTGAAATTTGCAAAAATGGCACTAAAAATACAAAAATGTTTGTAGGGCATTTCATAAAAAACATGTAACCAAAAAATGTGCCAAAAAAGAACAAAAATTTTGCCGAAGATGCCCAAAGGGGTTTGCAACAAGCAGAAAAAAAATTCAAAAATTGCAACACAACAATGGTGATTTTTTTTTTTTTTATGAAAAAAACCTCAGTGTGGGCCTAAACTAGGTTTGTTTGTCCACACTGTCCGTTTTTTCCATAGTTTTTTACTATTTTATTACATTTTGAGCTCAGATCGGAGCTTCCCGGGACGGTATTATTTCTTATACCACATATTTCCCATTTACCAGCGGCTCAGTCACATGCCGGGGTCAGTAGAGGCAGCGACACTCACTGAGCTAGGTTTACATAGTCGCTGAGAAGGCAGGAACATTCTCTACATTATTCTGCTATGTCTGGTGGTTCGGGCTGCCCTGAACGCGGGGTCATGCAGTCAGGAAAGGGTTAATGACTAATGTCAGGAATTATAATTATTACACTGATGAAGGATGTTTTCCAAGGAAATTACACATTGCTGCCATGGACTGGGAAGGAATTTTTTTCCCTGTGGGAACTAAATTTGGCTTCATCTCTCCGCACAGGGAAAGGAGGGGGGAGGGGTGCTGTGGAGCCGACAGATAGGCAGTAGAAAGATCTTTTTTTCAACCTAAGCAATTGTTATACAGGGTTAGAGTAGAGGTCTTTTTGTCTTCCAGAAACAGTGTCAGTCTTGTCGAGTGGCAGCGTCTGGTACTGCAACTCAATCCCTACTATATTGAACCAGCTCCCTCTAGTGGTGACTGTATAATCTGTATGTAGTGAGCTCCCTCTAGTCGTCACTATATAATCTGTATGTAGTGAGCTCCCCTTAGTGATGACTGTATAATCTGTATGTAGTGAGCTCCCCCTAGTGGTGACCGTATATTATGTATGTAGTGAGCTCCCTCTAGTGGTGGCTGTATAATCTGTATGTAGTGAGCTTCCCCTAGTGGTGGCTGTATAATCTGTATGTAGTGACTTCCTCCTAGTGGTGACTCTATAATCTGTATACAGTGAGCTCCCTCTAGTGGTGCCTGAATAATCTGTATGTAGTGAGCTCCTCCTAATGATGACTGTATAATCTTTATGTAGTGAGCTCTCTCTAGTGGTGGCTGTATTATCTGCATGTATTGAGCTCCCCCTAGTGGTGGCTGTATAATCTGTATGTATTGAGCTTCCCCTAGTGGTGACTGTATAATCTGTATATAGTGACCTCCTCCTAGTGGTGACTCTATAATCTGTATACAGTGAGCTCCCCCTAGTGGTGGCTGTATAATCTATATGTAGAGAGCTCCCCCTAGTGGTGGCTGTATAATCTATATGTAGTGAGCTCCCCCTTGTGGTGACTGTATAATCTGTTTGTAGTGAGCTCCCCCTTGTGGTGACTGTATAATCAGTATGTAGTGAGCTCCCCCTAGTGGTGACTGTATAATCTGTATGTAGTGAGCTCCCCCTAGTGGTGACTGTATAATCTGTATGTAGTGAGCTCCCCCTTGTGGTGACTGTATAATCTGTATACAGTGAGCTCCCCCTTGTGGTGACTGTATAATTTATATGTAGTGAGCTTCCCCTTGTGGTGACTGTATAATCTGTATCTAGTGAGCTCTCCCTTGTGGTGACTGTATAATCTGTGTGTAGTGAGCTACCTCTAGTGGTGGCTGTAGAATCTGTATGTAGTGAGCTCCCTCTAGTGGTGGCTGTATAATCTGTATGTAGTGAGCTCCCTCTAGTGGTGGCTGTATAATCTGTATGTAGTGAGCTCCCTCTAGTGGTGACTGTATAATCTGTATGTAGTGAGCTCCCCCTTGTGGTGGCTGTATAATCTGTATGTAGTGAGCTCCCCCTAGCGGTAGCTGTATAACCTGTATGTAGTGAGCTCCCTCTAGTGGTGACTGTATAATCTGTATGTAGTGAGCTCCCTCTAGTGGTGACTGTATAATCTGTATGTAGTGAGCTCCCCCTTGTGGGGGCTGTATAATGTGTATGTAGTGAGCTCCTCCTAGTGGTGGCTGTATAATTTATATGTAGTGAGCTCCCCCTAGTGGTGACTGTATAATTTATATGTAGTGAACTCCCCCTTGTGGTGACTGTATAATCTGTAGTGAGCTCCCCCCTAGTGGTGACTGTATAATCTGTATGTAGTGACCTCCCCCTTGTGGTGACTGTATAATGTGTATGTAGTGAGCTCCCCCTTGTGGTGACTGTATAATCTGTATGTAGTGAGCTCCCTCTTTTGGTGACTGTATAATCTGTATGTAGTGAGCTCCCCCTTGTGGGGGCTGTATAATGTGTATGTAGTGAGCTCCTCCTAGTGGTGGCTGTATAATTTATATGTAGTGAGCTCCCCCTAGTGGTGACTGTATAATTTATATGTAGTGAACTCCCCCTTGTGGTGACTGTATAATGTGTATGTAGTGAGCTCCCCCTTGTGGTGGCTGTATAATGTGTATGTAGTGAGCTCCTCCTAGTGGTGGCTGTATAATTTATATGTAGTGAGCTCCCCCTTGTGGTGACTGTATAATTTATATGTAGTGAGCTCCCCCTTGTGGTGACTGAGTGTATTCAGGGATACATTACCAAGCAGGATATATTGAAGTCCAGTATGTGACCCATATAAAGATATATTACAAAATTATTGGCATTGAAAGGTATCAAAAGATGGACATTTACTTTAAGCATAGAAAAGTCTAGAAAACATATACAAAATTAAGTGAAATCAGGGAACCAAAAATATATCCCTCTCCCCCCACAAAAAAACAGCCTATAACCCCTGAATTAACTGTTGAGTGACTGTTTTGCCTGTTCCCCTGTTTACACGTTACAAGGCTATTTAGAATAGATGTAAATACACATGATAATGAATGGGACGACCCCGCACACAGGACCAGCACATAACAGGTACTTGGTACTCCGACTATAACACTTCACTGGTCCGTTGTCTTGACTTTGGACTCTTTCTTCTTCTTTATCTTCAGCGCTTGTAGCCATTTTGGAGAATGACTGTAATGGGGAATAAAAACATGGTGAACATCAGTGGTGGAAGGGCCTGTTTACACATTAGATTGCTGTCGTAGTCGGAGTCAGACTTCTCTCGTGTCTTTGACCATCCCACCATGTTTTCCCAGTGGCCTTCACCAGCTTTCATCTGGCCCTGACCATTCACATCCATGTCTATGTCCTACATAGATAAGTGTGAAAACCAATGTGGATGGTGATTGGGACCGATCACGACTACGACTACGACCACGAGAACCCACTAAAATATATTCTATAGAATGTCTTTCACAGTGTGGCCTTTTATCTGTTACTGCCGGAGATCTCCGGTCTGAAGAGCTGACGGACTTTCTGGGCTTTGCATTACAGTTTTTTTCCCACCCACTGGGGTTAAATTTCTGAATCTGCTGATGCAGACAACAACAGGTTAAGGTCTTAATATCTGGTTTATTTTGGAGAAGGGGTTAACTAATGTCCATGGTTCTGTAGGGGTTAATTCCAGATATCCCCACTAGGGGGAGCTCACTGCATACAGGCTGAACTCTACTATCTGTATGTGAGGAGATAATCCTATAGGCAGCGCATGAAGAAGGAATCTTATCCTAAATGTGTAACACCATGTGACTGC
Organism: Leptodactylus fallax; assembly: GCA_947044405.1. NCBI lineage: Eukaryota > Metazoa > Chordata > Amphibia > Anura > Leptodactylidae > Leptodactylus > Leptodactylus fallax. Next base: position 1,354,865 of record CAMRHE010000360.1, on the reverse strand, counting down.
CCCTACACCAGGCGGTGTGTATAGGTGTACCTGCTGCTATAGTACAGGTGTATCTGCTGTGTATGTGTGTACCTACTGCTACAGTGCAGATATATCCCATATATAGGTGTATCTCATGTATATAGGTGGATATACTGTTATAATTCAGATATATTCTATGTGTATATAGGTACTTTATAGTCTAGGTATACTTGGTGATGTAGTACAGATGTATCCCAGGAATATACATGCACTTTGTGTGTATAGGTGTACCTGCTGCTACAGTGCAGGTATATACAGTGGGGAAAAAAAGTATTTAGTCAGCCACCAATTGTGCAAGTTCTCCCACTTAAAAAGATGAGGCCGGCCTGTAATTGTCATCATAGGTAGACCTCAACTATGAGAGACAAAATGAGAAAACAAATCCAGAAAATCACATTGTCTGATTTTTTAAGAATTTATTTGCAAATTATGGTGGAAAATAAGTATTTGGTCACCTACAAACAAGCAAGATTTCTGGCTCTCACAGACCTGTAACTTCTTCTTTAAGAGGCTCCTCTGTCCTCCACTCATTACCTGTAGTAATGGCATCTGTTTGACATTGTTATCAGTATAAATGACACCTGTCCACAACCTCAAACAGTCACACTCCAAACTCCACTATGGTGAAGACCAAAGAGCTGTGGAAGGACACCAGAAACAAAATGGTAGCCCTGCACCAGGCTGGGAAGACTGAATCTGCAATAGGCAAGCAGCTTGGTGTGAAGAAATCACCTGTGGGAGCAATAATTAGAAAATGGAAGACATACAAGACCACTGATAATCTCCCTCCATCAGGGGCTCCACGCAAGATCTCACCCCGTGGGGTCAAAATGATCACAAGAACGGTGAGCAAAAATCCCAGAACCACACAGGGGACCTAGTGAATGACCTGCAGAAAGCTGGGACTAACGTAACAAAGGCTACCGTCAGTAACACACTACGCCGCCAGGGACTCAGATCCTGCAGTGCCAGACGTGTCCCCCTGCTTAAGCCAGTACATATCCGGCCCCATCTGAAGTTTGCTAGAGAGCATTTGGATGTTCCAGAAGAGTATTGGGAGAATGTCATATGGTCAGATGAAACCAAAGTAGAACTGTTTGGTAGAAACACAACTCGTCGTGTTTGGAGGAGAGTGAATGCTGAGTTGCATCCAAAGAACACCATACCTACTGTGAAGCATGGGGGGGGCAACATCATGCTTTGGGGCTGTTTCTCTGCAAAGGGACCAGGACAACTGATCCGTGTACATGAAAGAATGAATGGGACCATGTATCGTGAGATTTTGAGTGCAAACCTTCCATCAGCAAGGGCATTGAAGATGAAACGTGGCTGGGTCTTTCAGCATGACAGTGATCCCAAGCACACCGCCAGGGCAACGAAGGAGCGGCTTCGTAAGAAGCATTTCAAGGTCCTGGAGTGGCCTAGCCAGTCTCCAGATCTCAGCCCCATAGAAAACCTTTGGAGAGAGTTGAAAGTCCATGTTGCCCAGCGACAGCCCCAAAACATCACTGCTCTAGAGGAGATCTGCATGGAGGAATGGGCCAACATACCAGCAACAGTGTGTGCCAATCTTGTGGAGACTTACAGAAAATGTTCGACCTCTGTCATTGCCAACAAAGGATATATAACAAAGGATTGAGATGAACTTTTGTTATTGACCAAATACTTATTTTCCACCATAATTTGCAAATAAATTCATAAAAAAATCAGACAATGTGATTTTCTGTATTTGTTTTCTCATTTTGTCTCTCATAGTTGAGGTCTACCTATGATGTCAATTACAGGCCGGCCTCATCTTTTTAAGTGGGAGAACTTGCACAATTGGTGGCTGACTAAATACTTTTTTTTCCCCGCTGTATGTATATAGGTGAAGTATATAGCTGTACATGCTGCTAAAGTACAGTTGTACCCCGTGTATATATGTACACCCTGTGTGTGTAGGTGTACCTGCTGCTATAGTACAGTTGTACCCTGTGTATATATGTACACCCTGTGTGTGTAGGTGTACCTGCTGCTATAGTACAGTTGTACCCCGTGTATATATGTACTCCGTGCTATAGTACAGTTGTACTCCGTGTGTGTAGGTGTACCTGCTGCTACAGTACAGTTGTAGCCCATGTATATATGTACACCCTGTGTGTGTAGGTGTACCTGCTGCTATAGTACAGTTGTACCCAATGTATATATGTACACCCTGTGTGTGTAGGTGTACCTGCCTCTATAGTAAAGTTGTACCCGATGTATATATGTACACCCTGTGTGTGTAGGTGTACCTGCTGCTATAGTACAGTTGTACCCCATGTATATATGTACACCCTGTGTGTGTAGGTGTACCTGCTGCTATAGTACAGTTGTACCCCGTGTATATATGTACACCCTGTGTGTGTAGGTGTACCTGCTGCTATAGTACAGTTGTACCCCATGTATATATGTACACCCTGTGTGTGGAGGTGTACCTGCTGCTATAGTACAGTTGTACCCTGTGTATATATGTACACCCTGTGTGTGTAGGTGTACCTGCTGCTATAGTACAGTTGTACCCTGTGTATATATGTACACCCTGTGTGTGTGTAGGTGTACCTGCTGCTATAGTACAGTTGTACCCCGTGTATATATGTACACCCTGTGTGTGTAGGTGTACCTGTTGCTATAGTACGGTGACACTATTCTATGCTATACTCCCCAGGCAATATCTTTCAGCTATAGATGATCTTATTGTGCTGTTTTTACCTTGAAGAATCGGATTTGTTCTTCCCAGGAGACGTCGGCTCTTGGCCTTCTTTTGGTTCACTTTTTGTAGCATCTTCTTCAGTGGTTTTACTTCTAGTTTTCAATCGCCCCTGTCATGTAACCATAGATATAGTGGTTATGGACCAGTAGGCCAATGGCGGACATACGGGGGCAGATTTACTAACACTGTGTATATTTTAGAGAGCGCATACTTAGAAGAGACAGTCGTCACTTGCGTCATTTCCAGTATCTGAAGCTGGATGATAAATCTGGTCATCTGTAGACTGTCTAGGCTTATACAACCTATTACTTGACTTACTTAAATTTATGTCAAAATTTTCACATCTTAAATGTTTTTTCCGTGAATATTCATATTTGTATTGTCTTACCTTTAGTTTAGATGATGAGATTATTCCAGAAAATAGTCCACCCTTCTTAGTTGGGGATTTTACTGATGATGGAGAATTCTCCGGTGTACAGTCTGGAGATGTCTCTTCTTTATCTTCATCGTCATCACCGTCTTTTACTGGGGATCTTGGTTCTGAAATTTCATGCAAAACATGGACATGGAAGATAATCAGAAAACATAGTGGAGGCCTCTAATACATAGAAATCTGTATTTCACTTGGTGGACACGTCCTTTGACAATCTGTTCTCGATTCACACCCTCAGAGCTGAAAACTAAGAACATCCAACAACTTATTTATGGAGGAACATCTAGACTTCGTCTTGTTTCTTCCATTTTCCATACCTGTGGAGTCCCGGAACATCCAGTATTCAGGATCAACCTCTTCTTCTGATGCGCCGTTTCCTGTTACGGGTGTTCTGTGACATCTTTTCTTGCCGAGTGATGCTCTGCACCTCATTAATGACGTATCTAAGACACTTGTGCCCTGAATGGAAAACCAAAAAATCTGAATGGTAAAAGCCTATAAACTCAGAACTGGAAATTTGAGAACTAAAGCATGAGCATAACCTTGAGAAATGTCTATTAGCCACATCCTAGTGTGGTAACTTCATGCCTCAGGGGTCCATGCCCATGTGGTCCAGAGTTCCTGTGGTTTTATATTACAAAGCCATAAGATACTTCATGGCACATGGTGCTGTCTAGGACTCCATGTTATGGAAAGATACTGGTTTCCACTTCTCAGCTTTCATCAAAGCCATGTGGCAGTCAATAGATGATGGCCAACCATGTAGCCAATTGAAAAAGTGAAGCAAGTAGGAGACAAAGTGGCATGAAGTGTCCTAAGTTGATCAATACTAATATATACTAGGGCAAACTTTGTAGTAAATATACTACACATTTCAGGATGGAGCCCATCCCTTCTTCAGGTTTGGCAATGGTGCTTCGTGCAAGCTGATGGAAGTCATCCAATATCCTATCGCTCAGTCATTGCCTAAATATGCACATGGAAGGCACAAATGGTAGGTGTTGCTCTAACTATGTTGATAGGATGTGGTATTATGGGATTAACAACCCTCTCCAATTGTGACATGTCACTGTGGCGCCTCCTGGATGCCTCTGTATGATGAATATGATAACTACATCAGGTCATACAACCCATAAACTATCTACCAATCTTCAGCTTCTACCAGCTTCTATCATGAAGTTTCCCTGGTCCTCACCAGTCTTTGTTTGGCTGAAGACCCTAATAAAGAGCTAAGAACCTATTGTCCATGCTAACCATATGTCACCAGACCACGGAGGCCAGTTGTCATGTATGGCGAGCAGTTTTTCCTGGATTAAGGGCAATGTTTACACACAAGATCAGTCCAGTCAAGTCACTGCTCGCTCTTGTAACCACCATTAACTATAAGACAGCCAGAACGTGCTATGGACAACACCTGCGATTTTTGTTTTCTCAGTTCATCATATATGGGAAATCCTCCACTAATACTGCAGCTTCCATATGATAATAGGAGGTATTTGTCAAGGTGTATCCCTGGCCAAAAAACTACAGGGTGTGTATTAAATACACAGTCTCGGCCAAAAACAGATATTGCCCTGTAGTTGGCAAACAGATGGCTGGCTTGCTATAAGAATTCTTCTGTGTTCATGACTTCAGGTTTCTTTAGGGACACCTCAGCTACTTATCCTTAGTTTTTTTTGCTTTACCTGCTAAGCAGCTGTTGCCAAGCCAAAGTATGGACTGCATGGGGAGAGGGCTAGATGCTCACGACCAAAGCACCAAATCACTAGTTTGACCACATATGGAATACTGTGCACAATTTTGGACACATATATTATATATACTGTATATTGGAAGGACATAACTATACTAGAGCAGGCGCAGTGGAGGGAAACCAAGGTAAAAATTTCTACAGGTAAAATGCTTTTACCATAGTCTTCTTTAGGGCGTCTTTACAGTAAGAGCAGTAAAACCATGAAACCCACTGTGTGGCGAATTAGTTGATCTATTATACAAGTTCGGGAGGGGCTTGGATGACTTTTTTGAAAGTAAAAATATCACAAGTTATGAGGATTAGTATTATTGGATTTTTTTCCTTCTTCTGGATCAACGGTAGGATTATAGCTTGGAGTTGATGGACTCGTGTCTCTACTCAGCCTTAACAAATATATTACTATACCTTCAAACCGATTCTAAGACATCATACACATGGTCATATTATAGCACTGAACAACCTCCCAGGCGTACAGAGCCATAATATGGACCTAAAGAAGTGCATGTCTAAACAGAAGAGGAAGAAGATCTCAGAAAGGATCTTGATAATATGGTGTCCTACTGAGCACCATACAGTAGGGGCCTATGGTTTTGTAGGATAAAACCTTAAAGATAGTATGTCACCAGAACCAGCATATCAATCCAGCCCTGCAGATAGATAGGTTAGTGTCACCAGAACCAGTATATCACCCCAGCCCTGCAGATAGATAGGTTAGTGTCACCAGAACCAGCATATCACCCCAGTCCTGCAGATAGATAGGTTACTGTCACCACAACCAGCATATCACCCCAGCCCTGCAGATAGATAGGTTAGTGTCACCAGAACCAGCATATCAATCCAGCCCTGCAGATAGATAGGTTAGTGTCACCAGAACCAGCATATCACCCCAGTCCTGCAGATAGATAGGTTACTGTCACCACAACCAGCATATCACCCCAGCCTGCAGATAGATAGGTTAGTGTCACCAGAACCAGTATATCACCCCAGCCCTGCAGATAGATAGGTTAGTGTCACCAGAACCAGCGTATCACCCCAGCCCCGCAGATAGATAGGTTAGTGTCACCAGAACCAGCATATCAATCCAGCCCTGCAGATAGATAGGTTAGTGTCACCAGAACCAGCATATCAATCCAGCCCTAGATATCACAGTCTTTGTTAATAGCCAAAATCCCAACAAGGGCATTACCACTTACTTCTTTGAAGGAATGGCAATGCCCTTGTTTCTCCAAAGAGCTCATTTGCCTATTGACAAAATATCTCAGCAACAAAATATCGACAAATTATCTCAGCTATTTTATTCTGGTGAACCTAACCTATCTATCTGTGGGACTGGATTGATATGCTGGTTCTGGTGACAGATTTACTCTGCGTTCTTTGTGACAGGCTCTGTACCTACAAGTCTGCCATGATATGACACCAAATTAATGGACTTATTCTCCTGAGACCTACATCTAGCAAAAATCAAAATGGCTAGAATTCCTACCTCTAGAAAATCAAAATTAATCTCTTCTGGAGTTTCCTCTGTCTCTGATACCATCTCGCCTGGACTTTCTTCATGTATTTCATCTGACAATTTAGGCCTATCCGGTCTGTCTTCACTGTGCTCCAATTCTTCAAGTTCAGGATGTCCATTTATGCTTTTCTCAGTATGTTTGTCCAAGGTGTCCTCTGCCTGGATATCTCTTGACTCTTCTGAGTGTAATTGACAGGATTGTAAATGTCCATCGGTCACTTCATAAACTGTATGTTTTGGTAGAACATCTCTATGCTCTGGCTCGACAGTATGTGTATCTAAGGTCTTTGGTTCTTCTTGCTGTGCTTCTTGCTCTTTTGATAGCACATCTTTATGGTAGGCCTCAGGTGGTAAATCATCCTTGTGGTGGTATTCTTCTGGAGAACTCTCTCTATATTGCTGTTCCCTGTATTTTTCAGGTCTGCTCTCAGCTTTATCTTGCTCTACTGAAGTAACATGTCCACTTTCTGTCTCTGTTGCATGAAGGTCCATGTACCCTTCTTGCTCTGTAGACTGTGTCCACCTATGGTCATTTTCTTCAGACATCTTAATTTTCTCATCTGGAATCTGAACATCCTCCTGATGTGACCTTTCTGAATAATATTTTCTTAAATGGGAATCTTGTGAGCTTTCATGTTTATACTCCAGGATTTCTGGATGTGCATACCTGACATCAAGCTCCTCTGATGGCACTTGTTCACCCTCTGGCTCCTTGGAGTGCTCGTGATGGTAATGCGACTCCTCTAGTTGGCCATATTGGTAAGCTGATTTCTCTGCTTGTGCTTGTTGGTAATATAACTCCTCTGATATTTGGGGCACATGTGGGGTGATCTTTTGTGGTGGATCCTCTGGTTGCGTATACTTTACAAATGTTTCCTCTGCATGTTCATACTCTTCTTCTGCTTCGTTCGGTGGTGGGTCCTGGAGATGTGAATCCTTTAACTGGTCATATGTGTTAACCGGTCTGTCTAATTCTTCATAAGGGAGGGTTGGTGCCCTTGATAGTTTATGAGCCAACTGTTCAGATCGGACATTGTGGAGCGCTGACTCCTCTGGTTGCTCATATCTGTAGCTATGACTCTCCTCTTCTGACTGTATATAATGGTGATCTGGCTCCTCTGGTTGCTTATATGTATGAACTAACTTTTCTGGCTCTGCGTCTATGTGAACTAGTTCCTCAGATGGTGCGTATGTGTGAAGTGGTTCTTTAGATGGTGCATATTTGTGACCTGGTTCTTCAGATGGTGCATATGTGTGAATTTGTTCCTGAGAGAGTGCATATGTATGAACAGGTTCCTTGGATGGTACATATTCGGGAACTAGTTGATCAGTTTCTGCATATTTGTGAACTAGTTCCTCAGATGGTTCAAATTTGTGAACTAGTTCCTCAGATGGTGTATATTTGTGAACTAGTTCCTCAGATGGTGTATATTTGTGAACTTGTTCCTCAGATGGTGTATATTTGTGAACTTGTTCCTCAGATGGTGTATATTTCTGAACTTGTTCCTCAGATGGAGCATATTTGTGAACCAGTTCCTCAGATGGTGTATATTTGTGAACTTGTTCCCCAGATGGTGCATATTTGTGAACTTGTTCCTCAGATGGCGCATATTTGTGAACCAGTTCCTCAGATGGTGCAAATGTGTGAACTAGTTCCTCAGATGGCGCATATTTGTGATCTAGTTCCCCAGATGGTGCATATGTGTGAACTTGTTCCTCAGATGGCGTATATTTCTGAACTTGTTCCTCAGATGGCGAATATTTGTGAACCAGTTCCTCAGATGGCGCATATTTGTGAACCAGTTCCTCAGATGGTGCAAATTTGTGAACTAGTTCCTCAGATGGTGCATATTTGTGAACCAGTTCCTCTGACTGTGCATGTTTATACAATGGTTCTTCTAACTGACTACGTGACTGATGATGGTCTTCTGACTCATAGTCTACATGTTGCAGTCTTTCTATATCCGGCACATTTTGTGAGTAAATATTATAGTACTGAATTGCCTCTTTGTGGTCACTTCTGTCACTTAGCTCCGTTGACTGTATGACCCTGCAAGTTGGGTCTTCAAAATGAAATTCTTTCGATTTATAACTTTCCAAGTCTTCAAAGTTGCCAAGTTCTGACTTGGAACTCTTTGGTTCATAGTCCTTCAACTGAGTCAGCTCTTCCTGTGGCTGACTTGGGGCAGTCGATGGATGAAATTGCTTAGAATGAGTGTATATTTCCTGAGAAGGAGGTCTGTCTTCTGATGGTACACTCATGTTTGCTACTTCCTTTCTGTCTGTATGTTCATGAATTCCTGAATGATCCTCTGCGGATCTAATATGATGGATATAAGGTGTGCTGAAGACATGAGGAGAGTACGAGTCATCCTCACTTTCTGATCTGGAAGAGAAAGACAGTAAATATTTGTATGGGGTATAATAATCCATAAAAATCAACCTAATTCATGTATTAAAGGGGTTGTGCAGGAACTGTAGGAAACTCAGAGTTGGCCAGGGTAGGTGTAAAATGAAAGAAGTCATGGCGATTCCTGGAGCTCCGTTGTACAGTCCAGGTCCCGGGATAGGTGAGTATAACCACTTTAGCCACCTCTGGGATTACTATCATTCCTGGACAAGCCTTTTAACGCTGGACAAGGAGCACCTTGGTTACTTACGATCTCCTCCGTTAGGTCTAATGTTATTCTATCCTAAATATTTATGAATAAATTGACCTCGGGGTCAATTTTCCCTGTCAAAGGGTCTTGTCCCTACACAGTCTGGCACTGACTGAACAATGTCAAAAAGAATAAGGACATACCCCCAACCGGTGACACCCACGTGGCAATTTATTCATAAATTTGGTAGGTAAAATAACAGTGTACACATTGGGGAGAATAGATAAAGATATATCTGTGAATTTTGCGTCAGTCTTAATGTTCTCTGCAGTGGCGGAGAATTGGCCTGATTCCTCGAAGGGGCAGGAGGTCTCATCATAAATGGGGCACAACCTGTGCCAGGCCTTGTGCCTCAGGAGAAATCTACACCAGCAGATAGCTGGCATAGATTTCTGTTATTGTTTATGTCATCAAATTGGCGTAAATGATGATGAATGTGGTGCGGGTGATGGTCCCTCCCATGGACCTCCCTCTTAGAAAAAAGTGGGGAGGCCATCGAAAAATGCTACTTGTAATTATTTCGCTTGGCATTAAAAAGTCACAAACCAAAAATGTGTGACTATTTTCTATCTGGGATCAGCCTATTCCTTAGAATACTATCTAGGGACCACAAGGGGGCATGACGGGGCTACTAAAGGGACATTATACTGTGTGGGGTCACAAAGGGACATGGGAAGGGTCAATGGGTCCAAATGGGTCATGGATGAAATTGGAGGCATGGCTTACAATACCTAAATTCATCACAGACTTTGACCTTCTCTTATTTTGAAACTTGGGAGGTCTTTACCACTAAGACCTAGTCCTTGCCATATAATGTGTAAACTTTTCATGTAATCAAGAGAAAAATTGGCAGCCACCATAATATCCTGAGATAACCAACACTGGTCTAAACCCCTATTTGTAAAAAACACATGAATCTTCTAAATGCCACTGATTTTTTGAATGTCAATAATAAAATTTATTCAGTATTAAGATGTATTTTCTGGAATCAAAAACATTTTTTACGTTTTTCATGTAGGAGACATTTGAGCATTTGAGGTTACCTGAGTGCTGGAGAAGACTCTGCAGACATATGAGTAAAATGGTGAGGCATATACTCCACATTCTTCACAGCAGGATCTTCTTCCGGCTGTCTCATGTGGACACTTCTGTGGTCCTCATCCACCTCATCAGGTTGTTTGGTATCAATGCCTTGGTTCGTGCACTCACTAACTTTTTTATATAGTTTTGTGGTGTCGGTAATAGACGTTATGTCTTCATCAGTAAGCTTAATGTCTTCATGACGGGAAGTTGACCCATGAACATCTGGTTGGCCAACGTTTAGATGTTCTTGACAAGACAAGTTATGATGTTCATGTCTATGAGTCTCTGTATAGTCTGTTGGAGCTTTGCTAATATTATCTTCCCTACAAATCGCATCTTCTGCAGTGGTTGTATAGCTGGCTATTTGTGTCCTCACATAACCCATTGGCTCATCTGTTCTTACAGACTCTTTCTCATCTGCACCACCTTCATTCTTCTTGTGCTGTCCATGTGATGCTGGTATCTACAATGTTTTGATACAAACATTATTAGCTGACCTTCTAGGTTATATCCACATTTTACAAACATTTTATTACGGTTTTAAAGGGGACCTGTCAGCTCGATTTGGGACACTAAACCACTCAAAGAGCCTTATGGACTGGGCGTTTAGTGTTCCAAATTGCCCTCTTATAAATCTGCACCCGCATTAAAAACTCAAACTTTTATACTTACCTAGAGATGAGTCCGCTAGGAGTATAGCTACAGGGTGAGTATAAGGCTGAGGTCCCACAACATGGGCCCTCAGCCTAAAGGTTTTATTTTTAGGGTGGGTACAGATGACTTTACAGCAGGGTGATTTGGGACACTAAACACCTGGACCATAAGGACTTGTGGGTGGGTTGGTTTCCCAGATCACCCTGACAGGTTCCCTTTAAAGCGGGGTAACATATACTAGTACATATACTAGTTTGACATGGGTAAAGAAGAAGAGGAGGAGGAATGAAGAGCAAACATTGAAGTGACTAGGTATATTTGTGACCTTTGGGTGACTATGTGATCAACTCTTCGAAGACTTCAAATTGGCCGACCAAAGTTACAATTTCCAGCTTATTCTCAGAAACACTGTGGCACATACTATTGCTCTAACCAATAATACTAATGTGCAGACTATCAGAAAAGGAAAAGAGGCAGCTAAATTAGACTACGTTCACACTATTGTTCTAGAAGTCCGTGGCCGCCATCCTACTGTAGTAGAGTATCGGACACAGAAGGAGCCCCCTCCTTCTGTTACTGATCCCATTGACTCTAATGTAGACAACATGATGGACACTTTCTTCTGTCATGTTTTAGTTTTTGAATGAGAAAAAAAGGTTTTCATGCAGGACTTTTTCTTCCATCAGAAAAGTAAAAAACCTGATGGAGAAAAGCTCCTGTCATGTTCTTTACATGGGGGGTGAAAGCAGACGGACACCAGTTTCCTGGCGTGAGTTACAATGGAAATCTACATCTTAAGTCGCATAGATTTCTATTCTGGCGCAGGGATGTCAGCGTCTTCATAAATCTCTTGTTCTCTGCACCAGTCGGGCTCTGTATTAACACTGGCGTATGATACACAAGTCTTAATAAATCTGCCCCATTGCCTGGAGTTAAAGCCAAACCAGAACATCAAAAGCACAAGATTGTGCAAAAAAAATCAGGAAGTGCCACACAAAAAGTGCACAAAAATGCAGTCCATTGCAAGCCCTCTCTAAAATGAAAAAGGACCCCGAACACCCCAACCAAAAGCCTGTAAGGGAGTTGAGAACTATAGTCTCCCCATGATAAAGATAAGGGAGACATATGTTGCTCCTGGCTTCCACCTGGGCCCACTGCCAAAATTTCAGTGGGTTCCAACCCCCAGTGAGATCAGGGTCACCACTTCTGCACCTCGGACTTTAAACTCTTGGGCCCCAGTGCAGAATCTGTAATGGGGCTTCCACCTACCTTGTTCTGTGTAGAATGGTGCTATATTTGAGGTCCCTTTCCCAGAACTCCTAGTAGAGCATGTATGGTCTGTCTCTACAAACTGCAAGGTGGCCTGTTAAAGGCGTCTCCTTAAGAAGACATAGTACCCCTTCTGACCCACATCGTACAGAGAGTAATGATTTCACCATATGCATGTAATATATAGATAAGGGGTTTTTACCTAAATGTTTGTAAGAGAGTCACCCCATTATATATTTTACCCAAATGTACCCATAAAAGATCAAAATGTCTATACGATCCCTAAAGTATACCTTCAAGTGTCCAAGTTCTACCGAATAGTGACCACATAACACTGCCATACATTGTTCGAACACTACTGCCATACGCGGCCAAAATAGGGAAGTAGTTAATGGTGAACTCCCCCCAGTGAAGGGGTTAGTAGAGGGCAGTAAAAGTTTACATGCCTTAGTCTCAGCTTGTTCCTTGGAGGATTCTAGACCTGGGGCCCATTGTGCTTCAGTGATGCAAATGGGGGAAATCTGGGAATATTGCTCCGCTAAACCTCATCACAACCAGTTTCATTGGGTTAAAGGGGTCTTCCCACTTATCCCCCTGGAGGTGCGCCCTATATCCTGCTGGAAGTATGTTTTGACTTTCTGTCCAAACACTGTTTCCTGTCAGATCCTGAAGAACATTGGATTGGTATTTGGTTCTATGTTTGCAGGACGCACGCCTCACCAGTAAAATTTCTGGTCCATCCGGTTCTGACTGAAGGTATTTCATATGTGTTTACAGAAGTTATGAGGTTTCTCGTAAAGTCGGGTCACAAGGAACCCATATGGTCTTTCTGAATATTGCGGAGCTGCAGTTTCCCACATCCAGATACAGATCATACTATAGTAGTGTGAAAGATTTCAGGTTCTCACCTATCACTGAACAACCAGGAAAACTGGTTTTCCGTCCACCCTGAGCACACAATCTCATTGCCTTGGTTGTTGTGTCTGACAGGTCAGTGATATAGTAGTTACTGCACTTGAGGCTTCCAGGAATAACATTATGGAGGCCACAAAATTTTATTTCTGAGTATAGTGACCTTCATACTGATTTATGAGGACATGGGAAGTTACTGAAGCATTTGACTCCTGAACCCTGGAGGGTGCGTCTCCTCACCAATCTCAAAAATGAGTCAGGTCTTGTCCCTGATGTCTATAGGGAAGAAACCTAAATGGATGCCATGAAAACTAATCAACGAAATGGGTGGCCACTTCTCTATTGACAATTGGGATAACTAATATCACATAGTTCCCCCCATTAAGCTTATTGAGCTACCTACTCCAAAAACAGCAACACTAGCGTAAATAAACTCTATATTTCAGTTTGGGACCCAAATTTAATCAGGCCTTGGTTCTTCCTGGCCTGTCCTTTAAATTCTTCCTTAAGCTACTTTGAAGGACTTTCAGAGCTTTGAATGGAAAGTATTCACATCTATGACACCTCTTTCCAGATACTCATAGGTAGGAGGTTGGCAAGAAAATGTGTCAAGGGGGTACTGGGGGATGGGGAAGGGGCATCAAGAAGGAACAGGCCACTTTTGTGCAGATGCCCTCCTAAACCAGTGGACATCCAGGAAACGGGCATTGAGGTTGTCAACACCTATAAGTACCTGGATGTGCTCCTTAATAATAAGCTGGACTGGGCGGATCACATGGAGGTCCTGTACAGGAAGGGCCACAGCAGGCTCTACCTGCTTAGGAGGCTGAGAGCCTTTGGAGTCCAGGGGGCACTTCTTAGGGCCTTTTTCAACTCGGTAGTGGCTTCAGCCATCTTCTTTGGAGTGGCCTGCTGGGGGAGCAGTATATCAACCAGGGATAGAAGTAAACTCAACAAGCTGATTAGAAGGGCCAGCTCTGTCCTGGGGAGCCCCCTGGACCCAGTGCAGGTGGTGGGTGACAGAAGGATACTGTCCGTGGTGAGCTCCATGCAGAAGAAGAAGTCCCATCCCATGCAATAGACCGTGATAGTGCTTGGCAGTACTGTCAGTGACCGACTGCTCCACCCTAGGTGTGAGAAGGAGCGCTATCAGAAGTCTTTCCTCCCCGCTGCGGTTAGGCTGTTTAACCAACACCAAGCTAAGTGGAGATCATTCCATACAAAGAACTGAAAGATCTTTAAGTTGTGGTATCCCTTCTACTACTTTTGTACCTGTACCTTTCTATCTGTACCTACTGTCACTGTAATGCCTCTACCTTGGAGCTTCTGTATATATTGTTTTTTTGTGTTTGTATTATCTATGCTGCTGTAACAAACTGAATTTCCCCATGGTGGGACTATTAAAGGATTATCTTATCTTACATGTGTTCCTCCGTGGCAGCGAGCACCTATTACGTCAACGCTTGTCACCGCCCATTAGTCTGTTGTGGTGACTCCCATCTTGGTCTTCTCTGTATCTTCTTTCTTCTATTTCCTCTGACACAGCACTGGACCGCCACCATTTTCCGGTGGTCTTTCACAAGAGGTGCAGTTAGGACCACCAGAAAATGGCGGCCCGTCATGCGCAGTCGCTGCCGTCCAGCGCTGCATCAGAGGAAGTAGAAGAGAAGACCAAGATGGGATTCACCACAACAGGCTAATGGGCAGTGACAAGCGATGACGCGGTGGATGCTCGCTGCCACGGAGGAACGCCCCAGGTGCTCTGGGAGGATCATTTCCATAATTGAAGAAACGGATTTTTACAGAAATGGCTGGGAGAAGACAACAATGAAAGGTAGGAGAATGGCCTTTTTAAAGGCCATTCCAACGTGCCATTAGCTTAAAAGTGTTTTTTTAATGATAGATTCCCTTTAAGTAGCATTTACAGGAGGGTCTCGAGTTGACAGGAACCCTCAGACAATCTCAGAGATTGATCTCCTTCTTCTCCCTTGCCACAGTATAGAGGATTATATACATGGAATTTTGCCAGGACAGTTCTGAGAACCGGAGTGCAAATGAGGAAGGGTGTTTGTGGTGCCTGAGAAATAACTATTCCCAACTTCTCAGAGGTCGAGAGACGTCTCTCTTGGTAAATTGTCCTCTGTTTTAGCTGATCCTGTGATAAATTTGGCCTCGTGGTCATGACAGTGAATAACAGATTTGTAGCCGACTTTTTTTACCGTCTTTCATGCATCCGATTCTGAACAATGGAGGTCATGGCCAAACGGACCCAGTACAAGTCTATGGAACATGTGTCCATTTCACAGCCGTTAAATAGGGATCAGTGGGTTGGGTCAGAAAAAAAGGACCGATGAAGTTCATCCATTTTTAACACACAGTTAAGAGAGTGACAAACACATGGCAAAAATGGACAGATGGACAGAAACTGGATGGAAAATATGTTACACAAGGATTGAAAAGTTTCTTCAGCGTTCGTGTGCATGAGGCCTAAGTCATCTTACCACTATATATTGTGCTCTCCTTAAACCAGAGGTGTTTTACAACGCGTCTGGTCCATGACCAGGTCCATGACCTCCCAAACCATTAACTACACGTACCCCAAACTAAGGCCATATTCACACCACTGTGTCCTTTTCTCAGTCATGAAAAACAGACAAATCAGTCTGTTAAATGGTTAAAAAAAAAAATAAAAATGGCCGCCACAGGGTGAATAAGGCCTAATAGTTGGCAGCTGGCTGCAGATGTGGCGGGAGTGGTGGAGGCCCAAGTTTTGTGAACCAGCCAAGGTCTAGGGTGCACTGCATCAGAGAGGCCGTACCAGGAGCACGCGATCCATGGCAAGACGGCATGACAGGGCCTGAAGTGAAGAGGAGTTGCTAAGGGTAAGGACTTACACAGCAGGAGTATCTAGGGGAGGAGATATAGCGCTGGTGTGTGCTTCCCACGGCCAGTATTGGCTCAAGAAGCAGAGGAGACCCCCTGCCCTTATGTCCTTTGTTTTGGAAGGGGGGTGCTGAGTTTGATCCATTGATGTCACGTCAGCACATTGCGGGGTGGGAGGGGTCCTTGGAGTTGGTTATAAATTATGAGGGGGGGGGGGAAACATGGTGGTTAGTTTCCCGTAAAATTAGTTTCCTGCTGGGTGGTGCTGCTGTGGCCAATTAATCCAACCCCTTGGTGTGGTCTCAGTCATTGGTGGGAAGAGGATGAATGCTTGGGGGGACCGCGCTGGGGGGTGGGGGTGGTTGGTAGAGTTGCAGCAGCACAGGTAAGTAAGGGTGAGTTCACACTTGCGGCGGCACTCAGTCCGCCGAGAATCCGACCTAAATGTCGGAAAACTGGATAGGTACTGGATAAGGAAAGGTTTGCGACGCTTTGCTTAAAAACCCATTCACTGCTCCGCGAAGACAGTTATTTTTCAGCGGAAACAAAGTCGGACATGCAAACCTTTCCCTATCCAGTGCCTATCCAGTTTTCTGACATTTAGGTGGCATTCGCAGCGGACGGAGTGATGGCACAAGTGTGAACCCACCCTAAGAGGGGAATTTTTGTTTACAATCTTCAGTGCCAATGTCCTGCCTTGAGCTCTATACCGTACATGTACAGCTGTAACCTGTTATCACCGCCCACTCGTACACGCCGTATCTGTACTACATTCCTATGTAACAGTCACCACAGTGTAAAGTTAATAAATGAACATAAGTCAGATAAGAATGCAAGGAAAACGATAAGTCCTCTCATATCACCAAAATAATAAAGCGGTAACATTATCTAATAGGGAAATACAGCCATATATAATACCGTCATATAGTCAGGTTGTGCCCTTAAATATTATGTGGTTGCGGACTAAAGTGAAGGACACAAGGCCATAACATGAGGCTCCTGGGTCCTAATGTAAAGTGTGTAGCAGGGCCCATGATGTGTCACCTATAATAGGGCCCATCGGGTACGACAGCAACCTGATATTTTAGGATAAGATGTACTTTTTTCCTAGACAAGGTTGTAGCATACATTAAACATCCCTGTCTCTTTAAAAGGGGAGTACATAGACAGGGTATGGGAAGTATAAGTAGCGCCTTTCATTGGGATCTCACACAGGCCGCACCCTGTAGAGCCGTAACACGTGCACCTCATCCAATTGTGCACCACTCTGTAGAACAGGCTGAGCCGTCATGTCCACCACCAGGGGGCGCATGGGCGAATTACACTAAATAAGCTTTATGGACACTTACGCTGGAACCTGTGCAGGATTTTGGCTGCAGTTTATCTAGGACACGGTTTCCATTTATTCTATCACTACAGAAACTACAAAATAAATACAACTACCACAGAGTGCGCATTGTATGTTAGTGGGGGTGACGTGAACTACAAATCCCAGGAGGGAAGTACATAGGACAGCAGGGAGGGGAGTGACCTGACCTTGTACCGTCCCCCACCCCAAATAGGATTATGATAGCTACAGACCCCGTTCTGTCCAGTATGTCTCAGTGGTGTAGTATTAGCGTTAGGCCTGTAGTCATTCTCCAGTAGTCATTCCTATACATAACTACAACATACCCGCACATTACCTTGCACGGCCACTTTTTCATGATGTGGGCACTATGGGACGTGGCTGGCACATAAAGTGCCCAAGTCAAATATAAAGAGACTCCTAGCTCTGCGGATGCGGGAACATTCCTCCGGGCACGGGAGATTTGCCGCCCCTTCTTTCGAGAGCCTCTGGGCCTTCTGTGAGAGTTGGTAAGTATGAGTATAGGATATGCCATAACAGTGATTAACATGGCACATACAGAGGGAAATATATGAATTTTCTGGTCATCTGGATTCTTTAAGAGACAATTTCACACTAGCCAATTTTTGTTGGCCAAGCTCCAGGAATCCCTGCAGGCAAATCTCAACCCAAAACGTTTTGTATGGTCATGCCCCCCTTTGATTAAAACCCCACATGGCACACTCCCTTTTTGTTACACGTCAAGCCCCTTTTTTTGTGATGTGGACACGAAATGTGGTGGTTTTGTGACTTCACCAGAACATAATGTGCCCACGTCACATATAATATGACCAAGAGCCCAGGTAGATGGGGGAGCAATACAACAGGCCTGGGAGATTTGTCCACTACGTAGTCACCCCTTTTTTGTGGGAGATTCCCTGATGTTTCGGGCAAGAATGGATGATTTATTATTATTGCATTGATATACTTCAGATTTTGCTGAAGGCCTCAGGTGAGGTGTTCCTCATTGCCTTCAGAGTAGAGAATCATACAATCGACATTTAGCTGACAAATCTGACAAATAAAACCTATAAATGTCTACAGGGCCCCTACTAAACCTCCATACACCTCCAATCTTGACATCAGACACTATTTGGCAGAGATATTCTTCCCACCATTCTTCCTGACACCATGTGGAACACCATAAGACAGCACACAGAGTGGTAGACATTTTACATTGAATCATACCTCCTCTAGTCCACGTTCTCCTCGCCAACTTCTCATATCTGCATTTCCATCCTCCTGGTGACTTTGTTCTTTGGTTCCTTGTTTCTCGGATCCAGACAGAGTGTAGTCCAATGATCTTTGTCCTTCAGCTTGGTCATCTGCCTTTGGCACAGTGAATTGCACTGGTGGCTTTTTTCGTTCTTTGGGTTTTGGTGGTCCTGAAGTAATATTTGTGTCCTTTGGCTGTTGTGATGGTTGTTCATAAGCTGTAGAGGTGTCTTGTGTATAGTGTTTGTTTTTAACATCTCCAATTTTGGGGGGGTCGTGGAGGTCTACAAGAGCTTCCAATTGCCCTTGGACTATAGTTTTGTCATCACTGAGTAATTTGTGTCCTGACCCTCCATCGGAAAGCTGGTTATGGTAAACTTCTCCACTTTTTACATTTTCATCCCCCATCTGACTTTTTGACACATGTAAGGATTCCCTTACTGGAACACTTGGAACTTTTCCCTGAGTTCTGGCGCCCATGGACAACAGCGTGATATCTTCCTTATAGTCATACTGTGAGGCCTGTTTGCTACTTTCACAGTGAGGACCAGATTGTCGGGGAGAAGATACCTGTTTCTGAAATTCTTCAATCTGCTCCGTTCCGCCAGAAGAAACCATTTCTACATCTTCAGACACTCTTGAAAGCAATTTTTCAGGACTTGCTATTGAGTCATGGACTTTACGGGTCGCAGATTTTTCTTCTAGTGTAATTCTATTGTGACTTTTTGAAGTTGAGACTGTATGTTCTTCGACTGCGATTGTTTCTTTTTTTTGAGGATCTGTATCTTTACTGACTGAGCCGGAGCTATGTTTCTGGGATGCAGCCTCGCTGATAGGAGCCAAAATAAACAGAGGTATTAAGTACGAAGAAAGGGAAAGAAAGAAGACAAAAACAAGGGGAGGGCAGGAGAAAGGGGGCACATTTGCCGTGGCATGTGTTGGATGTGGAAATCCAAGGGAATGTCCAAAATTAGTAATTAGTGTAATCCAACAACAAATCTAATGTGTATGGGGTCATCCAATTCTTTCATAAGTGGCCATGCAAGTGTCTGACCAATGCTTTCTCTCTCCTCCCAGAATCTAAATAACATGCATGCTTGGCCAATGTTTATGGGACGATGAGGTCAATCACTTTCAACTTCGACAATTACTCAACTGACAAATATCTTGAGTGTGCCTGGTGGTATTACAGAGTAATACAGGGTAAGATCCTCAACTATAAAGAGAATTACTTGGGGTAAATGTTCAAAAATGTGTAAATGTGACCTTACAGGGGTTATCCCAGCCTAGACATTAGTGACTAAGGCCTCATTCACTCGGCCAATATTTTTATCCTCTGTGGTGCCTCTGGGAACCTCGGAGGATTATAAAAAACTGGATGCAGGTCCAAGTATGCTCAGTGTGCAGAAAATCTCAGACTGCACATTGGAATGTGCTATTTTGGTCTGGGAAAATGAGGCAGAATAGGACATGCCCTCAGATTTTTCACAAGGAGCAAGGGTCGTCAAGAAGAAACTCAAGCTTGTATGCCCCGTTCAGTTCAATGAGTCTATGTGCAGTCTGTCAGACTTAGACTAGACTATGAATGTTAAACTTAGATGATACTTGGTTATCTGAATCGACCATTTTATAGGCAATGGTCAATTATGTGGACTTACCGTAAAACATGACCAGAGCTGGCATGATAAAAAGTGAAATGAAGCTTTCCTGGGTCAGTAATACTACAGTAGTTGGATATCTACAGATTGGACATTGATTGCATAAGCCACTACTATTTATCCCAAGGTAAACACTCTAAACTGGCCAAACACATTAACATTGGCCTATTCTGACGATTTTGGTGGAAACTTCGACTATCTATGTATATGGGATGTTTCCGGGCTCTTCCCTGACTGCAGTTTACGCTCCTGTCCCCAGTGAACACACTTACATGGTCCACTTGTACCTGCCATATGGTTTGGCTGACAGCTATCCAATGTGTATGGTCAGCTTAAGACATTGAAAGGTTGAAGACCAGGAAAAAAAAAGACTTGCCCACAATACTGATAGACATCTCACCTCTCGCTGTGATCCCTCGATCCCCATGCTCGAGTCGTTAACATAAAAGGACTCTTTCCTTTCCATACCGCTCCAGTCTGTAGAGGCTTCACAGATAAAGGTGGGGCCACACTCTTGGTCAGGACATCTGGACTCCTGTTTTCCACTGGTGACAGTGGGTTAGTCTCCTGACTTACTTCTTCACCAGCAGTGGATGACCATCTTTTCAAAGAAGTCCGCCTGGTCCCATAGGGTTGTGGCCCTGTGAGCTGGCTGATTTTGAGGGCAGATGGTATATCCGAGGTTGGAGAGCATGGGCTTGGTGATAGCAAAGGACTTTTATTTTCGGAACCAGGTATTTCCTTAGGACGTGGAGGCAACACTGGTTTGGGTCTTATGGGCGGCTTCACATGTTTTACACCTGATTGTAAGCAGTAAATACATATCAATGCATCATGAGGATATCTATGGAACGCCATATACAAGGTCAACCTTGAAAAATGGTCCCACCCCTACAACAACATCCACCAGGTATATCCTAAACCTTCTACCAGTCAAGGACGTCACCATGAATGAGACCCAAGACCATCTTTAACCCATTTACAATCCTAACTTAACCCTAAACCAACCAGCATTATTTAGCACCATATGATGGTATTATTTGGGAACTGGCTTCCAGTATTACCAATGTACTATGTGGCAGTATTATGTGAAACTTTTATTTATTCTAATTTTTGTATCCAATCCAAAATTGTACCAAAAGCTGCATATTTTGGATACTGTATATCTCTCTCTGGGGTACTTTATTTGTAGTGAAGTTTTTTTGGATGGGGTGGATACTGTACTTTGCTTCTTATTCAGTGTCCATCTTTCTACAAAATCTGCTTTGCCTGTATGTAACGCATCACTGAGGCCTACACAGGGTAAAGCTCCAGCCAAATTTCCAGTTTTTGGCCAGAGATCTCCCCATGAAATACAGAGTCTGTAGATGACTGCATGTTTGGATGGAAGCACACGAGTTGTGTAACCTAAAAGGCAGCTGCTCAGGCCCTCGTGGTGCTGTCCTTTCGCACACATGTTTCACAGAATCTATTGGGCGTTTTCTATTTAACACGTCCTCTTTCTGTTCTTGCGTGTTAACACGACTATTCTGCCATTCCTCATGTGGATATCGTACCTCTCAAGGGCTCTGTCTTATCCAGGATGGGCTGGGAGTTGGACGCTGACATGATGACACTGGGAAATGTCCCTGAAAAACACAATGAACAATATTAAAGTCAAATTACAAAAACATAATTCTACCATATAGAAAAGGGTGGGGCCCATAGAAAAGCTCAATATGGGGGCCACATTATGATATCCATGACCCTTGGGCCAATTCCCTGGAGACGTAAGTTCTGCATAGGATTTTGACATCCAATAGCAAAGTGGATGGGAGGATGTGACCAAACAGAAGGTCCAAGATCTCCCTCTATAGCATAGACACCCTTGCCATATAGTCTATACATATTGTACAAAAAGGCGTAAAAGAAACAACAATATACCGAACTCACATCACAAAGTAGACGACTCAACAGTTCTGCTTAGAGCCGATTCCTTTTTTATAAAGATCCGGCCCCCGAGGACTCAATTATAGTGGAGTTTGTTGCTGACATGGTACTAGTTGCCTAGCAAATCATCCGAGCGCCTCCTATGTGGGCTGAATCACTATTTTTGGGCATGTAGCATATCAGTTCATCAAAAATACGAAACTCATTTTTCGCTGTTTTTCTTATTTAACATTAACCCTTTAAAGCCGAGCTGAAATAGCCGACATAACCTGTGAACAGGTGCGGCCTTGTTTCTGAGTCTTGTACAATCACTTTAGTGCGATCAGCCTCAGACCGACTGGTCTTGGCAGTCACGAGCCATTAGTGCACATGTCACAGCTGAAGCCAATGACTGGCTGGCAACCAACGGGAGTTATCACTCTGACAAGGACAAATGGCAGAGAGCGGACTGTTGGTGCTGGAACTGGGGACATACAACAGATTTTTTTTTTTTTTTTTAGTTTACACAATTAATCATAATTAATTACACAGTTAAAAAACAGACATGTGAATGTCCCCATTGACTTCCATTGTTCTAAAAATGGATCGTATGTTACTCATTCGTGTTTCATGTTCATGTGCTTGGGGCCTCAGTGGATAAACTCTGTAAGCCTCATGCAACTGTTTTTGTAACGGCCACTGCGTGACCATTTTTAGGACACAATGATTTCAATGGGGCTATTCACATGTCTGTTTTTTTGATGGTCCATTTTAATGAATCATCAAAAATGTGTCCTATTTTTGTCCATTTGCATGGATCTGTTCAATGCTTATATGCATGTAGCCTAAGTACTGTCTCACAGGATTGTTTTTTTTTTTTTCAAAAATAGCTCCATGTTTGCTTTTACAGCTCTCCCATTTATAGGGAGTCTATCACTAGAACTCAGCATATCATATTAGCTATACTGTGAGTAAGGGAAATTAATGCCATGAAACGCGTAAGCCTGATGTTTTTATGGACCCTTGTGACTTTGTGTTGATTTTTTAAATCATGGATTAAAAGTTAAATTTTATGTGAAGATTGTTTGAAGATAGGTTAGTGTCACCAGAACCAGCATATCACTCCAGCCCTGCAGATAGATAGGTTATTGTTACCAGAACCAGCATATCACCCCAGCCCTGCAGATAGATAGGTTAGTGTCACCAGAACCAGCATATCACCCCAGCCCTGCAGATAGATAGGTTATTGTTACCAGAACCAGCATATCACCCCAGCCCTGCAGATAGATAGGTTAGTGTCACCAGACCCAGCATATCACCCCAGCCCTGCAGATAGGTTAGTGTCACCAGAACCAGCATATCACCCAGCCCTGCAGATAGATAGGTTAGTGTCACCAGATCCAGCATATCACCCCAGCCCTGCAGATAGATAGGTTAGTGTCACCAGAACCAGCATATCACCCCAGCCCTGCAGATAGATAGGTTATTGTTACCAGAACCAGCATATCACCCCAGCCCTGCAGATAGATAGGTTAGTGTCACCAGACCCAGCATATCACCCCAGCCCTGCAGATAGGTTAGTGTCACCAGAACCAGCATATCACCCCAGCCCTGCAGATAGATAGGTTAGTGTCACCAGAACCAGCATATCACCCCAGCCCTGCAGATAGATAGGTTAGTTGCACCAGAACCAGCATATCACCCCAGCCCTGCAGATAGATAGGTTAGTGTCACCAGAACCAGCATATCACCCCAGCCCTGCTGATAGATAGGTTAGTGTCACCAGACCCAGCATATCACCCCAGCCCTGCTGATAGATAGGTTAGTGTCACCATAACCAGCATATCACCCCAGCCCCGCAGATAGATAGGTTAGTGTCACCAGAACCAGCATATCACCCCAGCCCTGCAGATAGATAGGTTAGTGTCACCAGAACCAGCATATCACCCCAGCCCTGCAGATAGATAGGTTAGTGTCACTAGAGCCGGCATATCACCCCAGCCCTGCAGATACATAGATTAGGGTCAGCTGAAGTAAACAGTGTTCTCGCCTTGTGAATCTGTGCCTTTGTAGCTGAGGTATTGCTGTTTTTGGAGCAATGATAGACCTCTCAGCAACGGACACCCTGATTTACAAGGGGAAACACTGTTTGATTCAGATGACCCTAACCTATCTATCTGCAGGACTGGGGTGATATGCTGGGTCTGGTGACACTAACCTATCTATCTGCAGGGCTGGGGTGATATGCTGGCTCTGGTGACACTAACCTATCTATCTGCAGGACTGGGGTGATATGCTGGGTCTGGTGACACTAACCTATCTATCTGCAGGGCTGGGGTGATATGCTGGTTCTGGTGACACTAACCTATCTATCTGCAGGGCTGGGGTGATATGCTGGTTCTGGTGACACTAACCTATCTATCTACAGGGCTGGGGTGATATGTTGGTTCTGGTGACACTAACCTATCTATCTGCGGGGCTGGGGTGATATGCTGGTTGTGGTGACACTAACCTATCTATCTGCAGGGCTGGGGTGATTTGCTGGGGTTTGCTGACACTAACCTATCTATATGTTGGACTGGGGTGATATGCTGGGGTCTGGTGACACACTCCCTTTAAGTGATTGGGACAGCCCATAGACTGGAGTGGCGCTGTTACTGATAAAAGGTTTTTTTCTAGTCCTGTACAACCATTTCAACATACTGGGCACAAGGTCTATTGCAAGGGCTTTTTTCCACACATGAAATAAATCCAGACGAGTTTGGTGGAGAGAAGAAGAGCCCGCGCTGTCAGGCTCACATAGAATGGACATGACACAATTGCAATACCATGTTATCCCTGAGGATAACTGCAAGTCCGTGCAGTTCCATCTGCTTTGTCAGTGAGAAGACATAACCTGATGATCCGGTTGCATTAACATTGGGCTTGGATTCTGTTGCATAAGGAAGAATAACAATAATTACCGCATAATATTCTCATGTATAATACCTGTTGCCCTGTGCACGGCTAGACCTGCTTACTTGGCCACCCTGGGGCTTGTTTCAAACATGTCAAGTAATTCTTCCATCTAAACGTATTCACTCCTAAAAAGTGGGTTTCAAATGAGAACTTAAAGGGAATGTGTCACCAAAAAAATGACCTACTTTTTAAACCAAGTTTTTATGTTAAATGATATTTTTTTGTACATATTCCATGTCACTATCTATATTTTAAAAAAAAAAATTATATCCTGCAATTACCACTCTTGCTACTAAGCCTAATAATAGACAGACACTTGCCAATTCTCTAGGGGATTTCTTTGCAGCAGTCACCTCATTTACATCACAGACAGTGTTACAACAGAAGATAACACCTCTATAGATGACACCACTGAGCTGTCATTACATTACTGACAAAAGATTATGTCACAGCTTATCTCCGTCCCCTCTCTGCACAGGGCATGGCTAGAAACCTCTCCGATAGACCTCAATGAGTCGGCTCCAAGCTATTACTGCCAATGGCCATGAATGTGCTGTAAAGTATATCACTAAATGCTGTTAACAGAGCAGCGGACAGGCTCAGGCAAGATGGCTGCGCTATACAGTGGATCCTATTACTTGAAGCCTTGAGCTCCCCGTCCACCAGCATGTTCTGTGGAGGTGAGAGAGGAAAAATAATGGTTGGCAAGAGGAAAATAAACTATAATCCCATAATGCTGCGACCTGTACAGAGGCGTCTCTAGTAGTCAGTCTCCTTCTCTCCCGCCCACGCCAATTTGGCAGGATGACAACGACATCACTTGCTGTGTCAGAAGAACTGCCTCTGCCTTGACTACCACCCAAGCAGCACTAGGTCCTGGCTGTCCTGTAAATATGGGGGGCTCACCTCACACAGGTGCCTTTTAAAAGGGGAATTCCTCCTGCCCTTCCCACATGCGACTACGACTACACACATTACATTGGAGGAGGGAGGTGGTACTAGGAACTGCTACATGAGTTGCTTCCTGAGCACTTTGGACAGCCCTTGGTCACATGGGGGTAGGCCCGGTAATTTTACTTATCACCTTAGTATAGGTCATCAATAGGAGATCAGTGGGGGCCCAACACCTGGGTCCCCTGCCAATCAGCTGTTCTACAGAGAACAGATCCGGAAGCAGATAGCTCCACTCTACATGTAGTGGCCGTGCTGTGTTACTACAGGTCACTTCCCATTCTTTTGCATAGGAGTTGAGCTGCAGTAACTCAGCACTATACGGAGAACAGGGCTATCTGCTTGTGGTAATGTTCTCCACATAGCGGCTGCTGAGACAGCTGATCTGCAGGGGTCCCGGCTGTCCGACCCCCACTCATCTGATATTAATGACCTATCCTAAATATCAATGTTAGTTGCCTGAGAAACCCCTTCAATAGGTATATATTGGTATACACACTTACAAAAATCTATATGTTGTCATCACTATATCTAAGCATCAAATTGCAATAAAAAGAAGATTAAATGAAATAATAAAATCCAGCACTAAAAATAAGACTATAGTAAGAAAATCTAATAAAAAAATAAAGGTGAAAATTAGAGCCAAGAGTAAAGTCCATTATGTAACCATGTCAAAGTTAAGTCACCGCCGCCTTCTCTTTCATCTCCTAGGTGCGGTGCTGCTTGACGCTCTGTGCTTCAGGCTGGGATTGCTGGGGGTAGTGGTGCCACCTTGTATACTGGGGCGTCCTTGTCTATATTTTGTTGTATTGATGCTGGGTAGCGAATGATCCCCATGAGGCTACACCTCTGATTCCCCCGGGGGGCTGGAAGACAACCGGGCCTGGGAAACAACCAGCATGCTGGAGGATGCTGTGGCGGAGCCTGAGAGTAAATTTTTGTTTGTTTGTTTTTACACACCTTCCCTGGCCTCCAATTATTATATTCAGGGGCCTGAAGAGACACCAGAGTGTGATAATGGACTTTGCCATGCATTTCCGCACCATGTGACCACTGAGGCCCAATCACAATCCTCAGCAGTTCCCCAGTGCCAGTGATGTCATTCGGGAACCCTGATTTTTATACTGTGCGACCTGAAGAGGCCTCACAGTGTAATTGTGTTTTGTGAGTAGCAACTCCAAAAATTCTGGGTTCATCCGAATCAGAAATTTTTGAAAAATTTGTATTGAACCCGTCTCGCTCAACTCTAGACATGAATGAGAGACAAAAGAGGCAACAAACGCTTATCTTAAATATTCTTGTGGACATGTGGGAGAGAATCGGCGGTTCTTCTCTGCATATTCAGTATGTATGTACAGTATATAGGGACAGGGTTATTAATATACACCGTATGTGCTCCCTATTATACCCCGCACTATGCACCACGTAACTTCTTGTGAACTGAACGTGGCTCACTAATCCTGAGGTCCTGGTGCTGACACTCGCCTGTTGTTCTTATGGCTGGTGAACTCCATGTAGTAACGTGCACGTGGGCCAACAGTGACTTGTTTCGGAAGGGCTAGATTCCTTTTTGGATTATTTTCCTGGTGGGACAAGGCCCTGCAGACAGTTTCCTGTGTTTGGTCTCCATTGCAGGCTTCTAGTTGCCAACATTTATAGTACTTGCCTCCTTGTTGATGTAGGCTCCATGGCCCGGGTATATTTAGGTCCCCGTTTGGAGGGACAGGGTAACCCGTGTATAGATATTCATCCTTTTATTCTGTATCCAGATGAGCAGAGCCCCCTTTTTACACTTGTGTTGACCACCCAGCACTACCCGCTAACATACAGATTGACGGGTCCTGATCTCTCGCCTCTCCATAGTCTAGAATTGTGCTGAAGATCCTGAGATTCTTGCCGTCAGATACGCTAATGCGCCTCGCACAGAGATCAATGCTGAACGCCCCCCCACACACACACACACAGTAACATCATGGGCAAGGAAAGCAAACACAATAACTGTGTTCTTTGGCATGAAAACCTTTGTTATAGACGAGCGAAGGTCACACAACGCTGAACACCCGTTCTGCCTCACAACCACCTGGAGGCCTCAGCTCATGGCTTGTATAGCGCTCCCGAGTTGTACAGACCCATAATACAGCACTCAAAACAGGAGCGAAGGTAAACTATGGCCTACAGGAACCAATCAGGTTGCTACTTTCATTTTCCTAAGGGCCTCTGAGAAATGAAAGCTGGAATGTGATTGGTTGCCATGGACAACTACTCTGTTTTCCTTAGCACCAGCCTTGATACATTTCCCTCCATAGACTTCTATAGAGCTCCCCTGTACACAGGACATACTAGTCCTGATTCTGGCAAGACCACAAAAGAGGGAAGAGTTTGTGTAAATTTGTGTAAAAAGGGACGATTTTGAGGGTTCCTGGTCAGAATGGGAGTGGGGCTTATAATGCCATAATATGGTGTCGTATTCCATGTACTGCTGTATGTTGTCTTGGATCTGGACTGGGCATGAGGCCTAGGTTATACCTGTCAACTCTCCAGAAGGCTCCCAAAATAGGGGGTGACATGAAAGACTTTCGGAAGAAAGGACTAGGAATCTCTTTATACGGGATTTGGCCACTTTATGTGTCCGTCATAATCGCAAAGGGGTCATGGCTGGCACAATTCATGCCCACATGTCGAAAAAGGGGGTGTGACAATTTCCAAAAGAGGGTGTACTCACACCCATAGGGGGAATGTCCCCGCCTATAGGAGGCTTGGCTGCAGTCAAAGAATTTTCCCTAATCTCCCCTGCCAAATGTTGGTAAGTTTGGCTGAGGTACAGATGAAGGTACCCTTCACCCATAAATACAATATCAATCCTTGTCTTAGTCTTCTCTGTCTGAATATACTATTCTGCAACCAGTTGTTAGTTATCTCTGATTCTGGGAAAGCTGGATAACAACCAGTATGGACGCTAACCTAAGCAAATTTGTTAAACTGGACTCTGGGAAAGATGTGTGACCAACCCAGTCACTGGACATGGACAATGCCCTTTAAATAGATCCCGCCCCTTTAAAATGTATACAGCAAAACTTGAATGACTGCGAGGATTACATGACATCTCTGGCGAAAGGGGAAAAGCAAACATCTGGAAAAGATCTGCCTCCTCGCAGTGATGGGATCCCTGCAATTAAAGGGACAGGACATGTACAGGGCGGCAGGGTCTTCACTCACAGCCCGGCCCTCTCTGCTGTGCACAGACCCATCATTAACCCTTTATATGTGCCCCCTTGTATGGACCGTACTAGAGGTCTGAGCAGTCTGCCTCCAGGGGGATGTATTTGGGGCTGGCCTCGTCTCCCTGTGTCATGATCTGTGCCTGATAGAATGTTCCAAAGTACAAAGAAATCCTCAAGGGAAATAGGAAGAGAAGCCAAGAATTGAGCAATCAGTATTAGATGCCAAGCCGAAACTGTGACAGGATCCCAGACACACCCGGGTTCTCACCCACACGACAAGTATACACTCCATTCAGGGTTGTAGCAAGGCTTTCCTTCACCAAGGTTAAAGATTATACCACAGCCCTGTATCTTAATACCCTCCCTTGCTGGTGCCCCCCTCCTGGCACCCAGTGCACTTGATCCCCTCCCACAGCTACGACCTTAACTCCATGGATTCCAAAATAAAGGCATTTGTATACTTCAATGATTCTACATACATTAATAAGAACCACTTGCGCCCGATCTCTATAAATGTTGGGCAAAATGATATGTATGGGAGAGAACAGGACTGCTACATATCAGTCTGAAGGATCCTATTATAAAATGTATGTCTGAAGGACCATAGCATACAATGTGTCAGGATGAAGGAGCAGATCATACAATGTATCCGTCTGAAGGACCATATCATATAAATGATCAGACTGAAGGACCATATTGTATAATGTATCAAGCTAAAGAACCATATCATGTATCAGGCTGAAGGACCTTATCGTACAATGTTTCAGGCTGAAGGGCCTTATCTTACAATGTATCAGAGTAAAGGACCCTATCAAACAATATATCAGAGTGAAGGACCTTATCATACAATGTATCCTACTTAAAGACCTTCTTGTACAATATATCAGATTAATGGACCTTCTTGTACAATATATCAGACTGAAGGACCATATCATACAATTTGTCAGGCTGAAGAACCATATCATACAGTGTGTCAGATTGAAGGACCTTATCATACAATGTATCAGACTTAAAGACCTTCTTGTACAATATATCAGACTGAAGGACCATATCATACAGTGTGTCAGACTGAAGGACCATATCATACAGTGTGTCAGACTGAAGGACCATATCATACAGTGTGTCAGACTGAAGGACCTCATAAAACAATATATCAGATTGAAGGACCCTATCGTACAACATATCAGATTGAAGGACCCTTTCGTACAACATATCAGATTGAAGGACCTTATCGTACTGTAGGTCAGACTGAAGGACCTTATAAAACAATATATCAGACTGAAGGACCTTATAAAACAATATATCAGATTGAAGGACCCTATCGTACAACATATCAGATTGAAGGACCTTATCGTACTGTAGGTCAGACTGAAGGACCTTATAAAACAATATATCAGACTGAAGGACCTTATCGTGCAATGCATCAAGCTGAGGATCAACCAACAGACACCTAAAGCAACAGTATACTACAAAGAAATTCCCTCCAAGCACACATGCAGACTGCAATGCTCCTCTGCATATCTACATATGCATGACAACATGCAGCCCAGCTGACCCATGCACAGCACAAGCTGCCTGCTCTCCATATGGTACCTGCATCTGTGTCTGTCCTCTGACTTGTGAGTCTGCAACTGTTTTTACAAGCAAAACACAGCAAAAGAATGAAAGTCAGGGAGGCATTCCTCCGCACTTACTCAGAGCTGGCCCGCCCCGGCCCTTACATATTCTGCCTTACTCATGAATATGTACTCAGCTCTTGCATAATAATTGTTGTCAAAGCCACGACTCGCAATGCAGAAAATGAAATATTATGGACAAAAAAGGCAGTGCCTCAGCCAGAGGGAAGACAAAAATGTGGCTGCGCTGCTCTGAGTCTGTGACTAAGCCTGAGACCGCCACTGAGGCCAGATTCACACATGCAGGTTTTGATGCAGTTTTTTTTTTTTATTTCAACTAATACCAGGGGCTTCTCAAACATGTTCTAGCCAGCAGCCTCAGGGGGCAGTATTATTTAGAAATCATACAATAATTAATAGATTTCTTTTGTTTGCTCACTATAACAGTCTGACTGTGTAGTCTGGAGCGCCCCCTATAACAGCAGTCTGGTGTGTAGTCTGGACGTCCCCCTATAACAGCAGTCTGGTGTGTAGTCTGGACCTCCTCCTATAACAGCAGTCTGGTGTGTAGTCTGGAGCGCCCCCTATAACAGCAGTCTGGATGTGTAGTCTGGACCTCCTATAACAGCAGTCTGGTGTGTAGACTGGACCTCCCCCTATAACAGCAGTCTGGATGTGTAGTCTGGACCTCCCCCTATAACAGCAGTCTGGTGGTGTAGTCTGGACCTCCCCCTATAACAGCAGTCTGGTGGTGTAGTCTGGACCTCCTCCTATAACAGCAGTCTGGTGTGTAGTCTGGACCTCCCCCTATAACAGCAGTCTGGTGGTGTAGTCTGGACCTCCCCCTATAACAGCAGTCTGGTGGTGTAGTCTGGACCTCCCCCTATAACAGCAGTCTGGATGTGTAGTCTGGACCTCCCCCTATAACAGCAGTCTGGTGGTGTAGTCTGGAGCGCCCCCTATAACAGCAGTCTGGTGGTGTAGTCTGGACCTCCCCCTATAACAGCAGTCTGGTGTGTAGTCTGGACCTCCCCCTATAACAGCAGTCTGGTGTGTAGTCTGGACCTCCCCCTATAACAGCAGTCTGGATGTGTAATCTGGAGCGCCCCCTATAATAGCAGTCTGGTGGTGTAGTCTGGAGCGCCCCCTATAACAGCAGTCTGGTGTGTAGTCTGGACCTCCCCCTATAACAGCAGTCTGGTGTGTAGTCTGGACCTCCCCCTATAACAGCAGTCTGGATGTGTAGTCTGGAGCGCCCCCTATAATAGCAGTCTGGTGGTGTAGTCTGGAGCGCCCCCTATAACAGCAGTCTGGTGTGTAGTCTGGACCTCCCCCTATAACAGCAGTCTGACTGTGTAGTCTGGACCTCCCCCTATAACAGCAGTCTGGATGTGTAGTCTGGACCTCCCCCTATAACAGCAGTCTGGTGGTGTAGTCTGGACCTCCCCCTATAACAGCAGTCTGGTGGTGTAGTCTGGACCTCCCCCTATAACAGCAGTCTGGTGGTGTAGTCTGGACCTCCCCCTATAACAGCAGTCTGGTGTGTAGTCTGGACCTCCCCCTATAACAGCAGTCTGGTGTGTAGTCTGGAGCACCCCCTATAACAGCAGTCTGGTGTGTAGTCTGGAGCGCCCCCTATAACAGCAATCTGACTGTGTAGTCTGGACCTCCCCCTATAACAGCAGTCTGGATGTGTAGTCTGGACCTCCTATAACAGAAGTCTGGCTGTGTAGTCTGGACCTCCTATAACAGCAGTCTGGTGTGTAGTCTGGAGCGCCCCCTATAGCAGCAGTCTGGCTGTGTAGTCTGGACCTCCCCCTATAACAGCAGTCTGGTGTGTAGTCTGGACCTCCCCCTATAACAGCAGTCTGGTGTGTAGTCTGGAGCGCCCCCTATAGCAGCAGTCTGGATGTGTAGTCTGGAGCTCCCCCTATAACAGCAGTCTGGTGTGTAGTCTGGACCTCCCCCTATAACAGCAGTCTGGTGTGTAGTCTGGAACACCCCCTATAACAGCAGTCTGGTGTGTAGTCTGGAGCGCCCCCTATAACAGCAGTCTGACTGTGTAGTCTGGACCTCCCCCTATAACAGCAGTCTGGATGTGTAGTCTGGACCTCCTATAACAGCAGTCTGGCTGTGTAGTCTGGACCTCCTATAACAGCAGTCTGGTGTGTAGTCTGGAGCGCCCCCTATAGCAGCAGTCTGGCTGTGTAGTCTGGACCTCCCCCTATAACAGCAGTCTGATGTGTAGTCTGGACCTCCCCCTATAACAGCAGTCTGGTGTGTAGTCTGGACCTCCCCCTATAACAGCAGTCTGGTGTGTAGTCTGGAGCGCCCCCTATAGCAGCAGTCTGGCTGTGTAGTCTGGACCTCCCCCTATAACAGCAGTCTGATGTGTAGTCTGGACCTCCCCCTATAACAGCAGTCTGGTGTGTAGTCTGGAGCGCCCCCTATAACAGCAGTCTGGATGTGTAGTCTGGAGCTCCCCCTATAACAGCAGTCTGGATGTGTAGTCTGGAGCTCCCCCTATAGCAGCAGTCTGGATGCGTAGTCTGGACCTCCTATAACAGCAGTCTGGTGTGTAGTCTGGAGTGCCCCCTATAACAGCAGTCTGGATGTGTAGTCTGGAGCTCCCCCTATAGCAGCAGTCTGGATGCGTAGTCTGGACCTCCTATAACAGCAGTCTGGTGTGTAGTCTGGAGTGCCCCCTATAACAGCAGTCTGGTGTGTAGTCTGGAGTGCCCCCTATAACAGCAGTCTGGATGTGTAGTCTGGAGCTCCCCCTATAGCAGCAGTCTGGATGTGTAGTCTGGACCTCCTATAACAGCAGTCTGGTGTGTAGTCTGGAGTGCCCCCTATAGCAGCAGTCTGGATGTGTAGTCTGGAGCTCCCCCTATAGCAGCAGTCTGGATGCGTAGTCTGGACCTCCTATAACAGCAGTCTGGATGCGTAGTCTGGACCTCCTATAACAGCAGTCTGGTATGTAGTCTGGAGCGCCCCTATAGCAGCAGTCTGGCTGTGTAGTCTGGACCTCCTATAACAGTGATCTGGCTTTGTAGTCTGGAGCGCCCCCTAACACAAAAGCCTGGATGTGTAGTCTTAATGATAACTTGTGTTCTGCATTTCATGATCCTTCAATAAATTAATAAAATTAAATATTTTTTTATAGACTCCGTGTGACCTCTCAGCTGACGCTTCACCACATTATGTCTAATTTAAGAGCTTATGGGATGCAACGATTCTCATGGCATGAAGAACACTAGCCCTATTGTCTGATACCACAAATCTGGCAACGCTGCATGGAGGTGGATGCCAAACGTCAAGGACATCTTTATATGTCTGTAGTCTATAGGTCTACACCCACTATTGTAGGCAGGTAAGATCCGACTAACCACACATACTGGTAGATAACCGGGAGTATCTATATATTTACTGTATATATACGTATAGTTAGACCCTGAATGGATCACCACTATGGTTAGGCCACATGCTCTGACATCCATGTTTGTCGGATTCTCCTGCTGCCAATGACAGCACAAATCTGAAGATGGTTCCTCATTATTATCGGGAAACTCGTGCAGTCATTAGCCAATGTGGATAGTCGAGAATTCGGCTGAATGTGGCTGCCATCGTATGTGGCCGTAAACTTAGGTAACTTTACAATGGTGAAGGATTTGAATGTAGATATTGATGATGGAAATCATAGCGCTCAATGTCAGTCTGCTGCACTGAAAGCTAGGGAGAATTATATTATATATTATTATATTATATTAACCCTTCATAAAGCATTAGTGTGGCCTCATCAATGTCTGTCGCACTAGGTCATAATAATAATAACTTTATTTATATAGCACCAACATATTTTATAGCACTTTAAATATCAGAGGGGACATGAACAGGCAGTATCTGACACTACAATGTGACAAAGAATTAACATATCAAGCAATAGCAGTGAAGGCCCTGATCACAAGAGCTTACAATCTATGAGGAGATAGGGGTACAAGAGGTCAGAGGGCTTGTTTGGTACAAGGGTCCAGCCATCTAGTAATAAATAAGGTCATATAAGTGAAGCTGTCTGAGCCGTCACCAGCCGCTATGTGGGCATATACAGATACTAAGTGCAGGGCGTGCAGGGTAACTTCTAGATGGAGGAGACAGAATCTGAGGAATAAAGAAAGAAGGAGCTTAGGATAAGACATGTTAGTGTAGTGTGCGGAGGTGTAGAACAATATGATCGGGTCATGTGATATAGTGTGCGGAGGTGTAGTACAATGTGATCGGGTCATGTGATATAGTGTGTGGAGGTGTAGTACAATGTGATCGGGTCATGTGATATAGTGTGCGGAGGTGTAGTACAATGCGATCAGGTCATGTGATATAGTGTGCGGAGGTGTAGTACAATGTGATCGGGTCATGTGATATAGTGTGCGGAGGTGTAGAACGGTGCGATCAGGTCATGTGATATAGTGTGTGGAGGTGTAGAACAATGTGATCAGGTCATGTGATATAGTGTGCGGAGGTGTAGAACAATATGATCGGGTCATGTGATATAGTGTGCGGAGGTGTAGAACAATATGATCGGGTCATGTGATATAGTGTGCGGAGGTGTAGAACAATATGATCGGGTCATGTGATATAGTGTGCGGAGGTATAGTACAATGTGATCGGGTCATGTGATATAGTGTGCGGAGGTGTAGAACAATATGATCGGGTAATGTGAAATAGTGTGCGTAGGTGTAGAACAATGGAATCAGGTCATGTGATATAGTGTGCGGAGGTGTAGTACAATGCGATCAGGTCATGTGATATAGTGTGCGGAGGTGTAGTACAATGCGATCAGGTCATGTGATATAGTGTGCGGAGGTGTAGTACAATGCGATCAGGTCATGTGATATAGTGTGCGGAGGTGTAGTACAATGCGATCAGGTCATGTGATATAGTGTGCGGAGGTGTAGTACAATGCGATCAGGTCATGTGATATCGTGTGCGGAGGTATAGTACAATGTGATCAGGTCATGTGATATAGTGTGCGGAGGTGTAGAACAATATGATTGGGTCATGTGATATAGTGTGCGGAGGTATAGTACAATGTGATCGGGTCATGTGATATAGTGTGCGGAGGTGTAGAACAATGTGATCGGGTCATGTGATATAGTGTGCGGAGGTGTAGAACGGTGCAATCAGGTCATGTGATATAATGTGCAGAGGTGTAGAACAATGTGATCAGGTCATGTGATAGTGTGCGGAGGTGTAGAACAATATGATTGGGTCATGTGATAAGCCGTTTAAACAGACGGGATTTTAGGGCAGTTTTGAAGGTGCTGTAGTTGGGGATTAATCTGATTGTCCGGGGTAAAGCATTCCAGAGCACCGGTGCAGCTCGAAAAAAGTCTTGGAGAAAGGAGTGGGATAACAAAGGATACAAGTCTAAGGTCATTGGCAGAATGGAGAGGACGGTTCGGGTGGTAGACAGTGGCGAGGGAGGAGATGTAGGGAGGCAAATGGATATGAGAGATCCGTGCAAAGTTCAAAGAAGGACAACAATAATCACTGGGGATGTGTTCTATAAATTTAGTAGAATGAATATTTTTCATTAATATCTATCATGTGTATTTATCATAGAGGAAGAGTATACTATAAGGCTGCTGTCGGGCCCTTGGACAGTTCTGGTTGCTTCTATTTCTAACCTTTTTGTTATACAGGGGTTGCCAGTTGCTCCATTGTAGGGCCATACATAGGACCAAGTACAGGCATGGGGGTCATCAGTTTTATTAGGATAACATGACAATGCTTTTCCATACCAGAATGATGTTTTTGTATCATCACCGCTACAGGATTGGCAGGTACCACTGGAGCAGAGGTGGGGGATATAACAGGTATGTAATATTGTGACCTCGAAAACATAGTGATAGATTAATGTAGGATTTAGATTATGACCCCCAATGACTGTAGGTACTGCTATGAATGATGCTGGAAATACATTGCAGCATATGAAATAGTAAAAATAATGGGGCACATTTATTGAGCTGGGTGTTTCATCTACTGCTCTTAAATTGTGCCCCACAGGCGTCAGAAGTGCAACAATTATTAAGAGGAACAATCCTCTTAATAATTGTGGTCCGTCTTGGGCAGGGTCGGCTTTGGGGGGGGCAAACTGGGCAATTGCCCAGGGCCTCTGTCCCCAAAGGGGCCCCGGGATCCGGAGCATCAGGCCCGGGAGCTCCACAGGTGTATCGACGTGCTGTGCTATGCACGCCGATACAGTTTAATGCTATGACAGAGCAGGAAGCTGAAAAGTCCCTGCTCTGTCATAGAAGACCTCGTACATCGCGGTGCAGGTGGCGTGATGATGTCACTGCATCGCTTCAACTGAGCCACTACCACAGTGAGAATCCTCGGCTGCTCCACTCATCGTGGGAGCGCGGTAAGGTGAGTAAAAGATTTATTGTTTTCTGGTAAGGGAAAGGGATTACCTGATAAGGGGGCAAATTATTATTTATAAGGGGGGTAATATTTATAGTGGGGGAACTATTAAATAAAAGGGGGGCTATTGTAAGAGTGAAGTATTATTTATAAGGTGTGACTGTTATATATAAGGGGGTTATTATAAGAGATGACATATATATATAAGGGGGGGGCTATTGTATATAATTGCCCCCCCTTATATTATTCCCCTTATATATTATAGTTCCTCCCTTATAACAGCATCATTATAAATAGTTCCCCATTATAGTAGCCCCCATTATAAATAATAGTATAACTGTACGCCCCCTTATAATAGCTTCCCCTTAAAAGGGAGAACTATTACAAATAAGTGAGGTTATTATAAGGTTGAAACAACTAACTAAGGGGATTATTATAAGAGATGACATATATAAAGGGGGGGGGGGGCTATTTTATATAAGGGGGACTATTATAAGGGGGGATTGTTATATATAAGGGGGGCTATTATAGGAGAGGAACTATTATATATAAGGGGCTATTATAAGGGGGAACTATTATACAGTATATAAGGTTGGCTGTTATAAGGAGGAGACTGTTATGTACTGTATATAAGGGACTATTATGTATAAGGGAGGTAACTATTATATATAAGGGGGCTATTATAAGGGGGAACTATTATACAGTATATAAGGTTGGCTGTTATAAGGAGGAGACTGTTATGTACTGTATATAAGGGACTATTATGTATAATGGAGGTAACTATTATATATAAGGGGGCTATTATAAGGGGGAACTATTATACAGTATATAAGATTGGCTGTTATAAGGGGGAGACTGTTATATATAAGGGACTATTATGTATAAGGGAGGTAACTATTATATATAAGGAGGCTATTATAAGGTGGATTGTTATAAGGGGAGTCTGTTATATATAAGGGAGGAAAGTATTAAATATAAAGGGGCTATTATAAGAGGAAATTATTATATATAAGGGGGGCTATTATAAGGGGAAAACACATTAGGTGAACAATTATTTATAAGGGAAGAACTATTTATAATAGGCCTATGATAAGGGGGGACATTATATATATAAAAGGAGGTGACTATTATAATGTGGCTGCTTTTATTTGTAAGAGGGAAACTTTATAAGGAGGGTATTGTTAAAGATGCTATTATTTATAAGGGGGAACTATTATTTATAAGAGGGCTATTATTTATAAGGGGCTATTTATAAGAGGGCTATTATTAATAATGTGGACTATTATTTATAAGGTGAACTATTATTTATGAGGGCTATTACTGATAAGTGGGAACTATTACTGATATGGGGCAGTTTATAAGCAGGGACTATTATTTATAAGGAGGCGCTATAATAACTAATGAGGGGGTGCAAAGGTGGTTATTTGAATTATGTGTGGACCTAAGGAGGGGGTGGTTGTTACTGTTTTAGGGGCAGAAAGGGGGCGTTATTAAAGAGGCTGATACTGGAAATATGATGGCGTTGTTGGTATATCAGCATTTGGGGCCCCGCTTTTAATTTTGCCCAGGGCCACAATTTGTCTAAAACCGGCCCTAGTCTTGGGTGATCTACCCCAGCGTAGTAGGGTTGAACAGCATGGTAGGTGCATTTCCTTGCTCATTGCACTTTAGCCAGCCATACACGTTAGACATCTGTCAGCCAAAAGCTCATCCAGCTGACAGGTATCTCTTTTGACACCACCATGCACATGCACACTTGGATGATTCTGAATCCAGACACATCTTGCCATTCCTACTTATAAGAATGGAAAAACTGTGACTATGTGGCCAGCTGGGCATTCGAATCCAGGAATATTTAGAAAACTCCCTCTGGTTTCCTGAATAGGGCTCTCTAGGGAGACAATTAATGTAACAATGGAGGCCAGGACACAAGAAAATGAAAAAAGAAGTAGCACTTCCCTCATTTTTCAACATCACTGCCATTCTGATGCTGCCCGGTCTCCACTGTCCTCCACTTTGTGCTGCCCACCACAACTTGCTAGAAATGGCTGGAATGGCCCACGGAGTCAATCACTGGCCAAAACAGGCCACTGTCTCAGTCGGTGATTGGCCATTTTGAGAGTCAGTTGCCCTCCAGTCATGGAATTATTGGATTTTTGACTTCTACAAGGGACACTACTTCATTTTCTCTCTTTCAGTCCTACACTGAGGCTGATCTGCATTTATAGATTATCATTATCCATTTGTGGAATGGGTTTTAAGTAAATGACATAATCGCACAGAGAAGCTGAAGAGATTGAGAAAAACTGCTTCTAAAAATAGATCCTGTGCCCAAGACATGCCTAAAACCACGGCTTCTATGCACCCAGCTTTGTGCCCATTTACTCTGGATGTGCTTTAGGCTATAAATGAGGGATGCTCAACACTCGCTAAGACAATTCATGCCTTGCCGTTAGACATTTAGAGTAGATGTGACAATTTTTGATCTTGAGGCTGATATTAGTAGACAAGACTCCAAATCCAAACTAAATGGAGCCAGACAATAAGATGTACTCAATGTAATATTAGATTGTTAGGTTTTCCAGAAGGTGTGGAGGGGAAGACCCTTGTGCCCTCCTCGAAACACTTCTAAAAGTCTCTTCTAGTGTTGACTCCTTCTTGACCCTTCAGATGCTTTCATTGATAAATTGTTAAATTAGATAATTTAATAGACATCAGGTCAAGGTTCTGGAGGTGAGGACTTCTTACTGAA
The DNA here is from genome assembly GCA_947044405.1 of Leptodactylus fallax. Taxonomy (NCBI): domain Eukaryota; kingdom Metazoa; phylum Chordata; class Amphibia; order Anura; family Leptodactylidae; genus Leptodactylus; species Leptodactylus fallax. The sequence continues at coordinate 1,314,867 of CAMRHE010000360.1, read as the reverse complement.
GATCCAAAAATGGTGGAAGAAGTCCAAGATATAACAGATAGCTATGTGCTCCTGCTTACTGGTATGAGTATTGATCCTGGGGGTATGATGATATCAACTTTCAATACTTTTTAGGTCCATAGTGAAACAACTTCGCTAGATTATCACTATTCTTATACTAGTGCTCCACGTGTGTTATTTTCCACTTGAGATACTCCATTTTGGATTTTCCCCTCATGTGATGAACCGACCCTCAGTTTATATCTTTCTTGGAAGTGTGTTTTACTTGCTTAGGTCAGTCCTTCCCCCACTTGGAATGCGGTGCTTTAGTTGAGTCCACATTGCTGGACGATAGGCTTCACTGGTTTTATGTGTGTTCATTGGAGATGGCTTGCTATAGCCAGGCACTTTTATTATCCCTGGCCAGATGGGATGGGGGATAGCAAGCCTTAACTTCACCCTTCTCTCCGAGGGTTCTGCAAAGGTGGGAGAAGGGGGGCTGCCTGGGTGCAAGGGGTGGGTGGAGCACTAGCCATACGCTGTGGGCAGACCTGGATTCTGGGGTCATTCAGCAAAGAGGCAGTAAGGAGCTCTGATCTGGGAGAAGATGAGAGAGCTTGCCCTACTGAGGAATGCTTTGAGGGCCTAGTTCTGGACAGCATGTAGAAGGATTGTTTTATGCAACTTGCTTAAGCTTGTGCCCTAGGCCCAAAACTCTGCTGTGGCCTAGAGAAACGGACTACGAGTCATTGTGTTGAGCATGGAAGAGAGACAGCTAGGACAAAGCTGTGTGCTCAGGTATCTTTTCTAAACTTTTATTTCCCTTTTATTTTGTTTTGTATTGTATCATCGCGCTTTTGCTTGTATGTTTATGCTTGATCATATTAATATTGTATATTTCTGTATATGCTATTAATCCATACCGACCCACTTGGGTTATTAAACATATAAAATTTATATCGCTCGTTCGTTTTATCCTATGACCCGGTCTACTCACCCGGTGTGTGAGTGGGAGGTTAAGAAAGAAGTTTGATCGCAGGCGTGCCAGGTGGCTGGGCGAGGCGATATTCTTCACAGTGGTGGCAGCGTTGTGGGATATTAGGGTAACAGTGTGTGGGTGTGGTATCACGCAGACACTGGGGATTGCGGCAATCCTATGGAACGAGCGCGGTATGAGATCAAGCTTAAAATACGGTGAAAGTTTGGTACAGTACTGTTCCCTCCCTTCTTCTTTTTTTCTGTCCTATCTTTTATTTGGCAACGGCTTCCAGTGGATGGCTGGTGGGACCAGAAGCATAACCAAACGTCTGCAGGACTTGGTTGCTGCTGAACTCCAGGAGATGGCAGATATGGAAGCTACCATAGCCATGCAGGAGGCGGAGCAAAGTCCTGAGAGGCTGGCACCAGAAAACATCACCATGCCAGACGGTTCCGCAGGTGCCCGGACCCCAGAGGTAACTGTGCCTGGAGGGACCAGTAACCCCAGTTCTGTGGGGGTAACGGACTTATACTTGCAAACGGCCTTACAGCAGATAGACGCTAGTGACTCTAGCACCCGTCTGCAGGTGATTCTCCAGTACCGAGAAGCTGCAGAGCGCCGGGCGGAGAGAGAGGGCCGCTGCTGCAGAGCGGCGGGCGGAAAGAGAGGCCGCTGCTGCAGAGCGTCGGGCGGAGTTGGAGCATCAGCTTGAGCTAAAAAAGCTGGAACTTTGCCAGCAGGCGCAACCTTCCCCTGCACCAACTCCAGGAGCCCGAGCACTAAAGATCCGATCCGAGGACTTTCCAATCTTGGAAGATAACGGGGACTTGGACTCGTTTTTGTGGGGATTTGAGCGGGTGTGTAAGCAGCATCATATTCCCCAGGCAGAATGGGTCCGTTACCTGTCTCCCCGGCTGAAGGGAAAAGGCCTGGATGTTTCCACGAGCTTACCAGTGGACGCGGACTATGAGACCATCAAAGCGGCGCTGATCCGGAGATACCGGCTCACGCCGGAGGTGTACCGCAAAAAGTTCTGGAATATCCAGTGGGGTCCCACAGAGAGCTATGCGGATGTTCTGCACCACTTACAGGTTACATTCTGGCAGTGGATCAAAGGACTTACTGTCACCACGTTTGAGGGAATTGGGGATCTTATGATAAAGGAACAATTTCTCCAGGTGTGCCCTCTGGAGGTCCGCCAGTTCGTGTGTGATCGGAAACCCACAACAGCAGACAATGCTGCAGAGATTGCTGACGACTATGTGTCCACCAGGGAGCAAGGGATCAAGAGAGGAGCCACACTGCAGAGACCCCCAAGCGGGAAGGAGGGGCAAAGTTGGAGTTCACCACAGCCTGCGGTCTCCAAGTGGGGTAAGACAAATCTGTCCCAGGTGCCCCCTCTACTTCCCCTGTCCCAAGAACTCTGGGCGCCCCGGGTATCCCCTCCAAATCCCAAGGAGAGGCCCGGCGGTGTCATGCCTGTAACCAGCCAGGACATTTCAAGGCGGAGTGCCCCAACCGCTCTAAGAACCCCCCTGTTTCCCCAGCCATGGCAGCTGGCCCATCTGTATACTTGGTTGGGAGGGAGGGGTTGCAATCCAATGCCAACAGTCAACAGGTCATTGTGGGGGGTAAAGTGGTCATGGGATTTCGGGACACTGGGGCGCAGATTACTCTGGTGCAACCTGACTTGGTCCCTGCGGACAGTATTATCCCTGGAAAAACTCTGACCCTGAAGGGTATTGGACAAGAACGCGTAACTGTGCCCATGGCTTGCGTCCATTTGGACTGGGGTGCGGGAAAAGGGATGCGTGATGTGGGGCTAGTGTCTTATCTGCCTGCCAATGTACTATTGGGAAGAGATTTGGGGCCCTTGGTGTCCCAATATGGGGTGGGAGCAGCCCCACTTCACTGTGACAAAATGTCTGTACTGAAGGATGATTTTAATGAGGTGTTGAAGCCTGTCACACAGGCAGAGGGAGGAATCATCTGCTTGCTTCCCCCTGCTGTGTGCCCAGCTAAAGTAATCAGTGAGCATGTGAATGAGACATTGTGGAATGCTGACCTGGCTGTAGCCCCGCCCACATCTGCGGGTGATGAGAGCCCCCTCAGTGTGACCCTGGCTCAGCCATTCACCCAGGCAGTTCACTGTGAATCAATGAATGAATGCAATGTCAATGTAATTGCTAATTCTTGCCTTGCAGGTTTACCGGGTAGCTCTTCTGAGATGCTGGGGGCAACCCCAACTGAGGACAATGTGCCAGGTGGTCAGGTGGGTCACGGGGATCTCGGGGCCGATCCGGATGAGGGACGGACTGCTGGTGTTGCGGTGGTAACCCGCAGCCAGAGTGCTAGAGGGGTGGAAGGCGCTCCGACCCCTGAGCCGTTCCCTCTGTCACCCGGAGATGGCACTGAGGCCGCCGTGACTAACCTCCCCACACTGGAGCCGGAGGAGCCCGGCGGGTATGTGACATGCACATCTCTTCTGTCTGGTTCCAGTCAGGAGTTCAGGGACGCTGTCCAAGCTGACCGCAGTCTGGATGCATTGAAGGAGCGTGCTGATCAACCTCCCTTGGAGTCGGACAAGGACCGCGTGTACTGGGAGCAAAGGAGGTTGTACCGGGAAACGATCCCCACAAAGGGAAAAGAAAGTCGGCTCAGGGAGAAACATTTGGTGGTACCCCAACCCTACCGGGTGGAGTTGTTGCGGATTGCTCATGATATTCCACTGGCAGGCCACCTGGGGATCGCTAAGACCAAGGCTCGCCTCAGCCACTTATTCTACTGGCCTAGGATGGGGACAGATGTAGCTAAATACTGCCGTTCATGTGACACTTGTCAGAGGATGGGCAAGGCGGGGCAAGGCTCCAAAGCACCAATGATACCTATGCCCATCATAACCGAACCTTTCCAGCGGGTGGCTGTGGATCTCATTGGACCCCTGTCCATTCCCAGCCGCACCGGGAAACGTTTCATATTAACGCTAGTAGACTACGCTACTAGGTACCCGGAAGCTGTCGCTCTGTCTTCCACCCGGGCTGATGTAGTGGCCAAGGCTCTGGTAGGCATCTTCTCCCGTGTTGGATTTCCCAGAGAGATGCTCACAGACCAAGGTACCCAGTTCATGTCTGCCTTGATGCAAGGCCTGTGTAAGGTAACAGAGGTGCAACATCTGGTGTCCAGCCCGTATCACCCACAGACCAATGGCCTGTGTGAACGGTTCAATGGCACCCTGAAGCAGATGCTCAGGATGTTAGTCGAGTCTCACGGGCGCGACTGGGAGCCTTATCTCCCGCACCTGCTGTTCACTTACCGGGAGGTGCCGCAAGCCTCAACGGGGTTCTCCCCCTTTGAGCTCTTGTACGGGAGACGTGTACGTGGGCCCCTAACTCTTGTGAAAGAGTCCTGGGAAGGAGAAACAGCCATCCAAGGTGTGCCAGTCGTGCCCATGGCCCAAGTGCAGACGGCATGGGGTGCTGGAGGTGGGACCCAAGAAGGGGGTGTGTCAAATGTATTACCTGTCAATGTATTGTGGAGGGATGGTTTGGGGAAGCATAATCTCAGTCATTTGCCCAAGGTATCACCATCACCCACCCAAGTACAGGAGGAACAGGGTGTAGGCCCAAAGGGGCAAGGCGTCTGGGAGGGAGGACAGGGTCCAAACATACCTGTGCCAGAACCAGAGGTGCTCCTAGGTTTGGAAGCAAAGGGGGAAGTGCAGAATCCCCTAGAACTCTCCCAACTATTGGCTAGTGTGGGAGAGACCCTGAGAGACTGCCGGGAAGGGGTCTCTAAACTGGTATCACAAGGGCCTGGGGTTGCAAGTGTGGATCTGCGGGATGCCAGCACTCAGCACGAGGTCCCAGTGCAGGCCGGGGGGTAGCCAGGTGGGCGGAGACTGCCGGGATGGGGTCTCAGCACCGGTACCACAAGGGCCTGGGGTTGCGAGTGTGGATCTGCGGCATGCCAGCACTCAGAACGAAGTCCCAGTGCAGGCCGGGGGTAGCCAGGTGGGCGGAGACTGCCGGGATGGGGTCTCAGCACCGGTACCACAAGGGCCTGGGGTTGTGAGTGTGGGTCTGAGGGACGCCAGCACTCGGGGGAGGGACCCAGAGCAAGCAGGAGGTAGCCAGGTCTACTTAATTCAGAACCTGAACCTTAGAAGAGTCTCCATTCAGACAGGAGAGGAAGAGGGTATCAGTACGCCAGGAATATGGTCAGGGACCAGCGCAGGTCCCGGCGGGGTGAAGCCGCCAAGGTGTCCGCGGAAGGCGATCTTAGGATCGTCCTTCCTCCCGACACGCTCTAAAAGGGGGAGGTGTGATGAACCGACCCTCAGTTTTATATCTTTCTTGGAAGTGTGTTTTACTTGCTTAGGTCAGTCCTTCCCCCACTTGGAATGCGGTGCTCTAGTTGAGTCCACATTGCTGGACGATACGCTTCACTGGTTTTATGTGTGTTCATTGGAGATGGCTTGCTATAGCCAGGCACTTTTATTATCCCTGGACAGATGGGATGGGGGATAGCAAGCCTTAACTTCACCCTTCTCTCCGAGGGTTCTGCAAAGGTGGGAGAAGGGGGGCTGCCTGGGTGCAAGGGGTGGGTGGAGCACTAGCCATACGCTGTGGGCAGACCTGGATTCTGGGGTCATTCAGCAAAGAGGCAGTAAGGAGCTCTGATCTGGGAGAAGATGAGAGAGCTTGCCCTACTGAGGAATGCTTTGAGGGCCTAGTTCTGGACAGCATGTAGAAGGATTGTTTTATGCAACTTGCTTAAGCTTGTGCCCTAGGCCCAAAACTCTGCTGTGGCCTAGAGAAACGGACTACGAGTCATTGTGTTGAGCATGGAAGAGAGACAGCTAGGACAAAGCTGTGTGCTCAGGTATCTTTTCTAAACTTTTATTTCCCTTTTATTTTGTTTTGTATTGTATCATCGCTCTTTTGCTTGTATGTTTATGCTTGATCATATTAATATTGTATATTTCTGTATATGCTATTAATCCATACCGACCCACTTGGGTTATTAAACATATAAAATTTATATCGCTCGTTCGTTTTATCCTATGACCCGGTCTACTCACGGTGTGTGAGTGGGAGGTTAAGAAAGAAGTTTGATCACAGGCGTGCCAGGCGGCTGGGCGAGGCGATATTCTTCACACCTCATATAACTGGTTACAGCCATATCTGAATGTTTTTCTCTCAGTTGAGGGTCTAAACCCTCCTGTTTGTCAGTACCATCAGCAGTTTCAGACCTGTCCCTCGTATGGGATGAGATGGTATGCTCTTGGTGTCTTGTCCTTTAGGATAGTCCAGTGGTGTAGCTAGTGGGGGGGGCAGAGGGGCGGCTGCCCCGGGCACACTGACTCTTTGGGGCCCACCCGGGTCCGCCATTAATACATCCTTTATTTCTAACCAGATTGGTGTCTGCAGACACCGATCTAGTTAAAACGTAACCTGCAGCTTAACAGTATTGTAAACTGCAAGCCAATACAGGCTTGCGGTTTACAAGACACAGAGACCGCAGACGGATGTCTGCTTCTCAGCACAGGTGGCGCGATGACGTCACAACATCGCGCCACCCGTGCTCAGACACAGACGTCCTGCGCGTGGACAGGGAGGAAGCGGCGGCTCCATTCATCGGCATCGCAGGTGAGTATGACTTTTGTTTTTGTTTTTTAGCGCAGTTGTGGGTATATTAATAGTATAAGGGGTGGATAGGAGGGGGAAATATAACTATAAAGAGATGATTCATTAGGGGGCATTATGACGATTGGGGGGTCATTTATATAAGGGTTATTGGGGGGTATTATGAATACAAGGGGGGAGGTTATTTATATAAGGAGTCAATAGGGGGCATCATTTATATTAGGAGGCATTATGAACATAAGGGGGTGGTCATTGATATAAGGGGTCATTATTTATTTATTATGCTTACTTACTGTATATAGCGCCATCATATTCCGCAGCGCTTTACAGACATTGACCGTCACTGTCCCATATAGAGGTGCATTATTTATGTCAGGGGGAATCAGGGGCATAATATGAGGGTCAATTAATTTAATGAAAGTGGCACTTGGGCTTTATTAAGACTAAGGCCCCACGTAGCACACTGCAGGAAAAACCATGGCGGTAACATTGTGGTTTTTCCCGCAGCGCTTTTCACAGAAGGTCTGCAGAGGTTTCCCCAGTGGACTTTCTGTTTTCAATACACCTATATGGAGACCGCCGGTGTTTCCATAGGTATAATTGACATGCTGCGATTTCCAAAACCGCAACGGTTTTGGAAATTGCAGTGCGTCTGCTGCACGTATTTTTCTGCAATGTGTGGATGGAATTTGCTAGATGTAAAATGCCGGGGTTTTTTCTGAGGGTTTTTGCCACATGGGGCCCCATCCCATCCCCACTTTGCAGTAAAATATGTGCAGCGGATACGCTGTGATTTCCAAAACAGTCGCAGTTTTGGAAATCGCAACATCTCAATTATACCTACGGAAATGCCGGCGGTTTCCCTGTAGATATAATTGAAGCTGAAAGTCTGCAGAGGAAACCTCTGCAAACATTCTGTGCAAAGTGCTGCAGGAAGAACCGCGATGCGTCGCCTTAAGGCGTTTCCCAGCTCATTTTTATTGATGGTCTATCCTCACAATAAAACATCAACAAATTATATCACACGCTGTCTATTTATAGTGACCGTGTGATGTAATTCCAGTCTTGTCACATAGACATGTATAGGACAGGGCTGTAGTTACATTACATGGCCGCTATGAGATGAATGACACTATGTAAACAGAGAAGGGGTCACGGCGCTTACACAGGTACTACGGTACATTCAAACAGCTGATCCTCAGGGTCCCGGGTATTGGAACCCCAATAATTTTTTTCCCTTTTTAATTAGGAAACACCTGGGTCATTATTAATAAGGGTCACTATTTACAGGGGGTGCACAGGGAAGTTATTAATTTAAAGATGCACTTGGGGATATTATTCATTATGGGGGGTATATTATATATTTTATAATTGGGGGTAGCAGCAGGATGGGGGCTTTGTGTAGGTGAGGACAATATGGGTCAGGTGCCTGGAAAAGTAAGGAACCAAAGATGTCTGTGTTGCAAACTGGAAGAAGTGGTCATGGCCGTCCAGATAAAAGAGATGGGGAATGTGAACGATTACTCAGAGATGTCACCAGTAAGTCACTAAATGTTACTGCCCTGTATTCATCTAAATCGTCTGCAGAGCCCTGTGTAGAGCTGCTATATACCACTATACGCTCACCGTATGCTCATAGTATCGGTATACGAACATGTCCAAGTTGGGGGCCCACTGTGCTGGGCTCCCCCTGTGCTGAACCCCTAGCTACGCCTCTGGGATAGTCTATCTATTCTCTGTTGTTTTTTCATCCCCGGCAGTAATATAGGCAGAGAGTTCTTGGAAAGTGAGAAGATGAAACTATTAAGCCATGATAGCCTTAAAGTGGTTATCTAGGAATCATCCGAAATTCTAGGGCGGCCAAGATGGATGAAAAACAAAAAAAAAAGTCATACTGACCTATCCATGATGCTCCTTTGGACTGTCCTGATCCTCTTCCCTAATGTTCCAGGAATGGAGAGGCTCACATGACAGACAAGGCCAATCCTTGCCATCAGTGGTTGCTGGTGAGGGACATTACTAATTCCTCACCAGTGACCACTGAGGCTGGCTGAATGGCCTCAGAAGTCGTGTAAGCCTCCTCCACTTCTGGAGTCCCATACAATGGCTTGCCAGGGATAGGTGAGTATGACTTTTTTTTTTAACCTCCACTCCCTGAAATTCCAATGATTCCTGGATAACCCCATTAAGCACCTACTCCAGTCACAGGCCTCTGTTGTATCATACGCACTTATAGGGCTACCAAAGTTTTTGTTCTTAGACAATCTTTCTTTGATAGCCATACACTAGCAATAGCTGTCATTCCTCCCTCATACTCAGGTCAACTGAGTGTGCCAATGTGTCCTGAATGTGGAGAGGTGGGTACACTGTTACCCTGTTGCCAAGCCACCTCTGTGCCCAGGGCCGGCATTAGGGGGGGGCAAACTGGGCAATTGCCCAGGGCCCCGTCCCCCAAAGGGGCCCCCGGGATCCGGAACCTGATGACTCCGGATCCTGGAGTCAGGCCCGGCCAAAGCAATAACAGAAAGGGACTGCAGGGCCCCTTTCCGAGGTGAGTAAAAATAACAAACATTTTTACTCACCTGTCCTTGGCGTCCGACGTCATCTTCTGGCGTTCCGGACATCACTGCTGAGGCGCTGAGGCCTGGCCTCAGCGGTCACGTGGGGCGTGCCTCACGTAATCGCTGAGGCCCAATCACAGGCCTCAGAGGTGACGTCCACAACGCGTGACATCAGCCGCAGAGAAGAAGAAGCGGTCGCCGGCGGGGATAGCGGAGCAGCAGGAGGAGGTCCAGGAGAGGTAAGACAAGGTGAGTATAACTGTTTGTTATTTTACCTTACTTACCTCGGACCTTCGATTATTATACTCTGGGGTCTGAAGAGACCCCAGAATATAATATAATAATAGCACTGTAGGGCCCCTGTGGAGCATTATACTGGGGGCCCCCTCTGGATAGCATATTATACTGTGTGGGGCCACTGTGGAGCATTATACTGGGGAAGGGGCCGCTCTGGATAGCATGTTATATTCTGTGGGGCCTCTGTGGAAAATTATAATGTGTGGGGGGGGGCCTCTGGAGATAATGTTATATTCTGTGGGGCCACTTTGGAGCATTATGCTCTCCTGAGGGGCCCCCCAGTATAATGCTCCAAAGTGGCCCCACAGAATATAACATGCTCTCCAGAGCCCCCTCACTTTATAATACTCCATAGAGGCCCCGCAGAATATAACATGTTCTCCAGAGGGCCCCCTCCCCAGTATAATGCTCCACAGTGGCCCCACACAGTATAATATGCTCTCCAGAGCCCCCCAGTATAATGCTCCACTGTGGCCCCACACAGTATAATATGCTCTCCAGAGGGGCCCCCCAGTATATTATACTGTGCGGGGCCACCGTGGAGCATTATACTGGGGGGGGCTCTGGAGAACATGTTATACTGTTTTGGGCCACTGTGAGTATTATACTGGGGAAACCTCTCTGGGCAGTATATTATACTGTGTGGAGGCCATTCTGGAGTATGTTAGACTAAGTGGGGTCACTGTGGAGCATTATTCTGGGGGGGGGGGCATCAGCAGAGCATATTATATTGTGTGGCGCCACTGTGGGGCATTATTTGGGGGGGACTAATGAGCATTATACTAGGGGGCCCTCTGGGGAGCATATTATACTATGGGCCACTGTGGAGCTTTATACTGGGGGAATGGACAGTGTGGGGAGCCTGTTATACTGTGTGGGGCCACTGTGGAGTGTATTATATTGTGTGGGGCTTTTCGGGAGCATTTTATACTCTGTGGGGCCATTGTAGAGCATTATACTGGGGGGGGGACTGTGGGGAACATATTATACTGTGGGGAGGTCATTATGGAGCATGTTATACTGTGTTAGGCCACTGTGGAGCATTATACTGGGGGGGGCATTGTGGGGTGCATATACTGTATGGAGCATATTATATTGTGTGGGGCTGCTGGGGAGCATATTGTACTGTCTGGGGCCACTAAGGGGTAGTATACTGTGTGGGCCACTGTGGAGTATTATACTGTGTGGAGCCTTACAAACCATGTGGGACCACAATGGGGGGCTCAGGGGAGCATTTTATACTGTGTGGGGTCACTGTGGAGCATTATATTCCATGTGGGAAAACTGGAGTGCTCAGGAGAGCATTTTATACTGTGGAGCATTATATACCATGTAGAGCATTATACTGTGGGGGGGGGCTCAAAATTCCTGCTGGCAGCCCTGTGTGCTATGTCTGCATCACAGCTCCCTCACTATAATCTTGCACATACGTGTAGTGCTCCATGGCCATGTCATTCCCCATACAGTACTGTGCATGAACTGGCCATGGAGTTATTGGGGCCTGCACAGTACTATAGGGGCTGACTATACTGGGAACATACTCAGTAACACCAGATAGTCAGCACATATGTAAGACCTCAGTGAAGGAGCCATGGTGTAGGCTATTAGCAGGAAGCTGTTGGGTGGGGCCCCAGAACAAGTTCCTTTGGTGGGCCTAAGGCCCTTCAGTCCGACACTGTATAACGGAGAACTATTATATATAAGGGTGGGTTACTATATATAATTGGGAAACTTAAGTATGAGGGGGCTATTATTTATAAGAGGGGAACTATTTATAAGGGGGATATAATTGTTAAGTGGGCTTATTTATAAAGGGGGCTATTAGTGATAATGGGGACTATTATTTATAAGGGTAACTATTATTTATGAGGGGGCTATTATTTTTAAGGGAGCAGTATTATTTTTACGGGGTGACTGTTACTGTTAAGGGGGGAAATTACTGATACAGGGCACTATTTATCATTTATAAGAGAGGTATTATTAATAAAGGTGTAAGATTATTTATAAGCAGGGACTATTATTTATAATATATATTTATAATTTATAATAGCTGATGACTGGGTGCAAAAATCTAATAGGTGGTACAAAGGTGCTCATTTAAATTGCATGTGGTAAAATAGGGCTTGTTATTACTTTTTTGTTGGCAGAAAGGAGGCGTTATTATAGGGGTTGTCACTGGAAGACGATGGTGTTGTTTGCATATCAGCATTTGGGGCCCCGCTTTAAATTTTTGCCCAGGGCCCAACTTTGTCTAAAACCAGCCCTGTCTGTGCCCTACAGATAACTGGTGGGTTATCTCCCATGGGAAGAATACTATTGGCATGCTAAATTCAATATGCCAGATCCCACTTTCTCCTGATCTTACCTGTTTAGTAGAGCTGGGACATCACCATACACATCAGTTAGATGGCCGCCACCACCAAAATAAGGTAAGTAGAATTGCCCATCATCAATCTAAAGTCTACAGACACCCTAAAGCTCACATTACTATGGAGGCCAACATAAATTGTCATGTGAGTGTCGGCATCACAGTACAGAGTATGGTATGGAAGCACATTAAAGATCTTAGTAGGCCTTAAGGTTGGACCAGTGAAGGTTGGCTAGTGTGCCATACGCCCAAGCTCTGACACTGTAAAGTTCTACAAGAAGACAACCCCCAATTGGTGCTGACTCTGGAAGTCACTCACCATTCCGCCCTGTTTATTATGATTTGACCCACAAATAACCTATGAGACCTTTAAAGCGTTTTCCCATTAACATAATCTTATTTACATTAACAGATAATTAAAAGCTAAAAATTTTTGCAAATGATTTAAAATTTTGTAGTATTTGAAAGATTTTCTCTAATCATTTTAGTGGTGACATCTGTTATCTCTATTGTTTGCCAATGGACACAACTATGAATGCAGAAACTTTCTATGGACTGGGACTTGTGAGAAACCCAGCCATGATATCCTTATTGTGGACAGGTTATCAGGAGGGACACTAAATACTAAATATATGAGAAGATAACCTGACCATAATAAGGACGTCATGGCTGGTTACCAGGAGGGAAACTACATTTATGAGAAGATAACCCCACCACAATAAGGACATCATGGCTGGTTATCAGGAGGGACACTACATGTATGAGAAGATAACCCGACCACTATAAGGACATCATGGCTGGTTATCAGGAGGACACTACATGTATGAGAAGATAACCTGACCACAATAAGGACATCATGGCTGGTTATCAGGAGGGGACACTACATGTATGAGAAGATAACCCGACCACAATAAGGACATCATGGCTGTTATCAGGAGGGGACACTACATGTATGAGAAGATACCCTGACCACAATAAGGACATCATGGCTGGTTATCAGGAGGGACAATACATGTATGAGAAGATAACCTGACCACAATAAGAACATCATGGCTGGTTATCAGGAGGACACTATATGTATGAGAAGATAACCTAACCACAATAAGGACATCATGGCTGGTTATCAGGAGGACACTATATGTATGAGAAGATAACCTGACCACAATAAGGACATCATGGCTGGTTATCAGGAGGACACTACATGTATGAGAAGATAACCTGACCACAATAAGGACATCATGGCTGGTTATCAGGACACTACATGTATGAGAAGATAACCCGACCACAATAAGGACATCATGGCTGGTTATCAGGACACTACATGTATGAGAAGATAACTCGACCACAATAAGGACATCATGGCTGGTTATCAGGACACTACATGTATGAGAAGATAACCTGGACACAATAAGGACATCATGGCTGGTTATCAGGAGGACACTACATGTATGAAAAGATAACCCGACCACAATAAGGACATCATGGCTGGTTATCAGGAGGACACTACATGTATGAGAAGATAACCTGACCACAATAAGGACATCATGGCTGGTTATCAGGAGGACACTACATGTTTGAGAAGATAACCTGACCACAATAAGGACATCATGGCAGGTTATCAGGAGGGACACTACATGTATGAGAAGATGACCTGACCACAATAAGAACATCATGGCTGGTTATCAGGAGGACACTATATGTATGAGAAGATAACCTAACCACAATAAGGACATCATGGATAGTTATCAGGAGGGAACACTACATGTATGAGAAGATAACCTGACCACAATAAGGACATCATGGCTGGTTATCAGGAGGAGACTACATGTATGAGAAGATAACCCGACCACAATAAGGACATCATGGCTGGTTATCAGGACACTACATGTATGAGAAGATAACCTGACCACAATAAGGACATCATGGCGGGTTATCATGAGGACACTACATGTATGAGAAGATAACCCGACCACAATAAGGACATCATGGCTGGTTATCAGAAGGACACTACATGTATGAGGCGATAACCCGACCACAATAAGGACATCATGGCTGGTTATCAGAAGGACACTACATGTATGAGGAGATAACCCGACCACAATAAGGACATCATGGCTGGTTATCAGAAGGACGCTACATGTATGAGGAGATAACCCGACCACAATAAGGACATCATGGCTGGTTATCAGAAGGACACTACATGTATGAGAAGATAACCCGACCACAATAAGGACATCATGGCTGGTTATCAGGAGGACATTACATGTATGAGAAGATAACCCGACCACAATAAGGACATAATGGCTGGTTATCATAAGGACATTACATGTATGAGAAGATAACCTGACCACAATAAGGACATCATGGTTGGTTATTGGGAGGGACACTACATGTATGAGAAGATAACCCGACCACAATAAGGACATCATGGCTGGTTATCAGAAGGACACTACATGTATGAGGAGATAACCCGACCACAATAAGGACATCATGGCTGGTTATCAGAAGGACACTACATGTATGAGGAGATAACCCGACCACAATAAGGACATCATGGCTGGTTATCAGAAGGACACTACATGTATGAGAAGATAACCCGACCACAATAAGGACATCATGGCTGGTTATCAGGAGGACACTACATGTATGAGAAGATAACCCGACCACAATAAGGACATCATGGCTGGTTATCAGGAGGACACTACATGTATGAGAAGATAACCCGACTACAATAAGGACATCATGGCTGGTTATCAGGAGGACACTACATGTATGAGGAGATAACCCAACCACAATAAGGACATCATGGCTGGTTATCAGAAGGACACTACATGTATGAGGAGATAACCTGACCACAATAAGGACATCATGGCTGGTTATCAGGAGGACACTACATGTATGAGAAGATAACCCGACCACAATAAGGACATCATGGCTGGTTATCAGGAGGACACTACATGTATGAGAAGATAACCCGACTACAATAAGGACATTATGGCTGGTTATGAGGAGGGAACACTACATGTATGAGAAGATAACCCGACCACAATAAGGCCATCATGGCTGGTTATCAGGAGGACACTACATGTATGAGAAGATAACCTGACCACTATAAGGCCATCATGGCTGGTTATCAGGAGGACACTACATGTATGAGAAGATAACCTGACCACAATAAGGACATCATGGCTGGTTATCAGGAGGACACTACATGTATGAGAAGATAACCCGACCACAATAAGGACATCATGGCTGGTTATCAGGAGGACACTACATGTATGAGAAGATAACCTGACCACAATAAGGACATCATGGCTGGTTATCAGGAGGACACTACATGTATGAGAAGATAACCTGACCACAATAAGGACATCATGGCTGGTTATCAGGAGGACACTACATGTATGAGGAGATAACCCGACCACAATAAGGACATCATGGCTGGTTATCAGAAGGACACTACATGTATGAGAAGATAACCCGACCACAATAAGGACATCATGGCTGGTTATCAGGAGGACACTACATGTATGAGAAGATAACCCGACCACAATAAGGACATCATGGCTGGTTATTAGGAGGGACACTACAAGTATGAGAAGATAACCTGACCACAATAAGGACATCATGGCTGGTTATCAGGAGGACACTACATGTATGAGAAGATAACCCGACCACAATAAGGACATCATGGCTGGTTATCAGGAGGACACTACATGTATGAGAAGATAACCTGACCACAATAAGTAAGGACATCATGGCTGGTTATCAGGAGGACACTACATGTATGAGAAGATAACCCGACCACAATAAGGACATCATGGCTGGTTATCAGAAGGACACTACTTGTATGAGAAGATAACCCGACCACAATAAGGACATCATGGCTGGTTATCAGGAGGACACTACATGTATGAGAAGATAACCTGACCACAATAAGTAAGGACATCATGGCTGGTTATCAGGAGGACACTACATGTATGAGGAGATAACCCGACCACAATAAGGACATCATGGCTGGTTATCAGAAGGACACTACTTGTATGAGAAGATAACCCGACCACAATAAGGACATCATGGCTGGTTATCAGGAGGGGACACTACATGTATGAGAATTTAACCTGACCACAATAAGGAAATCATGGCTGTTTATCAGGAGGACACTACATGTATGAGAAGATAACCTGACCACAATAAGGACATCGTGGCTGGTTATCAGGAGGACACTACATGTATGAGGAGATAACCCGACCACAATAAGGACATCATAGCTGGTTATCAGAAGCACACTACATGTATGAGAAGATAACCCGACTACAATAAGGACATCATGGCTGGTTATCAGGAGGACACTACATGTATGAGAAGATAACCCGACCACAATAAGGACATCATGGCTGGTTATCAGGAGGACACTACATGTATGAGAAGATAACCCGACCACAATAAGTAAGGACATCATGGCTGGTTATCAGGAGGACACTACATGTATGAGGAGATAACCCGACCACAATAAGAACATCATGACTGTTTATTAGGAGGGACACTACAAGTATGAGAAGATAACCTGACCACAATAAGGACATCATGGCTGGTTATCAGGAGGACACTACATGTATGAGAAGATAACCCGACCACAATAAGGACATCATGGCTGGTTATCAGGAGGACACTACATGTATGAGAAGATAACCCGATCACAATAAGGACATCATGGCTGGTTATCAGGAGGACACTACATGTATGAGAAGATAACCTGACCACAATAAGGACATCATGGCTGGTTATCAGGAGGACACTACATGTATGAGGAGATAACCCGAACACAATAAGGACATCATGGCTGGTTATCAGGAGGACACTACATGTATGAGAAGATAACCCGACCACAATAAGGACATCATGGCTGGTTATCAGGAGGACACTACATGTATGAGAAGATAACCCGACCACAATAAGGACATCATGGCTGGTTATCAGGAGGACACTACATGTATGAAGAGATAACCCGACCACAATCCACAATAAGGACATCATGGCTGGTTATTAGAAGGACACTACATGTATGAGAAGATAACCCGACCACAATAAGTACGGACATCATGGCTGGTTATCAGGAGGACACTACATGTATGAGAAGATAACCCGACCACAATAAGGACATCATGGCTGGTTATCAGGAGCACACTACATGTATGAGAAGATAACCCGACCACAATAAGTACGGACATCATGGCTGGTTATCAGGAGGACACTACATGTATGAGAATATAACCTGACCACAATAAGGACATCATGGCTGGTTATCAGGAGGACACTACATGTATGAGAAGATAACCCGACCACAATAAGGACATCATGGCTGGTTATCAGGAGGACACTACATGTATGAGAAGATAACCCGACCACAATAAGGACATCATGGCTGGTTATCAGGAGGACACTACATGTATGAGAAGATAACCCGACCACAATAAGGACATCATGGCTGGTTATCAGGAGGACACTACATGTATGAGAAGATAACCCGACCACAATAAGGACATCATGGCTGGTTATCAGGAGGACACTACATGTATGAGAAGATAACCCGACCACAATAAGGACATCATGGCTGGTTATCAGGAGCACACTACATGTATGAGAAGATAACCCGACCACAATAAGTACGGACATCATGGCTGGTTATCAGGAGGACACTACATGTATGAGAATATAACCTGACCACAATAAGGACATCATGGCTGGTTATCAGGAGGACACTACATGTATGAGAAGATAACCCGACCACAATAAGGACATCATGGCTGGTTATCAGGAGGACACTACATGTATGAGAAGATAACCTGACCACAATAAGGACATCATGGCTGGTTATCAGGAGGACACTACATGTATGAGAAGATAACCCGACCACAATAAGGACATCATGGCTGGTTATCAGGAGGACACTACATGTATGAGAAGATAACCCGACCACAATAAGGACATCATGGCTGGTTATCAGGAGGACACTACATGTATGAGAAGATAACCCGACCACAATAAGGACATCATGGCTGGTTATCAGGAGGACACTACATGTATGAGAAGATAACCCGACCACAATAAGGACATCATGGCTGGTTATCAGGAGCACACTACATGTATGAGAAGATAACCCGACCACAATAAGTACGGACATCATGGCTGGTTATCAGGAGGACACTACATGTATGAGAATATAACCTGACCACAATAAGGACATCATGGCTGGTTATCAGGAGGACACTACATGTATGAGAAGATAACCCGACCACAATAAGGACATCATGGCTGGTTATCAGGAGGACACTACATGTATGAGAAGATAACCCGACCACAATAAGGACATCATGGCTGGTTATCAGGAGGACACTACATGTATGAGAAGATAACCCGACCACAATAAGGACATCATGGCTGGTTATCAGGAGGACACTACATGTATGAGAAGATAACCCGACCACAATAAGGACATCATGGCTGGTTATCAGGAGCACACTACATGTATGAGAAGATAACCCGACCACAATAAGTACGGACATCATGGCTGGTTATCAGGAGGACACTACATGTATGAGAATATAACCTGACCACAATAAGGACATCATGGCTGGTTATCAGGAGGACACTACATGTATGAGAAGATAACCCGACCACAATAAGGACATCATGGCTGGTTATCAGGAGGACACTACATGTATGAGAAGATAACCTGACCACAATAAGGACATCATGGCTGGTTATCAGGAGGACACTACATGTATGAGAAGATAACCCGACCACAATAAGGACATCATGGCTGGTTATCAGGAGGACACTACATGTATGAGAAGATAACCCGACCACAATAAGGACATCATGGCTGGTTATCAGGAGGACACTACATGTATGAGAAGATAACCCGACCACAATAAGGACATCATGGCTGGTTATCAGGAGGACACTACATGTATGAGAAGATAACCCGACCACAATAAGGACATCATGGCTGGTTATCAGGAGGACACTACATGTATGAGAAGATAACCCGACCACAATAAGGACATCATGGCTGGTTATCAGGAGCACACTACATGTATGAGAAGATAACCCGACCACAATAAGTACGGACATCATGGCTGGTTATCAGGAGGACACTACATGTATGAGAATATAACCTGACCACAATAAGGACATCATGGCTGGTTATCAGGAGGACACTACATGTATGAGAAGATAACCCGACCACAATAAGGACATCATGGCTGGTTATCAGGAGGACACTACATGTATGAGAAGATAACCCGACCACAATAAGGACATCATGGCTGGTTATCAGGAGGACACTACATGTATGAGAAGATAACCCGACCACAATAAGGACATCATGGCTGGTTATCAGGAGGACACTACATGTATGAGAAGATAACCCGACCACAATAAGGACATCATGGCTGGTTATCAGGAGGACACTACATGTATGAGAAGATAACCCGACCACAATAAGGACATCATGGCTGGTTATCAGAAGGACACTACATGTATGAGAAGATAACCCGACCACAATAAGGACATCATGGCTGGTTATCAGGAGGACACTACATGTATGAGAAGATAACCCGACCACAATAAGGACATCATGGCTGGTTATCGGAGGACACTACATGTATGAGAAGATAACCCGACCACAATAAGGACATCATGGCTGGTTATCAGGAGGACACTACATGTATGAGAAGATAAGCCGACCACAATAAGTAAGGACATCATGGCTGGTTATCAGGAGGACACTACATGTATGAGAAGATAACCCGACCACAATAAGGACATCATGGCTGGTTATTAGGAGGGACACTACAAGTATGAGAAGATAACCTGACCACAATAAGTAAGGACATCATGGCTGGTTATCAGGAGGACACTACATGTATGAGAAGATAACCTGACCACAATAAGGACATCATGGCTGGTTATCAGGAGGGACACTACATGTATGAGAAGGTAACCCGACCACAATAAGGACATCATGGCTGGTTATCAGGAGGACACTACATGTATGAGAAGATAACCTGACCACAATAAGGACATCATGGCTGGTTATCAGGAGGACACTACATGTATGAGAAGATAACCCGACCACAATAAGGACATCATGGCTGGTTATTAGGAGGGACACTACAAGTATGAGAAGATAACCTGACCACAATAAGTAAGGACATCATGGCTGGTTATCAGGAGGACACTACATGTATGAGAAGATAACCTGACCACAATAAGGACATCATGGCTGGTTATCAGGAGGGACACTACATGTATGAGAAGGTAACCCGACCACAATAAGGACATCATGGCTGGTTATCAGGAGGACACTACATGTATGAGAAGATAACCTGACCACAATAAGGACATCATGGCTGGTTATCAGGAGGACACTACATGTATGAGGAGATAACCTGACCTCAATAAGGACATCATGGCTGGTCCCAGTCCATAGAAAGTTCCTGCATGGTTTTATCCATTGATAACTTTTCAAGCCAACAGATGTCACTGCTAAGATGGTTAGAGAAAGTCTTTAAAATTCTGCAAAATTTTTAATTATTTATATTTGCAAAAATGTTCATCTTTTATTTGTCTATTAATGTAACTTTGGTTATGTTCATGGGTGAACGCCTTTAATGATGACCTGTCCTCGGTGTCCTCCCTGATAACAAGAAAGATTACCTGGCCATTAGACTGGGTTCCATTATACAAATTGGAAAATATTCCCTTTGCGCATGCCCCCACCATTCTACCATACAGAATACTTACTGTACCTGACCCCCACTACAATCTCCGTCACTCATCTTCCCTGTGTGATGCTGCCACCTGCTGGACACATTAGTTTTGTCTCCTCTACAATAGATAACACTATTATTACACCTGACTGCAGTATTTCTCAATCTTTTCAGCCATGGGGCCACTTTGAGGAAAAAGTTGACCTCAGAATCCCTCTAACAAATATTTTTTTATTATTTTCCTATTGGCTAAGTTTTTTGAGGGCTGTATTTTCACTGGTACAGTTCTGGGGTATATAATACAACTTTTTGAACACTTTTATATTCCAGTGGCCGTGCTTAATCAATAAAGTATTAGTTTTGGAATAAGATTACGCCAATTTTTTTATGTTTTAGTTTTTTAATATTTCTAAAAATGTATTGATTTTATTAGAATACTTTTTTGGTCTCAGTAGGGGAGACATAGAAATGTCCTGATCGCTGCCATAATACATAGCAATACTTCTGTATAGTAGTAGTGTATTCTAGCTATCAGCTTCATGGCGGCTGTTGCGATGCCACATCACTGTGTGCCACCCCTGCCCTGGCTGCTGATGGCGCCAGATGACATTTCCATTGGCCATGTGCACCCCGCAGACAATAATGGAGGAGTTTGGGAACCTCCTGAGAGCTGAAAGCCTCCCATTCTGGCCACAATAAAGCCCATGTGAAAGATATGGCCATAAGATGAGCCGGACATCTTTTTTTCCTGTTGCTGCCATCTTGCCATTGAAGTGTTGTAGAACCCCAGGTGTGACACCCTGCCTTACTGACTGGTGTACTCAGCATGAGGGGGGTGTCCGCGGCAGGCCGTCACTTACCTCCACTGTGGCAGGCAGTCACTTACCTCCACTGCGGCAGGCCATCATTGTCACTTACCTCCACTGCGGCAGGCCAACACTTACCTCCACTGCGGCAGGCTGTCACCATCACTTACCTCCACTGCGGCAGGCCGTCACTTACCTCCACTGCGGCAGGCTGTCACCATCACTTACCTCCACTGCGGCAGGCTGTCACCATCACTTACCTCCACTGCGGCAGGCCGTCACTTACCTCCACTGCGGCAGGCTGTCACCATCACTTACCTCCACTGCGGCAGGCTGTCACCATCACTTACCTCCACTGCGGCAGGCCGTCACTGTCACTTACCTCAACTGCGACAGGCCAGCACTTACCTCCACTGCGGCAGGCAGTCACCATCACTTACCTCCACTGCGGCAGGCCATCACCGTCACTTACCTCCACTGCGGTAGGCTGTCACCATCACTTACCTCCACTGTGGCAGGCAGTCACTTACTTCCACTGCGGCAGACCGTCACTTACCTCCACTGCGGCAGGCTGTCACTGTCACTTACATCCACTGCGGCAGGCCGTCACCGTCACTTACCTCCACTGCGGCAGGCCATCACTTACCTCCACTGCGGCAGGCTGTCACCATCACTTACCTCCACTGCAGCAGGCAGTCACTTACCTCCACTGTGACAGGCCATCACCGTCACTTACCTCCACTGCGGCAGGCCGTCACTGTCACTTACCTCCACTGCGGCAGGCCAGCACTTACCTCCACTGTGGCAGGCCATCACCGTCACTTACCTCCACTGCGGCAGGCCGTCACTTACCTCCATTGTGGCAGGCTGTCACCGTCACTTACCTCCACTGCGGCAGGCCGTCACTTACCTCCATTGTGGCAGGCTGTCACCGTCACTTACCTCCACTGCAGCAGGCCAGCACTTACCTCCACTGCGGCCGGCCGCCACCGTCACTTAACTCCAATGCGGCAAGCAGTCACTTACCTCTACTGCGGCCAGCCGTCACCGTCACTTACCTCCAATGCGGCAGGCAGTCACTTACCTCCACTGCGGCAGGCCCTCACCTCCACTGATCTAAAATATTGTTCACTATTTAATAATTCATAAAGATTAAATGTAATTGTAATGGTAGAAATGTCCACCCAGAGGCAAAACCTACCTCCTGTACCCCAAATCTGCAATACCTACCATGTGCCATTGATATAACTGATGTCTTCTATAGATAGGCCGGAGCTGGGCTCAACCCAAATATCCCAAATTGTTCGGTTTTTAATGAAATCGAATAATTGGGGACTCGTCTAAGGTGAATAAAAAAAATAGCCAGGGCGACGCACATTGTGTTAAATTATACTTCAGACCCCATTATAGGTGAAGGCTCACCTTCCATTACCTCTTTTGGGCTTCCTCGCGGTGTCTGGCGCTCTCCTGGTGATGTCATGTGCCCGGGGTCACCACTGACACCCATTCACATGGGCATGCTGAGTGTCATGACGTCAAAACCCCGGGCGCATGACATCACCAAAGGGACCGAGAGAGAGCACCAGATGCTCAAGGAGGCCCAAAAATGGTAAGAGAAAGTGAATCTGAATGTTTTTTTTTATTTTTCACACCTACCCTGGGCCTCCACCAGTTATCTTGGGAGGTTCACCCATCTCTAGTGTCTACTTTTGTGGCAGCGGGACCCATGGGTCAAGTGCCCCGGTGTGAATACTACCTCTGCACCCCCTATAGCTCTGCCCCTTGGGTTATACATTAGTTATCAACATGTTATTACATATAATGACCTGATACTTCTATAACATAGGAGAAGCCATGAGAAACAAGAGCCATGTAGTGTGCACCTTATACTGACACAAACCTCACACTGAGGTTTCTTGGGATATCTTTTGGATATAAACAGCTGTGGTTGGGCACAAGGATGGTGGCAATATGGAGCGCAACGCAGTAAGCACCGTAATCCGCTGCAGCTGATATGCCACTTCACTAACTGGCCCTTACAGAGCCTCTGCCCAGACACCATCCCCAGCAAGTTACCTGGACTCTTCCTCCTGCCGAGATAGGACACACATCACACCAGGCTTCTCACTGAAGTCTCCTCTTATTGCAGCAGATGGTTATGGTACAGCAGGTCTTCAACAGAATTGTTGGCCAGGGCCACAAACAGCATGCTTCCATTGTTACAGGGGATGGACCACCCTCTCACCGCAGAAGCCGTACTACCGCTTACTAAATAAATATACACTAGAGGTGCACCAGTTCACTGAACCAGCTGACATTGTTGTGGCAGTGTCTCTCTCTTCTCCACAAGCTATCCACTCAGCTCGCCTAGCTTGCTCAGCCTTGCAAGATGTTTACCTCTCAAGCCATCCTCTAGCAGTGAGTCGGACATATTATTATGTCCATGTCTGGACCAACCAGAAGATCTTCTTCTAGTATGTCAATCTAATCCTGATATCAACAAGCCTGAAACCAGCCATACAACAACCACTCTGCTTGAAACCAGCCATACAACAACCACTCTGCCTGTACCCAGCCATACAACAACCACTCTGCCTGAAACCAGCCATACAACAACCACTCTGCCTGTACCCAGCCATACAACAACCACTCTGCCTCTAACCAGCCATACAACTACTCTGCCTGAAACCAGCCATACAACAACCACTCTGCCTCTAACCAGCCATACAACAACCACTCTGCCTGTAACCAGCCATACAACTACTTTGCCTGAAACCAGCCATACAACAACCACTCTGCTTGTAACCAGACATACAACAACCAATCTGCCTGTAAGCAGCCATACAACAACCACTCTGCCTGTAACCAGCCATACAACAACCAATCTGCCTGTAACTAGCCATACATCAACCACTCTGCCTGTAACCAGCCATACAACAACCACTCTGCCTGTAACCATCCATACAACAACCAATCTGCCTGTAACTAGCCATACAACAACCACTCTGCCTGTAACCAGCCATACAACAACCACTCTGCCTGTAACCAGCCTTACAACAACCACTCTGCCTGTAACCAGCCATACAACAACCAATCTGCCTGTAACTAGCCATATAACAACCACTCTGCCTGTAACCAGCCATACAACAACCACTCTGCCTGTAACCAGCCGTACAACCACTCTGCCTGTAACCAGCCATACAACAACCATTCTGCCTGCAACCTGTAAGCAGCCACACAAAACCCATTCTGCCTGAACCCGCCATACAACAACCACTCTGCCTGCATCTTGTAAACAGTCACATAACAGCCACTCAACTTGTAAGCAGCAACCAGGGTCAGACTGGCCCACCGGGGAAATGGTGAATCCCCCGGTGGGCCCCGAGCCCCGACTATTAGTACTCATTTTGCCAATGCAAAGGTCAAGGGTCTGATTGGGACGGTCAGGGGGCCCGACCGGCTCCTGACCATCCCGATCGGGCCCCTGACCAATGGACAGTGGCGTAACGATCGTGGCCAGAGGGGTGCGGGGCCCGCGGCCAGCTGGAACTGGCCAGGGCCCCGGAACTATCATGATAGTGGTCGGGGAAGGCCTGGTTCCCCGACCGCTATACCTATTGTTAATGGAAAGGGGCCGGCCCCTTTCCATTAGATGCCAGCCCAGGGGAAGTGACAAAAAAAAAAAAAATACTCACCTGGCTGTCCTGGACTCAGCATCGTCTCCGGCACTTTTCAGGCCTCAATGCAGGGGCCTGTGATTAGACCCCAGCAGTGACATGGAGCGCGCTAGCGTAATGACGTCATCGCGTCCCACGTGACCGCTGAGGTGCAATCACAGGCCCCAGCGGTGACGTCTGGGACACAGGACGTGGAGACTAGGGGACCAAGGAAGATGGTAAAGACAGCAGGACGGAGTGAGGATACCCCGGAGAGGTAAGACAAGGTGAGTATAAGTGTTTGTTATTTTTAAACACTTCCCCTGGACCTGTACTTATATTCTGGGGTCTGAGGAGACCCCAGAGTATAATAATAGCACCGACTCTGGGGGTGGGGGGGCCACTGTGGAGCACCTAATAGTGTGTGTGGGTCACTTTGGGCATATAATACAGTGTGGGGGCCACTCAGGGCATATAATACTGTGTGTGAGCCACTGTAGGCATATAATACTGTGTGGGGGCCACTGTGGGCATATAATACTGTGTGGTGGCCACTAAGGGCATATAATACTGTGTGGGGGCCACTGTGGGCATATAATACTGTGTGGGGGCCACTAAGGGCATATAATACTGTGTGGGGGCCACCGAGGGCATATAATGCTGTGTGGGGGCCACTGTGAGCATATAATGCTGTGTGGGGGCCACTGTGAGCATATAATACTGTGTGGGGGCCACTAAGGGCATATAATACTGTGTGGGGGCCACTGAGGGCATATAATGCTGTGTGGAGGCCACTGTGAGCATATAATGCAGTGTGGGGGCCAGTGTGAGCATATAATACTGTGTGGGGGCCACTAAGGGCATATAATACTGTGTGGGGGCCACTAAGGGCATATAATACTGTGTGGGGGCCACTCAGGGCATATAATACTGTGTGGGAGCCACTGTGGGCATATAATGCTGTGTTGGGGCCACTGCGGAGCATATAATGCTGTGTCGGGGCCACTGCGGAGCATATGATGCTGTGTTGGGGCCACTGCGGAGCATATTATACTGTCCCAGTATTGTTTACATGCTGGGTGCTGCGCTGCTCATTCACCATGTTCTTGACAACTGCGGGTGTGGGTACTAAAGCTGTATCTCTTTCAAGTATCTGAGATATCGCTGCAGCACCCATATCCGTCACTATCAAGAATTTACTCTAGGGAGGGGGTAGGGGGATCCTGATGGGCATCCAATGGAACCAATCCAGTTGCAGCTTGTTGCTGCAAGCGTCACTGACGTACTGATGCTGTGTGCAGCGGCAGGTTTCTGAATAGGAGCACAGACCAGCAGTGTGAAAGGTAAGTAGAACTTACCCACGCAAACAAAAAAACAACTTTTCCCCCTATTTTGCCCCCAAATCTTTCAACTTCACTGACAACTGTGATAACTACAACTCCAGATGCTCTGGGTCTGTTGAGAGTTGTAATTCCCCCCCCCTCCAACCCCAGCTAATTTCTCACTGTATTGTTATGCTGGTGCCTGCTCTAGGGCTCCAGCATAACAATACCTAAGTCGCAGAAACTCCAATACTGCTATAGGGGAGACCAGTGAAGGGGACACTGTATGGGCATATAAACATCAATATTCCTCCCTGTACAGTGGCCTCTTCGCTGGTCCCCTATACTGTATGGGGACCATTGATGGGGTCATTGGAGGGGCAGTGATGGAGGCCAATAGCCTGGGGGACATTAAAGGGGTTGTGCAGGATAACATTTTTTTTTTAATTACACTGCGGCAGGTAAAAAAAAACAACAAACTTTCTCTCCTGTCCCCAGTGTCTCCCAGCGCGGTTTGGCCTGCAGCTCTGTTTTCTTCCAGCGCAAGTTCCCCCTGCACGTGCCTACCTGTGACGTCACATGACCCCTGAAGCCAATCAGCGGCCTAAAGGAAGGGACCTGGGACGTCACAGCCAGTGAGGACTTCCGGCAAAAGAAGACAGCGCAGCAGCAGGACCGGACCGTGCTGGGACTTGCTGACACCGGAGCACCGGGGACAGGTGAGTATGTTTAGTATGTTTTTGTTTTTTTTTGGGGGGGGGGGGGATTAACTTCTCCCGGACTAATTATAAAAAAGACAAAAATTATACTGGACAACCTCTTTAAAGTGTGGCTCATTAGGGGGTATATTAATGAGGCATAATTTGTTATGGTTTATCCTCAGGATAGGCCATAGATATCTTATCTGTACGGGGCTGACCCTGGACTGATCAGCTGTACGGAGCCACTTCTGATGCCCGTACTGTACACAATACGGGGCCAGAAGCAGAAAGCTCTGTCCACTGTATATTACCCGGGCACCTTCACTGCATCTCAGAACTTATTGAAGTCAGTAGGAACTGAGCTGCAGTGAAGGCGCCGGGAAACTAAACAGCGGATGGATCTTTCTGCTTCCGGCCCTGTGTTGTGTACAGAACGGGTGCGGGAAGTGGCTCCGAACAGCTGATAGGGCTGTGTGTCAGCCCCATACTGATCAGGTATTTATGGCCTATCCTGACCATAGGTCATAAAAAAGGTAACTCTGGACAACCCCTTTAATATGCCCGACACAGTTTAATGTCCCCTCCACAGGATGTTATCCCCCATCACTGCTCCCACACAATATAATGACCCCATAACTGTTCCCCATACAGTATGGGGGACCAGTGAAGAGGCCACCGTATGGGGGGACCAGTGAAGAGGCTATAAAAAAATTTGGCCCAGACAACCGCTTAAAAGAGGTTGTCCATAAACTGGAGCAACCACTGTGGCGGCCGCCAGGGAGGTGTAAAAATAAAAAAAAAATTTCAAAAAAAGCATACTCACCTGTCCCCAGCACCCCGTTGTCCCCTGCCTCTATCTGTACGGTCTCATGGTGGCCCCTCATTTCTGGAAATCCTGTACCTAATTGGTCTTAGCGGTCACATGAGGTGCAGGACTCCCAGCAAGGAGTCGCCGGGCACGAGACTGAAAGGACACTGTCAGCGGACAACGGAACGCCGGGGACAGGTGAGTATGATTTTTTATTTTTTTATTTTACACCTCCCGCAAGGGACATGGGTTGCGCCAATTCCTGGACAACCTCTTCAAAGGATTTATCCATATTTCTAGTATTGATGGCCTGTCCTTAGGATAGGCCAGCAATATTACATCTGCGATGATACAACAGCCAGGACCTCTGTAGATCAGCTTTTACAGGACAGTGCGGCTACAGTTAACAATTCTAAGAGCCATGCTGTTCACTTGCCATACAGGGTGTAGCAGTGGGTTTAGGTAGTGCAGTGGTGCACATGGTATGGTGGGTGAGCAACATGGCTCCTAACATGTTATTACCTTTTGCCGCCCTGTCTCGGTACCGCTGATCTGCAGGGGTCCTGATGGCGGGCCCCTAGAAGCAATTCCACTAGTGGGCCCTAGACATCCCAGTCCGACACTGGCAGCAACCATTCTGTTGTAACCAGCCATACAACAACCACTCTGTCTGAAAACAGCTGCATAACACCCAAGCTGCCTGTAACCTAAAAGCAGCCACACAACAACCTCTCTGCCTGTAACATGTAACTACTCAACCACCTCTCTGCCTGTAACTAGCCACATCACAACCCCTCTGCCTGTAACCTATTCAGCTATAAGCAGAAGAAGACTGGAGAAGCTGTTTTCATGGAAGTAGTTATGACAGTGGGGGATTTGATACAGGCAGCATATCTATGTGCAGAGAGTGTAAGAAGTGCAGTCAAAGCCAGAGCCCTGACACCAGAACAGATAACCAGAAGAACCAAGCCTAGGAGAGTAGGAGTCATGATGCGCTGGTCACAGTGCAGAATACAGGCAGCAGAGCATCAGGGTCATCCAGACACTGGTGGCAAGTGGAGCATAAGCGAGCCCAGAAGTGGCAACAGCACCATTACAGAGCACATACAAGTCACAGCACCTAGACTAGTTTTTTCTGTTATTGAACTTACATATGACAAGTTATTGTCAGTAAGAAAATTATTTTCCGTATTTGTCCATTTTTCTCCATCTACTTGCTATGAATCTGTAGGTAAATCAGAGTCAGTGTCGTTCTTCACTGAAAGACATTTATGACATACGCTATAAAGGTATGATGACGTCTCTAAAAGGTTGAAGGTGATGGACCTAGATCTTGGTTTCACCACAAACCATGTAACAACCATGAAGAATGAAACTGGGTACAGCAACATGAGGATTTCTTTCAAAGGGGTTTTCCCACCAAACAAATTTAGTGGGAAACCAACAGCATAGAAGATAAAGTGCTGGAGGTCCATCCTCTGGAACCAGTATAAATATATATAGTATTCCTTGGGACATATAAGATGTATCACCATTATGTTCTTGCATTTGAGGCCTTCAAAGTATTTGGATTATGACAAATGTTCTCTCTTTTGATGTCCACACTTAATTTGAAAAACGCTTGGAAAAGACAACCAAGTCATCGGAGAACACGAACACCGGCCTGAAAACAATCTTGTGGACAAGACGGACCTCAGTGTTGGAGCTTGCTAATTCTTGGTGTGAGAATATTACAAAGACACTCATCCTGATATAATATGGATTGGAGACACGTAAATTGAGAACTGTACTTTTTTGGTCCCAAGAAATTGGAATGATCTAGTTCTCAGATTATCTTTGTCTACGCATTCTTGTGTGTAGATTAGATTTGTAGAAGACTTCTCCAATGCTGGTTTTCTGTGTGACAATATTTAGTCTTCACGAATACTTACTGTGACGTCTAAGACATGGATGTAATGTGTCTCAATGAAAATTTATTGGGATGATTTTAGTGGTGACCTTCTACTTGTGCAGCCACTCTTTACCTATTAATGTCCTTATAACATAATGAGACTTTTTTTAATCCTAAAATATCAGTCGAAGCCATGTCCAATGTAGAGACTCCATTTATTTCGTCTACCTAGCACAGAACAAAATACGGAGGCTGCAATGTATCCACGGATACAAACAAAACAGACATGCACCTGAGAACTTACAGCCTAAAGGGTTAAAGGCACGTGCAGTAGACAAACCGTATTAGAGACTTTTTGTCTGCAGTCACAAGGTGTGGTATAGATACCACCTAATATGAGGAACTAACGCAGGTCTAAAAGGGCTCGTCCAAGCATAGACATTGGTGGTGTGTTGTTAGGATATGCCACCAAAGTCTAATTGGTGGGTATCCTTCTACTACAAGGTCCTCCACATTTCACTAGAACAATGAGGAGTGCTAGGAGTGTCGTGTTGGCTTTGTTGTCTTTCTTTGGAGGCCACATAGTCGACTTGATCGTCAATGAGCAACCACAGGTGGAGCAGGTAGGTGACGAAAAAGCAGTGCACTTTCCCAGTTCTGCTGCCTCCTTGTCACCTCAAATGGTCACAATAGTTGGACTTTGGTAGAAAATCCTTGCAATATACCACCAAATATTTAGTTCTAGGGATCAGTACAAGCTACAGCAACAGATGCCTATACTGAGACAACTAAATGCACAGATACCTGGTCATAAAGAAGCATTATACAGAATACTATTTACATGTGAACATGGAGGTAGAATGAAGGGTTGTATGTTTCACAGTCAGTGGAACTGGTAAACCCAAACTCTGCTTCGAAATAATAAAGATTATGCAGTCTGTTCAGTCTAGTCTCCTATATACATGGACAAAAGTGACAGAAGAAGTCCTAAGGGAGCAACATGTAGATACTGAGGGCATTCTTCAAAATTGCAAGGGGTTGTACACTCTGGGGAATCCCATTTTGTTAGAAAGGTCAACTGTAATGTACAGAGGAGCATGGCAGCAACTGTACACTTTCCCCACAGCACCCCCATAGGAGTAAAGAGGCATTGCACAAAACCTACATAATTCAATTCACTGTCAGAAGGACCAGGAACAGGCTGGGTCCTAATAAGGTACGTTGGCTTTGTAAGCCAGACAACCCCTTTAAGTGATCATCACAAGAAGGATAATATACAATAGAAGGATATTTTCAAGATATAAGAGGCAGAACTATACATAAAATGTTACAGCATATTACACAGAAGAAGCCACGGAGGAAGGACCATGGATAGTGGAAGTCTATAAACCTATTGAGAAAGCCCCAGAGTCTGTAGATCTTTTCTCATCTCCACGGCCAGCTAGCGTCTGGTCACTTTTGAACACATGGCTGCCAAATGCAGGGGTGGCATCAGAAATCTAAATGAAAAAAAAAAAGATTAAAATTCAGTAGTATTTTTCATGCAGCCATGAGTGATGGTTGTATCGGAAAGTCATGCAACAAATGTCTCCACGTGACCACGACAAAAGGCCAGGAAAGAGACTTTCTACCCATAGATAATAATGGATCATGCTCTAAGCCTATCTCAGACACAAGAAAAACCCATAACTCAGCTACTCAATGTCACTGAGACAAGGTAAGAAGAACACTGGTGGGCCCGAGAATGTTGGTGGGCCCGAGAACGTTACCTACCTCCTCAAACTTCTTTGCTTTGTACTGATCTGCTCCTTTCAGGAAGTTTAGTAAAATGATGTCACAAAGAACCGTGCCCTGAGAGGGGAAACAAGCAGGCACAGAAGAATGATGGACTATTCTGGATCAACGTGGTTATACAGACTACACAGAAGTAGGTTGAGGTGAATCCACCCCAAAACTTAAAGGGTATCAACAAAAAGGGTTTTTAAGCCAAGTTTTTTTTTTTTTAAAGAAAAACATTTTTTAAGATGTCTTGATTTTTTTTTTAAATTTTCCATGCCACTATCTACTGTATATTAAAAAAAAATTCAGAAACAGTACAATATCCTGCAATATTCATTATGTCCTCTAAGCCTAATAACAGCCTTACACTTGCTAATTCTGTAGGGGTTTTCATTGCAGCAGTGACCTCATTTTACATCACAACCCAGACATATAGTATCACAATAGAAGATATCACCTCTACAGATAACACCCATAGTGACCCATCATTACATCCACTACTGACAATAGATGAGCTTATCTAAAACTCTCCCATAGACCTCAATAAGTCTGCTCCAGACTATTGCTGCCTATGGTCATGACTGAGGAAAAGCTCAGGCAAGATGGCCGCCCCCATAATCACATATAGAAATAATAATTTAAAAAATGTCTCCAGCAATTTATTTATTTTTATTTACAGAAAATATAATAATAAAAAAATTCTACAATCAGAAAATAAAATCTTTTCATTTGGGTGAATCTTACTTGAGGCCCGGAGAAGGAAACTATAGCTGTGAATTTTTCGTTACATGTTTTTGCCTCACTTTTATCTTTACATATTATGTGAATGAATATTTTAAAATATTCTCATATGTTAAAAATAAACCTTCCATGGGGTGTCCTTACTTTTTTTACATAGTTGTTCTTGGCTCATAATCTGCATTTATAGACTTAAAAAAAACAACAACTCACCACCCCGACTGATGTAAAGGCTGCCACGATGTTGATAAGGGTTGGAATAATATTAAACTTCCCAGCCTGGAGAGAAAAAAAGAAAAGGAAAACACAATCGGGCCTGAAAATGCAAAAAATGTTCAGAAGAACGCCAAAACGGAGCAGCAATGTATCCTCGGATGCCAAAATTAAAACCCTTAAAGGACTAAGCAAAGTACCAAGCAATTTTTGGAGGTCATCTGACTCTTGGCACCCTGCTGATCAGCTCTGAAGTCAAAATCTATACATTGGATGATGAATACGGGATACTAAGACCATGGACCACATATAAATTGACTGCTTTGGGCTTACGTTGCCTTAAATCATAGGTTTTTCCCACATATACTAGACACACATTTCTTGTTTTGGGCTTACATTTCCATAAACCAGGACATCAATTCTTATGCCAAATGCCTTGACCAAAGTCCGGAACTCGGAGCCATCGGAACGCATGTAGTATCGAGCAAACCTGAAACGAACATGAAAGATCTTACATATGACATAACAGTCCGGGAGCTTTGGCGGACAATAGTGAAATTGACTCCTTTAACACATAAAGGACCTGTTAATTCTGGGCTGAAGGATCAGACAAAGGGTTTTGCTTTTCCATCTCAACATTCTACATAATGTAACCTTTTTATTTTGGGACTTTAATTTAAGACGACTAAGTTGCTCCTAGACCGCATTGCAAAATTTGTAGCGAGATCCCCACCGACCATGTGCCACTCTCTTCTGACATTTCTGACTTCTCATGTGGCAGAGGGTTCTTTGGCCCCTTTAGGTACCAGGACTGGAAGTGACAGCTGCCCCTGAATCCCCTAGCTGTGGCCCTTATTTTGCCATGTTTTCTCCTTTACTTTATACTGCATATTTACTGTATAGTAAATGTTGTTACAAAGAAGATCCCAAATTCATCGGAGACTTTCAGAAACTTTCAAGAAGGAGCTTTGGTGACCCCTGTCAGGTCCTACACTGGCTCCATGGTGGCCAAGTCAGCACCAATGATGAAGCCACCGAGGTTGGCGATCACCTTGCACAGTGCTACAAACATAGTTGGTTGCAGTCCTGAAAGGATTTACTTTTGGCGTTTTCTCCAATCTTAACAGTTGTGACCAGGTTGGGTATGATGGCCATGCTCTGATCTTTCTGGCACACCGGCAGTATCTTGGAGATGGTTATGACATAAAGGTACACAATGGTATGGTACTGACAGCTGTTCCCAACTATATTCCATCACAGGTTAGGAAGAGGTTAATAGACAAGAGTCCACCTCTATGTACATACCTGAAATTATATCCCGGAGACACATTGTTCTTTTCTGAAACACTGTCGAGTCTGGTAAAGCTGTACCGAGGAACGCAGAGATGCCAAGACTGGTCAAGGTCACAGAGCCAGCCGATCTTAATACTCAGCACGCCTCCCTGCAACATCACACAACCTTACATTACTTCAAGGGGTTCCTGGGTGTTTTATATTGATATCCTATTCTTAGAATACGCCATCAGTTTCAGATCTGCAGGGGTCTGACATCTAGTACTCGCACCAGCTGCTTGATGCAGTCATGGCACTTCCATTTCACAGGTCTGTGACGTCATGTTCATCGATCACATGGTATGTTTGAAGTTCGGTCTCAATCAAATGATTGGGAAGGAGCCGCAATACCAAACACAACCACTATACAATGTATGGCGCTGTGCTTGGTAGGCAGTGAAGAGGCCGCAATGCTTGTCTGAATGCTGTTGCCTCTTCAAGATGATCATGGGGGTGTCACCAGGGTGTTCAATCCCAACAGTCTGATATTGCTGACCTATCCTAAGGTTCTCTTGTGATGGAAAACCCCTTTCACCACCTCCACCATTTGCAGGTCTTTGCATCCTTTAATAGGTGTCGCTCCCAGGTCCAAACCAGCTGGAATTTTTTTCTCTAGACCCCACCGTTCCTGAGCTATTGATGCTGGTAGTTTCAGCATCCAATGTGCTAATGAAAGGGGTTATCCAGTTTCTAACATTGATGGCCTATCCTTAGGAAGCACACTTAGGGGCCCCCTCAGATAACTAGTACCTAAGGATAGGCCATCAATGTTAGATCTGTGTGTGGTCAGACACCTGGGACCCCCTCAGATCCCTGGTACCTAAGGATAGGCCATCTATCTGCAGGGCTGGGGTGATATGCTGGTTCTGGTGACACTAACCTATCTATCTGCAGGGCTGGGGTGATATGCTGGGCCTGGAGACACTAACCTATCTATCTGCAGGGCTGAGGTGATATGCTGGTTCTGTTGACACTAACCTATCTATCTGCAGGGCTGAGGTGATATGCTGTGCTCTGGTGACACTAACCTATCTATCTGCAGGGCTGGGGTGATATGTTGGTTCTGGTGACACTAACCTATCTATCTGCAGGGCTGGGGTGATATGTTGGTTCTGGTGACACTAACCTATCTATCTGCAGGGCTGAGGTGATATGCTGGTTCTGGTGACACTAACCTATCTATCTGCAGGGCTGAGGTGATATGCTGTGCTCTGGTGACACTAACCTATCTATCTGCAGGGCTGGGGTGATATGCTGGTTCTGGTGACACTAACCTATCTATCTGCAGGGCTGGGGTGATATGTTGGTTCTGGTGACACTAACCTATCTATCTGCAGGGCTGGGGTGATATGTTGGTTCTGGTGACACTAACCTATCTATCTGCAGGGCTGGGGTGATATGCTGGTTCTGGTGACACTAACCTATCTATCTGCAGGGCTGGGGTGATATGCTGGTTCTGGTGACACTAACCTATCTATCTGCAGGGCTGGGGTGATATGCTGGTTCTGGTGACAGTAACCTATCTATCTGCAGGGCTGAGGTGATATGCTGGTTTTGGTGACACTAACCTATCTATCTGCAGGGCTGGGGTGATATGCTGGTTCTGGTGACACTAACCTATCTATCTGCAGGGCTGGGGTGATATGTTGATATGATGTCCCCAAGTCCCCAGATACCACACAATAGAATACACTCAGATTGCACACAATATAATGTCCCCAGGTCTGACTACTAAACAGTATAACATCCTTAGTTCGACACAGTATAATCAAGTCCCACAGTACGCACACAATATGTACTGGTCCAGCATGTCCCCTGGTCCAACTCCCAAACAGTATAATGTCCCCAACAGTATAATGTTCCTATCTCCCATACAGTAAAATATACCCAGGTTGCACACAATATAATGTCCCCATGTCTGATATAATCATAATCAGCGTCTTCCATGATTGTGTGTCCTACTGAACCAGACTGAGGGACCATATAAAGGCTTAGGAAACCTTGGCAGGTGACACTGAATTTACAAGACTGAACTTTTTCACAATATTCAACTTTTCTTAGATTTGGGTTTTCATTACCTGTAATCCATAATCAACATTTACAGAAATAAAACACTTGAAATAGAAAATGCTGTGTGTAAAGAATCTAGAAAATATAGGAGGTCACTTTATTAATGTAATTACTGAAATAAACGTTTGAAAGATATTCTAATTTATTGAGATGCAGCTGTAGATAGATAGATAGATAGATATGAGAGAGAGAGATAGATAGATAGATAGATAGATAGATAGATAGATAGATAGATAGATAGATAGATAGATAGATAGATAGATAGATAGATAGATAGATAGATGATAGATAGATAGATAGATAGATAGATAGATAGATATAGCAGATAGATAGATAGATAGCTATGAGAGAGATAGATAGATATGAGAGAGATAGATGATAGATAGATAGATAGATAGATAGATAGATATAGCAGATAGATAGATAGATATGAGATAGATAGATAGATAGATAGATAGATAGATAGATGATAGATGATAGAGAGATAGAGAGATAGATAGATAGATAGATATCGCAGATAGATAGATAGATAGATAGATGATAGATAGATGATAGATAGATAGATAGATATGAGATAGATAGATATTAGATAGATAGATAGATAGATGATAGCTAGATAGATAGATAGATAGAGCAGATAGATAGATAGATGATAGATCGATAGATAGATAGATGATAGATAGATAGATAGATAGAAGATAGATAGATAAACAGATAGATATAGCAGATAGATATAGATAGATAGATAGATAGATAGATATGAGATAGATAGATGATAGATAGATAGATAGATAGATAGAGCAGCGATAGATAGATATGAGATAGATAGATAGATAAACAGATAGATATAGCAGATAGATAGATAGATAGATAGATAGAAAATAGATAGATAGATAGATATGAGATAGTAGATAGATAGAGCAGATAGATAGATAGATAGATAGATAGATGATACATAGATAGATAGATATGAGATAGATAGATAGATAGATATGAGATAGATAGATAGATAGATAGATAGATAGATAGATAGATAGATAGATATGAGATGGTAGATAGATAGAGCAGATAGATAGATATGAGATGGATAGATATGAGATAGGTAGATGATAGATAGATAGAGCAGATAGATAGATAGAGCAGATAGATAGATAAACAGATAGATATAGCAGATAGATAGATAAATAGATAGATATGAGACAGATAGATGATTGATAGATAGATAGATAGATAAATAGATAGATAGATAGATATAGCAGATAGATAGATAGATAGATAGATAGATATAGCAGATAGATAGATAAATAGATAGATATGAGACAGATAGATGATTGATAGATAGATAGATAGATAGATAGATAAATAGATAGATAGATAGATAGATAGATATAGCAGATAGATAGATAGATAGATAGATATAGCAGATAGATAGATAGATAGATAGATAGATATGAGATAGATAGATAGATAGATAGATAGATGATAGATGATAGATAGATAGAGAGATAGAGAGATAGATAGATATAGCAGATAGATAGATAGATAGATAGATATGAGATAGATAGATATTAGATAGATAGATAGATAGATAGATAGATAGAAAATAGATAGATAGATAGATATGAGATAGTAGATAGATAGAGCAGATAGATAGATAGATAGATAGATAGATGATACATAGATAGATAGATATGAGATAGATAGATAGATAGATAGATAGATAGATAGATAGATATGAGATAGATAGATAGATAGATAGATATGAGATGGTAGATAGATAGAGCAGATAGATAGATATGAGATGGATAGATATGAGATAGGTAGATGATAGATAGATAGATAGATAGATAGATAGATAGATAGAGCAGATAGATAGATAAACAGATAGATATAGCAGATAGATAGATAAATAGATAGATATGAGACAGATAGATGATTGATAGATAGATAGATAGATAGATAGATAGATAGATAAATAGATAGATAGATAGATATAGCAGATAGATAGATAGATAGATAGATAGATAGATAGATATAGCAGATAGATAGATAGATAGATAGATATAGCAGATAGATAGATAAATAGATAGATATGAGACAGATAGATGATAGATAGATAGATAGATAGATAAATAGATAGATAAAATAGATAGATAGATAGATAGATAGATAGATCAGATAGATAGATAGATAGATAGATAGATAGATAGATAGATAGACAGAGAGTTTAGATCACAGAACATGTTGACAAACCTTCTCTGCCAGAGTGGTGAAGTTCTGACCCGCAAGTCTAACAATATCCCCAAGTCGGAAGATTGGACAAAAAGGAGCTTTCTCTTCGTGATAGCGGCAGTTCAGATTGTCAGGTAAGTTTCCCCTAGTTAAAGCATTAAAGGGTTAAATAGTGAAGACTTTCTCTCAATAGTCCAAAGCCAAACAGCGGGTCACTGACTGGTCACACCGAGAAGATCCTGACCAGGTATGGGAATGAATAACCATCACCTTCTAATGGCACAACCTGGCGGTCAATAAAGGGGCGTTCTCTATACTCACCTCACTGTTTGGCCGGGGATCCAGTGGAGAGTCTCCATTAGGGCCCCTGGTCTTCCTGACCTAATCTCGGGGAGATCACTGCACATTTAATTTTTACATGTCCGTACGGGTATAGACCTTTCTACAATGGCTCTAGAAATGATTCCTTAAAATTTACTAAGATGCCCAGCAGGGTCGTAGCTATAGGGGCTGCAGCAGTATCTATCGGGCCCTGAACCCTGAGAGGACCCCAAAGGTCCCACCGCCACATAAAATATACCACTATTCTACGTGGCACAAGGTATGAAAACTTTTGGTCTTGATACAGCCTCGATCTCCTCAGTGACCTGTAATGTTACTGGAGTTCACG
The DNA here is from genome assembly GCA_947044405.1 of Leptodactylus fallax. Lineage (NCBI taxonomy): Eukaryota > Metazoa > Chordata > Amphibia > Anura > Leptodactylidae > Leptodactylus > Leptodactylus fallax. The sequence goes on along the minus strand of CAMRHE010000360.1, from coordinate 1,276,043 downwards.
GTATGGCGACATGATCCCATGTATACATCCACAATATACAATAGCATCTAGAACTGTTGAGCAGTCTCTAGAATGGTATTTACCTCTCAAAGTCGAAAATTGGGAATCTCACGCTGTTTTTGACAAAAATCGTGAAGTTTTCAGCCTCCATCATGATTGGCCTTAAGTAAAATATATGAAATTCAGTCAAATAAATGTAGAAAGAACCAAGTATTAAATTCTCGATGATCCTACTTCGAACCAACTCCCACTCCCAGCCTGATCTGACCTTAGGAGTATACGATGTGCAGGAGGGGCCACTGACCTAAAGAGAAGTTACTACACAGGGCACCATCTTGTCTAAGGCCAGACCTGTCCCCACTACTTTACATACCTGCCTAGTCCCGTTTCCAAAGTGTGGGCAAAATTAGGCTGGAGTGTGGCCCTTAAAGGGGCTGTTCAGAATTACAAAACATTGCACTTTTCCACCTTGAACCAGCGCAACACACCTGTCCATAGGTTGTATATGGTATTGAAATTTAGTCCCATTAACTTCGAAAGATTAGAGCCTGAGCTGCAATAGCAAACAGAACTCATGGGCGGGGGGGCGCTGTAATCCTGTCATTTTTCTAGCGCTGCTAATATTGAGGCTTTTATACTGTATACTGTCATCTCCGGGTAAGTGGAGAATCAATGGATTGTGAAGGCTGCAGACAAGGGAGAGAACGTAGTGATCATAAATAAGAAGTGTTATGTGTGCGAGGAAATGTGCACCATATTAACCTGTGACCCGACTTCTACAATCCAATAGAAATTGCATCTTGTGGCATTGAGTTTCATTTCCCTTCTAAAAAAATTAGCTAAAGATTGTTCCTGGAAAAGTCGTCTAAACCAAAATCGTATTTTTTTTTTTTTTATCAAAGATTCATAAGATGACGGTAAAGCTATACAAGCGGAAAGTGGATTCGTCACTGTCTGGATTATAAAGTTTTCCAACCTCATTGTGATAGTTTAAAGGGGTTGTCCAAGGTTTCTTGTTGCACAAAAAATAAGCCTTCATATGATTATGTCAACATTAACATGAAAAAGGTACAACAGAAAAAAAAACACCACGTCCTTAAGTATCACACTAGGCCACGTCCTTAAGTGTCACACTAGGCCACATCCTTAAGTATCACAGTAGGCCACGCCCTTAAGTGTCACACTATGCCACATCCTTAAGTATCACAGTAGGCCACGTCCTTAAGTATCACAGTAGGCCACATTCTTAAGTATCACACTAGGCCACGTCCTTAAGTGTCACACTAGGCCACATTCTTAAGTATCACAGTAGGCCACGTCCTTAAGTATCACACTAGGCCACATTCTTAAGTATCACAGTAGGCCACATCCTTTAGTATCACACTAGGCCACGTCCTTTAGTTTCACACTAGGCCGCATCCTTAAGTATCACACTAGGCCGCATCCTTAAGTGTCACACTCGGCCACATCCTTAAGTGTCACACTAAGCCACATCCTTAAGTATCACAGAAGGCCACTTCCTTAATTGTCACACTAAGCCAGTTTCTTAAGCATCACACTAGGCCACTTCCTTAAGTGTCACACTAGGTCACATCCTTAAGTGTCACACTAGGCCGCTTCCTTAAGTGTCACACTAAGCCACTTTCTTAAGCATCACACTAGGCTGCTTCCTTCAGAATCACAGTAGGCCGCTTCCTTAAGTGCTACTCTTACGTATCACACTAGGCCGCTTCCTTCAGTATCACAGTAGGCCGCTTTCTTAAGTGCTACTCTTACGTATCACACTAGGCCGCTTCCTTTAGTATCACAGTAGGCTGCGTCCTTAAGTATCATACTTGGCCATATCCTAAAGTATCACACTAGTACGCTTCCTTAAGTATCATGCTAGTAAAAAGGTAAAAGTAAAGAGCTAAATTTTACACTTCATCGCATTAAGGGGAAAAAATCAACTAAAGAGGCAGTGTATATAACTTTGCTGCATTTTAGAGTTTGACAAGGAACTAAATATAGCCAAATTATAACAAACATGTCCAAAAAGTGTGTCATGTGGTGTGGCTAAAGTTTCTGCTCTTGGTATTGACACAGTACAGATTGGATTTGTGAATTGATATATCTGTCTCAGTACATCATACAGTGTGACAGACAGACAGATCCCTATCTCTCTTTATCAATTAAATCATAGTCTTCTTCTCGGTCCTAACACTACACTTCCCCACAACCCCCAGACTGCATTATCTGGTTATTATCCTATCTCTCTCAGTCTGACTGCCTGAAACCCTTTCTCTCTAATCTCTCCCCACAAAATGGACCTCCTTCTTTTTCTGCCTGGGCTTTTTATGCTGTTTATGAGTATGGTCTGACCATTATCCCCTCATGATTGGCTGTCTCCTGTCATGAGTGAGGACTGCTTGCAAGGCATTATGGGGTAGCCCCTTCTCTACTTTCTCCATGCTTTCACATGGCCGCCACCATTTTAGCTTGTTTGTGTGAACTGAACCAAAAAAAGGTCAGACTCATGTGAACCCATCATTTTTCAAAAGTTCGGAACCAAGTTCACCCATCTCTAGTCCTGTTCTCCTGTCCTGATAGAATGGAAGGCCAAGCATGTTCATTGCCACTTCATTCTCTATGAGAGCACTGCAGATAGCAGAGAATTGCTCCCACAGAGAATGAATGGGTAAAATAAATGTGCATGCTCAGCCTGCCAATACATCAGTATGAGAGAGCGGGACCTCTGTTCTCGGGATTGGTGGGGATAACTTCAAATCTTGTCTTCTAATGACCATCACCCTTGGTATGTGTACACTGCTGCTGCTGATGTCCCCTATATAACACTGTCTGCAATTTTGAGGGGGTCAGACTTTTTTTTTTTTTTTTTTTTTTAAGACTGTAGGATTTCAATGAATCACTTGGAGTTACAGTGGATGCATTATGACCTTTGGGTCTTAATGATATATGGGTGGAGGTGCTAGGACCTTTGGGTCCTAATGAAATTGTACAGTGCTGCAGAATATGTTGGCGCTATATAAATAAAATGTATTATTATTATTATTATTATATATAGGTGGTGGTGCTAGGACCTTTGGGTCTTAATGATATATTGGTGGTGGTGCTAGGACCTTTGGGTCTTACTGATATACAGGTGGAGGTACTAGGACCTTTGGGTCTTAATGATATATGGATGGTGGTGCTAGAACCTTTGGGTCTTAATAATATATTGGTGGTGGTACTAGGACCTTTGGGTCTTAATGATATATGGGTGGAGGTGCTAGGACCTTTGGGTCTTAATGAAATTGTACAGTGCTGCGGAATATGTTGGCGCTATATAAATAAAATGTATTATTATTATTATTATTATATATAGGTGGTGGTGCTAGGACCTTTGGGTCTTAATGATATATTGGTGGTGGTGCTAGGACCTTTGGGTCTTACTGATATACAGGTGGAGGTACTAGGACCTTTGGGTCTTAATGATATATGGATGGTGAAGTTGGCTCACTGAAGTTACTCCTGACCCTCTGGTCTCCTTGGATGGTTTTAAACTCCTTCGGGCAGACAGGACAAGGGAGAGCGGTAAGAGGAAAGGAGGAGGGCTGGCAATGTTTGTGAATAATAGATGGTGTAATCCTAGGCACATTGTGATTAAGGATCAAACTTGCTGTAAGGACATTGAACTATTAGCTGTGAGCATGAGACCTTTCTACCTACCAAGGGAACTATCACATGTCATCGTGATAGCTGCATATGTCCCCCCCTCTGCGAAAGCTGACGCTGCCTGCGAGGTCCTACAAGCCACGCTGAGCCAGTTACAGTCTCAGCATCCCCAGGCCCTCTTTCTTCTGTCGGGTGATTTCAACCATGCCTCTCCATCATCCACACTGCCCAGTTTCACACAGTATGTAACCTGCCACACAAGAGACAACAAAACACTGGACTTGTTCTTTGCCAACGTGAGGGAGGCATATAACTCATCAGCCCTACCGCCCCTGGGAAGATCGGATCACAACCTAGTACATCTCCGACCTGTGTACAAGCCACTTGTACGTAGAGAACCAGCTGTCACCCGCACAGTGAGGATATGGTCCGAGGAGAGTGATGAGGCTCTGAGGGATTGTTTTGACACAACCGCATGGGAAGTTCTGCAGGATTCTTATGGGGAAGATATAGAAGGACTCACACACTGCATAACGGACTAGATTAATTTTTGTGTGGACAACACAGTACCCACAAAAGTGGTGAGGTGCTTCTCCAATAACAAACCATGGATTAACTCTGATATAAAAACACTACTTAAGGAGAAAAAGATGGCATTCAGGACAAGAGATAAGGAGGGGTTGAGGGAAGTACAAAAGGAGCTGAGGCATCAAATCAGGCAGGGAAAATCCAGTTATAAAGAAAAAATGGAAAAGCAAATGGAAAGAAAAGACATAAGGGGGGTCTGGGAGGGGCTTAAGTCAATTTCGGGTCATAAACAGTCTGTCTGCCAGATTGAGGCAGATGTTAACTGGCTTAATGAACTAAACCTATTCTTCAACAGATTTGATCACACACCAGCTCCTCCCACCCCAGTATGTCCTTCAGCTCCCCCCACCACAATGACTTCTCCCCATGCGGCCACTTCCCAACAGACCAGTAAATCCAGAAATCCATCTTTATCTGGCCACAGTCTGACCTTCACACGGGCCCAGGTGAGGAAGGAGATGAAAAAGATCAAGGCGAGGAAAGCCGGAGGGCCAGATGACATCAGTGCAAGGCTAATTAAGACTTGTGGGGACCAGCTGTGTGGTATAATTACATATATGTATAATATGAGCCTGAGGCAGGAAATAGTCCCTGAATTATGGAAATCTTCTTGTGTGGTACCAGTTCCAAAGAAACCCCACCCTATGGACCTCAACGACTACAGACCTGTAGCACTGACATCCCACCTGATGAAGATCTTGGAGAGATTGGTTCTCACACATCTCCGCCCTCTAGTGAGCCCCGCTATGGACCCACTCCAGTTTGCTTATCGGCCGGGCATTGGGGTAGATGATGCCATCATCCATCTTCTGCACAGGGCTCTGTCTCACCTGGAGAAACCAGGGAACACAGTGAGAATAATGTTCTTTGACTTCTCCAGTGCTTTTAACACCATACAGCCCAGGTTATTGAGGGACAAGCTGGGCCTTGCTGGAGTGGACCACCACCTCTCCAACTGGATCCTAGACTACCTCACAAATCGACCTCAATACGTGAGAGCCCGAGACTGTGTGTCAGGTACAGTGATCTGTAATACGGGGGCACCTCAGGGTACGGTTCTCGCCCCTTTCCTCTTCACACTGTACACTGCAGATTTTAGGTGCAACTCATCCAGCTGCTACCTACAGAAGTATTCTGACGACTCTGCAATAGTGGGTCTCATCACAGATGATGATGACAGGGAGTACAGAGAACTGAACCGGGATTTTGTGGACTGGTGCCACCGGAACCACCTGAAGATTAACGCGGGGAAGACCAAGGAGATGGTGGTGGACTTCCGCAAAGGCAGAAGCCCTCCTAAACCAGTGGACATCCTGGGGACGGGCATCGAGATTGTGAACACCTATAAGTACCTGGGTTTGCTCCTTAATAATAAGCTGGACTGGGCAGATCATATGGAGGCCCTGTACAGGAAGGGCCACAGCAGGCTCTACCTGCTTAGGAAGCTGAGAGCCTTTGGAATCCGGGGGGCACTTCTTAGAACTTTCTTCAACTCGGTAGTGGCATCAGCCATCTTCTTTGGAGTGGCCTGCTGGGGGAGCAGTATATCAACCAGGGACAGAAATAAACTTGACAAGCTGATTAGAAGGGCCAGCTCTGTCCTGGGGAGCCCACTGGACCCAGTGCAGGTGGTGGGTGACAGAAGGATACTGTCCGTGGTGAGCTCCATGCAGAAGAAGAAGTCCCATCCCATGCATGAGACTGTGATCGCGCTGAGCAGTACTGTCAGTGACCGACTGCTCCACCCTAGGTGTGAGAAGGAGCGCTATCGGAAGTCTTTCCTCCCCACCGCGGTTAGGCTGTACAACCAACACCGACCTAAGCGGAGATCATTACACACAGAGAACTGAAAATATCTCTCTGCCTGTTAAATCCCCCCCCCTCCTCTGCTACGTCCTATCTGTCTGTCTGCTATCAATGTAATGCCTCTCACCTTGGAATATTCCTGTACATGTTGTATTTGTATTTGTATCTGCTTATCTTTGCTGCTGTAACACACTGAATTTCCCCATTGTGGGACTATTAAAGGACTATTATTATTATTATTATTATGGTGGTGCTAGAACCTTTGGGTCTTAATAATATATTGGTGGTGGTACTAGGACCTTTGGGTCTTAATGATATATGGGTGGAGGTGCTAGGACCTTTGGGTCTTAATGAAATTGTACAGTGCTGCGGAATATGTTGGCGCTATATAAATAAAATGTATTATTATTATTATTATTATTATTATTATATAGGTGGTGGTGCTAGGACCTTTGGGTCTTAGTGATATATTGGTGGTGGTGCTAGGACCTTTGGGTCTTACTGATATACGGGTGGAGGTACTAGGACCTTTGGGTCTTTATCATTAAGACCCAAAGGTCCTAGTACCTAGTGCTAGATCCTTTGGGTCTTAATAATATATTGGTGGTGGTGCTAGGACCTTTGGGTCTTAATGATATACGGGTGGAAGTGCTAGTACCTTTGGGTCTTACTGATATATGGGTGGAGGTGCTAGGACCTTTGGGTCTTAATGATATATTGGTGGTGATGCTAGGACCTTTGGGTCTTATGATAGGAACAATATCTCCTCATTCCTGAAATAACCGCTGAGACTTTATAAACTTAGTTTTCTGGTTTTATAGACTATTCTGTGTATATTTTTTACTATACTGCTATTTTCTAACTTTGCACTAAGTACTTTGTGTGTGTCTAGCGCCGTATCCCATGAGACCTTCAGAAAGCAAAAGTGTAATGTGAATGAGCTCTGTAAATTTCTATTTTTGATGGACAAATCTTGTAAAACCCTTTTATATGAAAATGAGTTAACTCCCCCCGTAACGGAGCAAGGCACACAGGGGTCTTGCACCATGGTACCCTAGGCATGCCATGTGCCACCAAATGGTGCCTCCCGCCACACTGCATAGTGGGCCAGTTCTCTAGGAACAATGCTTAGGCGGCAAGGTCATGCAGTTACGGTGGAGCGCCATAGGAGTGTATGAGTGCCCTACTATGGCACAGTACAGCTCAGATGCTGCTAGGCTAGAGAACACAATGATGTATTGTTCCAGGCTATCTTATGCTGCGCTATTCTCCAACTCTGTACGGAGACCAGGCTCCACATAACATGTGCAGATATTATAAATTAAAGGACCCTCCACCTAAACAAAATATTCATCGTACCTGAATCCCATCAGATGTGCCCCCCACTCATTGTTGGGAAGCAACACAACAATGCAATCCATTAACAGACAGAGATTATTTCCTTATATACGGAAGGATGAGAGACAATGGCAGATAAAAGCACATTATGTGGGATTGGAAAATATGAATAAATCATATGTGACCGGTAAGGCCTGGTAATAGCAGCTCTGATGTGCCCATGGCAGCAGACCTGATGATAGTAGATATAATGCTGGCCATACAACACTCTTGGCCACTGGCCCCTACACTTGGTCTCATGGGACACAGCCCCATTCCTTAGATCAGTGGTTTGTGTATTATTTGGGCACCGTATGATACAACATAAGGAAGGACGGGCGTAAACAGAACATACTGCCCATCCTAAGGCTGGCCCAGCTCCCACTACTTCACACACCCGCTTAGTACTTTTATGGATGTGCTGGAGTGTAACCCTTAAACGGTTTGTATAGGATTAGTAAAACATGTTTCCCCTAGAATCAGCACCTAACTGGATTCAACCAGAATTTTCCAAAGGTTTCTGGTTCGGCCCTAGAGTATAAAAGAGGACCTCCGAGTATAATAAGTAGAGGCCCAGGGTAGGTGTGGTAACATAATAAAAAGTCACACTCACCTTCCCTCACCTCCCCAGGACCCCTCGTGGCCCTCTTTAGTTGTCTTCTACCTCCTGGTGATGTCACAGGTCCCAGGAGACCACTGAGCCTCAACGTCTTCCAGGGCCTGTAATGTCACCCAGGAGGCCAGAAGATGACCAAAGAGGGATCAGAGGGAATGCCAGACACCACACGAGAGCTAAGAAGTGGTGAGGGAAGGTGAGTGTTTATTATGTTTCCTCACCTCCCATGGGCCTCGGAGGTCTGAAGAGACCTCATAGTATAGTAATAGCACTTCCGGTTTATGCCAAATAAAACAGAACAGACCTCACGAATATTCACGAAACAAATCTCACGAGTTTCTCCATCTGTACACCGCACCTGTCTACAGGTTCAACGTGCTATTGTAGGTCAGCTCTACTCACTTTAGTATTCTGCAATACCAGACAAAACCAGAGGGCAGGTGTGGCGCTGTAATCCTGGGAGGCACACATATTCCTCCAGCTCCTTTACTAAGCCCCCAATAAGTTAAATGTATGCAGCTCCAATGCAGACCTATGTAAGTATATAGCCTGATCCTGCAGATATGTGTTATTCCGCTCCATCTATAGTCCATAGACTGGGTATGATAAAGGATATTTACATTTGTATCATTGATGTTACTTACGTACGGATAGTGTCATTTTCTGTCGGGCACCAACCTTGAATCTGACAATATGAACGAACGCAACGGCCAGTAAGAAAACCTGTGATAGACAAGCACAACTTCCTCATCCTCTGTGCAAGGGCAGTGCAACCCAATGAGTTTCCGAGTATGCAAGTTATCATACAAGTGGTCATTATTGATACAACTGACCCACTACTAGGTACTTAAAGGGTTATTCAATGGCACCTCCTCCTTTGGCGTGGCATGTGGGGGGATAACAATGGCCCTCAAGTCTGTCATCTTAGCACATCCATTAGGCCTCACCAGAGGCAAATAATACACTACAATACAGAAGTAGTGTTGTGTATTATATGAGCAATTAATAAGAAAAATTCAAAATATGAAGAAATAGAAAAAAAAATACTAAACAAAAACCTTTCCCAATTAAAAATTATTTTATTATGTAAAAAAATGTAAAGAAACAATAAGTACATATAATTGGTATTAGTATAAGTGTCCACTACATCCTGAACTATAACATTTCTAAAAATAAAAGAAACGCCTGAAATCTGCAATTTTTTCAGCCCGCCTCCCAGAAATGAAATGAAAAGGAATGAAAAAGTCACCTGTACCACAAAATGGTACCAATGTAAACCACAGCTCATTCTGCAAAAAACAAGCCCTCGCACAGCTCCGTCCAAAGAAAAGTTATGGTTCTTAGCATCTGGATTTTTTGGCACCATATTCTACGAGCCATAATTTATTTTTTCCTTGAGGGCTTGTTTATTGCAGGATAGTATGATAGGAACTGTGTTACTTACTATGTTACTATCCTGCAAAAAACAAGCCCTCACGCAGCTCCATCCAATAAAAAAAGTTATATCTCTTATGGCGCCACAAAAGCTTGATTTTTTTTTTTTTCCTCTGAAGTGTTTTTATAGTACAAAAGTAGTAAAATATATACGTTTTTCACAAATTTGGTATCAGTGTAATCGTGCTAAGTCAAGAAATGAATAAATGTTTTATTAGATGTACCCCAACATGACAACATTATACAACGCAACTAATCCCGCCAACGGCAAGCCTTCATACGGCCACGTTGACATAAAAATTTAAAATGTAAACTCTCGGAAAGTGGGGGTGAGAAACAAAAACAAAAAAAATCCCTGAATTCTGAAGGCGGCCACATTCATAAAGCTAAAATATGACCCAATAGCGGAAGGAATATTTGGATATTTTCAGTAGTAGTGTGAACACAAATGTCGGGCTACAATGTCCTTACCGTTGGACGTGGGCTTGTTTCTTGTGCAGTTGCTATCATTGCTGCATTTATAGTTGTCATCCGTCTAGAAAAGAAACAGGTATAGAATTTACATATCTATTGCTTGGAGTGGGGAGCATAGCTATATGGATTACATATGGTACATGATGGGGTGGGCCTTCAGGGTTGACAGATTTTGCCCGGCTATGACTTGAAAGGACTCAATACCTGTAGCTTGTACCTCCAGTCCCACTCATGTACCAGAACCTATGGATAGGATAAAGTTTCATTCCCAAATTTGTTGTTTTTGTATTGTTATTTGGACACTTACTGGCATAGCTATTTGGGCACTGTAAGAGGAGGGCATCAATAGAAGGGACTGAACAGGGATCCAATTTAAGGCCACCCTTGATTGGAGACCAGGAGCTACAAGTTACCCCAGGGCATAGACCTTGCTTTTCACTCACCTCTGGACAGTGATCTTGTACTTGCTCTGGAGTTGTTATAAGTTTTGTAAGGATTACAAACACAGAGGAACCCTAAAAGTAGGAAAAATAAGACTTTATGTGTAAAAGACTTACAAAGATTTCCACCATAAAAATAACACCTATAGAAGGATCTAGAAGATGAATAATGTTCAAGATCCTGGAGATCTGCCACTACAAGACATTGTCTTCTGGAAGTCTATATCTACAAATTATGCCACAAAAAGTCTTTAAGATTAAACCTCATTTTCCCCAAATGACCACACAGGAAAGTGAAGAAATACATCATCCTAAGAGTTCAGTGGCGTACAGGGGGCTGCAAAGTCAACAGTATAACATGATGTCTCGAGAATATAACACAAGAACCAAAAAGTAGTTGGAAGTAGATACGTGGCCTCCAAATACTAAATGGCGGAAGTAGATATGGGGCTTCCTAATACTAGAAGTTGGAAGTAGATGTATGACCTCCTAGAAGTAGAAGATGAAAAAAGATATGTGGTTCCGTAATACTCGAAGCTGGAAGTAGATATGTGGCTTCCTAATACTGGGCGATGGAAGTAGATATATGGCATCTTAATGCTAGATATTGGTATTAGATATGTGGCTTCCTAATACTAGCTGTTGAAAGTAGATGGCTTCCTAATATTAGATGTTGGAAATAGATATGTGGCATCTTAATACTAGATGTTGGGGATAGATATGTGGCATCTTAATACTAGATGTTGGGGATAGATATGTGGCATCTTAATACTAGATGTTGGGGATACATATGTGGCTTCCTAATACTAGATGTTGGAAGTAAATATGCGGCTTTCTAATTTCAGCCACAACAAATATGCCCAGTATGTTCCTGCACAAATATCTCCTGATTGTTCCTGACCATTCTCCTCCATGAGATCCTTAGAAAAGGGGAGTCTAGTTATGGTGCGTCCCATCCACTTTGCAAAAGCAGGTCAGTAATTGTCCCAAGAGTCAAGGAAAAAAGTATGGTGGGAGAAACAAACACAAAGCCCTTCTGTCGTGGTGTGCAAAGCCTGTGTCCAAAGTGTGGGCCCCAGTTTGATTTTTGCTATGGAGACCTGTTTTTCTATAGTGCTCTGTACACCCAATGGTTTTGCTCCTTTATCGTGATCTTCTATTGTACTGTCTGATCATGGTGGTACTGTCACTTGCCTGGCTAAGATTCTGTTCTCCGATTCCATGACTAGACTACATGACTACATTTTTGTCATGTTCTCACCAGCAGTCACTTGCTTAGATGTATGCTTTGTGACATGTTCAGAGGTGAGTGTGTGTCGGAAGAAAGGAAGAGGGCTGTCTCCATCATCAATAAACTTTGTGCAGAGGTCAGGGGGCACAAGCTGTCCCCATCCTCACTGTGCAGGCAGGGGCAGGAGGTGAGCCTTCTTCACCGCCTACAGACATCTGATAGGTGTTGTGGGCATGCCTTGTAAACTGTGTACGGGTCACTGTGAAGAGACGGGGATGACGGAGTAGTCTCCATCACTTGTTTCAAGGCTGGGATCATGTGATGCAGTTTGCTGTTTTATTGTATTTTTGGGACTGGATCCAACTGGATATTTCTCATGTAGCTTGTGGACACTTCAGGATTTGGCTAATATAAAAACTGCACAGAAAAAGGGCCAGTTCTGCCCACAATAAGAGGTTTGAGATTTACCTGTGGGGGGATGACATAGTCTGCTACATCCATCACCCGTCTACTGTAGCGTCCAACACCCTTCACTTTAGTCATAACCGATGATTCGATGGAAGAGTCCCGGATCTGATAAGCTTTTTCATGGAGAAAAACCCAACTGAAACCAGAGATGAAGAGATCAATATGGTGGCTTATATCCAAAAACATATCAAAAATGTAAATATTAAAGTCTACATATGTGACTATGTAAGTGATACCAGGAAAACTGCGGCCACTGTCAGCAAATTATTCCAATGATTGGCCATTCTCATAAGGCTCCACAAGCGGGCCCACATCTGTCATTATTTTGTTTTCTGTTTCGTCATAGGAAGAGAAAACCAAAAATGTTGGAAAGCCAGATGTGTGATATGATGACACCAATGGCACCAGGTGGCTCTTTTTGACTTTTGATGGGGTCCTATTAAAGTCTTCATCATTTCCCTAGAAAAAGTTGCTGCACTTAATTTTCTGGCAAATATTGTAGAATTTGTGATGGTGGTTCCAAACCATTGACGTAGATGTAAACTGAGCCTAACACAGTGTTTCTCAATCTTTTCAGACTTGGGGCATTCCTGGAAAAAAAATTCCCTGGAGATATTTTTTTAACAAAAGACAAAAAAATGGCAGTTTTGCTGTGCTTTTTGCTATTTTTTTCCTTTAATTTACAGCTGGAACATGTTTCACTTCACATCAAAACTAGATGTATTTTTAATGCAGTTTTGAGGCATTTTAACTGCACCACAACTGCACTGTGTGAATGCACCCTCAAAGCTCCACCATCCTATACTTACCACCTAACCACCTCTACCCAGCACATATCAAAAGTCATCTTTTACTGTCCTCCACCATCCACAGAAAATTCAACATCATCATGATCTCTTAATTTCCTTCACACATTATAATGGTTCCTAGTGGCCCTTCACACATTACAATGGTTTTTACACACATTGCAATGGCCCCAAGTTGCCCCCACTCACATTGTAATGGTCCCCAGTGAATATTTCACACATTATAATGCACCCCAGTTGTCTCTACACACAGTATAATGCTCCCCAGTGGTCTCTACACACAGTATAATGCTCCCCAGTGGTCTCTACACACAGTATAATGCTCCCCAGTGGTCTCTACACACAGTATAATGCTCCCCAATGGTCTCTACACACAGTATAATGCTCCCCAGTGGTCTCTACACACAGTATAATGCTCCCCAATGGTCTCTACACACAGTATAATGCTCCCCAGTAGTCTCTACACACAGTATAATGCTCCCCAGTGGTCTCTACACACAGTATAATGCTCCCCAGTGGTCTCTACACACAGCATAATGCTCCCCAGTGGTCTCTACACACAGTATAATGCTCCCTAATGGTCTCTACACACAGTATAATGCTCCCCAGTGGTCTCTACACACAGTATAATGCTCCCCAATGGTCTCTACAGACATTATAATGCTCCTCAGACCCAGGAGGACCCAGACCATAATAGTGCCATTTAAATAAAAAAAAAGTCATGCGTTACTAGCAGCTGCCTGAATGGTGGAGCAGGAAGATAAAGACTTCTTTCTTCACCATTGTATTCAACTTTAATTTGAGTGGATAAACCAGATTTGTCATACTATAAAGTAGAACATATAACTTTTTTATTATTATTTTTGCATAAATCAGTTTTAGATAAGAAGACTTTGTAAATATACATTATTGGGAAATGTAGCATCCCCCTGCTGCCCGTGGTTACCCCATTGCCTGCCTCTTGACTTTATTCACTAGACAATCTGTCAAGATTAAGAAGGCAAATATTAGACAAGTAGGAAGGGGTGGAAAATGCAGCAGCAAAGCTGTAAGAAGCTGTGAGAGGGGAGGAGGGAGGAGGTCCTGGAAATGTCTGAGCCTCGCCATTCTCCTTGTCAATAGATTATGTCCAATCTTTGCTAATCGTGTTGGTTCTATTGATAAAAGGAATGATAACTACCGACATATAAGTGTTTCTTGCAATAGACCTGTCAGGAGAGTCATCAGATCCTCCTTAAGACATTCTGCAAAACATGTCGTGATGATGGATCTGTCATTATCATCCTTGGTCCGGTAAAACTGAACACTATGACAAGCTTCCACAGAGCCCTAAACCTAATCCTGCCCTGAAAATTACACCTCGGCAGTCTAACTGCTTGTCTAACTCTAGGCCCAGGGCCAGCATGGCATGGCATACACCTCTACATGTCCAGGGGGAGCAAAGGTGCAGTAATATCGAAATTCAACATTCCAGATCCTTGATTATTAAAGGGAGTATGCACCAATCTGCCATAACATTAAAGCCAAGTGAGTAACATAATCTGTAAAATTGTGATGGCTAAATAACTGGATCAGAACCTCTCAAAAATGGCAGATTCTGCGGAGACTTCATGGTGCAGTGGTTGGTATTTACTAAAAGTGCTTCCGAGTAACCCCCCTTTAGAAAAACTAGGCAGAATTTTGGCGCATTAACAAGTGAGACAGATTTATCAAGGTTCCTATGACATCCCTGGAGCTGGCCTGACCATTGTACTCCATAGTGGTATCCATGAATGCAGGAGCCAGCTATTGATTTCAATGGCTGGTCCGGCTCCTGCGTGCACAGAAGACGCAGCTCCTCTTCCACCATTGCATCATCTGTGTATTTAGATTCTATGGAATATGAAGATTTTGGTAAACTTGGATCAAACCTTGTTTGTTCATCTCTAGTCCTAACTGTATGCTACCCAACCACCTAACCTTAGTATTTTTGACAGCCTTGGCCATTTGCCTCCTGAGAACTGGTTTGTGACCCTTATCACAAACAGAAGGGGATGCTACAGTATGAACCTTCATAGTTCTCTCTATAGCCTGCATGTGACATGGGAATTACTACAACGCTAAAGAGTGAAATGCTGCTGGATCGACCACTGCTATCTGTAGTTCATCACTTTAGAAGTTCCTTAGAAGTCGGAGAGGGGTAACTTTAATCATGTCCCAGTCTATAACATTGACATAGTCTTCTTCACGACACTGAATCTTCACCAGGATGTGTTAGTCTCCTCATCAGGAGGACTTGGGGCCAGAGGTCGACCAGTTTTCTCATATCCTATGGATAGGCTTAAAACATCTTCCCGATCTGCTTCTTAACCATCAGTAACACTGACCTAAGGCTGGAGTTCTGGAGTGTTTGTACTATTTTTGTGACCTACTAGATCATTGTGTCTTATTTTAATAATTTTAGCAGGTTGGTTCTCTTTGTGTAATATTACAAAATGCCCTTTTTCAATGTGCATTACGACTTCTTCATGTTACGTCTTGAACAACCAGGTACAATATGTTCCTTTGATGGCCAAGTGATGGTCACCTAGCCTAAAAATAACTTCCCGTCATATCTGCAGGACAGACCATGCTACTTTTTCTTGATGTGGCAGTAGTTGATGTGACCAAACACATGTTAATCCATTGTTAAGGTAAAAGTTCCCAAGGGCTCATACTTATGACCAAATCTACAACTTCTGATCAGTATGGAGGTATAAGACAGCACCCACAGAGGTCGATGGCATTCTCCACTATGTAATGCTGTATACAGATCAGGACCCCAAACTCTCCACAGGGTTCTATATTTGCCATAATATTTGTTAAAAGTATGTGGACCCACAAATTTATGTGAGCTGTAACATTGGTAACCAAATGCTAAGGTCACTTGATATTGCTGCCACCGAATTTCAGTTTGTAAGTTTTTTACTTCAATTGGCATGCAATGATGGGTCAACTTTAACCCGACAAGTTCCAGTAGAAGGTGGTTCCATGGTCTATTTCCCACTCATTCTATTCTTGTTGAGTAATGTCCTGATCATGGACTATATAGTATCAATAAGAAAGAAGCTTTCAGATCCTCAGACATTTTTAGAGGTCTCCTGGGATATTATATGACGTCCCAGAATACGAAAGCCAAATTAGAAATGAGTTTGTTCACTTCAGCTTGAGAATTGACAATTCTAAGCAGAGCTAGGTCAATGGCTATTGTCCATTGACAAAGACCAGGGCTACACATATACCTGCATGTACATAAATGTGAACCCCAGTGAGATGCCAGGTCATTCACCCTCACCTTCCTCCACATGGGCGATCACTGCAGAACTACTGTATGTTACATCCATTGAGTTACATACAGAAGGTTTACTTAATATTCCACCTTTTTGTTGAGCCTTGTGAATGTGATAAGATCTCAATACCGATGGTCTCATCACTGTCTACACTATAGGTCGTGGTGATAAAATGGCCACTATCATGGGGCAATACACAGTTTTTTGTTAGTGGAAATTCTTTGTATAAAAAAGTATCCTGGGGAAGTTGGACACAAGCATGGTCCATATGACACATATCTACTGGATGTAAAACCTAAATGGAAATGAAACCTGTATTCCATCATTGGGTACATGGGTCTCTCTATAAGAGTCACAATGGCTGTAACTACGGGTGATAACTTATTTTCCATACTAACCATTATAGATATGCAGAGTTAGAAGTAACAAGTAGTAACAAGTTAGCACTTCTGCCCATGGTCATATTGATGTCCAGTACAATCTCTGACTTATATCTCTGACTAATATGGCAACAATAGAAGTCAACTAGAATTTTAGTTTTTTCACATTCTATAAATATATGGATCTGACAAAAATTAAATCATGCACTGTATAGTGCCATGTTACAGAGTAAGTATGTCACCCTATAGAGCACCATACACAGCTCTGGTGAAAAGTGCCCAAAAAACTCAATGTTTAGGGTCCATGCATACAGCTCTGAGAACTTAGTTTACTATAGTACCCTGCAAAAAATATTGTATTTGTTGTCAGTATCCTACACATATCAGCATCTAAAACATTACAGTCCACTGTGTCAACCACTATCTTTACCCTTCCTCCACTGTCCAAGAAAAAAAAATGTAGACATTTGAACATCTTTATGTTCAGAATATAAACTAACCTGCGTCCTAACTATAAAGAAAGCAACATGAGTAACCTAAAGATATGTGAATACATGGTTAAATCAGAATCACATAAACATCTATCAAGTCCCAGATCTCGAAATCCCCGGTTGAGTAGACACCAAAGACATAAAAACACAGTCCACGTAAAGAACGTCGAGATGGACTCACCACACAAAATAGGTTATAATGAGGAGCTGCACTGCCCGGTTGATGACTCCAATGGTCCAGCTTTTAACCACCACAGACTTTGTCGTCTCATAGGTGAAGAAGTCAGTGACGCAACCCATAATTTTGGAGAATCCTCTCGATTCCAGTGTTTCCGTAGCCAAGCTAATTTCCGACAGGTCTACCTTTTCCAGTCTTCGCCGTTCTCTGCCGAGACCAATTACTGTAGTAGTTCTGAAGGTGTCTTAATCATGAAAGCGTCTTAAGAGTGTTTGGTTCTTTAGCACTTTTACTAAATGCAGAAGATAACTCTCCAAGCAGCCCCTCATAAAATATTAAAGCGTTAACTCACAAAGACCTTTTTAGCTGTAATGACTGTACCCAACCTCAAATACTAGGATTATAAATCTATCTTCCTATGTAATCTCTAGGTTTTTTTCGAGAATGGATGTCTTCCGTGACCTACATAAGTGACAATTGTGAGACACTGGCTTGGAGTAAATGTTTCCTCCATATGGCTCTTATCTGATCTTTAAGTGATGTTTCTTCATTTCTCCTGCCTACGTCAAAGGATTTCTTCTGAAATCCTCAATGGACTGTAAAATGTTTCAATTTGCAAAACTCAATTACTGCAGATGAAGTCAGAAGGAATATAATAACATCAAGAAAAAGACCTCTCCCTACAACCCAGATACTTATGCGAAGATAATACACTTAACAAAGAGAAAGGAAACATCAACACAAGGCAAAAATAACACTAGTAACTAAGCCTTCTAGGGCAGGAGTCCTCCCATCCACACTTCATGTTGTAATGGTGCCAGGTCGTAATATCTCACCACCATTCTGTGCAACTCATCACAGAAACTGCCCAATTACAGCACAAAAAGTTTACTAACTCAACTTTTTTATGATTGGGTTCCAGGGCCGTTTTAACACATTGGTGGGCCCAGTGCATAGGTTTCATACGTGGGTCACCCCCATCACCACCACTACCACCCAACTTTTAGTGGCCCATCACACATCAAAATGTCTCCTCAATTGCCCATCAGACAAAATAATACATAAAAACTACCCCCAGAGCCGCCTGCCAGTCTCCTGCTCTAGTGTGGTCTCTGGCTCATCGCTTTTCCGTGCTTCAGACAACATTAGTCAAGGTCTGAATGGTGGAGCGCAGAGCTGCTAGCTCCCTCCTCCACCATTGTATTCAACTGGATTGGATATTGTGACTTTGTTTCATTCAAGTGAAAGGGACACTGCCAATTCATATGAATAGCAGGTGGCTCCACCATTCATAGGCATAAGCAGGAGGCGCCACTACTAGTTTAGTATAAACCCACAAAAAGCTCAATCTGATTGGCTGAAGGGTTCCGGCATGAAATACTGGATTCTAATGGGCCAATCCTCCCTGGAGCCGGCCTGACCATTGTACTCCAATATCCAACATCCCCACCAAATAGTGTGCAGGTAGGCCGACCAACGTAAAGAAGGAAGAGGCCGCAACACTCAAAATCTGTTTGTAGGGGATGTCATGGGTCAGACCCCAATCCTTATTAAAGGCCAGTGTTTCTCAACCTTTTCAAGTGAAGTGCCCCCTAGCGGGAAAAATTTCCAACAGACTACCACCAAGTACTGATCTCTTATAAATGACTTATAACAGTTATGTATTGGCACCACACTGCCCCAGGTGTTACACAATGGCCCCCACTCCCAGTAATATCTATATTACATACAGTGACCACAATAAAGTGCTGTGGAATATGATGGGGCTATATAAGTAAGAGAAGTAATATCAGCTGACTTAAACCTGCCATGTTCAAAGCAATGGCAGATGTTTATCACTATGTCAAATTTCACACTTTTGACCCCTATAGGGGTCATCCATCTTACCACTCCATAATAAAGTATTTATTGGAGTCTGTGCCCCAGGATTGTGGATAGGAAATTACTGAAGCCTTTACAAAGGGGGCAGGGATTTGCTGGGATTGCCCCAATAGACTACTCCTACCCACCAAAATTTGGAGACAGAAACTACCATCAAGCCATAACACGAAGCCAAGAGGTAGAGGCAGCTCCAAACAAACCAACCAATGCAACAGTACTTGGCCAAGTCCAGAGGCTGAGGTATAAAAAAATCCAAGCAAAAGCAGTTGGCAGAGGCGCCAGACCAAGCGCAGATGGCTAGTCTCTGGATAAAGGAGAGATCACCTAACTGGAAATCAGGTTTGTGTCCTAGGGAGCCATCTGGACAGATAAATTCTATACAGTCCATTCTGGAGGACCCTCAGTCCACCGAGAAAAATCACTGAAAAAAATCAGTTCAATGACTTGTATAGGGCTGATTCTGCACATACATGTTTGTTAGCCCCATTCAGATGAACAGTGGCAGAAATTTTGGGTTAAGGACCACCCACTATACTTTTACTTTTGGTGGAACTTAATGGACCTTCTAAGGGCTTAAATATTGATGACCTAATCCTTAGTGTTTTAGCAAAGGTCCACTGAGTCCACCACCAGATGAAGAGCAAGAGCAGTAGCCGAACGTGTCCAGTATACATTTTCCTAACCTCGTCCTTGCCCCCCTTTGAGCTTACCCGATCCCTTTCTGCCCCCAGACAGTAATACTGACCTCCTCTGTGTACCATATAGTTATGAAGCCTTAGTGCCACCATACAGTACAATATATACTGAGGGTACGTTCACATATATGAATCTGCTGCGGATTTGGGTTTCCACTCCCGATCCCACGGCAAATTCCATTCCGAATCTGCCTCCCATAGTTTTACTGTAGAGGGGAAATGAGACATTTTGTGCCAATGTCATTGATATGCTAAATAATCATGATGTACATATCCAGCTGACCTCAAAAATGTCAAGGAAAATTGACTTTTTGGACCTATGTTATGAAGATGGAATTATAGTAACAGATTTACACCAAAAGGATACGGCAACAAATCATTTACTTCATTTTTCCGGCTTTCACCCGGAGCACCTAAAACAAGGAATTCCATAGGGCCAGTTTGCTCGTCTCAAGAGAATTTGCACGGATTACAACGATTTCAAGACTCAGGCACGACAGATGACTGAAAGATTCCGTCAAAGGGGATATCCCAAGAAATCTCACAGTTCAAGGATGTCGCAAGACCGGATATCCTACAACCAAAAGTAAGAAAACGAGACTCGAAAGTCAGATTTATTGCTTATAATAACAAATGGCGGGAAATACGACCAGTTTTGGACACTTATTGGCCTATTTTAACCAGAATGGTAATTCCTCCTTGACTATCTCGAACAGCAACAAGAGCTCCCAACTTAAAGGACAAATTGATACAGTCACTTTACACGGCCCCAAGGGGAACAAGGTGATATTAGGCACGTACCCTTGTGGGAACTGTAACATTTGTCTGATCACTAAAACAGGAGACACCTTTCAGAATCCAGTTGACGACATAGTATATAAAGCCAAAGAATACATAAAGTGTACAACCAAGAATGTTTATGCAATATCATGTCCTTGTTCTAAGGTTTATGTAGGTCAGACGACCCAAGAACTCCCCAAAAGCATCCAAAAACACTTTTCCACAATAGGGCTAGCAAAAAGGGATCGGGATCAAGATAAACCACTTTCCCTAGTAGCTGAACCCTTCTTAAAAAAGCACAAAGGTAAGCTCCAAGGCACCCATGTATATGGTTTACAAAAAATTGTCAACAATACAAGGGGGGAAATCTTACTCATAAATTGCTACAAGCGGAATCTAGGTGGATTTTTACTTTGGGAGCCATGTCTCTGGTAGGGATTAATGAGGAATTGTCATATACAGGGTTGCTGAGTTAATTTTATATATATTTTTTTCATTCACTTTATTACTTCACCCTATATTAAATGGGTTCACATACTTCTAATACAATTAGATTTACATTTCTAATCATTTATTTGGATTAGAATAAAACATTATAATAGTGAACTACAAGAAACGAGGATGAATAATGAAATGGAGTTAGAAGACTCTTAATTTGTGGTCTGATTTTCTCCTAACGATGAATGTACATTCCTAATGGTAATGTGAATATAGCCAAGTTATGGAGGGCCTTTTATTCTTAACTGACTCATCTCTTAACTGAATTTTTACTCGCATAAGAAAAAATAATAGATTCCCTGCGACATGAGACATCAGAAATTTGGACTCTATTGTATTTAGGGGTTTGTCCAGGATAAAATGATATTTTAACCCTAAACTAAACACCCTCCCCCCGCCTAACTTACTTACATAAAATATGTATATTTGCCCAGATCAATGGGGCGGTCCAGGCACATTTTCTGATTTTCCGGTAACGTTCCGTTTCCAGAAACAGAACGTCACCAATACTACCCACCCCATCATACTTACTTGTCTTCATGTCCTCTTCTTCTGGGCACAAAACATCACTTCCTTTATTTCTGCCGGCGCCTGTGCAATAAAGGCGGAGTGACTCCGGCTCTTTTGCCAAGCACCGGCATACGTGAAGTGAAGGATCGGGCCTTCCACACACTCCAGCTGTATTATGCAGGCACTGGCAGAAGTCAAGAGAAGGAGTCGGCAGCACAGAAGAAAGTGATCTCCAGGACAGGAAGACAGGCAAGTATGATGGGGTGGGGGGCTAAGTTAGGTAGGGCTAGTAGTCCGCGGGCTATCTACGGAAACAGGGAGGGGGTGTAAGAGAGGGAGGGCGAGGGAATGAGAGCGGGATGTGAGTGAAGAGCAATGCATTATGATAGTTGAAGAATAAGAGAGCAGGAAGCTACCCATGTAAACAAATGCAGAGGATACCAGGAGCTCACAGAGAAACCCAGAAATCACTCAAAACACTGCTAAAGGTATTTGGGTGCACTTATTAACCCATTAATAGCACTTTCAGACTTATGCTTGAACTATGATCTAGAAGAGTATTTGTATTTTGGGACTTTCTACTACTATATCTCTTGCTGGTTAAAGATAAGGATAATTAATACAATAAGCTCTTTCTCCCTTTTTCCTATGAATTAGAATAGTTTTGCATATTAGGACATTCTATTAGGTATTGATAGAATTTATAAAAACATGGAACAATGGTAAACTTTCATAAGGAGTGGTTGACTAAATGGGTCGTGTCCTATAAAATTAAGGATATTTCATATTGAATATAAGTGCCAGTATGGGCATAATGGAGACAATATACTGTAGGATAGATTGAGTGATTGTTATACGAGATCTCGCTGCCTTGGACGCGCAAGATCTCGGCCCTGTAGAGCATGCACATAACTGTACATGAAGTGCCATACCGTTGAGGGCAATTTGCCCTTATGATCTTGCAAGATCAGACTTATCTAATTTCCATTCTGCGCAGCAAACATGTACCGAGTCTGTGCAGTACAGATACAATGACACCGCCTACATACCAAGTGCAATATAAGGTAAAGGGAATACTAGTGCACATGTTATGGTCCCCTGAGGAAGCCTGGATAACGGGCAATACGCGTGGGGCCAGGAAGTATTGCACTGGACATAGGTAGGATATTTCATTTGGACTGTAATGGATTATTATTATTTATTTACTGTATATAGCACCATTATTTCCATGGAGCTTTACATTTGAGGGTTTACATACGGTACACAAAACATACAAAACAAATGTAATACTAACAATGACCAACTGGCACAGTGGGATAGAGGGCCCTGCCCGCAAGGGCTTACAATCTATGATGGAAGAGGGATAGAGACAGAAGGTGGGGGTAGTGACTGTACAGATGGTGGTGTTGTGACAGTAGTGTTATTGGAGGTTGTAGGCCTTCCTGAATAGGTGAGTCTTCAGGGCCTTCTTGAAGCTTTTTACAGTGGGGGTCAGTCTTATGTGTCTTGGTAATGAGTTCTAGAGTATGGGGGATCCACGGGAGAAGTCTTGGAGACGTTTGTGTGAAGAGTGGATAAGAGCATAGCAGAGTAGGAGGTCTTTGGAGGATCGGAGATTACGTGCGGGCAGGTAGTGGGAGATTAGGTCAGAGATATATGGAGGGGACAGGTTGTGGATGGCTTTGTATGTCAGAGTTAGTAGTTTGAACTCTATTTGCTGGGCGATGGGTCGCCAGTGAAGGGATTGGCAGAGGGGAGTGGCCGATGAAGAACGGGGGAACAGGTGTATTAAGCGAGCAGCACAGTTTAAGGTGGACTGGAGGGGGACGAGAGTGTTTGCTGGGAGGCCATGGAGAAGAGTGTTACAGTAGTCCAGGCGGGAGATTATGAGGGCGTGGACTAGCATCTTTGTAGTTTCAGGGGTGAGGAAGGAGCCGATTCGATGGATGTTCTTGAGTTGGAGGCAGCAGGAGGTGTTGAGGGTTTGAATATGCGGCTTGAAGGATAGGTCAGAGTCTAAGGTTATCCCAAGGCAGCGAGCCTGTGGGACTGGGGTGAGAGTGGTTCCATTAACTATGATAGATGGGTCAGGTAGGAGGGCTGTCCAAGGAGGGGTGAAGATTATGAACTCCGTTTTCTCCATGTTGAGTTTGAGAAAGTGGGAGGAGAGAAAGGAGGCTATGGCTGCTAGACATTCTGGGACTCTGGTCATCAGGGAGGTAGTGTCTGGTCCAGAGAGATATATTTGGGTGTCGTCAGCATAGCAATGGTAGCGGAAACCATGAGATTCTATGAGTTGGAGAACAGGAGGAGTCCTAGGACGGAGGCTTGGGGGACACCTTCAGAAAGAGGGCGTGGCGGGGAGGTGGTGTGCAAGTGGGAGACGCAGAATGTGCGGTTGGTGAGGTATGAGGAGATCCAGGAAAGGGCCAGGTCTGAGATGCCAAAGGATGAGATCATTTATAACAGGAGGGAATGGTCGACTGTGTCAATGGCAGAGGAGAGGTCGGGGAGGAGGAGGACAGAGTAGTGACGCTTGGCTTTGGCAGTTAGAAGGTCATTAGTGACCTTGGTTAGGGCAGTTTCTGTGGAGTGATGGGGTCTGAAGCCTGACTGTAGTCTGTCAAAGAGCACATTGGACGAGAGATAGGAGGATAGTTCGGAGTGGACGTGTTGTTCTAGCAATTTAGAGGCGTACGGGAGCAGTGAGATGGGACAATAGTTGGCTGGAAAGGACGGGTTGAGGGACGGTTTCTTAAGTATAGGTGTGACTGTAGCATGTTTGAAGTCAGAAGGGAAGGATACATTGGTTAGGGATAGGTTGAAGAGATGGGTTAGGGACGGAGTAACGACTTCTGTGAGTTTGGGAATGAGATTTGACTGGATCGGGTCAAGCGCGCAGGAGGTGAGGTGGGATTTAGAGATTAGGGTGGAGAGCTTTCCATCAGTGACCGTGGAGAAACAGGTTAAAGAAGAACACCGAGCAGTTGGGTAGAGTGGTTGTCGGGGGTGTAGGGTGAGACTGTCTCTGATGGTGTCAATTTTGCTTTTGAAATAAGAGGCAAAGTCATCAGCTGTGATAAGTGATGTCGGAGGGGGCGCAGGAGGACGGAGAAGGGAGTTGAAGGTAGTGAATAGCTGTTTGGGGTTGCGGTATAGGGCAGGTATTAGTGCGGAGAAGTAGACCAGCTTTGCAGAGGTGAGTGCGTTCTTGAATTTGAGAACTGCCTCTTTGTACCTAAAGGAAGTCCTTCTGGGAGTGGCTTTTCTTCCAGAGGAGTTCTGCAACCCATGAGAACGTCTCATTTTTTTTAGTCAGGTCAGTGTACCAGGGTTGCATATAAATTCTATGCAGTCCATTCTGGAGGCACTCTGAGGAAAATCACTAAAAAAAAAAAAAAAAATCACTTCATTGACTTGTATAGGGCTGCTTCTGCAGCAAGCACATACATGTTTGCTAGCCCCATTCAGATGAACAGTGGCAGAAAATTTGGTTTAAGGACCACCCACTATACTTTTACTACTGGTGGACCTTAAAGGACTTAAATATTGATGACCTAATCCTTAGGTTCACCATCAGATGAAGGAACTGAGCAGTAGCTGAACGTGTCCAGTATTAACATAAGTTTATACATTCTCCTAACCCCGTCAATGTCTCCTTTGACCTTAACCGGTCCCTTCCTGCCCCCAGACAGTAATACTGACCTCCTCTGTGTACCATATAGTTATGAAACCTTAGTGCCACCATACATTATAATATATACTGAGGGTACGCTCACATTTATGAATCTGCTACGGATTTGGGGATGGATTCCACCCCGATCCCATGGCAGATTCCGCTCCGAATCTGCCTCCCATAGTTTTACTGTAGAGGGGAAATGACACATCTTGTGCCAATTTCATTGATATGCCAAATAACGATGATTTTACATATCCAGCTGACCTCAAAAATGTCAAGGAAAATGGTGGACTTTTTGGACTTAAAATTATGTTATGAAGATGGAATTATAGTAACGGAGTTACACCAAAAGAAAATTGCAATATGCAGAAGGCCTTTCCTAAGGAGAGGTTACCCATATCGTAACCTTGGACAAGCAGCATGCAGGCATGTATAATATGGCGGGTGGTGAGACACGCACAGGGGAAGTTATTTTTCAATTAAGTACGGTTTCTGTCCTAGCGTCTGTATGCTGCACATAAGGCTGTTGGGCTACATCCATCTTCACACCTCCCATCATGACATTTTTCTTCACTTTGCCGTCTCTCGGCTCCTACATTACTTCTCAATCCTCAATTAGCACAAAATGTTTCCTGCCCAGAGGGAAGCCCCAGCGCTATGATTAACACATCAATACCTTCTCGGCCCATCCACTCCTCATCATTAACACATCAGCAGTTTTCTCCTCTCCTTCCCGAATCACAAAACACTCTCACATTTGTTTACAGCAAGTGCTCTTAAAGGAGAGACAAATTGTTTACCGTTTTTCAGGAAACGCAACGCGACTTATATTCCTGCCCGGAAGCAAGCAGCGACCACTTCACAGCAGAGGGTCAAAGCCACAAGCATCAAAAAGGTAAACGTGTCCACGTAGCGAGGCTGAACATCCCGGGCCGGGGAGAATTATTTTTATTTTCATGCTTAAGCCTTGAGATTGATCCTTGCACTTTCCTCGCACACTAGAGACTCTACTTAAGGCTCTTTAACTAGATTATATCCACTTAGCGTCCAGGAGGCGTCTGGTAAGTGCTGGATGGCGAGGTGGTACGCCCAAGCAGCGGGATTAAATTAGCAATTACCTACAAATTACACAAAAAATGATACGTCCAAGAAATGGAAAGGAAACTCAAGAAAATATTTTATTACAAAACGGAGGGAAAAAAAAAAAAATATTGCAAACCTAGAACAGAGGTGAAATCTACTCCGGAATAAGCACTGGTCAAAAGCATCAACAACGCCATGAAATTTACATATTTCGCTTTCAACCCTAGGGCCATGGAAATTTAACCAAATAAAATGTTTTTGTTTTTTTTTAACACAGTCCTATGACCTTTCCAACCATCCACTGGCATGGACAAGCAGTTTATCGTTCTGTACAAGAGTAACCTAGTCAGAGCCCGAATCATTGGAGCTCGGAGGGGTGCTCGCCATTTCTTCATCATCCGATCCCTGCAAAAAAGGAAAAAAAAAAAAAAAAAAAAAAAAAATCAATAAGGTATCAACCACACAGCAATTTTCAGCAGTTTTGAGTTTCACTACCCCCACAATTATGATGCTTTCATTTTTCCTTCTTGCTCACAATCTCCTCCCTTCATACACTCAGATATGCTACCTTCATGCCCCTGCACTCAACTCTGCTACAGCCATCTCGCTCCAACACTCAGGTCTGCTACATCCAAATTTCCCTCACGATCAATCAGCTTCGTCACTTCCACATTTCCCCCACAAACTCAGCTCTCCTACTCCACCTTTCCCCTGATCCCACAAACTAGGTACTGCTACATCCACCCCCTTCCCCGTGGCATCCACATTTCACCCTACATACTCAGCCCTGATACATCCCGCTTACCTGCACATACACAGCCCTGCTCCTTCCACATTACCCCCACACACTCAGTACTGCTACTTTCAGGCTTCCCCTCACACTGAGAACTGCTAACTCCATGTTCTTACCGTACAGAAAACCCTAGACAGCTTTTACACAGAATTATTGTACAAGCTCTACTTATGCATTTGACTGGTCACATGACTGTGATATCAAAGTTCCTTTTGCAGGATTGCAAAACACTGGCAATTAGTATTGTCATTATTTTACAGTCCTGCAGTGTGGAAGATATTTCTCAACTTGGCTTGTGACCCTCTGGTGGTGTTTATATGACCCCAGACTGTATTGACCCACAGGGAAACAGTGAAGTAGATAACCAGTGGGCGGAGGAGAGGGAGCCAAGTACAAGGCTGTGTTCTAGCGCACCTTTTTACGCGTGCTTTCATCAGAGGAGCTCTCATCGCTGGTCACAAATTCCTTGCTCTTAACAGTGTTGGTCTTGACCGGAGTTCTTGCCGGAGACAAGGATTTCCCTGACTTGCCCTTATCAGACTTTCCTGCTGACTTCTTCTCAGGTTTTGACTTCTTGTCCCTGAAACAAACAATCAGTAGAAACCAGAAGGTAACATGGAGGTGTCGGCTGATAGGTGCCAGGTCTGCTCACTCACTTTTTGGATGTATCAGATGGGGCGTTCTCATTATATTCCTTCATGGCTTTCTCGTAATCCCGCTTGGCCTCCTCCGCTTTACGGTCCCACTCCTGGTAAAACAAATGGCATTGTAAAGAGAATGGTCACCCCAAAGCACACGAGGAAATGAATGGCAAGCAGGATCTCAATAAATCTTCCAATGCCAAGGCTTTCTTACCTCTTTCTTCTCCTTGTTCATGCTTTTCCAAATCTCTCCAGCTTTTTTGGACAGGTCAGTGATGCTGATCCCGGGATTCTCACTCTTGATCTTCTCACGGCTAGCATTCAACCACAACATGTATGCCGACATTGGGCGTTTGGGGACACCAGGGTCTTTGCCTTTTTTACCCTACAAGTGCAGAACACAACATCTGTAACTGACCCATATATCAAACCATCGGATCAGATCCAGAGTATCTCCATTTTATGTATAGACTAAATGCGCCAAAGAGTTTTAGGAGGGACTGGGTTTCTTGGAGGCTTAAGGGATCAATGTATGATTGCTGGATGAAGTGAGGAGAAAGCTGTTCTCCAGGGACCATTGTCGGACAATTACCGGTAATGGTCCATGTGGTTGGTGGAGCAGTTAGGCGATGAGATGACACCGCTTTTAGCTGGTGCTACTGGAACTCTATTTTAGCAAGTGGTGGAGATCACAGCAGTCAGACATGGCAGTCGAGGCATATCCTATCAATATGTGGCACAAAAGCCTATCCCAATCTTTTTGCTTGCAATGGCCAGCAGTTGGGTATGCTGTATCATGTCTAGTGCCCTCACATACAGTGTAATGCCCCCATGAGGCCTAATCCCACTTTATGTCCCCAGCTTAGACTACACACATTATAATACCCCCAAGTTCAGCCACCACAAAGTCTTAGGACTGCCTGCTCCAGAAGCAGAGAAGAAATGGGGAGTCCTAAGAGCAGTGAGTACTGAGAAGAGCATGCTCACCGCTCACTACCCAATACTGAGGGCAGTGCTCACTGGTTACTGGCAGGGCCCAGAGACCAATGAGCCGCCGCTCTACTGATTATGGCCATTATCATCATTCAGGAGTGCAGTGGCCGGTCAGTGTCAGCACAGGGGCGGTATTTACCATGAACTTCCCCCTGTGTACGCCCCTGATGGTAAGTTTATAAAGATATTCGCATCACTCCCCAAGTGTTACCTCTGCTTTTTTCCTTGGCTTCTTCTCTCTAACAATTTTCGGCCTCTTGGCCGGCTTCTTCTTCTTCTCTCCCTCATCTTCATCACTTCCGGCACTGGATGAACTATTAGAGGGATTACTGTCAAATCTGTAATGTGGATAGAAAATAAAGATGGATAAGAGCCTGACACGAGGCGGCGGCGGATGAGACACCGCAGAGTTCACCTCACTTACTCTTCTGCAACTTCATCTTCCTCCTCTCCGGGATTAAATGACTCATCTACAAGAGGGGAAAAAACACACAGCAAATGTAAAACGGAGGGCGACTAAATATATCGCACAGCAATGGCTGACTTTTTACCACTCGTGCTGGGCAATAATGAAGGATACGCAGAGGTGCTACATAGCAAGGGACTGGCTATAATCGGGGTATGCACTTGTCACTCCTCCACAGACTACTTAGGGTGCATTCACACTGCATTCTGTAGCATCTAGATGAGGATTTACTGCGATACAAGCATACAGTGACATCCGTCACACATAGGCTTCCATATATTTATAGGACTCTCACCAGTCTCATCTCCGGAGTCGTCGCTGTCTGCGTTCTCACGAATCTTTCCTTCCTCTTTCATTCTCTCCAAATAGGCATCATGTTGCTGATCATCGTCAGAGTCGGCATAATCGTCGTACGGCTGCTTCACACCCTACAGGAGACCGCACAAAGGGTTAAAGAGCTGACCAGGGACGTATCAGAGAGTAGCTTCACGAATGTGCCAGACATGCAGATCACTACACTGAAATCCGGTCTACACTTGTGCCGCCACATACCACATGCACTAATACTGTGCCACTGAGATGGTGCAGCAGTGTCAGGTGTGAACAGTGGCTTATTCTAGTTAAAGGAACACAAAACCTACAAATGCATGACGCAAGTAGCAAGAGATCATGTTGCCCAGAGTCTGCAAGGGTTAATTTTATGATCCATTTAGGTTCTGGTAAGCAGATGGGTGAAGGAGGTGCTTAGTTAAGGGGAAGAGCTTAACATTCCTACTGCTGACGCCAATTGCCAAACAGACTTATATGGATATGGTGGATCTCATGGGACACACTTCTCCCCATTAAGGCCCCATATGCACAAGGCAAACAGGACCGGACTTTCGGGTCCTTTACGTCGGCCGGATTTTCTGGGCCACACCTAGCTGGGGAACAAGACTCCTTGCATCATAGTTATGTATAGTGCTGGGAGTCCCTGCCTCCTCGCGGCTACTACTGTCATAGACTATACACAGTACGGGACAATAGAGCCGAGAGTCAGCAGGGACCATAGATCACTATGATGAGGAGTCCTGTCTCCTGTGCATAGACCGAATTCCCTGGTCCAGATTGGCTCCTGTGCATGCTGCTTGTGTAGTTTATATATTTACTGTTCCTTTAAGGCTGTGTAAATGGCGACTTGGGCCTGGTATTGGGCTGTGTGCACACACTGTTATTGATGTATCGGTATATTACAGAGACATATAGCATGTGCGCCCAGTCCATGGAACAGCAGCACAAGGCAGCGATATGAAGGGTCGGTCCATCGGCACAATGTTGAGCGATTCAGTTAGCGGCTCACACACACCTATCAGGATTACTCTAGGACACCAGACACTAGTGTGCATGCGCTATACGTAACGCAGTCCGTACATCGGGCGCACACACCCAGGAAGAGGAGGTCTGTGCAGTTATATAAGAGAAGCGGGGCCAAGACACGGGCTGAGTCCTGAATATACTGTACATGTCACTGGGCAAAGTATTAACAATGAGGGGCCCAACACTCCATCAAACTGTGGTTCCCCAATCACAGCAGTACTCCTTCTCTTGCCCAGTGGTTACAGCAGAAATCCTTTCCTCCATCTTAGTCACAATATTAGCCTCCCCCCTATGCAGTCACAACATCTCTCAATATAGTCCCAGCAGTACCCCTATCCCTCATGTAGTACCCCTATCCCCAATACAGTTGCAGCAGTACCCCTATCCCTCAATATAGTCCCAGCAGTAGCCCTATCCCCCATGTAGTCCCAGTAGTACCCCTATCCCTCATGTAGTACCCCTATCCCCAATACAGTTGCAGCAGTTCCCCTATCCCTCAATATAGTCCCAGCAGTACCCCTATCCCTCATGTAGTACCCCTATCCCCAATACAGTTGCAGCAGTACCCCTATCCCTCAATATAGTCCCAGCAGTACCCCTATCCCTCATGTAGTACCCCTATTCCCAATACAGTTGCAGCAGTACCCCTATCCCCCATATAGTCCCAGCAGTACCCCTATCCCCCATATAGTCCCAGCAGTACCTCTATCCCCCATATAGTCACAGTAGCACCTCTATCCTCATCCAGTTGCAGCAGTACCTTTATCCCCCATATAGTCACAGTAGCACCTCTATCCCCCATATAGTCCCAGCAGTACCCCTATCCCCCATGTAGTCACAGTAGCACCTCTATCCACCATATAGTTGCAGCAGTACCCCTATCCCCATGTAGTCCCAGACGTACCTCTATCGCCCATGAAGTCCCAGCAGTACCTCTATCCCCCATGTAGTCACAGTAGCACCTCTATCCCCCATGTAGTTGCAGCAGTACCCCTATCCCCATGTAGTCCCAGCAGTACCCCTATCCCCATGTAGTCCCAGCAGTACCCCTATCCCCATGTAGTCCCAGCAGTACCCCTATCCCCCATATAGTCCCCGTAGTACCCCTATCCCCCATGTAGTCCCAGCAGTACCTCTATCCACCATATAGTTGCAGCAGTACCCCTATCCCCATGTAGTCCCAGCAGTACCTCTATCCACCATGTAGTCCCAGCAGTACCCCTATCCCCCATGTAGTCCCAGCAGTACCCCTATCCCCCATGTAGTCCCAGCAGTACCCCTATCCCCATGTAGTCCCAGCAGTACCTCTAACCACCATGTAGTCCCAGCAGTACCCCTATCCCCCATGTAGTCCCAGCAGTACCCCTATCCCCCAATATAGTCCCAGCAGTACCTCTATCCCCCATGTAGTTGCAGCAGGCTCACTGCCACTTGCTTCTTACCCCATTGCTCACAGCAGAGTCCCCTGATTCCCTAACAGTCACCAGAGGGGATTTCTCTGCCTTCCATTTTTAAGGGCAGTATTATAAGGAAACAGTTACGCTTCATTATTACCAAAAACTGCACAAAAATAAGAACCAATAACGGCAGCAGATTTAGGAGAGCGCTCCCCTCGCCTCTCTCACCAGAGACTAATAGGCTGCTTAGGAGGAGGGGGGAGGGAGTTGGGGTTGTGGCGTTCAGCTCGTGAATTCTTTGGAGGGTTAGATTCACACTGCAATAATAATCCATCTTTATTATAGACTCTGCATTACAGCCACAAATCCCATCCAGACTGCAGGTCTAATACCCTGAACTTCCAGCATTAGCGATGGCAATGCTTCGGCTAGCTCGGGCCCTCAGACCTGCGGTCAGGACAGGATTAGTGGCTGTAGTCACGCCCAGATAATATGGCCCTGTTATGTCCAGGGGAATCCAGCCAAACACCACAATATTAGGTTGTGCCATCAGGGGGCACACATACAGGTAACAGGTGCAATGCACACGGCTTCACTGAGCTGGTCCACTATCCTGACCCTGTCCTACTCACATAGGTGCATGGCTTGTTAACCATGTCAGGGCCGTGAACCTTTGTGAGCAGGATATCATTAGTACTGTAGTTAGGTGACAGACACGGCAGAAAAGCCATGCAACCATGCAGACATACCTGGGAAAGGGGCAATTAAGTGACACCAACAAAGGGAATACGGACTCAAATTTGAGACCTGATTGTTTCAGACGTAACTCGGGGTTAAAGTTTCCAAGCGCCATAGAAGAAACTGAAGACATTATGACTGCCGTGTTACCCCCAGAAAGAGTTAAAGGGGTCGTCCCACAATAGCAAAGTACCGCCTAAGGCGATGAAAGTGTGGTAAATGGGGACAAGCTACAGGGTCACCCATCGATCACCATAGTAGGGGGTTTTGTGTTCCTCATTTGAATGGAGCGACGGTCGCCTATGTCTCCTGCTTGCCTGACACTCCATCCAAACAGGGCACAAAAGACCCCTGGTCACATGATCAGTAAGGTCCTCACAATTAGCCCCTGAACACCAGCTATCCTGTGGATAGGTAATAACTTGTTATTGTGGGGCATGAACTTTTATCTGGCATGCAAGAATACTGGGAACTTTTAGGGGTACGTTGTGGCCCTCCATCTTGTGACGTCAGCCTTACAGTCCATGCTGATATGTCCTGGAAATACACACATATCAAATACACACTGCAAACATACAACCTGGGCTTGGGGCGGAGGGCGCTGACCTGTGACTTCTAACATGTAAAAGGGAGAAGAGACAGCCATGAGTAAGAGTCTGTCCGGGAGACGTGCGGAGGAGCTGCCCGCACCGCACTCACCTCTTTCAGGCCTCGGTTCTTGATGTTCAGTTTCTTTGCATTCACAAAGTCAAAGAGTTTCCCGTATTCCTCCCTGAGGAAGAGAAATGATCACAGTTATAGCCGGTCACTCTTACATCGACCGACACACAACTCTAAAGAGAGAGGCTCCACCCACTCACACAATACGGGTGTCCTCCCTGTATAAAAACACGTCATGTGACAGTCAGCACTCATAGCAGCACCTGAGGGGTTAAACAGCCAGGACCGGCCTTCAGTCCACACTCAGCTTTTGTAGCCGAGTGTCAGATTCGGTGATCATACCCATCACACCCTGCGGCCACTGCTGTATGGACATTTACAGAAAAGGGTGAGGAAAAGGAAAAGTGGGGGACGGGGACCAAAGACACACTCACCCTAAAAGTGCTGAGACACTACAACTGCGTGTTCTGATGAGGCCCCCTAGTGATAAGTCTGTGGTATTGCAGCTACTGTGAGCAAAGGGATCCATTACTCTGTTTTATACAAGATGATGACACATCCATTTAATTCGTTAAAGTAAAGGCAAACCACATAAGAACTGCCTGATTGTAAAAGAGAGCACTGTGAGAGTACCCGGCCCAGTCACAGAGGAGAGCACTGTGAGAGTACCCGGCACAGTCAGAAAGAACACTGTGAGAGTACCCGGCCCAGTCACAGAGGAGAACTCTGTGAGAGTACCCGGCCCAGTCACACAGGAGAACTCTGTGAGAGTACCCGGCCCAGTCAGAGAGAACACTGTGAGAGTACCCGGCCCAGTCACAGAGGAGAACTCTGTGAGAGTACCCGGCCCAGTCACACAGGAGAACTCTGTGAGAGTACCCGGCCCAGTCACAGAGGAGAGCACTGTGAAAGTACCCGGCCCAGTCACAGAGAACACTGTGAGAGTACCCGGCCCAGTCACAGAGGAGAACACTGTGAGAGTACCCGGCCCAGTCACAGAGGAGAACACTGTGAGAGTACCCGGCCCAGTCACAGAGGAGAGCACTGTGAGAGTACCCGGCCCAGTCACAGAGAACACTGTGAGAGTACCCGGCCCAGTCACAGAGGAGAACACTGTGAGAGTACCCGGCCCAGTCACATATGAGAGCACTGTGAGAGTACCCTGTTCAACCATAGGGGAGCGAAGCTTAAGAATACCCTACTCCATCATGGGAAAGAGAACTGCGAGAGTACCCTGCCAAATCACAGAGGATAGCACTGTGTGGTACTCTGCCCAAGCACAGAGGAGAGAACTGTGAGAGTACCATACCCGATCATAGAGGAGAGAACTGTGACAGTATTCTACCTGATCATAGAGGAGAAAACCGTGAGAGTACTCTGCCCGCTCATACAGGAGAGAATTGCCTGCCTGACTGCGAAAACTGTGAGAGTACCCTACCCAATTGAACAGTAGAGAACTGTGAGAGTAGCTTGCCTGATCGTAGAAAGAACTGTGAGAGAACTCTGCCCAAACATAAGGGAGACAACTGTGACATTATTTTACCTGATCATAGGGGAGAGAACTGTGAGAGTAACCTGACAAACCACAGAGGAGAGCGCTGCGAGTACTCTGCTCGAGCACAAAGAGAACCATGACAGTACCCTACCCTTTCATAGAGGAGAGAACTGGGACAGTACTCTGCCCAATCACTGACAGAACTGTGAGAGTATTCAGAAGGAGAGAACTGTGAGAGGACTCTCTGTCCTGTCCAGCACTGACATATTTGATCACCACAAATCAGGAAGGATGAATGTGATGTGCTTCATTGTGTTCCTCTTCCCACCTCGGTGGTTCACTCGGCTCCCCGGGCTCCAGCACTTATTAACACCAGTCCTCACCCTCAACTACCAAAAAGGAAGTATTGCCCTAGTCAACCAGGAAATCAACTATTAACCCTTTCACCACCCTAAAGAACCAAGACTAGTGACATAAACACCTCCACTAACTAGACTACCTATGTTACATCGCCTCTAGATCGGACAATGCAGCAGGTACGACACCTCAGGGCGGTGGCTCTAAACTGTCTGACGTCCATACAGCGCACATTACCCCAGGCACAACATCCTTACATTGTCAGACATAACCAACCTTTCGATGTTGCTGAAAGTGTATTGAGATCCTTGCTTGGTCTCTATTTCGAAGTCAAAAGAGCGAGTTGTGGTGGTGCCACGTGCAAAGTTCACGCAATTCACTTCATCAAACCGGATGTGGACGGGCGGCTTGTGCACGTAAATGAAACCCCGCTCCAGAGGATACAGCAGTCCTGAGCTCGCCTTGTACGAGCATGTGATGCACTGAGCTCCGGAGTGCCTGTCAGAAGAGAGAGAAACACATCAGCGTCAACATGGAGGACAGTAAAGAAATAATCACATCCATAGCATAAAAAACAAAGAGCTGGTCACGTCAAAGGCTTGTGTGTCCCATGAGACGCCTATACTGTATAGACGGAACATAATGAGGGAGGGGGGCTCTGTAAATACCGGTCCTAGCTGAGGGGGTGAGGTGACTTGGCAGTTTGGCACCCATGTCGTAGCACTGTCTCACTATTGACATGTGCAGTTCACTAGGGGTACAGTCCCTCTCACCACTGCTAATATAGGGTCACCCACCCTTGGAAGTTTCCAGGCACGGTGATTTTGCGGTTTACGAGGGCCTTCATGACGCGGCTCACCATCTCGTACAGACACCCGGACATGTTCTTCTTCAGCTTTCCTTCAAATCGCTTTTCAACTTCTTCTCTAAGAAGGGAAAAGAGATCAAAGCAATAAACACAAGTGAAAGCAAGATGGTGGAAATACTACCATGTCCAGCGCTGGAGTGCGGCGACAACATAAACTGCGCAGGAAGATGCACACAATGTGAATGTACCCCATGATATGACAGGCGCCATATAGTACAATAAACCTTACGTAGTGATGCTGCAGACCCCAGTACAGTAGTAAGGAGACAACACTGTCATCTAAAAGGCCCACCATAAGGGATGGTCTCATATTCATGGCCCGGGACACATGGACGCAAGACTGGGGTCTCCCGCCCAAGACTCCTCTATATGAGCCAGAGCTGTTAGCAAAAGGTGGCTCCACTGGTGGCCATCGTGCCCCTGCTGGTCCCAGATGGACTGGAAGGGGTGAGGCGCCATGACTTCTGCAGCCAATCAGGTGTTCAGGACTCATGACGTATCAGCAGTGACATCACCAGTTCTGCACTTGCGAAAATATAGCCAGAGCTCAAGAAAGGAGACCACGTCATATGTAGGGGTGCCCGTCCACTAGCCTAGAGAACAGCTGCTGCCTCTTCTCTTTATTTCAATCTTCTAGTTTTAGCTTCAACTTCTAAATACCTGAACAAATAAAAACACTTAACCACTTAGATGCCGCAGTCAATTACAACCATATCATCTTAGTGAATAGAACGCCTGGGGGCTGCCATCTTAATTCTATAGGTGCTGCTATGACAGTCGGGAGCCTACTGAAGACTCCCAGGACATGTGGGTCCTATTACACACTGCCGCAGACACTGTGCACTGTAACAACAGTAATCTGATAATATACTGCAAGGTAGAAGTATTTCAAAGTGTAAAAAAATCCATTAAAATATAGAAAAAGCCATAAAACATTATAAAATTTAAAGAGAACCTGTCAAGGCGATTTGGGACACTAAAGCACCCACAGGACCTTATAGACCAGGGGTTTAGTGTCCCAAATCACCCTGACAGATTATATTTACATATAAAAATAAAAAATTATATCAGAGTCTGAAAATGACCGGAGTATTAAAATATAAAAGTATTTATCCAGCAGAGCTGTAACAGGAGCAACCTGCACTTATTTTTATTGATATAATTTTGTGAAACGTAAATTGACACCTTACACATCTCTGTAGACAGAAATATGTGGAGACCGGGATGTTTTTTTTTTTTTTTTACAGGAAGTAAAACGCAGCATCCTGTGGTAGTTTTATCTCACAGATGACACACCATATGTGATTTTGCATTAAGGGGTTAAAGAATGGGACGTGGCTTCACCAAGGTTTATAACACTACAGGACCGTACAGCAGGACCAGCACTCACTCGCTCATGTTGAGGGTCAATGTGATGTCCTCGTCTTTAGAGAAAAGCAGGATTAAGAAATGATAGCGCGTCTGTCCCTGCTTGATCGGAGGATCCAAACTTATCTGCAGTGAAGAACAACACGTAGGGTTAATGTAATATCCTCTTCTGTATTCACAGCTACTGCACACAAATAACCTGAGTGAACTACCAGATCCCCATGATCACTGCCGTACCCTACACGGCTCCAAACGTGTGGCGGTGTTCAGTACCACAGCGGAGCCCATGCTTTCTCAAACCAACTCCCCTCTCAGACTATATTTTAACCTTCCATTACCTATGTGAAGTATAATTACCTGTTGACCTCCGTTTCAGCGGCCATGACCCCCCCCCATTCCACAAAATGGTCTCCTCCAATCCTCCACCACAAAATGTCTGGAAGTCACAGCCACATCTAACCGAGATAGCCAGTACCAATAGTGGTGATGCTGTGAGCATCCCATTGTCTTTTCTCCACAGGCAATGCTAGAAGATCACACACAGAATATCATCCCTGACCACAGATTGTACAGGAGAACCTTCATCTCTCAGGGCTGATCCTGCGTGTGGTGATCTTCTAGCAATCCCTGCGGGGAAAAGTCACCCAGGATGCCACAGCACTGGCCCTGGCCCATCCTGTGCAAGAATATAGGAAGGGGGGCATGTTTGTCACTAAAGATTTCTGCAGCCATTTTGTGACAGAGGGTTGGAGGGACATGGCAGCTGGCACAGAAGGCACCAGGTAAGCATACTACACCTAGGTAATGGGTGGTTAGATTATAGTGTGCGGGGGGGGTAACCTTAAAGCATAGAACTGCAGCCATGACCACTGTACTGGCCAAGAAGGTTCTTTACAAGGTCTAAGATGCCTAAAACTAGCCATATACTTGGTGCAGATGTGCCCTCTACTGTCCATTTAGCTTATTCAAAATGCTCAGAAATAAGTAGACTTCAAAACGTGTCTCACCACGAATATTAGAGACCAGTGGGCCCATAGTAGGGCTGGGCGATTAGGACCTAAATCAAAAATCGCAATTAATCACACATTTTGCCTCGATTGACAACAATTATTTAGGTCACGCCCCTTTTAAAGTACGAGGTGAACCTTGCGAGATTCGTCCAAACCAAAATTGTTATTATACTGTGGGGTCTTTTCAGACCCCCGAGTATAATGATCGGAGGCCCAAGGGAGGTGACAAACATAATAAACCGTGTTACTCACCTCTCCTGGGCTTTGGAACGGCTCTCTCTACTCTTCTGGTCTTCTAACGGACGTCAACAACTGCTGGGGCCAGTGATTGGGCCTCAGCAGTCATGTGGGTCACACGGCGTTGCAAAGCTTGCATCCATGCGTCACAAGGCCACGTGACATCAGTCAGAAGACCAGAGAGAGCCACGCCGGACCCCAGGAGAGGCGAATAAGACTTTTCTTATGTTTGATCACCTCCCCTGGGCCTCCGCTCATTATACTCTAATAGCGCTGTCAGTTCAGGTGCGTTCGGTGTGAATTAAACTGCAGGTGGAACCTCACAAATATTGTAATAAGCAAGTGTATATAATCACGTCAGTTATCTGTGCTGATGTTCGGTGTCGGTTATTTTTTCGATCAATCGCTCAGCCCTAGCCTATGGACACAGACTTACCACAAAGAACATCTGGCGCTGATCCTTATGTGGCAGAAGGAAGAGCCGCAGGACGGTTGTGTATGGGATTTTGTAGTCAAAGGTTTTTCCATGCAAGTGAAGGAAAGTGGGGTAGATGCGTATGTCGTAGCGACCACGAGGAGTGAGGCACTGCAGCTCCCGGAAAATGCACACCGCATCACCTGTCGCCTGGATGACGTCTGCCTTGGAGAGGATGTTCTTAGCAAAAGCCTAAAAGTAGAGGAAGAAATGCACATAAATGACCACGGTCCTATATGACCACACACGCACGAGGGAGCACGCCTGAGTTGGACGCGGCTACAACGCACCACAAAATGACCCCCTCCCCTCCGCAGTAACTTCTTATTTTTATGTGGATTTTCAGATGTAGTGATAATAGTTAATTTTTTTTAATAGTATTACTAAACTCTTCTGCACTGCAGTATACTGTCTATAGACTGCACTTCCATTAGGCTTGGAGTACACAGAGACTTTGGCCACGCACAGCTCCATGTTGCCCTCCAACTCCTTCACTAATGGGAACGGCTTGACTGTTTTGCACCTGGAAGATGTGATGGCAGCATCCTTGGGGTCGCAATGTGACTCCGTTCAGTTACATTAGCGAAGGAGTCACAGGGGGACATGGCAATCTTTGGACCTGTAACAGCAGTCACAAACAAAATCGCAGTTCAGCCCCAGTCTAAGAGGTTTAGATGCATGTTACGTGTCTGCTGTGTAAGCCATATTGCCCCAGAGCACTTCTGCTGTACATGTATTGTGGCTGTCACCAAGGGGTGGAGGTAACAAGAGCTGTAAGTACACAGTTACCTCTACTGGATCGCCACCATCGTCTTGTGTGGGCGGGACATAGAAACGAATCTCCATGAGAGACACCTCTGAATCGTCATTCTGGTGAAACTCCAGCGTCACCTCGTTCTTCCCGGTGGTACACTGAGACACGTTACTGAGGGGCAGCTCAAAGGCTGGCTGCTCCCCGATATCAAAGGAGAGAAGCTGACCTACAAGACAGAAGCAGGAAAACATAAGGGACATGAGGCCTATAGATAGGTGATGTAAGTACCAAGGACTCTCAGTGCTTACTGCAAGCAGACATTGTAAACACCGCGTGAATACAGCCCAACTGCTCGCCCTGCGGGTTATACACTGTCCTGGGCCTGACCAGCACGAGGAAATCAGTGCCAGTACAATGGTGAAACGTATGCCTCAGAACTAGTAAACCAGCAAAGCAGACGCACCTCCAAACCTCGCACTGCCCCAATTCCAGCCTTTCACGCACAGATCCTTTTCTGTCAGCTCCACATGGAAGTGCGTCTTGAAGAAGTCGGCAAGCTTCTCATACTCCTGTGAAGAAGAGGAGGGATTTATTCATAAGTGATGCCAACAGCTCTGTCCAAACTCGTGTCAAAGCTGCAATAGATGCACAATATGCAGTACCAGACATGACCATTGGAAAAGAGTGGCTCTGTGCTGAACTGACAGTAGGGCTGAGCAATTTGTTTGGACTGAATTGTGTGAACCGGAACTGTGGAGGCCCAAGGGAGGTGTAAGAAATAAACAGTGTTACTCACCAATATAACATCAGGGACTACAATAACCCAATCATAGGCCACAGTGATCCCTGGCGTGACTAAGGATGCTGGGAGAGGACAAGGAGCAGTGCCGGAGCCCAGAGAACATGAGTAACACTGTTTATGTCTGATCACCTCCCCGGGGCCTCCGCTCATTGTACTCCGGGGTCTGAAAAGATCCCACTATATAATAGCAGTCTCAGACGTTTTAGGTCCAAACAAAACCACCAAGTGAACCTTGTGAGGTTCACCCAATATATACTCTAAAGGACGTTGGATTTTAAAAGGGGCGTGGCCTATATAGCCATTAATAGTAATCAAGGTAATTGCAATTTTGATTTAGGCCATAATCTCCCAGCCCTAACTGATAGGTGTGTGTGTGTGGGGGGGGGGGGGGGGGCAATGAAGATCAAACCCGGATACCAAAAGGGACATGTTCTATATAACATATATACCTTACACAATGCCGCCTTATAATGTCAGGGGTGGGGGATGCCTGAGATAAACTTCTCACCTGATGGGTGATGTCACACCAGAGGAAAGCCCATCAGTGTTATATAAACTATAGGTTTCCCATATATTAAGCGAGCAAACTAGACCCTCCCTCCCTGTCTTATATTCTGCAGGTCAGTGCGAAGATAGCCATACCAAATGTAGTATCTTTTTGTGGTTTAATACTTAAAAAAAAAAAAAAGATATATAAATATATAGCAGGAGGAGTGGGGCGATGCTGCGGGCCCTGGGAGGCGGTGCGAAACCATCCCGGCATCTATCGTGCTATTGCGGCAGATGCTGAGTCTGTAAAGATGATGGCGACCGCTCTGCAGCAGAGCTTATATATGTGTAATGTACAGTGGAGACCTGGAGCTAATGCCGCGATCAGAGTCCACTCTGATCGCAGGCATTACTACCTGTAAGACCCCCAAGACTGTCCCAGGCCCGGTGGTACCTTATACATTGCATGCCGGCTCCTGTGCGGTGAGATTGCAGGAGTCGAACTGTTCCTGTGGCAGTCTTATGAAGGCTCCCAGGCCTGTCATAGGAATATTACTATTGAGGCTGGACTATGGCCAGCCTCAATAGTAATGTAGAATCTCAATAGACTGCAATACAGTTTCATTGCAGTCTATGGGACTTGCAATCAAATGATTGCAGGTTCAATCAGGGGGGTTCAATCGGGGGGAAAGGGGGCTAATAAAATAGTGAAGAAAAAAAAAAATACAGTGCCTTGCAAAAGTATTTGGCCCCCTTGAACTTTTCAACCTTTTACCACATTACAGGCTTCAAACATAAATATATAAAATTTTATTTTATTTTTTGAAGAATCAACAACAAGTGGGACGCAATTGTGAAGTGGAGCGAAATTTATTGGATATTTTAAACTCTTGTAAAAAATAAAAAACTGAAAAGTGGGGCGTGCAATATTATTCGGCCCCCTTAAGTTAATACTTTGTAGCGCCACCTTTTGCTGTGATTACAGCTGCAAGTCGCTTGGGGTATGTCTCTAGCAGTTTTGCACATGGAGAGACTGAAATTCTTGCCCATTCTTCCTTGGAAAACAGCTGGAGCTCAGTGAGGTTGGATGGAGAGCGTTTGTGAACAGCAGTTTTCAGCTCTTTCCACAGATTCTCGATTGGATTCAGGTCTGGACTTTGACTTGGCCATTCTAACACCTGGATACGTTTATTTGTGAACCATTCCATTGTAGATTTTGCTTTATGTTTGGCATCATTGTCTTGTTGGAAGATAAATCTCCATCCCAGTCTCAGGTCTTTTGCAGACTCCAACAGGTTTTCTTCCAGAATGGTCCTGTATTTGGCTCCATCCATCTTCCCATCAATTTTAACCATCTTCCCTGTCCCTGCTGAAGAAAAGCAGGCCCAAACCGTGATGCTGCCACCACCATGTGTGACAGTGGGGATGGTGTGTTCAGGGGGATGAGCTGTGTTGCTTTTACGCCAAACATATCGTTTTGCATTGTGTCCAAAAAGTTGGATTTTGGTTTCATCTGACCAGAGCACCTTCTTCCACATGTTTGGTGTCTCCCAGGTGGCTTGTGGCAAACTTTAAACAAGACTTTTTATGGATATCTTTGAGAAATGGCTTTCTTCTTGCCACTCTTCCATAAAGGCCAGATTTGTGCAGTGTACGACTGATTGTTGTCCTATGGACAGACTCTCCCACCTCAGCTGTAGATCTCTGCAGTTCATCCAGAGTGATCATGGGCCTCTTGGCTGCATCTCTGATCAGTCTTCTCCTTGTTTGAGATGAAAGTTTAGAGGGACGGCCGGGTCTTGGTAGATTTGCAGTGGTCTGATACTCCTTCCATTTCAATATGATCGCTTGCACAGTGCTCCTTGGGAGGTTTAAAGTTTGGGAAATCTTTTTGTATCCAAATCCAGCTTTAAACTTCTCCACAACAGTATCACGGACCTGCCTGGTGTGTTCCTTGGTCTTCATGATGCTCTCTGCGCTTTAAACAGAACCCTGAGACTATCACAGAGCAGGTGCATTTATACGGAGACTTGATTACACACAGGTGGATTATATTTATCATCATCAGTCATTTAGGACAACATTGGATCATTCAGAGATCCTCACTGAACTTCTGGAGTGAGTTTGCTGCACTGAAAGTAAAGGGGCCGAATAATATTGCACACCGCACTTTTCAGTTTTTTATTTTCTACAAAAGTTTAAAATATCCAATAAATTTCGTTCCACGTCACAATTGTATCCGACTTGTTGTTGATTCTTCGCCAAAAAATTAAAATTTTATATCTTTATGTTTGAAGCCTGAAATGTTGCAAAAGGTTTAAAAGTTCAAGGGGGCCAAATACTTTCGCAAGGCACTGTATATAAAAAATAAATAAAAAAGTTCTAAATCACCCCCTTTCCCTAGAATACATATAAAAGTAGAAAACTACTGTGAAACACACACACATTAGGTATCCCTGTGTCCGAAAATGCCTGGTCTACAAACTTCTAAAAATATTTTTCCCGTATGGTGAACATTTCGCTGTTTCACCTTTGATTTGAATAAAAAG
The DNA here is from genome assembly GCA_947044405.1 of Leptodactylus fallax. Classification (NCBI taxonomy): domain Eukaryota; kingdom Metazoa; phylum Chordata; class Amphibia; order Anura; family Leptodactylidae; genus Leptodactylus; species Leptodactylus fallax. The sequence goes on along the minus strand of CAMRHE010000360.1, from coordinate 1,232,218 downwards.
TGATCAAAGCAACAGACATTCCCCAAAATGGTAAAACTAAAAAATTACACCTGGTCCCGCAAAAAAAGATGCCCTATGCCTCCCCGTACAGCTGCAGGGCCACCTATCAATGCGGCTCTGCAGCTGTTTCAAAACCATAACTCCCATATATTATCAAATATTTTACGCGTCAAATTTTTTTCCCCTATTTTCCTCCTCTAAAACCTAGCTGTGTCTTATGGTCCGGTGCGTCTTATAGTCAGAAAAATACGATATATATGAGCGATGCAGCAACCACGTCCACTGCATAGCGATTCTCCTGACTTATATAGGAGTGGTGCTTTATACGCCACCCATCCACTGACACCCAGAGGCTGCGCCAACAGCTGATCTGTGCTGGGTCTTGGTGTCGGACCCCACAGATCACATACTGATGATCTATCCTATGTATGAAAAAACTGATTTGAAGCTGAAAAACCCCATTTAAGAAGGCTCACCTCCGCCATGGCAACCAAACGATCCCTCAACCTCACCACAGGGAGCCATTCAGTGACTGGAAACAGAAGCAATAGTGAATGTAAGCTCTCAGATGCTGAGGTCACAACTGCCAGGCTAACACCAGGCAGCTATGGCAAAGGCTCAGTCCCTGAGTGGGAGCCATCTTTAACCCCTTAACGACCAATGACGTACCTGTACGTCATTGGTCACATGGGGATGTATGGAGAGGGCTCAGGAGCTGAGCTCTCTCCATACAGCGTGGATGCTGGCTGTATAATACAGCCAGGACCCGCTGCTAACGATGAAGGCACCGATCGCTGCTGTTAACCCTTTAGACGCTGCAGTCAAATGGGACCGTGGCGTCTAAACTGCGCAGGCGCCATCGGCACCGCCATGACAGCCGGGAGCCTATTGAAGGCTCCCAGGCTTGTCATTGCATTATATCTATTACACGCTTCCAGATGCAGTGTGAAATAGAGAGCTAGGCATTTTGCTATACACTGCAATACAGTAGTATCGCAGTGTACAGTCATGGCCAAAAGTTTTGAGAATGATACAAATATTAATTTTTACAAAGTCTACTGCTTCAGTTTTTCTAATGGCAATTTGCATATACTCCAGAATGTTATAAAGAGTGATCAGCTTAACAGCAATTACTTGCAAAGTCAATATTTGCCTAGAAAATGAACTTTATCCCCCAAAACATATTTCAACATCATTGCAGCCCTGCCTTAAAAGGACCACCTAACATCGTTTCAGTGATTGCTCCATTAACACAGGTGTGGGTGTTGATGAGGACAGGGCTGGAGATCAATCTGTCATGATTAAGTAAGAATGACACCACTGGACACTTTAAAAGGAGGCTGGTGCTTGCCATCATTGTTTCTCTTCTGTTAACCATGGTTATCTCTAAAGAAACACGTGCAGTCATCATTGCACTGCACAAAAATGGCCTAACTGGGAAGAGTATTGCAGCTAGAAAGATTGCACCTCAGTCAACAATCTATCGCATCATCAAGAACTTCAAGGAGAGAGGTTCCATTGGTGCCAAAAAGGCTCCAGGGCGCCCAAGAAAGACCAGCAAGCAGCAGGACCGTCTCTTAAAAGTGTTTCAGCTGCGGGATCGGGCTACCAGCAGTGCAGAGCTTGCTGATAAATGGCAGCAGGCAGGTGTGAGTGCATCTGCACGCACTGTGAGGCGGAGACTCTTGGAGCAAGGCCTGGTCTCAAGGAGGGCAGCAAAGAAGCCACTTCTCTCCAGAAAAAACATCAGGGACAGACTGATATTCTTCAAAAGGTATAGGGAGTGGACTGCTGAGGACTGGGGTAAAGTCATTTTCTCTGATGAATCCCCTTTTCGATTGTTTGGAACATCTGGAAAACGGCTTATTCGGAGAAGAAGAGGTGAGCGCTACCACCAGTCTTGTCTCATGCCAACTGTAAAGCATCCTGAAACCATTCATGTGTGGGGTTGCTTCTCAGCCAAGGGAATCGGCTCTCTCACAGTCTTGCCTAAAAACACAGCCATGAATAAAGAATGGTACCAGAATGTCCGTCCAAGAGCAGTTTGGCGCTCAACAATGCCTTTTCCAGCATGATGGAGCACCTTGCCATAAAGCAAAGGTGATAACTAAATGGCTCAGGGAACAAAACATAGAGATTTTGGGTCCATGGCCTGGAAACTCCCCAGATCTTAATCCCATTGAGAACTTGTGGTCAATCATCAAGAGACGGGTGGACAAACAAAAACCAACAAATTCAGACAAAATTAAAGCATTGATTCTGCAAGAATGGACTGCTATCAGTCAGGATTTGGTCCAGAAGTTGATTGAGAGCATGCCAGGGAGAACTGCAGAGGTCCTGAAGAAGAAGGGTCAACACTGCAAATATTGACTTGCTGCATTAACTCATTCTAACTGTCAATATAAGCTTCTGTTACTCATAATATGAATGCAATTCTATTTCTGTATGTGATAAAAACATCTGACAAACACACATAAAAACCAGAGGGCAGCAGATCATGTGAAAATAGAATATTTGTGTCATTCTCAAAACTTTGGCCATGACTGTATAGTATGAGCGATCAGACTCCCGAGGTTTCAAGGTCCCTAAGGGGTCTGATCATAAAAGTAAACGTATAAAAAAAAAAAAAAAAAAAAAAAAAAAACGCAAAAGTTCCAATCACCCCCCTTTCCTTAGATCAGATATAAAAATAAATAAACAAAAGCAAACATAAACCCATTAGGTATCCCCGTGTTCCAAAATTCCCGAACTATTAAAATATTTATCCCATACGGTGAACGGCGTAGCGGCGAAAAAAAATCATAATAACCAAATAGCGTTTTTTTTCAACACTTTGCCTCCTATAAAAAATTTAATAAAAAGTGATCAAACTATCAGATCTTTCCCCAAATGATATCAGTAAAAACGTCAACTTGTCCCGCATAAAAAGACGCCTTACCCAGCTCCATACATGTAAATATGAAAAAATTACAGGTGACACAATATGGCGACACAAATTTTTTTTTTCTATTTTGCAGTTTTTCATTTCTTAAGAGGTATAAAAACATTACAAATACTATATGAATTTGGTATCGCCGTGTTCGTACTGACCCACAGAATACAGGTAACATGTTATTACTACCTCATAGTGAACGCTGTAAAAATTAAACCCATATGAAGTTGGCGCAAATGCAGTTTTTCTCCAATTGCACCTCATTCTGAACGTTTTTCCAGCTTCCCAGTACATTGCACAGCATATTGAATAGTGACATTACAAAGTACAATTTGTTTCGCAAACAATAACCCATCATGTGACTCTGTGAACTGAAAAATGAAAAAGTTATGGCTCTTGGAATGTGGGGAGGGAAAAACGAAAAATGGCCGGGTTTTTAAGGGGTTAAAGATCTAACATCTGCCTACATGTACAATGGATGTCAGGAAGAGGTTAAAGTGGTTATCCGACATAGGATAGGACATCCATTTTACATCAGTGGGGTCCGACCCCTGCAGAGCAGCTGCCACAGGACTCCAAGCCATACTATTAGTAGTGGCGGCTGTGAATCCTGCAGCAGTGGTCCCGCGCACATCGGACCCCTCCAATCAGATATCATATATGAAGGATCGGTAAGACGCCCCTCTATAGCAGGCATCTGAGCAATCCCTTCCATGACACGCGAAGTCGTGTGACCACATGGTGGAGTACCCGGGTACTTACCGCCTCCCTGAAGCCGTCATACTTATACACTTGGCCCGCACGTGTTAGAAGCTTGATGCCGTGCCCAAGCGCTACCCGGCGCCACACACCCTCCGACAGATCAGCAGCTGCAATGTTCTCCACCTTCCCAGTCTTACTGTTCTTGTACATGAGCCCGGCCTTGGATAAACGGAGGCGGCCATCATTCTGCGACAGGAAACGAGAGGACAGATTAATAAGAAGAACATAAAAGGTTATTACAATATCAAGTTGTGACTGGAGGAGCTCGAGATTACCAGGAGACAGGATGGAGACAGACTGGAGAGACGACACAAGGATGGCAGGTCAGAAGACCCAGAGCCAAGTGTGTGGCGGACCACCACGGCTAGCGCGGCCTCTATCACAGGGAATGTACACACAGAGGAAAATAAAGAGACGTTTCAGGTGAATGTCTGCCTTGGATTCCTCTTCATTTCCCGCTGCTGAGTAGGCCCAGATGGATGGCTCTACTCTACGGGCAGTCTCAGGCTGTAGCTGAAAAAATACTGCGCCCTGAAAACAATGGGAGGCAGAATAAGGAATCTGACACTAATGGGAGGTAGAATCCACCCCGAAATCAGCGGCAGATTCCGCCGTGTGAACAGGGCCCTAGAGGACAATGATCCCTGTAACTATGTGTTCTGCTGCTCCATGGCGTGGGAATAGCAGTAGGTGCACAAGCCCCAAAGCACTCAACCCACCTAGGCCCTTGGTCACACCCAGCGCACCAAACATTTAAGCTACAGCAGTCACATGGCCCAACCAGGTAGTACGATAAAACTGCCCACAGAAGTCACATGACCAGACCAAATAGTACGATAAAAGTGCTCGCAGCAGTCACACGACCAGACAGCGGTCACATGATATCATAGTGGCCTCATTAAAGACGACCTTTCATGTCCACTGGCAGTTTTATATACCGCTGGAACGCTGGCGGTGCGCTGAATTCAGCTATCTAGCGGTATATAATACTGCGGGTGCCAGAGGAAGTGACAGGTCCTCTGTAACTCCCATATGGGGGCTTAGTGACTGTATTTTGTAAGGTGCAGCAATCGCAGTGCCTTCCACTGTCCAGTCACATATATACACACATAATAAATATAGTCAGTCATATTATAGAGACTGACATCACATACACACACCATATATACATTACACAAATAATAATAATACATTTTATTTATATAGCGTAGGGTTGTAGGGTTCAAGTACTGACAAAAAGATACATTACAAAGAAATAGTCAATTCACACACTGGGACTGAGGGCCCTGCTCGCAAGAGCTTACAATCTATGAGGTAGAGGAGGTGACACAAGAGCTTACAATCTATGAGGTAGAGGTGACACAAGAGCTTACAATCTATGAGGTAGAGGAGGTGACACAAGAGCTTACAATCTATGAGGTAGAGGAGGTGACACAAGAGCTTACAATCTATGAGGTAGCGTTGACACAAGAGCTTACAATCTATGAGGTAGAGGTGACACAAGAGCTTACAATCTATGAGGTAGAGGGGGTGACACAAGAGCTTACAATCTATGAGGTAGAGGAGGTGACACAAGAGCTTACAATCTATGAGGTAGAGGGGGTGACACAAGAGCTTACAATCTATGAGGTAGAGGAGGTGACACAAGAGCTTACAATCTATGAGGTAGAGGAGGTGACACAAGAGCTTACAATCTATGAGGTAGAGGTGACACAAGAGCTTACAATCTATGAGGTAGAGGGGGTGACACAAGAGCTTACAATCTATGAGGTAGAGGAGGTGACACAAGAGCTTACAATCTATGAGGTAGAGGAGGTGACACAAGAGCTTACAATCTATGAGGTAGAGGAGGTGACACAAGAGCTTACAATCTATGAGGTAGAGGAGGTGACACAAGAGCTTACAATCTATGAGGTAGAGGAGGTGACACAAGAGCTTACAATCTATGAGGTAGAGGAGGTGACACAAGAGCTTACAATCTATGAGGTAGAGGAGGTGACACAAGAGCTTACAATCTATGAGGTAGAGGAGGTGACACAAGAGCTTACAATCTATGAGGTAGAGGAGGTGACACAAGAGCTTACAATCTATGAGGTAGAGGAGGTGACACAAGAGCTTACAATCTATGAGGTAGAGGAGGTGACACAAGAGCTTACAATCTATGAGGTAGAGGAGGTGACACAAGAGCTTACAATCTATGAGGTAGAGGAGGTGACACAAGAGCTTACAATCTATGAGGTAGAGGAGGTGACACAAGAGCTTACAATCTATGAGGTAGAGGGGGTGACACAAGAGCTTACAATCTATGAGGTAGAGGAGGTGACACAAGAGCTTACAATCTATGAGGTAGAGGGGGTGACACAAGAGCTTACAATCTATGAGGTAGAGGAGGTGACACAAGAGCTTACAATCTATGAGGTAGAGGAGGTGACACAAGAGCTTACAATCTATGAGGTAGCGTTGACACAAGAGCTTACAATCTATGAGGTAGAGGTGACACAAGAGCTTACAATCTATGAGGTAGAGGGGGTGACACAAGAGCTTACAATCTATGAGGTAGAGGAGGTGACACAAGAGCTTACAATCTATGAGGTAGCGTTGACACAAGAGCTTACAATCTATGAGGTAGAGGTGACACAAGAGCTTACAATCTATGAGGTAGAGGAGGTGACACAAGAGCTTACAATCTATGAGGTAGAGGTGACACAAGAGCTTACAATCTATGAGGTAGAGGAGGTGACACAAGAGCTTACAATCTATGAGGTAGAGGAGGTGACACAAGAGCTTACAATCTATGAGGTAGCGTTGACACAAGAGCTTACAATCTATGAGGTAGAGGTGACACAAGAGCTTACAATCTATGAGGTAGAGGGGGTGACACAAGAGCTTACAATCTATGAGGTAGAGGAGGTGACACAAGAGCTTACAATCTATGAGGTAGAGGGGGTGACACAAGAGCTTACAATCTATGAGGTAGAGGAGGTGACACAAGAGCTTACAATCTATGAGGTAGCGTTGACACAAGAGCTTACAATCTATGAGGTAGCGTTGACACAAGAGCTTACAATCTATGAGGTAGAGGTGACACAAGAGCTTACAATCTATGAGGTAGAGGGGGTGACACAAGAGCTTACAATCTATGAGGTAGAGGAGGTGACACAAGAGCTTACAATCTATGAGGTAGCGTTGACACAAGAGCTTACAATCTATGAGGTAGAGGTGACACAAGAGCTTACAATCTATGAGGTAGAGGAGGTGACACAAGAGCTTACAATCTATGAGGTAGAGGTGACACAAGAGCTTACAATCTATGAGGTAGAGGAGGTGACACAAGAGCTTACAATCTATGAGGTAGAGGAGGTGACACAAGAGCTTACAATCTATGAGGTAGCGTTGACACAAGAGCTTACAATCTATGAGGTAGAGGTGACACAAGAGCTTACAATCTATGAGGTAGAGGGGGTGACACAAGAGCTTACAATCTATGAGGTAGAGGAGGTGACACAAGAGCTTACAATCTATGAGGTAGAGGGGGTGACACAAGAGCTTACAATCTATGAGGTAGAGGAGGTGACACAAGAGCTTACAATCTATGAGGTAGAGGAGGTGACACAAGAGCTTACAATCTATGAGGTAGAGGTGACACAAGAGCTTACAATCTATGAGGTAGAGGGGGTGACACAAGAGCTTACAATCTATGAGGTAGAGGAGGTGACACAAGAGCTTACAATCTATGAGGTAGAGGAGGTGACACAAGAGCTTACAATCTATGAGGTAGAGGAGGTGACACAAGAGCTTACAATCTATGAGGTAGAGGAGGTGACACAAGAGCTTACAATCTATGAGGTAGAGGAGGTGACACAAGAGCTTACAATCTATGAGGTAGAGGAGGTGACACAAGAGCTTACAATCTATGAGGTAGAGGAGGTGACACAAGAGCTTACAATCTATGAGGTAGAGGAGGTGACACAAGAGCTTACAATCTATGAGGTAGAGGAGGTGACACAAGAGCTTACAATCTATGAGGTAGAGGAGGTGACACAAGAGCTTACAATCTATGAGGTAGAGGAGGTGACACAAGAGCTTACAATCTATGAGGTAGAGGGGGTGACACAAGAGCTTACAATCTATGAGGTAGAGGAGGTGACACAAGAGCTTACAATCTATGAGGTAGAGGGGGTGACACAAGAGCTTACAATCTATGAGGTAGAGGAGGTGACACAAGAGCTTACAATCTATGAGGTAGAGGAGGTGACACAAGAGCTTACAATCTATGAGGTAGCGTTGACACAAGAGCTTACAATCTATGAGGTAGAGGTGACACAAGAGCTTACAATCTATGAGGTAGAGGGGGTGACACAAGAGCTTACAATCTATGAGGTAGAGGAGGTGACACAAGAGCTTACAATCTATGAGGTAGAGGGGGTGACACAAGAGCTTACAATCTATGAGGTAGAGGAGGTGACACAAGAGCTTACAATCTATGAGGTAGAGGAGGTGACACAAGAGCTTACAATCTATGAGGTAGAGGTGACACAAGAGCTTACAATCTATGAGGTAGAGGGGGTGACACAAGAGCTTACAATCTATGAGGTAGAGGAGGTGACACAAGAGCTTACAATCTATGAGGTAGAGGAGGTGACACAAGAGCTTACAATCTATGAGGTAGAGGAGGTGACACAAGAGCTTACAATCTATGAGGTAGAGGAGGTGACACAAGAGCTTACAATCTATGAGGTAGAGGAGGTGACACAAGAGCTTACAATCTATGAGGTAGAGGAGGTGACACAAGAGCTTACAATCTATGAGGTAGAGGAGGTGACACAAGAGCTTACAATCTATGAGGTAGAGGAGGTGACACAAGAGCTTACAATCTATGAGGTAGAGGGGGTGACACAAGAGCTTACAATCTATGAGGTAGAGGAGGTGACACAAGAGCTTACAATCTATGAGGTAGAGGGGGTGACACAAGAGCTTACAATCTATGAGGTAGAGGTGACACAAGAGCTTACAATCTATGAGGTAGAGGAGGTGACACAAGAGCTTACAATCTATGAGGTAGAGGAGGTGACACAGGAGCTTACAATCTATGAGGTAGAGGAGGTGACACAAGAGCTTACAATCTATGAGGTAGAGGGGGTGACACAAGAGCTTACAATCTATGAGGTAGAGGTGACACAAGAGCTTACAATCTATGAGGTAGAGGTGACACAAGAGCTTACAATCTATGAGGTAGAGGAGGTGACACAAGAGCTTACAATCTATGAGGTAGAGGGGGTGACACAAGAGCTTACAATCTATGAGGTAGAGGAGGTGACACAAGAGTTTACAATCTATGAGGTAGAGGGGGTGACACAGGAGCTTACAATCTATGAGGTAGAGGAGGTGACACAAGAGCTTACAATCTATGAGGTAGAGGAGGTGACACAAGAGCTTACAATCTATGAGGTAGAGGAGACACAAGAGCTTACAATCTATGAGGTAGAGGAGGTGACACAAGAGCTTACAATCTATGAGGTAGAGGGGGTGACAAGAGCTTACAATCTATGAGGTAGAGGGGGTGACACAAGAGCTTACAATCTATGAGGTAGAGGTGACACAAGAGCTTACAATCTATGAGGTAGAGGTGACACAAGAGCTTACAATCTATGAGGTAGAAGAGGTGACACAAGAGCTTACAATCTATGAGGTAGAGGAGGTGACACAAGAGCTTACAATCTATGAGGTAGAGGAGGTGACACAAGAGCTTACAATCTATGAGGTAGAGGAGGTGACACAAGAGCTTACAATCTATGAGGTAGAGGGGGTGACACAAGAGCTTACAATCTATGAGGTAGAGGAGGTGACACAAGAGCTTACAATCTATGAGGTAGAGGGGGTGACACAAGAGCTTACAATCTATGAGGTAGAGGAGGTGACACAAGAGCTTACAATCTATGAGGTAGAGGGGGTGACACAAGAGCTTACAATCTATGAGGTAGAGGGGGTGACACAAGAGCTTACAATCTATGAGGTAGAGGAGGTGACACAAGAGCTTACAATCTATGAGGTAGAAGAGGTGACACAAGAGCTTACAATCTATGAGGTAGAGGAGGTGACACAAGAGCTTACAATCTATGAGGTAGAAGAGGTGACACAAGAGCTTACAATCTATGAGGTAGAGGTGACACAAGAGCTTACAATCTATGAGGTAGAGGTGACACAAGAGCTTACAATCTATGAGGTAGAGGTGACACAAGAGCTTACAATCTATGAGGTAGAGGAGGTGACACAAGAGCTTACAATCTATGAGGTAGAGGAGGTGACACAAGAGCTTACAATCTATGAGGTAGAGGGGGTGACACAAGAGCTTACAATCTATGAGGTAGAGGTGACACAAGAGCTTACAATCTATGAGGTAGAGGTGACACAAGAGCTTACAATCTATGAGGTAGAGGGGGTGACACAAGAGCTTACAATCTATGAGGTAGAGGGGGTGACACAAGAGCTTACAATCTATGAGGTAGAGGTGACACAAGAGCTTACAATCTATGAGGTAGAGGAGGTGACACAAGAGCTTACAATCTATGAGGTAGAGGAGGTGACACAAGAGCTTACAATCTATGAGGTAGAGGAGGTGACACAGGAGCTTACAATCTATGAGGTAGAGGAGGTGACACAAGAGCTTACAATCTATGAGGTAGAGGGGGTGACACAAGAGCTTACAATCTATGAGGTAGAGGAGGTGACACAAGAGTTTACAATCTATGAGGTAGAGGAGGTGACACAAGAGCTTACAATCTATGAGGTAGAGGGGGTGACACAAGAGCTTACAATCTATGAGGTAGAAGAGGTGACACAAGAGCTTACAATCTATGAGGTAGAGGTGACACAAGAGCTTACAATCTATGAGGTAGAGGTGACACAAGAGCTTACAATCTATGAGGTAGAGGGGGTGACAAGAGCTTACAATCTATGAGGTAGAGGAGGTGACACAAGAGTTTACAATCTATGAGGTAGAGGAGGTGACACAAGAGCTTAAAATCTATGAGGTAGAGGGGGTGACACAAGAGCTTACAATCTAAGAGGTAGAGGAGGTGACACAAGAGTTTACAATCTATGAGGTAGAGGGGGTGACACAGGAGCTTACAATCTATGAGGTAGAGGAGGTGACACAAGAGCTTACAATCTATGAGGTAGAGGAGGTGACACAAGAGCTTACAATCTATGAGGTAGAGGTGACACAAGAGCTTACAATCTATGAGGTAGAGGAGGTGACACAAGAGCTTACAATCTATGAGGTAGAGGTGACAAGAGCTTACAATCTATGAGGTAGAGGAGGTGACACAAGAGCTTACAATCTATGAGGTAGAGGGGGTGACACAAGAGCTTACAATCTATGAGGTAGAGGGGGTGACACAAGAGCTTACAATCTATGAGGTAGAGGTGACACAAGAGCTTACAATCTATGAGGTAGAGGAGGTGACACAAGAGCTTACAATCTATGAGGTAGAGGAGGTGACACAGGAGCTTACAATCTATGAGGTAGAGGAGGTGACACAAGAGCTTACAATCTATGAGGTAGAGGGGGTGACACAAGAGCTTACAATCTATGAGGTAGAGGTGACACAAGAGCTTACAATCTATGAGGTAGAGGTGACACAAGAGCTTACAATCTATGAGGTAGAGGAGGTGACACAAGAGCTTACAATCTATGAGGTAGAGGTGACACAAGAGCTTACAATCTATGAGGTAGAGGAGGTGACACAAGAGCTTACAATCTATGAGGTAGAGGAGGTGACACAAGAGCTTACAATCTATGAGGTAGAGGGGGTGACAAGAGCTTACAATCTATGAGGTAGAGGAGGTGACACAAGAGCTTACAATCTATGAGGTAGAGGTGACACAAGAGCTTACAATCTATGAGGTAGAGGAGGTGACACAAGAGCTTACAATCTATGAGGTAGAGGTGACACAAGAACTTACAATCTATGAGGTAGAGGAGGTGACACAAGAGCTTACAATCTATGAGGTAGAGGGGGTGACACAAGAGCTTACAATCTATGAGGTAGAGGGGGTGACACAAGAGCTTACAATCTATGAGGTAGAGGAGGTGACACAAGAGCTTACAATCTATGAGGTAGAGGGGGTGACAAGAGCTTACAATCTATGAGGTAGAGGGGGTGACACAAGAGCTTACAATCTATGAGGTAGAGGTGACACAAGAGCTTACAATCTATGAGGTAGAGGTGACACAAGAGCTTACAATCTATGAGGTAGAGGAGGTGACACAAGAGCTTACAATCTATGAGGTAGAGGGGGTGACACAAGAGCTTACAATCTATGAGGTAGAGGAGGTGACACAAGAGTTTACAATCTATGAGGTAGAGGAGGTGACACAAGAGCTTACAATCTATGAGGTAGAGGGGGTGACACAAGAGCTTACAATCTATGAGGTAGAAGAGGTGACACAAGAGCTTACAATCTGAGGTAGAGGTGACACAAGAGCTTACAATCTATGAGGTAGAGGTGACACAAGAGCTTACAATCTATGAGGTAGAGGTGACACAAGAGCTTACAATCTATGAGGTAGAGGGGGTGACACAAGAGCTTACAATCTATGAGGTAGAGGAGGTGACACAAGAGCTTACAATCTATGAGGTAGAGGAGGTGACACAAGAGCTTACAATCTATGAGGTAGAGGGGGTGACACAAGAGCTTACAATCTATGAGGTAGAGGAGGTGACACAAGAGCTTACAATCTATGAGGTAGAGGTGACACAAGAGCTTACAATCTATGAGGTAGAGGTGACACAAGAGCTTACAATCTATGAGGTAGAGGAGGTGACACAAGAGCTTACAATCTATGAGGTAGAGGTGACACAAGAACTTACAATCTATGAGGTAGAGGAGGTGACACAAGAGCTTACAATCTATGAGGTAGAGGGGGTGACACAAGAGCTTACAATCTAAGAGGTAGAGGAGGTGACACAAGAGCTTACAATCTATGAGGTAGAGGGGGTGACACAAGAGCTTACAATCTATGAGGTAGAGGGGGTGACACAAGAGCTTACAATCTATGAGGTAGAGGGGGTGACACAAGAGCTTACAATCTATGAGGTAGAGGGGGTGACACAAGAGCTTACAATCTATGAGGTAGAGGAGGTGACACAAGAGCTTACAATCTATGAGGTAGAGGGGGTGACACAAGAGCTTACAATCTATGAGGTAGAGGAGGTGACACAAGAGCTTACAATCTATGAGGTAGAGGTGACACAAGAGCTTACAATCTATGAGGTAGAGGAGGTGACACAAGAGCTTACAATCTATGAGGTAGAGGTGACACAAGAGCTTACAATCTATGAGGTAGAAGAGGTGACACAAGAGCTTACAATCTATGAGGTAGAGGTGACACAAGAGCTTACAATCTATGAGGTAGAGGTGACACAAGAGCTTACAATCTATGAGGTAGAGGTGACACAAGAGCTTACAATCTATGAGGTAGAGGAGGTGACACAAGAGCTTACAATCTATCAGGTAGAGGAGGTGACACAAGAGCTTACAATCTATGAGGTAGAGGGGGTAACACAAGAGCTTACAATCTATGAGGTAGAGGAGGTGACACAAGAGCTTACAATCTATGAGGTAGAGGAGGTGACACAAGAGCTTACAATCTATGAGGTAGAGGGGGTGACACAAGAGCTTACAATCTATGAGGTAGAGGTGACACAAGAGCTTACAATCTATGAGGTAGAGGTGACACAAGAGCTTACAATCTATGAGGTAGAGGAGGTGACACAAGAGCTTACAATCTATGAGGTAGAGGGGGTGACACAAGAGCTTACAATCTATGAGGTAGAGGAGGTGACACAAGAGCTTACAATCTATGAGGTAGAGGAGGTGACACAAGAGCTTACAATCTATGAGGTAGAGGAGGTGACACAAGAGCTTACAATCTATGAGGTAGAGGAGGTGACACAAGAGCTTACAATCTATGAGGTAGAGGAGGTGACACAAGAGCTTACAATCTATGAGGTAGAGGTGACACAAGAGCTTACAATCTATGAGGTAGAGGGGGTGACACAGGAGGTAGCAGGGGCGGCATCGGAGGTAGCATTGCTTATACAATGGTCAGACAATGGTGTAATAGAGGTTACTGTCATTACACATATATAAAGCTGTAGGAGCCGTCACCAGTCGTGTCCTGTAACGTGCAGACGGTGCCTGGACATATAAAGTTAGTCTGATACGGCATCATATCCTGTGAGGTAATGTTGGAGCATCAACAGAGGAGGGTACGTTTTAGGGATTCTAACTACGGAAGGGTTTACATTAGGCGTTGTGATAGGCCTGTCTGATAAGATATGTCTTTAGTTTACGCTTGAAGCTGTGGAAATTGGGGGTTAATCTGATAGTCTGGGATAGAGCATTCCAGAGAAATGGTGCAACTCGGGAGAAGTCTTGTATACGAGCGTGGGAGGTTCTGATAATAGAGGATGTTAGTCTTAGGTCACTGAGTGAACGCAGAGTATGGGTTGGGCGACAGACAGAGATGAGGGAGGAAATGTAGGGAGGTGCAGCATTATGGAGAGCCTTGTGGAGGAGGGGGATAAGTTTATATTGTATTCTGTATTGAATAGGCAGCCAATGTAGTGACCGGCACAGACCGGAGGCATCGCTGTAGCATCTAGACTGATAGATCTCTACCACCAGTGTACACTATCCATATCAGTCCTTCTCTTCATCCTTTTCCCATGTACAGCTCTCACACACTTTTCACTCTCTTTAACCACTCCAATCCCTTTAGCAGTGAAACCAAACATAAGCGTCCACATAAATCATTGAACCACCTTCTGTCTCTGTCCATTTTGCTCCTCCTAGCTGCTGGGGACATCTCTCCAAACCCTGGCCCTCCTTCTTTACCTAATTTTTCCTCTTCCTACAAACACAGGAATCCTACACACCTAATCAATATTCACCATGTTCCCTCTCCTTATCTTTCTCCTGTTTCTTTTAACTGTTCTCTCTGGAACGCCCGCTCAGTGTATACCAAACTAGAATATATTAATGACTTATTCCTCAGTAAATCTCTCAACCTGCTCGCCCTTACTGAAACCTGGATCCAGCAGTCTGATACGGCCTCCCCTGCTGCTCTGTCTCATGGTGGCCTACAATTCTCACACACCTCTAGGCCTGACAACAGGAAGGGTGGAGGGGTAGGGTCCTTACGTGTAGCTGTGATCTACCGTCCCCCCGGCTCACCCTATCAATTTCTGGATCACTTCGCTTCTTGGCTTCCCCTCTTTTTATCCAGTGAAATTCCTACCCTCATCATGGGTGACTGTAACATCCCCACTGACACCCCTGTCTCCCCAGCTGCCTCACAGTTTCTCTCTATAACCACGTCTTTTGGTCTTTCACAACTTTCCTCTTCTGCCACACATGTAGATGGCAACACCATTGATCTTGTCTTCCATCGACTCCTCACTGTTTTTAAATTTAGTAACTCTTCTCTGCCCCTCTCTGACCATAACCTTCTGTTTCTCACCATCAGTGCTTTCTCTCATTCACAGGACACACCTACTCATCATACATAAAGGAATTTACGTGCTATTGACACCCAGCACCTCTCAGGTACTCTACAGTCCTCTCTGTCCCCCATCTCTTCACTGTCCTGCCCCAATCTGGCCACCAGTCACTATAATGAAACCCTTAAGAGTGCATTGGATGAGGCGGCTCCCCCCCTCCCCCTCCACTGGAAAAGTTAGACGCAGGAGGCAGCAACCCTGGCACACACCACAGACGCGTTTTCTTCAGCGGTGCTCTATTTGTGCTGAACGTCTGTGGAGAAAATCACGTACATCTGCAGACTTCCTCCACTTTAAATTTATACTTAAAACCTATAATTCTGCCCTTCACCTCACCAAACAAGCCTATTTCACCGCTCTCATCTCCTCTCTCCTGTAACCCTAAAAGGTTATTTGAAACTTTTCACTCCTTACGCACTCCCAAGGTGCAGATGCCATTCACAGACCTTAGCGCAGATGACCTGGCCTCTTATTTCCATGATAAAATTGATAAGATCCGTCAGGAAATATCTGCCCAATCCCCAGGTGGCACTGACACCCTCACCAGCCGCACTTCAGACTGTTCATTCTCATCTTTTGAACCTGTTACAGAGGAGGAAGTATCTCAGCTACTTTCTTTTTCTCGCCCTACGACCTGCAGTAGTGACCCTTTCCACTCACACCTTCTCCAGTCTCTATCGCCTGCCGTCACGACTTACCTTACTAAAATATTTAACCTCTGTCTCTCTTATGGAATTTTCCCATCCTCTTTCAAACATGCTGTCATAACCCCACTACTGAAGAAACCCTCCCTTGACCCGTCCTGTGCTGCTAACTATCGACCTGTCTCTTACCTTCCTTTTATCTCCAAGATCTTGGCACGCTTGGTCTATTCTCGTTTAACCCGTTATCTTTCTGCTAACTCTCTTCTTGACCCCTTACAATCTGGCTTCCGCACTCTGCACTCTACTAGGCCCTCACAAAAGTCTCCAATGATCTCCTGACGGCTAAATCCAAAGGTGACTTCTCTCTTCTTATTCTTCTAGATCTCTCAGCAGCATTTGACACTGTTGACCATCAACTCCTCCTCACTATGCTCCGCTCTGTCGGCCTCACGGACACCGCTCTCTCCTGGTTCTCCTCTTATCTCTCTGACCGCACTTTCTGTGTATCATTTGCGGGCTCTGTTTCTTCCCCTCTTCCCCTTGCCGTTGGGTTTCCTCAGGGCTCGGTCCTAGGTCCCCTGCTCTTCTCCCTCTACACGGCCCCCATTGGACAAACCATCACCAGATTTGGCTTCCGGTACCATCTTTATGCTGATGACACCCAATTATATACGTCATCCCGTGACATCACCCCTGCGCTTATACAGAACACCAGTGTCTGTCTCTCTGCTGTCTCAAATATCATGTCTTTGCTCTATCTGAAACTGAATCTCTCAAAGACTAAACTACTGCTGTTTCCACCATCTAATAGATCTGTCCCTGATATCTCCATTGCAGTCTCCGGCCTTACCATAACTCCTAGGCAGTATGCCCGCTGCCTCGGGGTTATGTTTGACTAAGACCTTTCCTTCACCCCCCATATCCAATCACTTGCACGCTCATGTCATCTCCACCTCAAAAACATCTTCGGAATCCGCCCTTTCCTTACCACAGATACACTAAAGACACTTATTGTTGCCCTGATTCACTCTCGCCTTGACTACTGTAACTCCTTACTATTCGGTCTTCCCCTTACTAAACTCTCCCCTCTACAATCTATTCTGAATGCGGCGGCCAGGCTCATCTATCAGTCTAGATGCTACAGCGAGGCCTCCGGTCTGTGCCGGTCACTACAATGGCTGCCTATTCAATACAGAATACAATATAAACTTATCCCCCTCATTCACAAGGCTCTCCATAATGCTGCACCTCCCTACATTTCCTCCCTCATCTCTGTCTATCGCCCAACCCGTACTCTCCGTTCACTCAATGACCTAAGACTAACATTCTCTATTATCAGAACCTCCCACGCTCGCATACAAGACTTCTCCCGAGTTGCACCACTTCTCTGGAATGCTCTATCCCGGACTATCAGATTAACCCCCAATTTCCACAGCTTCAAGCGTAAACTAAAGACACATCTTATCAGACAGGCCTATCACAACTCCTAATGTAAACCCTTCCGTAGTTAGATTCCCTAAAACGTACCCTCCTCTGTTTATGCTCCCGCATTACCTCACAGGATATGAGGCCGTATCAGACTAACTTTATATGTCCAGTCACCGTCTGCACGTTACAGGACACGACTGGTGTATACATTAGATTACGTATGCAGGTCCTGGATGGAGGACTACATGTCCCAGATGTGACTCCATCCCTCCATAGCGCCTCCATCCGAGCAGTGGCGCAGTGTGTGTCCTTACCATAGAGCCCTTCACCTCCTGGTAAATGTCGTTAAACTCCAAAGTATCAGCCATGTTGTCACGTGTCCCGCGGTACCGGAGCTGCTCCTCTTCCCGCCAGAGCACCCTGGGCCGCCGGAAGTTACTCTGGAGCACTTCCTGGAAAGCTCGCGGCACCCACCACTCGAGGGACGTCACTTCCGCTCTGCCAATCGTCTGCGCGTGCGGCCGCCATGTTGTGGTTGGAGGCGTCGCTCATGCTTTGTACTTGGCCTGCGGCGGCTCTGTCGGGTACACGAGTCCGGATCTATGAGTACTAATCTGTACCATGGACCCCCCATCATCAGCCATAGCACATAGTTATTACAAAGAGCGGCTCTCATTATGCAGGACTTTCATGGCCATGACTTAGGTGACACCATGTAATACCACATTTCTCCTGTAGTGGTCGCTGTAGGAAAACTGTGCAGATTTTGTGTGATTGGCTCTGATCACCAGTAGGTGATTCCATAAGGCACTATATGGATAAAGTGTCTGACACAGGTTGGAAATAAATCCAAAAATGAAGATCCTGCTGTGGATTTCACTCTGTTATGAAAATCCATGGCATAGATTGACATACTGAATATTCATAGAGCTCTTCTGATCATTTTGTGTTATCCCTTATCCATAGGATACGGGATCATTGTCTGATCGGCGGGAGCTCTCCAATGACAAGTGTGGGGGCCCTGTTACCCATCTGAATGGTGCTCCAGTTATTGTCTATGGGACTGCCGAGGATAGTAAACTACAGCGCTCGGCCGTCCCATAAATAATGAAATCACTATGGATTTCACCCCATCACATTAAAAGGGTATTCCAGTCAGAGTAAGCGACCCCCTATCCAAAGGAGAGACAGTAAACCAAAGGATAGGGGGTAAGTTGCTGATGAGGTCGGACCCAGAGTACAATAACTGGGGTGTATTGTGGACAGTATACAGTGCTCCAGTCAATGAGACCGCTAGAGAGTGGTGTGCGCTGCCCGTCCTGTGCTCCATTCAATTCCTATGAACAGTGGGGGCCTCAGCGGTTGGATCCCCACCGATCAGCAAGTGACCGCCTATCCTTTATAGAGGTTTCCTTTCTCTCCCTTGGCGGTTACTTGCTCTGTCTGGAATAATCCTTTAAAAGGGTGAAAATCAGCATTGTTAAAGGGGTTTTACCGACAAAGTAAACTCAGCAGAACCTTTGGCCAGCTCCATATCCAACCTGATCGCAGCTGGTCTGGATGTGTGCCGGACTGGTGGCGATCGATGATCCCATTCATTTAAATGGGGGTGACAGAGATAGCTGAGTGCTGGACTTCAGCTGTCTGCAGGGGTAAGTACACACGATATGAAGTCCATATACCCCAGTAATCCATATAAAAGGGGTCATCTTAATGAGACTACCCTGTAATGCTGTATACCTGCGTCAACAATGCTGGAGCTTCCCTAGATTTGTGCTACATAGTTGGCACAAGGCTTTAGGTTACTGCTTCAGTGAGTCATGTGACAGGTGCACTGTAAGGCTCCATAGCTCAGTGGTTAGAGCACTGGTCTTGTAAACCAGGGGTTGTGAGATCAATTCTCGCTGGGGCCTCGTCCGCTTTTTGTATATGTACAAACTCCTAAATAATGGGCAAGATTGGTTTATATATAAAAGACCGAAATATCAATGAAAAAGAAATGATACGTTCCAAAAAGTGAATATACTGACAAGCCCTAGAGGTCAGGAAATAATTACGACTGCATGCTAAGCCGGCCATACACTATAGATAGCTGTTGGTCAAATACGTATTAGGCAGTGGTGGTTTTGGTTATAACGCAACCTACACAATTGTGGGGGCACCAGCAGTATTCTCTTTGGCAGACTCACTTTTTAGTTACATCACCTGTTACCTACTGGATTATTCGAACAGGTAACAGCCATTAGGTGATATTTTTAATCACTATTTTTCATTACATACATAGAAACTTCTATTTTAACAGCAAAACTGCGCTAATCTGAAAAAAATCTGTTATTTAAGCATTTTTTGTAGTTCACCCAATATACGCTCTTGCAGCCTGCACTAATCTGAAAAAAAAAAAATACTTTTATTTTCTGCTCTGCTCACAGAATACACAGTGTAACAAAGTGTGCTAATCTGAAAATGTATTCTTTTTTTTTTATTTTTTTTTTTTTTGTTGCTCTAATCCAAAATAACTAGGCCCCATGTAGTGGAAACTTAGCTTTTTTTTGCAGATTTTGCTGCAGATTTTTGAGCCAGGAGTGGATTAAGCAGAAGGTAGAAGTATAAGAACTTCTTACATGTTTCTTATTCCTTTTATAGCCATTCTTGGCTTTGGCTAAAAAAAAACACAGCAAAATCTGCTGAAAAAAAAGCTGTTTCCACACCGTGGGGCCTTGAGAGATTTTATTCTGCTCTGCTCATGGTGTGATGGAGTGTGCTAATCTGAAAAAAATATTATTTTCTTAAGTTTTTATTTGTCCTCATATATGCATTCTCTCAGCATGTGCTAATCTCAAAAAAACCTCCATTATTAAGATAAGATAATCCTTTAATAGTCCCACCATGGGGAAATTCAGTGTGTTACAGCAGCATAGATAATACAAATACAAAAAAGCTCCAAGGTAGAGGCATTACAGTGACAGTAGGTACAGATAAAAAAGGTAATACAGAAATACAGAGCGATCAATAACAGAATAGTATACAGAAATACAGAGTGATCAGTAACAGAATAGTATACAGAAATACAGAGGGATCAGTAACAGAATAGTATACAGAAATACAGAGCGATTAGTAACAGAATAGTATACAGAAATACAGAGCGATCAGTAACAGAATAGTATACAGAAATACAGAGCGATCAGTAACAGAATAGTATACAGATATATAGAGCGATCAGTAACAGAATAGTATACAGAAATACAGAGAGATCAGTAACAGAATAGTATACAGAAATATAGTGATCAGTAACAGAATAGTATACAGAAATACAGTGATCAGTAACAGAATAGTATACAGAAATACAGAGCGATTAGTAACAGAATAGTATACAGAAATACAGAGTGATCAGTAACAGAATAGTATACAGAAATACAGAGGGATCAGTAACAGAATAGTATACAGAAATACAGAGCGATTAGTAACAGAATAGTATACAGAAATACAGAGCGATCAGTAACAGAATAGTATACAGATATATAGAGCGATCAGTAACAGAATAGTATACAGAAATACAGAGCGATCAGTAACAGAATAGTATACAGAAATATAGTGATCAGTAACAGAATAGTATACAGAAATACAGAGGGATCAGTAACAGAATAGTATACAGAAATACAGAGAGATCAGTAACAGAATAATATACAGAAATATAGTGATCAGTAACAGAATAGTATACAGAAATACAGAGAGATCAGTAACAGAATAGTATACAGAAATACAGAGAGATCAGTAACAGAATAGTATACAGAAATACAGAGAGATCAGTAACAGAATAGTATACAGAAATACAGAGAGATCAGTAACAGAATAGTATACAGAAATACAGAGGGATCAGTAACAGAATAGTATACAGAAATACAGAGAGATCAGTAACAGAATAGTATACAGAAATAAAGAGTGATCAGTAACAGAATAATATACAGAAATATAGTGATCAGTAACAGAATAGTATACAGAAATACAGAGAGATAAGTAACAGAATAGTATACAGAAATACAGAGAGATCAGTAACAGAATAGTATACAGAGTGATCAGTAACAGAATAATATACAGAAATATAGTGATCAGTAACAGAATAGTATACAGAAATACAGAGAGATAAGTAACAAAATAGTATACAGAAATACAGAGAGATCAGTAACAGAATAGTATACAGAAATACAGAGCGATCAGTGACAGAATAGTATACAGAAATACAGAGAGATCAGTAACAGAATAGTATACAGAAATACAGAGCGATCAGTGACAGAATAGTATACAGAAATACAGAGAGATCAGTAACAGAATAGTATACAGAAATACAGTGATCAGTAACAGAATAGTATACAGAAATATAGTGATCAGTAACAGAATAGTATACAGAAATATAGTGAACAGTAACAGAATAGTATACAGAAATAGAGAGTGATCAGTAACAGAATAGTATACAGAGCGATCAGTAACAGAATAGTATACAGAAATACAGAGCGATCAGTAACAGAATAGTATACAGAAATACAGAGGGATCAGTAACAGAATAGTATACAGAAATACAGAGAGATCAGTAACAGAATATTATACAGAAATACAGAGGGATCAGTAACAGAATAGTATACAGAAATACAGAGAGATCAGTAACAGAATAGTATACAGAAATACAGAGAGATCAGTAATAGAATAGTATACAGAAATACAGAGGGATCAGTAACAGAATAGTATACAGAAATACAGAGGGATCAGTAACAGAATAGTATACAATGGAATCCGCTGGGTTTCACTAACTGATGGCAAGGCACAGTGTCAATGGAGAATACCTAGCCGCCATTATTTCTCTAGGAAAGTTGTCCCTGCTTGATATCTCCATCACCATCCCTCAAGGATTGTTAGCAAAAGGCTTTAGGTTACTGCTTCAGTGAGTCATGTGACAGGTTCACTGTAAGGCTCCATAGCTCAGTGGTTAGAGCACTGGTCTTGTAAACCAGGGGTCGCGAGTTCAATTCTCGCTGGGGCCTCGTCCGCTTTTTGTATATGTTCAAACTCCTAAATAATGGGCAAGATTGGTTTATATATAAAAGACCGAAATATCAATGAAAAAGAAATGATACGTTCCAAAAAGTGAATATACTGACAAGCCCTAGAGGTCAGGAAATAATTACGACTGTATGCTAAGGTGGCCATACACTATAGATAGCTGTTGGTCAAATACATATTAGGCTAAGAGCCATTGGTGGCTTTGGTTATAACACAACTTACATAATTGTGGGGGCACCAACAGTATTCTGTTTGGCAGACTCACATTTTAGTTACATCACCTGTTACCTATTGGATTATTCGAACAGGTAACGGCCAATAGGCAATATTTTTAACACTATTATTCATTAAATAACAGAATAGTATACAGAAATATAGAGTGATCTGTAACAGAATAGTATACAGAAATACAGAGGGATCAGTAACAGAATAGTATACAGAAATACAGAGAGATCAGTAATAGAATAGTATACAGAAATACAGAGAGATCAGTAACAGAATAGTATACAGAAATACAGAGGGATCAGTAACAGAATAGTATACAGAAATACAGAGGGATCAGTAACAGAATAGTATACAGTGGATCTGCTGGGTTTCACTAACTGATGGCAAGGCACAGTCTCAATGGAGAATACTTAGCCGCCATTATTTCTCTAGGAAAGTTGTCCCTGCTTGATATCTCCATCACCATCCCTCAAGGATTGTTAGCAAAAGGCTTTAGGTTACTGCTTCAGTGAGTCATATGACAGGTACACTGTAAGGCTCCATAGCTAAGTGGTTAGAGCACTGGTCTTGTAAACCAGGGGTTGTGAGTTCAATTCTCGCTGGGGCCTCGTCCGCTTTTTGTATATGTACAAACTCCTAAATAATGGGCAAGATTGGTTTATATATAAAAGACCGAAATATCAATGAAAAAGAAATGATACGTTTCAAAAAGTGAATATACTGACAAGCCCTAGAGGTCAGGAAATAATTACGACTGCATGCTAAGCCGGCCATACACTATAGATAGCTGTTGGTCAAATACGTATTAGGCAGTGGTGGTTTTGGTTATAACGCAACCTACACAATTGTGGGGGCACCAGCAGTATTCTCTTTGGCAGACTCACTTTTTAGTTACATCACCTGTTACCTACTGGATTATTCGAACAGGTAACAGCCATTAGGTGATATTTTTAATCACTATTTTTCATTACATACATAGAAACTTCTATTTTAACAGCAAAACTGCGCTAATCTGAAAAAAATCTGTTATTTAAGCATTTTTTGTAGTTCACCCAATATACGCTCTTGCAGCCTGCACTAATCTGAAAAAAAAAACAACTTTTATTTTCTGCTCTGCACACAGAATACACAGTGTAACAGAGTGTGCTAATCTGAAAATGTATTCTTTTTTTTTAATTTTTTTTTTTGTTGCTCTAATCCAAAATAACTAGGCCCCATGTAGTGGAAACTTAGCTTTTTTTGCAGATTTTGCTGCAGATTTTTGAGCCAGGAGTGGATTAAGCAGAAGGTAGAAGTATAAGAACTTCTTACATGTTTCTTATTCCTTTTATAGCCATTCTTGGCTTTGGCTAAAAAAAACACAGCAAAATCTGCTGAAAAAAAGCTGTTTCCACACCGTGGGGCCTTGAGAGATTTTATTCTGCTCTGCTCATGGTGTGATGGAGTGTGCTAATCTGAAAAAAATATTATTTTCTTAAGTTTTTATTTGTCCTCATATATGCATTCTCTCAGCATGTGCTAATCTCAAAAAAACCTCCATTATTAAGATAAGATAATCCTTTAATAGTCCCACCATGGGGAAATTCAGTGTGTTACAGCAGCATAGATAATACAAATACAAAAAAGCTCCAAGGTAGAGGCATTACAGTGACAGTAGGTACAGATAAAAAAGGTAATACAGAAATACAGAGCGATCAATAACAGAATAGTATACAGAAATACAGAGTGATCAGTAACAGAATAGTATACAGAAATACAGAGGGATCAGTAACAGAATAGTATACAGAAATACAGAGCGATTAGTAACAGAATAGTATACAGAAATACAGAGCGATCAGTAACAGAATAGTATACAGAAATACAGAGCGATCAGTAACAGAATAGTATACAGATATATAGAGCGATCAGTAACAGAATAGTATACAGAAATACAGAGAGATCAGTAACAGAATAGTATACAGAAATATAGTGATCAGTAACAGAATAGTATACAGAAATACAGTGATCAGTAACAGAATAGTATACAGAAATACAGAGCGATTAGTAACAGAATAGTATACAGAAATACAGAGTGATCAGTAACAGAATAGTATACAGAAATACAGAGGGATCAGTAACAGAATAGTATACAGAAATACAGAGCGATTAGTAACAGAATAGTATACAGAAATACAGAGCGATCAGTAACAGAATAGTATACAGATATATAGAGCGATCAGTAACAGAATAGTATACAGAAATACAGAGCGATCAGTAACAGAATAGTATACAGAAATATAGTGATCAGTAACAGAATAGTATACAGAAATACAGAGGGATCAGTAACAGAATAGTATACAGAAATACAGAGAGATCAGTAACAGAATAATATACAGAAATATAGTGATCAGTAACAGAATAGTATACAGAAATACAGAGAGATCAGTAACAGAATAGTATACAGAAATACAGAGAGATCAGTAACAGAATAGTATACAGAAATACAGAGAGATCAGTAACAGAATAGTATACAGAAATACAGAGAGATCAGTAACAGAATAGTATACAGAAATACAGAGGGATCAGTAACAGAATAGTATACAGAAATACAGAGAGATCAGTAACAGAATAGTATACAGAAATAAAGAGTGATCAGTAACAGAATAATATACAGAAATATAGTGATCAGTAACAGAATAGTATACAGAAATACAGAGAGATAAGTAACAGAATAGTATACAGAAATACAGAGAGATCAGTAACAGAATAGTATACAGAGTGATCAGTAACAGAATAATATACAGAAATATAGTGATCAGTAACAGAATAGTATACAGAAATACAGAGAGATAAGTAACAAAATAGTATACAGAAATACAGAGAGATCAGTAACAGAATAGTATACAGAAATACAGAGCGATCAGTGACAGAATAGTATACAGAAATACAGAGAGATCAGTAACAGAATAGTATACAGAAATACAGAGCGATCAGTGACAGAATAGTATACAGAAATACAGAGAGATCAGTAACAGAATAGTATACAGAAATACAGTGATCAGTAACAGAATAGTATACAGAAATATAGTGATCAGTAACAGAATAGTATACAGAAATATAGTGAACAGTAACAGAATAGTATACAGAAATAGAGAGTGATCAGTAACAGAATAGTATACAGAGCGATCAGTAACAGAATAGTATACAGAAATACAGAGCGATCAGTAACAGAATAGTATACAGAAATACAGAGGGATCAGTAACAGAATAGTATACAGAAATACAGAGAGATCAGTAACAGAATATTATACAGAAATACAGAGGGATCAGTAACAGAATAGTATACAGAAATACAGAGAGATCAGTAACAGAATAGTATACAGAAATACAGAGAGATCAGTAATAGAATAGTATACAGAAATACAGAGGGATCAGTAACAGAATAGTATACAGAAATACAGAGGGATCAGTAACAGAATAGTATACAATGGAATCCGCTGGGTTTCACTAACTGATGGCAAGGCACAGTGTCAATGGAGAATACCTAGCCGCCATTATTTCTCTAGGAAAGTTGTCCCTGCTTGATATCTCCATCACCATCCCTCAAGGATTGTTAGCAAAAGGCTTTAGGTTACTGCTTCAGTGAGTCATGTGACAGGTTCACTGTAAGGCTCCATAGCTCAGTGGTTAGAGCACTGGTCTTGTAAACCAGGGGTCGCGAGTTCAATTCTCGCTGGGGCCTCGTCCGCTTTTTGTATATGTTCAAACTCCTAAATAATGGGCAAGATTGGTTTATATATAAAAGACCGAAATATCAATGAAAAAGAAATGATACGTTCCAAAAAGTGAATATACTGACAAGCCCTAGAGGTCAGGAAATAATTACGACTGTATGCTAAGGTGGCCATACACTATAGATAGCTGTTGGTCAAATACATATTAGGCTAAGAGCCATTGGTGGCTTTGGTTATAACACAACTTACATAATTGTGGGGGCACCAACAGTATTCTGTTTGGCAGACTCACATTTTAGTTACATCACCTGTTACCTATTGGATTATTCGAACAGGTAACGGCCAATAGGCAATATTTTTAACACTATTATTCATTAAATAACAGAATAGTATACAGAAATATAGAGTGATCTGTAACAGAATAGTATACAGAAATACAGAGGGATCAGTAACAGAATAGTATACAGAAATACAGAGAGATCAGTAATAGAATAGTATACAGAAATACAGAGAGATCAGTAACAGAATAGTATACAGAAATACAGAGGGATCAGTAACAGAATAGTATACAGAAATACAGAGGGATCAGTAACAGAATAGTATACAGTGGATCTGCTGGGTTTCACTAACTGATGGCAAGGCACAGTCTCAATGGAGAATACTTAGCCGCCATTATTTCTCTAGGAAAGTTGTCCCTGCTTGATATCTCCATCACCATCCCTCAAGGATTGTTAGCAAAAGGCTTTAGGTTACTGCTTCAGTGAGTCATATGACAGGTACACTGTAAGGCTCCATAGCTAAGTGGTTAGAGCACTGGTCTTGTAAACCAGGGGTTGTGAGTTCAATTCTCGCTGGGGCCTCGTCCGCTTTTTGTATATGTACAAACTCCTAAATAATGGGCAAGATTGGTTTATATATAAAAGACCGAAATATCAATGAAAAAGAAATGATACGTTTCAAAAAGTGAATATACTGACAAGCCCTAGAGGTCAGGAAATAATTACGACTGCATGCTAAGCCGGCCATACACTATAGATAGCTGTTGGTCAAATACGTATTAGGCAGTGGTGGTTTTGGTTATAACGCAACCTACACAATTGTGGGGGCACCAGCAGTATTCTCTTTGGCAGACTCACTTTTTAGTTACATCACCTGTTACCTACTGGATTATTCGAACAGGTAACAGCCATTAGGTGATATTTTTAATCACTATTTTTCATTACATACATAGAAACTTCTATTTTAACAGCAAAACTGCGCTAATCTGAAAAAAATCTGTTATTTAAGCATTTTTTGTAGTTCACCCAATATACGCTCTTGCAGCCTGCACTAATCTGAAAAAAAAACAACTTTTATTTTCTGCTCTGCACACAGAATACACAGTGTAACAGAGTGTGCTAATCTGAAAATGTATTCTTTTTTTTTAATTTTTTTTTTTGTTGCTCTAATCCAAAATAACTAGGCCCCATGTAGTGGAAACTTAGCTTTTTTTGCAGATTTTGCTGCAGATTTTTGAGCCAGGAGTGGATTAAGCAGAAGGTAGAAGTATAAGAACTTCTTACATGTTTCTTATTCCTTTTATAGCCATTCTTGGCTTTGGCTAAAAAAAAACACAGCAAAATCTGCTGAAAAAAAGCTATGTTTCCACACCGTGGGGCCTTGAGAGATTTTATTCTGCTCTGCTCTGCTCATGGTGTGATGGAGTGTGCTAATCTGAAAAAAATATTATTTTCTTAAGTTTTTATTTGTCCTCATAGATGCAGTCTCTCAGCATGTGCTAATCTAAAAAAAAACTCCATTATTAAGATAAGATAATCCTTTAATAGTCCCACCATGGGGAAATTCAGTGTGTTACAGCAGCATAGATAATACAAATACAAAAAAGCTCCAAGGTAGAGGCATTACAGTGACAGTAGGTACAGATAAAAAAGGTAATACAGAAATACAGAGCGATCAATAACAGAATAGTATACAGAAATACAGAGTGATCAGTAACAGAATAGTATACAGAAATACAGAGGGATCAGTAACAGAATAGTATACAGAAATACAGAGCGATTAGTAACAGAATAGTATACAGAAATACAGAGCGATCAGAAACAATAGTATACAGAAATACAGAGCGATCAGTAACAGAATAGTATACAGATATATAGAGCGATCAGTAACAGAATAGTATACAGAAATACAGAGCAATCAGTAACAGAATAGTATACAGAAATATAGTGATCAGTAACAGAATAGTAAACAGAAATACAGAGAGATCAGTAACAGAATAGTATACAGAAATACAGAGTGATCAGTAACAGAATAATATACAGAAATATAGTGATCAGTAACAGAATAGTATACAGAAATACAGAGAGATAAGTAACAGAATAGTATACGGAAATACAGAGAGATCAGTAACAGAATAGTATACAGAGTGATCAGTAACAGAATAATATACAGAAATATAGTGATCAGTAACAGAATAATATACAGAAATACAGAGAGATAAGTAACAAAATAGTATACAGAAATACAAAGAGATCAGTAACAGAATAGTATACAGAAATACAGAGAGATCAGTAACAGAATAGTATACAGAAATACAGAGCGATCAGTGACAGAATAGTATACAGAAATACAGAGAGATGAGTAACAGAATAGTATACAGAAATACAGAGCGATCAGTGACAGAATAGTATACAGAAATACAGAGTGATCAGTAACAGAATAGTATACAGAAATACAGAGCGATCAGTAACAGAATAGTATACAGAAATACAGAGCGATCAGTAACAGAATAGTATACAGAAATACAGAGCGATCAGTAACAATAGTATACAGAAATAGAGAGCGATCAGTGACAGAATAGTATACAGAAATACAGAGAGATCAGTAACAGAATAGTATACAGAAATACAGTGATCAGTAACAGAATAGTATACAGAAATACAGTGATCAGTAACAGAATAGTATACAGAAATATAGTGATCAGTAACAGAATAGTATACAGAAATATAGTGAACAGTAACAGAATAGTATACAGAAATAGAGAGTGATCAGTAACAGAATAGTATACAGAGCGATCAGTAACAGAATAGTATACAGAAATACAGAGCGATCAGTAACAGAATAGTATACAGAAATACAGAGAGATACGTAACAAAATAGTATACAGAAATACAGAGCGATCAGTAACAGAATAGTATACAGATATATAGAGCGATCAGTAACAGAATATTATACAGAAATACAGAGAGATCAGTAACAGAATAGTATACAGAAATACAGAGAGATCAGTAACAGAATAGTATACAGAAATACAGAGCGATCAGTAACAGAATAGTATACAGAAATACAGAGAGATCAGTAACAGAATAGTATACAGAAATACAGGGAGATCAGTAACAGAATAGTATACAGAAATACAGAGAGATCAGTAATAGAATAGTATACAGAAATACAGAGAGATCAGTAACAGAATAGTATACAGAAATATAGTGATCAGCAACAGAATAGTATACAGAAATACAGAGGGATCAGTAACAGAATAGTATACAGAAATACAGAGGGATCAGTAACAGAATAGTATACAGAAATACAGAGAGATCAGTAACAGAATAGTATACAGAAATACAGAGTGATCAGTAACAGAATAATATACAGAAATATAGTGATCAGTAACAGAATAGTATACAGAAATACAGAGAGATAAGTAACAGAATAGTATACAGAAATACAGAGAGATCAGTAACAGAATAGTATACAGAGTGATCAGTAACAGAATAATATACAGAAATATAGTGATCAGTAACAGAATAATATACAGAAATACAGAGAGATAAGTAACAAAATAGTATACAGAAATACAGAGAGATCAGTAACAGAATAGTATACAGAAATACAGAGAGATCAGTAACAGAATAGTATACAGAAATACAGAGCGATCAGTGACAGAATAGTATACAGAAATACAGAGAGATCAGTAACAGAATAGTATACAGAAATACAGAGCGATCAGTGACAGAATAGTATACAGAAATACAGAGTGATCAGTAACAGAATAGTATACAGAGCGATCAGTAACAGAATAGTATACAGAAATACAGAGCGATCAGTAACAGAATAGTATACAGAAATACAGAGAGATAAGTAACAAAATAGTATACAGAAATACAGAGCGATCAGTAACAGAATAGTATACAGAAATACAGAGAGATCAGTAACAGAATAGTATACAGAAATACAGAGAGATCAGTAACAGAATAGTATACAGAAATACAGAGCGATCAGTAACAGAATAGTATACAGAAATACAGAGCGATCAGTAACAGAATAGTATACAGAAATACAGAGAGATCAGTAACAGAATAGTATACAGAAATACAGAGAGATCAGTAACAGAATAGTATACAGAAATACAGAGCGATCAGTAACAGAATAGTATACAGAAATACAGAGAGATCAGTAACAGAATAGTATACAGAAATACAGAGAGATCAGTAACAGAATAGTATACAGAAATACAGAGGGATCAGTAACAGAATAGTATACAGAAATACAGAGAGATCAGTAACAGAATAGTATACAGAAATACAGAGCGATTAGTAACAGAATAGTATACAGAAATACAGAGCGATCAGTAACAATAGTATACAGAAATACAGAGCGATCAGTAACAGAATAGTATACAGATATATAGAGCGATCAGCAACAGAATAGTATACAGAAATACAGAGCGATCAGTAACAGAATAGAATAAAGAAATACAGAGTGATCAGTAACAGAATAATATACAGAAATATAGTGATCAGTAACAGAATAGTATACAGAAATACAGAGAGATAAGTAACAGAATAGTATACAGAAATACAGAGAGATCAGTAACAGAATAGTATACAGAAATACAGAGCGATCAGTAACAGAATAGTATACAGAAATACAGAGCGATCAGTAACAGAATAGTATTCAGAAATACAGAGCGATCAGTAACAGAATAGTATACAGAAATACAGAGCGATCAGTAACAGAATAATATACAGAAATATAGTGATCAGTAACAGAATAATATACAGAAATACAGAGAGATAAGTAACAAAATAGTATACAGAAATACAGAGAGATCAGTAACAGAATAGTTTACAGAAATACAGAGAGATCAGTAACAGAATAGTATACAGAAATACAGAGCGATCAGTGACAGAATAGTATACAGAAATACAGAGAGATGAGTAACAGAATAGTATACAGAAATACAGAGCGATCAGTGACAGAATAGTATACAGAAATACAGAGCGATCAGTAACAGAATAGTATACAGAAATACAGAGCGATCAGTAACAGAATAGTATACAGAAATACAGAGCGATCAGTAACAGAATAGTATACAGAAATACAGAGCGATCAGTAACAATAGTATACAGAAATACAGAGCGATCAGTGACAGAATAGTATACAGAAATACAGAGAGATCAGTAACAGAATAGTATACAGAAATACAGTGATCAGTAACAGAATAGTATACAGAAATACATTGATCAGTAACAGAATAGTATACAGAAATATAGTGATCAGTAACAGAATAGTATACAGAAATATAGTGAACAGTAACAGAATAGTATACAGAAATAGAGAGTGATCAGTAATAGAATAGTATACAGAGCGATCAGTAACAGAATAGTATACAGAAATACAGAGCGATCAGTAACAGAATAGTATACAGATATATAGAGCGATCAGTAACAGAATAGTATACAGAAATACAGAGAGATCAGTAACAGAATAGTATACAGAAATACAGAGAGATCAGTAACAGAATAGTATACAGAAATACAGAGCGATCAGTAACAGAATAGTATACAGAAATACAGAGAGATCAGTAACAGAATAGTATACAGAAATACAGAGAGATCAGTAACAGAATAGTATACAGAAATACAGAGCGATTAGTAACAGAATAGTATACAGAAATACAGAGCGATCAGTAACAGAATAGTATACAGAAATACAGAGGGATCAGTAACAGAATAGGATACAGAAATACAGAGAGATCAGTAACAGAATAGTATACAGAAATACAGAGTGATCAGTAACAGAATAGTATACAGAAATACAGTGATCAGTAACAGAATAGTATACAGAAATACAGTGATCAGTAACAGAATAGTATACAGAAATATAGTGATCAGTAACAGAATAGTATACAGAAATATAGTGAACAGTAACAGAATAGTATACAGAAATAGAGAGTGATCAGTAACAGAATAGTATACAGAGCGATCAGTAACAGAATAGTATACAGAAATACAGAGCGATCAGTAACAGAATAGTATATAGAAATACAGAGAGATAAGTAACAAAATAATATACAGAAATACAGAGCGATCAGTAACAGAATAGTATACAGAAATACAGAGAGATCAGTAACAGAATAGTATACAGAAATACAGAGAGATCAGTAACAGAATAGTATACAGAAATACAGAGCGATCAGTAACAGAATAGTATACAGAAATACAGAGAGATCAGTAACAGAATAGTATACAGAAATACAGAGAGATCAGTAACAGAATAGTATACAGAAATACAGAGGGATCAGTAACAGAATAGTATACAGAAATACAGAGAGATCAGTAACAGAATAGTATACAGAAATAAAGAGTGATCAGTAACAGAATAATATACAGAAATATAGTGATCAGTAACAGAATAGTATACAGAAATACAGAGAGATAAGTAACAGAATAGTATACAGAAATACAGAGAGATCAGTAACAGAATAGTATACAGAGTGATCAGTAACAGAATAATATACAGAAATATAGTGATCAGTAACAGAATAGTATACAGAAATACAGAGAGATAAGTAACAAAATAGTATACAGAAATACAGAGAGACAAGTAACAGAATAGTATACAGAAATACAGAGCGATCAGTGACAGAATAGTATACAGAAATACAGAGAGATCAGTAACAGAATAGTATACAGAAATACAGAGCGATCAGTGACAGAATAGTATACAGAAATACAGAGAGATCAGTAACAGAATAGTATACAGAAATACAGTGATCAGTAACAGAATAGTATACAGAAATATAGTGATCAGTAACAGAATAGTATACAGAAATATAGTGAACAGTAACAGAATAGTATACAGAAATAGAGAGTGATCAGTAACAGAATAGTATACAGAGCGATCAGTAACAGAATAGTATACAGAAATACAGAGCGATCAGTAACAGAATAGTATACAGAAATACAGAGGGATCAGTAACAGAATAGTATACAGAAATACAGAGAGATCAGTAACAGAATATTATACAGAAATACAGAGGGATCAGTAACAGAATAGTATACAGAAATACAGAGAGATCAGTAACAGAATAGTATACAGAAATACAGAGAGATCAGTAATAGAATAGTATACAGAAATACAGAGGGATCAGTAACAGAATAGTATACAGAAATACAGAGGGATCAGTAACAGAATAGTATACAATGGAATCCGCTGGGTTTCACTAACTGATGGCAAGGCACAGTGTCAATGGAGAATACCTAGCCGCCATTATTTCTCTAGGAAAGTTGTCCCTGCTTGATATCTCCATCACCATCCCTCAAGGATTGTTAGCAAAAGGCTTTAGGTTACTGCTTCAGTGAGTCATGTGACAGGTTCACTGTAAGGCTCCATAGCTCAGTGGTTAGAGCACTGGTCTTGTAAACCAGGGGTTGTGAGTTCAATTCTCGCTGGGGCCTCGTCCGCTTTTTGTATATGTTCAAACTCCTAAATAATGGGCAAGATTGGTTTATATATAAAAGACCGAAATATCAATGAAAAAGAAATGATACGTTCCAAAAAGTGAATATACTGACAAGCCCTAGAGGTCAGGAAATAATTACGACTGTATGCTAAGGTGGCCATACACTATAGATAGCTGTTGGTCAAATACATATTAGGCTAAGAGCCATTGGTGGCTTTGGTTATAACACAACTTACATAATTGTGGGGGCACCAACAGTATTCTGTTTGGCAGACTCACATTTTAGTTACATCACCTGTTACCTATTGGATTATTCGAACAGGTAACGGCCAATAGGCAATATTTTTAACACTATTATTCATTAAATAACAGAATAGTATACAGAAATATAGAGTGATCTGTAACAGAATAGTATACAGAAATACAGAGGGATCAGTAACAGAATAGTATACAGAAATACAGAGAGATCAGTAATAGAATAGTATACAGAAATACAGAGAGATCAGTAACAGAATAGTATACAGAAATACAGAGGGATCAGTAACAGAATAGTATACAGAAATACAGAGGGATCAGTAACAGAATAGTATACAGTGGATCTGCTGGGTTTCACTAACTGATGGCAAGGCACAGTCTCAATGGAGAATACTTAGCCGCCATTATTTCTCTAGGAAAGTTGTCCCTGCTTGATATCTCCATCACCATCCCTCAAGGATTGTTAGCAAAAGGCTTTAGGTTACTGCTTCAGTGAGTCATATGACAGGTACACTGTAAGGCTCCATAGCTAAGTGGTTAGAGCACTGGTCTTGTAAACCAGGGGTTGTGAGTTCAATTCTCGCTGGGGCCTCGTCCGCTTTTTGTATATGTACAAACTCCTAAATAATGGGCAAGATTGGTTTATATATAAAAGACCGAAATATCAATGAAAAAGAAATGATACGTTTCAAAAAGTGAATATACTGACAAGCCCTAGAGGTCAGGAAATAATTACGACTGCATGCTAAGCCGGCCATACACTATAGATAGCTGTTGGTCAAATACGTATTAGGCAGTGGTGGTTTTGGTTATAACGCAACCTACACAATTGTGGGGGCACCAGCAGTATTCTCTTTGGCAGACTCACTTTTTAGTTACATCACCTGTTACCTACTGGATTATTCGAACAGGTAACAGCCATTAGGTGATATTTTTAATCACTATTTTTCATTACATACATAGAAACTTCTATTTTAACAGCAAAACTGCGCTAATCTGAAAAAAAATCTGTTATTTAAGCATTTTTTGTAGTTCACCCAATATACGCTCTTGCAGCCTGCACTAATCTGAAAAAAAAAACAACTTTTATTTTCTGCTCTGCACACAGAATACACAGTGTAACAGAGTGTGCTAATCTGAAAATGTATTCTTTTTTTTAAATTTTTTTTTTTGTTGCTCTAATCCAAAATAACTAGGCCCCATGTAGTGGAAACTTAGCTTTTTTTGCAGATTTTGCTGCAGATTTTTGAGCCAGGAGTGGATTAAGCAGAAGGTAGAAGTATAAGAACTTCTTACATGTTTCTTATTCCTTTTATAGCCATTCTTGGCTTTGGCTAAAAAAAACACAGCAAAATCTGCTGAAAAAAAGCTATGTTTCCACACCGTGGGGCCTTGAGAGATTTTATTCTGCTCTGCTCTGCTCATGGTGTGATGGAGTGTGCTAATCTGAAAAAAATATTATTTTCTTAAGTTTTTATTTGTCCTCATAGATGCAGTCTCTCAGCATGTGCTAATCTAAAAAAAAACTCCATTATTAAGATAAGATAATCCTTTAATAGTCCCACCATGGGGAAATTCAGTGTGTTACAGCAGCATAGATAATACAAATACAAAAAAGCTCCAAGGTAGAGGCATTACAGTGACAGTAGGTACAGATAAAAAAGGTAATACAGAAATACAGAGCGATCAATAACAGAATAGTATACAGAAATACAGAGTGATCAGTAACAGAATAGTATACAGAAATACAGAGGGATCAGTAACAGAATAGTATACAGAAATACAGAGCGATTAGTAACAGAATAGTATACAGAAATACAGAGCGATCAGAAACAATAGTATACAGAAATACAGAGCGATCAGTAACAGAATAGTATACAGATATATAGAGCGATCAGTAACAGAATAGTATACAGAAATACAGAGCAATCAGTAACAGAATAGTATACAGAAATATAGTGATCAGTAACAGAATAGTAAACAGAAATACAGAGAGATCAGTAACAGAATAGTATACAGAAATACAGAGTGATCAGTAACAGAATAATATACAGAAATATAGTGATCAGTAACAGAATAGTATACAGAAATACAGAGAGATAAGTAACAGAATAGTATACGGAAATACAGAGAGATCAGTAACAGAATAGTATACAGAGTGATCAGTAACAGAATAATATACAGAAATATAGTGATCAGTAACAGAATAATATACAGAAATACAGAGAGATAAGTAACAAAATAGTATACAGAAATACAAAGAGATCAGTAACAGAATAGTATACAGAAATACAGAGAGATCAGTAACAGAATAGTATACAGAAATACAGAGCGATCAGTGACAGAATAGTATACAGAAATACAGAGAGATGAGTAACAGAATAGTATACAGAAATACAGAGCGATCAGTGACAGAATAGTATACAGAAATACAGAGTGATCAGTAACAGAATAGTATACAGAAATACAGAGCGATCAGTAACAGAATAGTATACAGAAATACAGAGCGATCAGTAACAGAATAGTATACAGAAATACAGAGCGATCAGTAACAATAGTATACAGAAATAGAGAGCGATCAGTGACAGAATAGTATACAGAAATACAGAGAGATCAGTAACAGAATAGTATACAGAAATACAGTGATCAGTAACAGAATAGTATACAGAAATACAGTGATCAGTAACAGAATAGTATACAGAAATATAGTGATCAGTAACAGAATAGTATACAGAAATATAGTGAACAGTAACAGAATAGTATACAGAAATAGAGAGTGATCAGTAACAGAATAGTATACAGAGCGATCAGTAACAGAATAGTATACAGAAATACAGAGCGATCAGTAACAGAATAGTATACAGAAATACAGAGAGATACGTAACAAAATAGTATACAGAAATACAGAGCGATCAGTAACAGAATAGTATACAGATATATAGAGCGATCAGTAACAGAATATTATACAGAAATACAGAGAGATCAGTAACAGAATAGTATACAGAAATACAGAGAGATCAGTAACAGAATAGTATACAGAAATACAGAG
The DNA here is from genome assembly GCA_947044405.1 of Leptodactylus fallax. NCBI lineage: Eukaryota > Metazoa > Chordata > Amphibia > Anura > Leptodactylidae > Leptodactylus > Leptodactylus fallax. The sequence continues at coordinate 1,194,844 of CAMRHE010000360.1, read as the reverse complement.
CGATCAGTAACAGAATAGTATACAGAAATACAGAGAGATCAGTAACAGAATAGTATACAGAAATACAGGGAGATCAGTAACAGAATAGTATACAGAAATACAGAGAGATCAGTAATAGAATAGTATACAGAAATACAGAGAGATCAGTAACAGAATAGTATACAGAAATATAGTGATCAGCAACAGAATAGTATACAGAAATACAGAGGGATCAGTAACAGAATAGTATACAGAAATACAGAGGGATCAGTAACAGAATAGTATACAGAAATACAGAGAGATCAGTAACAGAATAGTATACAGAAATACAGAGTGATCAGTAACAGAATAATATACAGAAATATAGTGATCAGTAACAGAATAGTATACAGAAATACAGAGAGATAAGTAACAGAATAGTATACAGAAATACAGAGAGATCAGTAACAGAATAGTATACAGAGTGATCAGTAACAGAATAATATACAGAAATATAGTGATCAGTAACAGAATAATATACAGAAATACAGAGAGATAAGTAACAAAATAGTATACAGAAATACAGAGAGATCAGTAACAGAATAGTATACAGAAATACAGAGAGATCAGTAACAGAATAGTATACAGAAATACAGAGCGATCAGTGACAGAATAGTATACAGAAATACAGAGAGATCAGTAACAGAATAGTATACAGAAATACAGAGCGATCAGTGACAGAATAGTATACAGAAATACAGAGTGATCAGTAACAGAATAGTATACAGAGCGATCAGTAACAGAATAGTATACAGAAATACAGAGCGATCAGTAACAGAATAGTATACAGAAATACAGAGAGATAAGTAACAAAATAGTATACAGAAATACAGAGCGATCAGTAACAGAATAGTATACAGAAATACAGAGAGATCAGTAACAGAATAGTATACAGAAATACAGAGAGATCAGTAACAGAATAGTATACAGAAATACAGAGCGATCAGTAACAGAATAGTATACAGAAATACAGAGCGATCAGTAACAGAATAGTATACAGAAATACAGAGAGATCAGTAACAGAATAGTATACAGAAATACAGAGAGATCAGTAACAGAATAGTATACAGAAATACAGAGCGATCAGTAACAGAATAGTATACAGAAATACAGAGAGATCAGTAACAGAATAGTATACAGAAATACAGAGAGATCAGTAACAGAATAGTATACAGAAATACAGAGGGATCAGTAACAGAATAGTATACAGAAATACAGAGAGATCAGTAACAGAATAGTATACAGAAATACAGAGCGATTAGTAACAGAATAGTATACAGAAATACAGAGCGATCAGTAACAATAGTATACAGAAATACAGAGCGATCAGTAACAGAATAGTATACAGATATATAGAGCGATCAGCAACAGAATAGTATACAGAAATACAGAGCGATCAGTAACAGAATAGAATAAAGAAATACAGAGTGATCAGTAACAGAATAATATACAGAAATATAGTGATCAGTAACAGAATAGTATACAGAAATACAGAGAGATAAGTAACAGAATAGTATACAGAAATACAGAGAGATCAGTAACAGAATAGTATACAGAAATACAGAGCGATCAGTAACAGAATAGTATACAGAAATACAGAGCGATCAGTAACAGAATAGTATTCAGAAATACAGAGCGATCAGTAACAGAATAGTATACAGAAATACAGAGCGATCAGTAACAGAATAATATACAGAAATATAGTGATCAGTAACAGAATAATATACAGAAATACAGAGAGATAAGTAACAAAATAGTATACAGAAATACAGAGAGATCAGTAACAGAATAGTTTACAGAAATACAGAGAGATCAGTAACAGAATAGTATACAGAAATACAGAGCGATCAGTGACAGAATAGTATACAGAAATACAGAGCGATCAGTAACAGAATAGTATACAGAAATACAGAGCGATCAGTAACAGAATAGTATACAGAAATACAGAGCGATCAGTAACAGAATAGTATACAGAAATACAGAGCGATCAGTAACAATAGTATACAGAAATACAGAGCGATCAGTGACAGAATAGTATACAGAAATACAGAGAGATCAGTAACAGAATAGTATACAGAAATACAGTGATCAGTAACAGAATAGTATACAGAAATACATTGATCAGTAACAGAATAGTATACAGAAATATAGTGATCAGTAACAGAATAGTATACAGAAATATAGTGAACAGTAACAGAATAGTATACAGAAATAGAGAGTGATCAGTAATAGAATAGTATACAGAGCGATCAGTAACAGAATAGTATACAGAAATACAGAGCGATCAGTAACAGAATAGTATACAGATATATAGAGCGATCAGTAACAGAATAGTATACAGAAATACAGAGAGATCAGTAACAGAATAGTATACAGAAATACAGAGAGATCAGTAACAGAATAGTATACAGAAATACAGAGCGATCAGTAACAGAATAGTATACAGAAATACAGAGAGATCAGTAACAGAATAGTATACAGAAATACAGAGAGATCAGTAACAGAATAGTATACAGAAATACAGAGCGATTAGTAACAGAATAGTATACAGAAATACAGAGCGATCAGTAACAGAATAGTATACAGAAATACAGAGGGATCAGTAACAGAATAGGATACAGAAATACAGAGAGATCAGTAACAGAATAGTATACAGAAATACAGAGTGATCAGTAACAGAATAGTATACAGAAATACAGTGATCAGTAACAGAATAGTATACAGAAATACAGTGATCAGTAACAGAATAGTATACAGAAATATAGTGATCAGTAACAGAATAGTATACAGAAATATAGTGAACAGTAACAGAATAGTATACAGAAATAGAGAGTGATCAGTAACAGAATAGTATACAGAGCGATCAGTAACAGAATAGTATACAGAAATACAGAGCGATCAGTAACAGAATAGTATATAGAAATACAGAGAGATAAGTAACAAAATAATATACAGAAATACAGAGCGATCAGTAACAGAATAGTATACAGAAATACAGAGAGATCAGTAACAGAATAGTATACAGAAATACAGAGAGATCAGTAACAGAATAGTATACAGAAATACAGAGCGATCAGTAACAGAATAGTATACAGAAATACAGAGAGATCAGTAACAAAATAGTATACAGAAATATAGAGAGATCAGTAACAGAATAGTATACAGAAATACAGAGAGATCAGTAATAGAATAGTATACAGAAATACAGAGAGATCAGTAACAGAATAGTATACAGAAATACAGAGCGATTAGTAACAGAATAGTATACAGAAATACAGAGCGATCAGTAACAGAATAGTATACAGAAATACAGAGGGATCAGTAACAGAATAGTATACAGAAATACAGAGAGATCAGTAACAGAATAGTATACAGAAATACAGAGCGATTAGTAACAGAATAGTATACAGAAATACAGAGCGATCAGTAACAATAGTATACAGAAATACAGAGAGATAAGTAACAGAATAGTATACAGAAATACAGAGCGATCAGTAACAGAATAGTATACAGAAATACAGAGCGATCAGTAACAGAATAGTATACAGAAATATAGTGATCAGTAACAGAATAGTATACAGAAATACAGAGAGATCAGTAACAGAATAGAATACAGAAATACAGAGTGATCAGTAACAGAATAATATACAGAAATATAGTGATCAGTAACAGAATAGTATACAGAAATACAGAGAGATAAGTAACAGAATAGTATACAGAAATACAGAGAGATCAGTAACAGAATAGTATACAGAGTGATCAGTAACAGAATAATATACAGAAATATAGTGATCAGTAACAGAATAATATACAGAAATACAGAGAGATAAGTAACAAAATAGTATACAGAAATACAGAGAGATCAGTAACAGAATAGTATACAGAAATACAGAGAGATCAGTAACAGAATAGTATACAGAAATACAGAGCGATCAGTGACAGAATAGTATACAGAAATACAGAGAGATGAGTAACAGAATAGTATACAGAAATACAGAGCGGTCAGTGACAGAATAGTATACAGAAATACAGAGCGATCAGTAACAGAATAGTATACAGAAATACAGAGCGATCAGTAACAGAATAGTATACAGAAATACAGAGGGATCAGTAACAGAATAGTATACAGAAATACAGAGAGATCAGTAACAGAATAGTATACAGAAATACAGAGAGATCAGTAACAGAATAGTATACAGAAATACAGAGGGATCAGTAACAGAATAGTATACAGAAATACAGAGGGATCAGTAACAGAATAGTATACAGAAATACAGAGAGATCAGTAACAGAGTAGTATACAGAAATACAGAGGGATCAGTAACAGAATAGTATACAGAAATATAGTGATCAGCAACAGAATAGTATACAGAAATACAGAGGGATCAGTAACAGAATAGTATACAGAAATACAGAGGGATCAGTAACAGAATAGTATACAGAAATACAGAGAGATCAATAACAGAATAGTATACAGAAATACAGAGTGATCAGTAACAGAATAATATACAGAAATATAGTGATCAGTAACAGAATAATATACAGAAATACAGAGAGATAAGTAACAAAATAGTATACAGAAATACAGAGAGATCAGTAACAGAATAGTATACAGAAATACAGAGAGATCAGTAACAGAATAGTATACAGAAATACAGAGCGATCAGTGACAGAATAGTATACAGAAATACAGAGCGATCAGTAACAATAGTATACAGAAATACAGAGCGATCATTGACAGAATAGTATACAGAAATACAGAGAGATCAGTAACAGAATAGTATACAGAAATACAGTGATCAGTAACAGAATAGTATACAGAAATACAGTGATCAGTAACAGAATAGTATACAGAAATATAGTGATCAGTAACAGAATAGTATACAGAAATATAGTGAACAGTAACAGAATAGTATACAGAAATAGAGAGTGATCAGTAACAGAATAGTATACAGAGCGATCAGTAACAGAATAGTATACAGAAATACAGAGCGATCAGTAACAGAATAGTATACAGAAATACAGAGAGATAAGTAACAAAATAGTATACAGAAATACAGAGCGATCAGTAACAGAATAGTATACAGATATATAGAGCGATCAGTAACAGAATAGTATACAGAAATACAGAGAGATCAGTAACAGAATAGTATACAGATATACAGAGAGATCAGTAACAGAATAGTATACAGAAATACAGAGCGATCAGTAACAGAATAGTATACAGAAATACAGAGAGATCAGTAACAGAATAGTATACAGAAATACAGAGAGATCAGTAACAGAATAGTATACAGAAATACAGAGAGATCAGTAATAGAATAGTATACAGAAATACAGAGAGATCAGTAACAGAATAGTATACAGAAATACAGAGCGATCAGTAACAGAATAGTATACAGAAATACAGAGGGATCAGTAACAGAATAGTATACAGAAATACAGAGAGATCAGTAACAGAATAGTATACAGAAATACAGAGTGATCAGTAACAGAATAGTATACAGAAATACAGAGCGATCAGTAACAGAATAGTATACAGAAATATAGTGATCAGCAACAGAATAGTATACAGAAATACAGAGGGATCAGTAACAGAATAGTATACAGAAATACAGAGGGATCAGTAACAGAATAGTATACAGTGGAATCCGCTGGGTTTCACTAACTGATGGCAAGGCACAGTGTCAATGGAGAATACCTAGCTGCCATTATTTCTCTAGGAAAGTTGTCCCTGCTTGATATCTCCATCACCATCCCTCAAGGATTGTTAGCAAAAGGCTTTAGGTTACTGCTTCAGTGAGTCATGTGACAGGTTCACTGTAAGGCTCCATAGCTCAGTGGTTAGAGCACTGGTCTTGTAAACCAGGGGTCGCGAGTTCAATTCTCGCTGGGGCCTCATCTGCTTTTTGTATATGTTCAAACTCCTAAATAATGGGCAAGATTGGTTTATATATAAAAGACCGAAATATCAATGAAAAAGAAATGATACGTTCCAAAAAGTGAATATACTGACAAGCCCTAGAGGTCAGGAAATAATTACGATTGTATGCTAAGGTGGCCATACACTATAGATAGCTGTTGGTCAAATACATATTAGGCTAAGAGCCAGTGGTGGCTTTGGTTATAACGCAACTTACATAATTGTGGGGGCACCAACAGTATTCTGTTTGGCAGACTCACATTTTAGTTACATCACCTGTTACCTATTGGATTATTCGAACAGGTAACGGCCAATAGGCAATATTTTTAACACTATTATTCATTAAATAACAGAATAGTATACAGAAATATAGAGTGATCTGTAACAGAATAGTATACAGAAATACAGAGGGATCAGTAACAGAATAGTATACAGAAATACAGAGAGATCAGTAATAGAATAGTATACAGAAATACAGAGGGATCAGTAACAGAATAGTATACAGAAATACAGAGGGATCAGTAACAGAATAGTGTACAGTGGAATCTGCTGGGTTTCACTAACTGATGGCAAGGCACAGTCTCAATGGAGAATACTTAGCCGCCATTATTTCTCTAGGAAAGTTGTCCCTGCTTGATATCTCCATCACCATCCCTCAAGGATTGTTAGCAAAAGGCTTTAGGTTACTGCTTCAGTGAGTCATATGACAAGTATACTGTAAGGCTCCATAGCTCAGTGGTTAGAGCACTGGTCTTGTAAACCAGGGGTTGCGAGTTCAATTCTCGCTGGGGCCTCGTCTGCTTTTTGTATATGTACAAACTCCTAAATAATGGGCAAGATTGGTTTATATATAAAAGACCGAAATATCAATGAAAAAGAAATGATACGTTCCAAAATGTGAATATACTGACAAGCACTAGAGGTCAGGAAATAATTACGACTGCATGCTAAGCCGGCCATACACTATAGATAGCTGTTGGTCAAATACGTATTAGGCAGTGGTGGTTTTGGTTATAACGCAACCTACACAATTGTGGGGGCACCAGCAGTATTCTCTTTGGCAGACTCACTTTTTAGTTACATCACCTGTTACCTACTGGATTATTCGAACAGGTAACAGCCATTAGGTGATATTTTTAATCACTATTTTTCATTACATACATAGAAACTTCTATTTTAACAGCAAAACTGCGCTAATCTGAAAAAAATCTGTTATTTAAGCATTTTTTGTAGTTCACCCAATATACGCTCTTGCAGCCTGCACTAATCTGAAAAAAAAAAAACTTTTATTTTCTGCTCTGCACACAGAATACACAGTGTAACAGAGTGTGCTAATCTGAAAATGTATTCTTTTTTTTAATTTTTTTTTTTGTTGCTCTAATCCAAAATAACTAGGCCCCATGTAGTGGAAACTTAGCTTTTTTTGCAGATTTTGCTGCAGATTTTTGAGCCAGGAGTGGATTAAGCAGAAGGTAGAAGTATAAGAACTTCTTACATGTTTCTTATTCCTTTTATAGCCATTCTTGGCTTTGGCTAAAAAAAAACACAGCAAAATCTGCTGAAAAAAAAGCTATGTTTCCACACCGTGGGGCCTTGAGAGATTTTATTCTGCTCTGCTCTGCTCATGGTGTGATGGAGTGTGCTAATCTGAAAAAAATATTATTTTCTTAAGTTTTTATTTGTCCTCATATATGCAGTCTCTCAGCATGTGCTAATCTCAAAAAAAACTCCATTATTAAGATAAGATAATCCTTTAATAGTCCCACCATGGGGAAATTCAGTGTGTTACAGCAGCATAGATAATACAAATACAAAAAAGCTCCAAGGTAGAGGCATTACAGTGACAGTAGGTACAGATAAAAAAGGTAATACAGAAATACAGAGCGATCAATAACAGAATAGTATACAGAAATACAGAGTAATCAGTAACAGAATAGTATACAGAAATACAGAGCGATCAGTAACAGAATAGTATACAGAAATACAGAGAGATAAGTAACAAAATAGTATACAGAAATACAGAGCGATCAGTAACAGAATAGTATACAGATATATAGAGCGATCAGTAACAGAATAGTATACAGAAATACAGAGCGATCAGTAACAGAATAGTATACAGAAATACAGAGAGATCAGTAACAGAATAGTATACAGAAATACAGAGCGATCAGTAACAGAATAGTATACAGAAATACAGAGAGATCAGTAACAGAATAGTATACAGAAATAAAGAGAGATCAGTAACAGAATAGTATGCAGAAATACAGAGAGATCAGTAATAGAATAGTATACAGAAATACAGAGAGATCAGTAACAGAATAGTATACAGAAATACAGAGCGATTAGTAACAGAATAGTATACAGAAATACAGAGCGATCAGTAACAGAATAGTATACAGAAATACAGAGGGATCAGTAACAGAATAGTATACAGAAATACAGAGAGATCAGTAACAGAATAGTATACAGAAATACAGAGGGATCAGTAACAGAATAGTATACAGAAATACAGAGAGATCAGTAACAGAATAGTATACAGAAATACAGAGGGATCAGTAACAGAATAGTATACAGAAATATAGTGATCAGCAACAGAATAGTATACAGAAATACAGAGCGATCAGTAACAGAATAGTATACAGAAATACAGAGTAATCAGTAACAGAATAGTATACAGAAATACAGAGGGATCAGTAACAGAATAGTATACAGAAATACAGAGCGATTAGTAACAGAATAGTATACAGAAATACAGAGCGATCAGTAACAATAGTATACAGAAATACAGAGCGATCAGTAACAGAATAGTATACAGATATATAGAGCGATCAGAAACAGAATAGTATACAGAAATACAGAGAGATCAGTAACAGAATAGTATACAGAAATACAGAGAGATCAGTAACAGAATAGTATACAGAAATATAGAGAGATCAGTAACAGAATAGTATACAGAAATACAGAGTGATCAGTAACAGAATAATATACAGAAATATAGTGATCAGTAACAGAATAGTATACAGAAATACAGAGAGATATGTAACAGAATAGTATACAGAAATACAGAGAGATCAGTAACAGAATAGTATACAGAGTGATCAGTAACAGAATAATATACAGAAATATAGTGATCAGTAACAGAATAATATACAGAAATACAGAGAGATAAGTAACAAAATAGCATACAGAAATACAGAGAGATCAGTAACAGAATAGTATACAGAAATACAGAGAGATCAGTAACAGAATAGTATACAGAAATACAGAGCGATCAGTAACAGAATAGTATACAGAAATACAGAGCGATCAGTAACAATAGTATACAGAAATACAGAGCGATCAGTGACAGAATAGTATACAGAAATACAGAGAGATCAGTAACAGAATAGTATACAGAAATACAGAGCGATCAGTGACAGAATAGTATACAGAAATACAGAGAGATCAGTAACAGAATAGTATACAGAAATACAGTGATCAGTAACAGAATAGTATACAGAAATACAGTGATCAGTAACAGAATAGTATACAGAAATATAGTGATCAGTAACAGAATAGTATACAGAAATATAGTGAACAGTAACAGAATAGTATACAGAAATAGAGAGTGATCAGTAACAGAATAGTATACAGAGCGATCAGTAACAGAATAGTATACAGAAATACAGAGCGATCAGTAACAGAATAGTATACAGAAATACAGAGAGATAAGTAACAAAATAGTATACAGAAATACAGAGCGATCAGTAACAGAATAGTATACAGATATATAGAGCGATCAGTAACAGAATAGTATACAGAAATACAGAGAGATCAGTAACAGAATAGTATACAGAAATACAGAGAGATCAGTAACAGAATAGTATACAGAAATACAGAGCGATCAGTAACAGAATAGTATACAGAAATACAGAGAGATCAGTAACAGAATAGTATACAGAAATACAGAGAGATCAGTAACAGAATAGTATACAGAAATACAGAGAGATCAGTAATAGAATAGTATACAGAAATACAGAGAGATCAGTAACAGAATAGTATACAGAAATACAGATCGATTAGTAACAGAATAGTATACAGAAATACAGAGCGATCAGTAACAGAATAGTATACAGAAATACAGAGGGATCAGTAACAGAATAGTATACAGAAATACAGAGTGATCAGTAACAGAATAGTATACAGAAATACAGAGGGATCAGTAACAGAATAGTATACAGAAATACAGAGAGATCAGTAACAGAGTAGTATACAGAAATACAGAGGGATCAGTAACAGAATAGTATACAGAAATATAGTGATCAGCAACAGAATAGTATACAGAAATACAGAGGGATCAGTAACAGAATAGTATACAGAAATACAGAGGGATCAGTAACAGAATAGTATACAGAAATACAGAGAGATCAATAACAGAATAGTATACAGAAATACAGAGTGATCAGTAACAGAATAATATACAGAAATATAGTGATCAGTAACAGAATAGTATACAGAGTGATCAGTAACAGAATAATATACAGAAATATAGTGATCAGTAACAGAATAATATACAGAAATACAGAGAGATAAGTAACAAAATAGTATACAGAAATACAGAGAGATCAGTAACAGAATAGTATACAGAAATACAGAGAGATCAGTAACAGAATAGTATACAGAAATACAGAGCGATCAGTGACAGAATAGTATACAGAAATACAGAGCGATCAGTAACAATAGTATACAGAAATACAGAGCGATCAGTGACAGAATAGTATACAGAAATACAGAGAGATCAGTAACAGAATAGTATACAGAAATACAGTGATCAGTAACAGAATAGTATACAGAAATACAGTGATCAGTAACAGAATAGTATACAGAAATATAGTGATCAGTAACAGAATAGTATACAGAAATATAGTGAACAGTAACAGAATAGTATACAGAAATAGAGAGTGATCAGTAACAGAATAGTATACAGAGCGATCAGTAACAGAATAGTATACAGAAATACAGAGCGATCAGTAACAGAATAGTATACAGAAATACAGAGAGATAAGTAACAAAATAGTATACAGAAATACAGAGCGATCAGTAACAGAATAGTATACAGATATATAGAGCGATCAGTAACAGAATAGTATACAGAAATACAGAGAGATCAGTAACAGAATAGTATACAGATATACAGAGAGATCAGTAACAGAATAGTATACAGAAATACAGAGCGATCAGTAACAGAATAGTATACAGAAATACAGAGAGATCAGTAACAGAATAGTATACAGAAATACAGAGAGATCAGTAACAGAATAGTATACAGAAATACAGAGAGATCAGTAATAGAATAGTATACAGAAATACAGAGAGATCAGTAACAGAATAGTATACAGAAATACAGAGCAATCAGTAACAGAATAGTATACAGAAATACAGAGGGATCAGTAACAGAATAGTATACAGAAATACAGAGAGATCAGTAACAGAATAGTATACAGAAATACAGAGTGATCAGTAACAGAATAGTATACAGAAATACAGAGGGATCAGTAACAGAATAGTATACAGAAATACAGAGGGATCAGTAACAGAATAGTATACAGAAATACAGAGCGATCAGTAACAGAATAGTATACAGAGCGATCAGTAACAGAATAGTATACAGAAATACAGAGCGATCAGTAACAGAATAGTATACAGAAATACAGAGTGATCAGTAACAGAATAGTATACAGAAATACAGAGGGATCAGTAACAGAATAGTATACAGAAATACAGAGGGATCAGTAACAGAATAGTATACAGAAATACAGAGCGATCAGTAACAGAATAGTATACAGAGCGATCAGCAACAGAATAGTATACAGAAATACAGAGGGATCAGTAACAGAATAGTATACAGAAATACAGAGGGATCAGTAACAGAATAGTATACAGTGGAATCCGCTGGGTTTCACTAACTGATGGCAAGGCACAGTGTCAATGGAGAATACCTAGCTGCCATTATTTCTCTAGGAAAGTTGTCCCTGCTTGATATCTCCATCACCATCCCTCAAGGATTGTTAGCAAAAGGCTTTAGGTTACTGCTTCAGTGAGTCATGTGACAGGTTCACTGTAAGGCTCCATAGCTCAGTGGTTAGAGCACTGGTCTTGTAAACCAGGGGTCGCGAGTTCAATTCTCGCTGGGGCCTCATCTGCTTTTTGTATATGTTCAAACTCCTAAATAATGGGCAAGATTGGTTTATATATAAAAGACCGAAATATCAATGAAAAAGAAATGATACGTTCCAAAAAGTGAATATACTGACAAGCCCTAGAGGTCAGGAAATAATTACGATTGTATGCTAAGGTGGCCATACACTATAGATAGCTGTTGGTCAAATACATATTAGGCTAAGAGCCAGTGGTGGCTTTGGTTATAACGCAACTTACATAATTGTGGGGGCACCAACAGTATTCTGTTTGGCAGACTCACATTTTAGTTACATCACCTGTTACCTATTGGATTATTCGAACAGGTAACGGCCAATAGGCAATATTTTTAACACTATTATTCATTAAATAACAGAATAGTATACAGAAATATAGAGTGATCTGTAACAGAATAGTATACAGAAATACAGAGGGATCAGTAACAGAATAGTATACAGAAATACAGAGAGATCAGTAATAGAATAGTATACAGAAATACAGAGGGATCAGTAACAGAATAGTATACAGAAATACAGAGCGATCAGTGACAGAATAGTATACAGTGGAATCTGCTGGGTTTCACTAACTGATGGCAAGGCACAGTCTCAATGGAGAATACTTAGCCGCCATTATTTCTCTAGGAAAGTTGTCTCTGCTTGATATCTCCATCACCATCCCTCAAGGATTGTTAGCAAAAGGCTTTAGGTTACTGCTTCAGTGAGTCATATGACGAGTACACTGTAAGGCTCCATAGCTCAGTGGTTAGAACACTGGTCTTGTAAACCAGGGGTTGCGAGTTCAATTCTCGCTGGGGCCTCGTCCGCTTTTTGTATATGTACAAACTCCTAAATAATGGGCAAGATTGGTTTATATATAAAAGACCGAAATATCAATGAAAAAGAAATGATACGTTCCAAAATGTGAATATACTGACAAGCCCTAGAGGTCAGGAAATAATTACGACTGCATGCTAAGCCGGCCATACACTATAGATAGCTGTTGGTCAAATACGTATTAGGCAGTGGTGGTTTTGGTTATAACGCAACCTACACAATTGTGGGGGCACCAGCAGTATTCTCTTTGGCAGACTCACTTTTTAGTTACATCACCTGTTACCTACTGGATTATTCGAACAGGTAACAGCCATTAGGTGATATTTTTAATCACTATTTTTCATTACATACATAGAAACTTCTATTTTAACAGCAAAACTGCGCTAATCTGAAAAAAATCTGTTATTTAAGCATTTTTTGTAGTTCACCCAATATACGCTCTTGCAGCCTGCACTAATCTGAAAAAAAAAAAAACTTTTATTTTCTGCTCTGCACACAGAATACACAGTGTAACAGAGTGTGCTAATCTGAAAATGTATTCTTTTTTTTAATTTTTTTTTTTGTTGCTCTAATCCAAAATAACTAGGCCCCATGTAGTGGAAACTTAGCTTTTTTTGCAGATTTTGCTGCAGATTTTTGAGCCAGGAGTGGATTAAGCAGAAGGTAGAAGTATAAGAACTTCTTACATGTTTCTTATTCCTTTTATAGCCATTCTTGGCTTTGGCTAAAAAAAAACACAGCAAAATCTGCTGAAAAAAAGCTATGTTTCCACACCGTGGGGCCTTGAGAGATTTTATTCTGCTCTGCTCTGCTCATGGTGTGATGGAGTGTGCTAATCTGAAAAAAATATTATTTTCTTAAGTTTTTATTTGTCCTCATATATGCAGTCTCTCAGCATGTGCTAATCTCAAAAAAACCTCCATTATTAAGATAAAATAATCCTTTAATAGTCCCACCATGGGGAAATTCAGTGTGTTACAGCAGCATAGATAATACAAATACAAAAAAGCTCCAAGGTAGAGGCATTACAGTGACAGTAGGTACAGATAAAAAAGGTAATACAGAAATACAGAGCGATCAATAACAGAATAGTATACAGAAATACAGAGTGATCAGTAACAGAATAGTATACAGAAATACAGAGGGATCAGTAACAGAATAGTATACAGAAATACAGAGCGATTAGTAACAGAATAGTATACAGAAATACAGAGCGATCAGTAACAATAGTATACAGAAATACAGAGCGATCAGTAACAGAATAGTATACAGATATATAGAGCAATCAGTAACAGAATAGTATACAGAAATACAGAGCGATCAGTAACAGAATAGTATACAGAAATATAGTGATCAGTAACAGAATAGTATACAGAAATACAGAGAGATCAGTAACAGAATAGTATACAGAGTGATCAGTAACAGAATAATATACAGAAATATAGTGATCAGTAACAGAATAATATACAGAAATACAGAGAGATAAATAACAAAATAGTATACAGAAATACAGAGAGATCAGTAACAGAATAGTATACAGAAATACAGAGAGATCAGTAACAGAATAGTATACAGAAATACAGAGAGATCAGTAACAGAATAGTATACAGAAATACAGAGAGATCAGTAACAGAATAGTATACAGAAATACAGAGCGATCAGTAACAGAATAGTATACAGAAATACAGAGATCAGTAACAGAATAGTATACAGAAATACAGAGCGATCAGCAACAGAATAGTATACAGAAATACAGAGAGATCAGTAACAGAATAGTATACAGAAATACAGAGCGATCAGTAACAGAATAGTATACAGAGCGATCAGTAACAGAATAGTATACAGAAATACAGAGGGATCAGTAACAGAATAGTATACAGAAATACAGAGCGATTAGTAACAGAATAGTATACAGAAATACAGAGCGATCAGTAACAATAGTATACAGAAATACAGAGCGATCAGTAACAGAATAGTATACAGATATATAGAGCGATCAGTAACAGAATAGTATACAGAAATACAGAGAGATCAGTAACAGAATAGTATACAGAAATATAGTGATCAGTAACAGAATAGTATACAGAAATACAGAGAGATCAGTAACAGAATAGTATACAGAAATACAGAGTGATCAGTAACAGAATAATATACAGAAATACAGAGAGATCAGTAACAGAATAGTATACAGAAATACAGGGAGATAAGTAACAGAATAGTATACAGAAATACAGAGAGATCAGTAACAGAATAGTATACAGAGTGATCAGTAACAGAATAATATACAGAAATATAGTGATCAGTAACAGAATAATATACAGAAATACAGAGAGATAAATAACAAAATAGTATACAGAAATACAGAGAGATCAGTAACAGAATAGTATACAGAAATACAGAGAGATCAGTAACAGAATAGTATACAGAAATACAGAGCGATCAGTGACAGAATAGTATACAGAAATACAGAGAGATCAGTAACAGAATAGTATACAGAAATACAGAGCGATCAGCAACAGAATAGTATACAGAAATACAGAGAGATCAGTAACAGAATAGTATACAGAAATACAGAGCGATCAGTAACAGAATAGTATACAGAGCGATCAGTAACAGAATAGTATACAGAAATACAGAGGGATCAGTAACAGAATAGTATACAGAAATACAGAGCGATCAGTGACAGAATAGTATACAGAAATACAGAGAGATCAGTAACAGAATAGTATACAGAAATACAGTGATCAGTAACAGAATAGTATACAGAAATACAGTGATCAGTAACAGAATAGTATACAGAAATATAGTGATCAGTAACAGAATAGTATACAGAAATATAGTGAACAGTAACAGAATAGTATACAGAAATATAGAGTGATCAGTAACAGAATAGTATACAGAGCGATCAGTAACAGAATAGTATACAGAAATACAGAGCGATCAGTAACAGAATAGTATACAGAAATACAGAGTGATCAGTAACAGAATAGTATACAGAAATACAGAGAGATCAGTAACAGAATAGTATACAGAAATACAGAGAGATCAGTAACAGAATAGTATACAGAAATACAGAGCGATCAGTAACAGAATAGTATACAGAAATACAGAGAGATCAGTAACAGAATAGTATACAGAAATACAGAGAGATCAGTAACAGAATAGTATACAGAAATACAGAGAGATCAGTAATAGAATAGTATACAGAAATACAGAGAGATCAGTAACAGAATAGTATACAGAAATACAGAGCGATTAGTAACAGAATAGTATACAGAAATACAGAGAGATCAGTAACAGAATAGTATACAGAAATACAGAGAGATCAGTAACAGAATAGTATACAGAAATACAGAGCGATCAGTAACAGAATAGTATACAGAAATACAGAGAGATCAGTAACAGAATAGTATACAGAAATACAGAGAGATCAGTAACAGAATAGTATACAGAAATACAGAGAGATCAGTAATAGAATAGTATACAGAAATACAGAGAGATCAGTAACAGAATAGTATACAGAAATACAGAGCTATTAGTAACAGAATAGTATACAGAAATACAGAGCGATCAGTAACAGAATAGTATACAGAAATACAGAGGGATCAGTAACAGAATAGTATACAGAAATACAGAGAGATCAGTAACAGAATAGTATACAGAAATACAGAGTGATCAGTAACAGAATAGTATACAGAAATACAGAGAGATCAGTAACAGAATAGTATACAGAAATACAGAGGGATCAGTAACAGAATAGTATACAGAAATACAGAGGGATCAGTAACAGAATAGTATACAGAAATATAGTGATCAGCAACAGAATAGTATACAGAAATACAGAGGGATAAGTAACAGAATAGTATACAGAAATACAGAGGGATCAGTAACAGAATAGTATACAGAAATACAGAGGGATCAGTAACAGAATAGTGTACAGTGGAATCCGCTGGGTTTCACTAACTGATGGCAAGGCACAGTGTCAATGGAGAATACCTAGCTGCCATTATTTCTCTAGGAAAGTTGTCCCTGCTTGATATCTCCATCACCATCCCTCAAGGATTGTTAGCAAAAGGCTTTAGGTTACTGCTTCAGTGAGTCATGTGACAGGTTCACTGTAAGGCTCCATAGCTCAGTGGTTAGAGCACTGGTCTTGTAAACCAGGGGTCGCGAGTTCAATTCTCGCTGGGGCCTCGTCTGCTTTTTGTATATGTTCAAACTCCTAAATAATGGGCAAGATTGGTTTATATATAAAAGACCGAAATATCAATGAAAAAGAAATGATACGTTCCAAAAAGTGAATATACTGACAAGCCCTAGAGGTCAGGAAAAAAATTACGACTGTATGCTAAGGTGGCCATACACTTTAGATAGCTGTTGGTCAAATACATATTAGGCTAAGAGCCAGTGGTGGTTTTGGTTATAACACAACTTACATAATTGTGTGGGGGCACCAGCAGTATTCTGTTTGGCAGACTCACATTTTAGTTACATCACCTGTTACCTATTGGATTATTCGAACAGGTAACGGCCAATAGGCAATATTTTTAACACTATTATTCATTAAATACATAGAAACTTCTATTTTAGCAGCAAAACGCTGATTCGGCCTGCGCTAATCTGAAAAAAATCTCTGTAATTTAAGTGTTTTTTTGTTGTTCAACCAATATATGTTCTTGCAGCATGTGCTAATCTTAAAAAAAGACAACTATTTTTCTGCTCTGCACACCCAATAGACAGCGTAACAGATTGTCCTAATCTGAAAACATAATTATTTTTTAACCTTTTTTTATTGCCCATAAATACAGTCCTGCAGCCTGTGCTAATCCAAAAAATTTTGCTGCAGTTTTTTGAGCCAAAGCCAGGAGTGGATTCAACAAAAGACAGAAGTATAAGAACCGATGTGGTTGCGGAAATCACAGTATGTCAATTAAACCTACACAACTGCCTGCGGTTTCTCTATAGGTATAATTGATCCAGAAAGTCCACAGAGGTTTCACGTTCTGTGAAAATTGCTGCGGGAAAAATCGTGATGCATTTACGCTGTGGTTTTTCCTGCAGCGCTTTTTCGCTGTGGCCTGCTACATGGGGCCTTAACCTTAAGAGGCTTTTTTCTGCTCTTCTCACTAAGTACAAAGTGTGACGGAGTGTACTAATCTGAAACAATATTTGTTTCTTGTCTGTTTTTGATCCTCATATATACAATCTTGCAGCCTGTACTAATCTGAAAAAACTCCATTATTTAAGGGTTGTTTTTTTTTTTTGTTTTTTTTTTTGCTCAGCCAATCAACAGTGTGAAGCAGCCTTCTAATCTGAAATAATCTCTGTTAAAGTTTTTTTTTTTTTTTAGTACCCAATATTTCAATGCACTGGAGTCCTGGGTTTGAATCCTGCCAAAGAAAACATCTGCAAGGAGTTTGTATGTTCTCCTCATGTTTGGTGGGTTTCCTCAGGGTACTCTGGTTTCCTCCCACACTCCAAAGACATACTGATAGAGAATGAGCCCTATATGGGATAGTGTCTAGCAATGTCTATAAAGCGCTGTAGAATATGATGGTGATATATACTGTAAGTAAGAAAAATAAATAAATACACATAAACTGCCACCAACAGCAAAAAAAAAAAATACTAGCTGACTGATGCAGTTCTAGTTTAAAAGTCACTGACCAGGTAACCCTTTTAGTTTTTCGCTATTATTCTTGAAATAGTTTTTTTGTAACAAAAAAAAAATATATGCACACATTGTCAGAATTGTTGCCAATGACTAGAAAAAACAGAGCAAGGGACAGGCAAAAGTGGGGAAGAAACACTTGTGCAAGTACTAACAATAAGAATGTGGATGGCAACAGCAACAATACTTCTGGTCTTGACAGCTCTGCTAATAGTGTTGTTGTAGTTTCTGAGAATAAAGACGTTTTTGAAAGCAGTGAACCACAAATATTGAGTCAGGGTTCCTCCTCCCCCTCCCTTATTGTAACATGTAATTTACCACACTGTCTTTCTGTATTTTCAACCATGTCTTCTTCACTGACACAGATCCCATTCTCTAGTAGTCATGTGGCATCTGCTGAGAGAGATATTCCTCCTAGCCTGAGACTTCCTCTTCTTGATGCTGTTGGTGGTAGTGCTTGTACAGTAGGGTCACTAGTGGGAAATGTGTTGGGGAAATACAGGAATCCGATTGCTATGATGAGTCTTAACGTTACTGAATCCAATGATGATTCTATTACAGATAAGACGTGGCAGCCAGGTCAGAGTGACATCAGAAGTAGAGGGTGGTGGCAACAGCAATAGTAAGAATTCCATTATCCAAAATACCTGCCTGGGGTAGATCTAAGACAAGCTTGGGTGGTGGTGGCACTGGAAGACATGTTTTCACTGCATCTGGTGTTGTCGGCAGCAGCCATTTGTAGTCATCTCCTGTATGGAAATATCTTTTTACATTACTAAATGACAAATCCATGGCAAAGTGCAAGAAATTAGCCATGAGGGTGCAGGTACATGTGTAGGAACTAGATCTCTCTGTACTCACATGAAACGGCATCACCAGCTCATTTGGGAAAATAGATTTGGCAGTGGCACCAAGTGAGCAAGACCGTTCTATTCCTTCTACCCCTGATCTTCTTTATAGGCAGGACACATCCACACCTAGGACCTGGCCATCGCCATTATCATCTCCATCTTCTTCTCCTTTTCCCTGCCAAAGTCAGTCATTATCCATAAGGGAATGTGTGTCCAGTAAACCGCAGTCTGCATCCAGTCATCCGGCTGGTCTGCAGCTTTTAAAAATGATCTGCAAATAAATCCGCAGCAGTGCTAAATCCTCAGTGTTCTGCAGGGCTGTATTTATGGGCAATAAAAAAAATCTTAAAAAATAATTATGTTTTCAGATTAGGACACTCTGTTACGATGTCTATTGGGTGTGCAGAGCAGAAAAATAGTTGTCTTTTTTTAAGATTAGCACATGCTGCAAGAACATATATTGGGTCAACAACAAAAAAACGCTTAAATTACAGAGATTTTTTTTCAGATTAGCGCAGGCCGAATCAGCATTTTCTGCTAAAATAGAAGTTTCTATGTATTTAATGAATAATAGTGTTAAAAATATTGCCTATTGGCCGTTACCTGTTCGAATAATCCAATAGGTAACAGGTGATGTAACTAAAATGTGAGTCTGCCAAACAGAATACTGTTGGTGCCCCCACAATTATGTAAGTTGCGTTATAACCAAAGCCACCACTGGCTCTTAGCCTAATATGTATTTGACCAACAGCTATCTATAGTGTATGGCCGGCTTAGCATACAGTCGTAATTATTTCCTGACCTCTAGGGCTTGTCAGTATATTCACTTTTTGGAACGTATCATTTCTTTTTCATTGATATTTCGGTCTTTTATATATAAACCAATCTTGCCCATTATTTAGGAGTTTGTACATATACAAAAAGCGGACGAGGCCCCAGCGAGAATTGAACTCGCGACCCCTGGTTTACAAGACCAGTGCTCTAACCACTGAGCTATGGAGCCTTACAGTGCACCTGTCACATGACTCACTGAAGCAGTAACCTAAAGCCTTTTGCTAACAATCCTTGAGGGATGGTGATGGAGATATCAAGCAGGGACAACTTTCCTAGAGAAATAATGGCGGCTAGGTATTCTCCATTGAGACTGTGCCTTGCCATCAGTTAGTGAAACCCAGCGGATTCCACTAAGTGGCACAGCAGAGACTGTACTGCCAATACCTTGGCCAGGTGGGAGCTAAATGGGTTATTCAGCTTTCAAAAATAATCTGCAAATACACCCCCAGCAGTGCTGAATCCTCACTGCTCCCTTGTGCACCTTTCACTTGGCTTTATTTTACTTGCTGCTCCTCATATTGCTGTTATTTACATGCAGTAAATCTTTGGACAAACTACATTTCCCATGATTCATCTGCCCGCTCTTCCTCTCTGTGTATCTCTCCCTTCTCCCTCCCACACAGGGGCATAACTACTGGGGTAGCAGCGATAATGGCTGCCACAGGGCCTGGACATTCGGGGGCCCCTTCGGCCCCCGATGTTTTTTGTTTTTTTTTAATAGGCAGTTACCTGCTGGAAAAACCCCAGCAGCTAACGGGCCCTATTTACTTACCAATCCCCGCTCCTGCTCACGGCCGCCGATTAGTAAGTGAGGCTGACAGCTGCGAACCCCACAAATACTGCTATCATTATGCTCGGGGGTCTTTTCAGACCCCCGAGTATAATGATCGGAGAGCCAGGGGAGGCGAGGGAACATAAAAAACACTGCAATTTTCCTCTTCCACGCTCCGCAGGCTTCGGGCCTGTTTGGTGACGTCACGTGGGCCGGGCCTGCGTCATTTTGCGTGGCCACGCTGGCCCGGCTCACACGAGATCTGGTCCAACATTGAAGATGACCGAAGTAGCGGGGAGTGTGAGAACCAGGGAGAAGTAAGTAACATTGTTTTTTTGTTTGTATTCTCCCCTGGGTCTCCGATCATTATACTCTGGGGTCTGAAAAGACTCCAGAGTATAATAATTGTTCATGGGTGTTCCATAATGGGGCATAATAATGTGTGCAGGGGCCACTATGGGGCATAATACTGTGTGCAGGGGCCACTATGGGGCATAATACTGTCTGCAGGAGCCACTATGGGGTATAATACTGTCTGCAGGAACCACTATGGGGAATAATACTGTCTGCAGGAACCACTATGGGGCATAATACTGCGTGCAGGGGCCACTATGGGGCATAATACTGTGTGCAGGGGCCACTATGGGGCATAATACTGTGTGCAGGGGCCACTATGGGGCATAATACTGTGTGCAGGGGCCACTATGGGGCATAATAGTGTGTGTAGGGGCCACTATGGCGCATAATAGTGTGTGCAGGAATGCGGTTTGTCCGGGGGGGGGGTTGGGGGCGGCGGTTCGGGGGGGCCCCATGTCAAATGTTCGCCTTGGGGCCCAGTCATTTCTACTTACGCCACTGCTCCACTGCTCCCACATCTGAGGTCACATGGTGCTGTGATGTTTCGTTTCCAAGCCCCCCTCCCTCTTCTGAGAAGCAAACACAGAAAGAAGAATCAATGGAGAATACTTAGCCGTCAGTATTTCTCTAGGAAAATTGTCCCTGCTTGATATCTCCATCACCTTCCCTAGAAGGATTGTTCACACAATGGTTTCAGTAAGCTTTTCTTGATGTAAGGCTCCATAGCTCAGTGGTTAGAGCACTGGTCTTGTAAACCAGGGGTCGCGAGTTCAATTCTCGCTGGGGCCTGGTCTGTTTTTTGTATATGTACAAACACCTAAAAATGTGCAAAATCACTTTAAATAAAACAAAAAAAAAAAAACACCAAAATATCAATGAAAAAGAAATGATACGTTCCAAAAAGTGAATATATCAACAAGCTGTAGAGGGCAGGAAATAATTTCGGCTGTGTATAAAGCAGGTCATACAATATACGTAGCTGTTGGCCAAATGCTTATTCGGCTAAGAGCCAGAGTTTGCCATAATGTAACCTACACAATTGTGTGGGGCACCAGCTAATAGACAAAGCAGAGGAGGGCTTTGCAGGAGTGGGGAAGGGGATAACACAATAGGTAGCGGCCTATTGTCACTGTGTGGGGACCAATAAAGGGAGAATTATGCTGCCAGGGAGTCAATGAGGGGACAATGTGTTGTAAAGGGGCCAGTCAAGGGGGCCAAAATGATTTGTGGGGAACAGTATATTGGGCTATGTTCTGTGTGGGGAAGGTCAAAGGGGCATTATGCTGAGTGGGGGGACAATAAAAGTGGTATTATACTGTGTGGCGGCCAGTAAATGGGCACCATATTTTGTGGGGACTGGAAAGAGGGGGCATGGTCTAAGCAATTTTGTTAAGGGTGCCTGGGACATAACTTTGCTTGGGGCCCCAGAAATGCTAAATATCCTCCTGACAACAGTTATCATTCCAGACCAGCTATACATGCTCAGCTCACTCAAGCCCATATGAGTCCCCTAAGAACAAACAGGATCAGACACCTTTGGATATTTTTACCCAACTTCTGCCATCAGGAGAAAGTCGAGACACCCTCATACTCATTAGGTACTTAGCTGGTCCTGCTATAATCGTGGATTGTTTGTGCGTAGAGTAGAGCGAGCTGGTTTGTAACAAATTTTCCAAAAACTTTCAGGTTTGATGAACCCAAATTTTTTGTGGTTTGCCACCCATGAATCATCAATCATTCTGAGGTCTCTTCAAACCCCAGAGTATGATAAGTGGAGGCGCAGGGGTAATAGGGTCCTCTTCCATTCTCATGGGCCTCATTGGTTATATGGGACGCCATCATCTGCCATAATCCACATCTCCAACAGCTGTTGTCAGTCGTACGGGCTCCATACACTGTATAGTTATGATGTCGGTGGCGGCTGCGGACAGCTGATGGACAGGTGCCAGGTGTTGTAACTCCACCGATTTGATATTCATGGTCTATTCTAGGGAGAGGTTTTTGATACGAAAGGCCCAGGGAACATCTATAAAGGGGTTATCTAACATTGATGGCATATTAAATCTGTAGGGACCCGACACCCCGGACCCCGCAGATCACCGGGCTCTTGTATTGTTTACATACTCTGAGCCACACCGCTCACTTGCTGTACAAACTGTAGCATTGTGGGTACTGAAGTGCTGCCCCATTGAAATCGATGGAAGGCAGATTCTGGATGGAACTTGTTGCTGATTTTGAGGCAGAATCAACCACTGCAAATTCCTTTGTGTGAACAGCCCCTTCCTAAGATATGTCATAACACTGTGCGGTGGCCCTTTAATAATTCTCACACCCGTCCACACCTACATTTTTGTCCTTCTCATGAACTTTTTCCACATCCTGTTAACCTTCCTGCTGACTGTTTACCCCGAGGTCAGGTGTATTACAGCACATTGGCTGGCATTTTTATGGCCGCAAGTATGTGCACAGTATGTGTGAGTATGGTTCTCAAGCTTCCATGTGTGAGGGGCTCCATAGCTCAGTGGTTAGAGCACTGATCTTGTATACCAGGGGTCGCGAGTTCAATTCTCGCTGGGGCCTTGTGTGTATTTTGGATTATATTATAGTGGTGTTACACTGAGGTGACCATTATATTACATGTAGGGGCACTGAGGGGGCCATTATATTACATGTAGGGGCACTGAGGTGTCCATTATATTACATGTAGGGGCCATTATATTACATGTGGAGGGCACTGAAGGGCCACTATATCACATGTAGGGGCACTGAGGGGGCCATTATATTACATGTAGGGGCACTGAGGGGCCATTATATCACATGTGGGGACACTGAGGGAGCCATATTACATGCGGAGGGCACTGAGGGGGTCATTGTATTACATGTAGAGGGCACTGAGGGTCCATTACATTACATGTGGGGGCACTGAGGGGGCCATTACATTACATGTGGAGGGTACTGAGTGGGCCATTATATTACATGTGGGGCAACAAGGGAGCCATTATATTACATGTGGAGACACGGAGGGGGCTATTATATTACATGTGGAGGGCACTGAGGGGGTCATTATATTATATGTGGGGGCACTGAGGGGGTCATTGTATTACATGTGGAGGGCAACAATAGAAACAAAAACATGGTATAAACACATATGGGTATGTCAATGTATGGGGAGGCTGCTCTATACTGTCCACACTAGGGGAGGCTGCTGTATACTGTCCACACTAAGGGATGCTGCTGTATACTGTCCACACTAGGGGAGGCTGCTGTATACTGTCCACACTAGAGGAGGCTGCTGTATACTGTCCACACTAGGGAAGGCAGCTCTATACTGCCCACACTAGGTAAATATGTCCTCAAGACAAACAATCAGGATAGGTGAGTAGGCCACATATAATGTCCCTCGGTGGTTCTTCTTGCTGGGGACGAGGCCTAGGTGTCCTGTGTATTCTCTATATAGTGATAGGTGCCGCTCGGTCTGGGCCTAGGAGATCTGAGAAAAGCTGCGCCGCCATCTTAGATAGGTTTTCCAGGAATCCTTTTATTCTAATTTTTTTTTCTGCTCCTATTTTCCTGGTCCTCAACCAGTATGAGAGATCTGTCGATATAATCTTTGAAGAAAGAGAGTCTAGCGGCCATCAGTACTTGGGGCATTGGGACCCCTTTCCTTGCCTGTTTTCACCATGTCTGAGGCTGCTAGACGAGGTTGAGAGAAAGATTGAGGCTGTAAGTGACGGAGCTCAGCAACTATGCGTCCATCACAATACGCAGTCAGGCATCGCCAGGAGGACCCATGATCTTTGACTCAAACCAAGTTTTACACTGGGTAGGACATTTCGCTCTAAAATATCTTGATAATTCTCTGATTTCATGATTCCTGTGATACGGTCAAGGCCTCCACTACAAGTCGCAGCAAAGCAACCCCACAACATTATGGGTCCTCCACCATGCTTAACTGTTGGTAGGGTGTTCTTTTCCTTATAAGCTTCATTGTACCGTCTGTAAACAAACTGTTGCTTTGCATTGCCAAAAAGCTCGATTTTTGTTTATCTGCCCACAGAAAATTTTCCCAGAAGGATTGTGGTTTGTCAAGATACTCTTTGGCAAAGATCAGTTGTTCCTTTTTATGTCTTTTCTTCAGCAATGGTTTCTTCCTTGGAACTTCCACCATAAAGCTCTGCTTGGTTTAGTGTGCGGCGTATAGTACTTGTTGAAACCATGACCCCAGACTGTTCCAGGTTGGCCTTCAGGTCTTTGGATGTTTGACGTGGTGTTTTTTCCCCCCATTCGCACCAACCTTCGAAGACATCTCTTGTTGATTTTCCTCTTTCTCCCACGTCCAGGGAGGTTCTTGACGGTTCCATGCTTGGCAAACATCTTAATAACATTGCGCACTGTTGAAAATGGGATACCAAGGTCTTTGGAGATGGCCTTATATCCTTTGGAAGTCTTGTGTTTGCTAATAATAGCAGTTCTGATGTCCTCAGACAGATCCTTTGTCTTCACCATTGTGACAAAGGAACAGGGCCTAACATGTGTTTTTTTTTAAAAACTTAAGTCATCATTCATTGGTTAATTCATGTACAATGGGCACCGACAATTTATCACAGGTGATTCTCATTTGTGTTTTAACACAGGCAAGTCAAAATGTGTTTCCACATATATTAAATGCAAAGGGTGCCAATACCAGTGTCACATCAAGCTTTACCAGTGTCACATCAAGCTTTACCAGGGTCACACCAAGGTTTAGGTTTTTCTATTTTTCCCTCCCATTGTTTTTTTTTTTTTAATTGTTGTTTATCATTTGCTCTTTTGCATTTAACACGAGTGCTCGAAACAAAAAAACTTTTTCACTTGATTCATTTTTTCAGGAGATATTCCACATTATTTACTTAAACTTCATGGGTGCCAATAACAATGAGCCGGACTGTATCTAGCTCCAGCTAGGCTAACTTCACCCCGGCCAGGTAGATAGACCTGCATTGTCTATAGCAGGGGTAGGCAACCTTTTTTGTTCGGCGTGCCGATTTTAATAAAAAAATCAAAGATGAGGTACTTGGAGTGCCGGTCAATAATTGTAAGTCTGACGACCACTAAACTAAAGTCATATACCACAAACCATAACACAGAAGTGCTGCCACCAGATGCTTTAGGACACATGCGTTTACTGATATATCCTGGGACGCTCCTGTACTTTCCAATTAGAAGCAATGAAAGTCCATGTGCAGCTCCCAATTAGTGGTAAATGTGTCCAGGAGCACCGTATGGCGGCACCTTATGGTGAATACACACTATGTATCTGGATGCAGATATAGTCTTAGGCCACTGGAACTTTTACTTCAATGTAAAACTGCGTTCACATGATGCATTTTTGCACAAAAAAAAAATGCCTGTGTTTTCTGTGCAAAAACACATCCTTAATGCAGAAAACACACCGTTACACAGAATAATGTCCCATAGCGGCCCCTGCACAAGGTATTATATCCCATAACAGCCTCTGCATACAGTATTATGTCACATAGTGGCCCCTGCACACGGTATTATGTCACATAGTAGCCCCTGCACAAGGTATTATATCCCATAACAGCCTCTGCACACCGTATTATGTCACATAGTGGCCCCTGCACACAGTATTATGTCACATAGTGGCCCCTGCACACTGTATTATGTCACATAGCGGCCCCTGCACACGGTATTAGGTCCCATAACAGTCTCTGCACACCGTATTATGTCACATAGTAGCCCCTGCACACAGTATTATGTCATATAGCGGTCCCTGCACACAGTATTATGTCACATAGTGGCCCCTGCACACTGTATTATGTCACATAGCGGCCCCTGCACACGGTATTAGGTCCCATAACAGCCTCTGCACACCGTATTATGTCACATAGTGGCCCCTGCACATAGTATTATGTCATATAGCGGTCCCTGCACACAGTATTATGTCCCATAGTGGCCCCTGCACACGGTATTATGTCATATAGCGGGCCCTGCACACGGTATTATGTCCCATAGTGGCCCCTGCACACGTTATTAGGTCCCATAGCGTTCCCTGCACACGGTATTATGTCCTATAGCGGTCCCTGCACATGGTATTAGGTTCCATAGCGGTCGCTGCACACGGTATTAGGTCCCATAGCGGCCCCTGCACACGGTATTAGGTCCCATAGCGGTCCCCGCACACGGTATTATGTTCCATAGTTCTCTTCAGACCCCCGAGTATAATGAGTGCAGGACCAAGAGAGGTGACAAACATAAAAAAACAATGTACTCACCATTCCATGTTCCACAGCCGCTGTGTTCTCTTCGGCGCTTCTGCCTGTAGTTAGCGACCGCAGATTGAGTCTCTAGGGTCACGTTGCATCATTATGCTTAATGACGTCAGACGCAGACGTGACCTCTGAGGCCCTGTCAGCTGTCGGAAGCGCCTGCTGATCTCACAGCCGCCGCAGAGCGCAGGGAGCAAGGTGAGTATCATTGTTTTTTATGTTTCATCACTTCTCCTGAGTCTCCGCTTATTATACTCGGGGTCTGAAGAGACCCCTGTGATGAACCGACCCTCAGTTGTACATCTTTCTTAGAAATGTATTTTTACATGCTCATGTCAGTCCTCCCCCTACTTATTGGAATGTTGTGTTTAAGTTGGGTTTACACTGCTGGACGATACGCTTCACTGGTTTTATGTGTGTATCAGGGGAGATGGCTTGCTATAGCCAGGCACTTTTATTATCCCTGGCCAGATGGCGATGGGGGATAGCAAGCCAGTGACCTTAACTTCACCCATCCCTCCCAGCACCTAGGAAGATACCCATCTCTCCGAGGGTTCTGCAAAGGAGGGAGAAGGGGGGCTGCCTGGGTGGGTGGGGCACTAGCCATATGCTGTGGGGAGACCTGGATTCTTTGGTCATTCAGCAAAGAGACAGTAAGGAGCTGTGATCTGGGAGAAGATGAGAGAGCTTGCCCTACTGAGGAATGCATTGAGGGCCTAGCATTGAGGCCTGAAGCCTTTCCCTTTGTTCTGGACAACATGTAGAAGAATTGTTTTATGCAACTTGCTTAAGCTTGCGCCCTAGGCCCAAAACCCTGCTGTGGCCTAGAGAAACGGACTACGAGCCTATGCCGGTATTTTCTCTATCTTTTATTTCCCTTTTTATTTTGTGTGCTGTATCATCGCACTTTTGCTCGTATATTTATGCTTGATCATATTAATATTGTATATTTCTGTATATGCTATTAATTAGTACCGACCCACTTGGGTTATTAAATATATAAAATTTATACAGCTCGTTTCATTCTATCCTACGAACTCAGTCCGCTCACGGGTTGTGAGTGGAAGGTTAAGAAGGGTGATCGCAGGTAGGCCAAGGGGCTTGGCAAGGCGATATTCTTCACAACCCCACAGTATAATAATAGCAGTTTCGCTTCGGCCGTGTTTGGTCCGATCGAATCTGCTGGGTGAGGACTCCGCCACCGTGCCAGGGAAATAAGCCTCGCGTGCCACTCTTGGCACGCGTGCCGGGGGTTGCCGACCCCTGGTCTATAGTTATGTCTTCCTGTGGCCTCCCATAGGATTCAATGCTGAGATCTGTGATTAGGCCTCAGCGGTGACCCCCCGGGGGCATGTGACGTCAGCCATAGGCTAAAAGAAAGCTGAAGAGGATGTAGAGAGAGACCACTGGATGCCATAAAGATGCCCAGGAGAGGTGAGGGAAGGGAAGTACAAGTGTTTGTTGTTTTTCACACTTCTCCTGAGCCTCCACTTATTATACTCTAGGGTCTGAAGAGACCCCAAAGTGGTGGTTCCCAACCTGAGGTAACTCCAGGCTATCTCCAGGGGTACTGCTGCAGTGAGAGCCACTCCCCATAATGGTAGTTTGTGGGGTTCACCACCTACAAATTACTATTATACCATGGGGTCTCTTCAGACCCTCAGAGTATAATGATCAGGGGCCCAGGGTAGCTGAGAAAATATAAGAAACAGTGTTACTCACCTCCGCTAGGCTCCGGCATGCATCTCATGTCCTCTTTAGCCTCCCAAAGGTCTGTATAGGCCTGTGATTGGGTCTCTGTAGTCTCATGGGTCATGCGGCATAATAAGGATAATCACAGGGCTCAGCAGTCATTGACGTCACTGGGGAGGCTGCAGAGGATCCGATACCCGTGCTAGAGCCAGGGAGGGGAGTAACACTGTTTATGTATTTTCACCTCCGCTGGGCCTCCTCTTATACTCTGAGTATATTAGTAGTTTGTGGGTGGCAAAGCAACAAAATTTCGGTTATGGTTACTCCTTAAACGTCACTAAGTATGGGGGCCATTTTATTATATATGGGGTCATTATTTTAAATGTGGAGGCCATTATATTCCATGAGCAACACTGAAGGGGCCATTCTACTGAGTGTGAGGACCATAACAATACATGTGGGGACACTGATGGGGCCCATTACATAATTGTTAACAAAGACTCTAAATAAAGCCTTATTTTATTAACATTTATAAGCGATCACTACTTTTGGGGTACTTGGTTGGGACATTTTCTCACCAGGGGGTACTTTGCTTGAAAAGGTTGAGAGCCACCGCTTTACACTAAGCACTGAGAATGTTCTACACTATGTTTTATAGATAGGTTCCTAGGAGTCCTAAGAGTGTTCTACACTATGTTTTATAGATAGGATCCTAGGAGCCCTGACAGTGTCATACACTATGTTTTATAGATAGGATCCTAGGAGCCCTGACAGTGTTATAAACTGTTTTATGGATAGGTTCCTAGGAGCTCTGACAGTGTTCTACACTGTTTTATAGATAAGTTCCTAGGAGCCCTAAGTGTATTCTACACTATAAAATACCCGATATGAAAAAAAAAAGACATGGACCACACATCCACACACTGCACCATGTGAACAGATCACAAAAAAGTTCACCTTACCAAATGGTGTCAGTCAAAGGACTGCAACATGTGAACAGGTCTCAAAGAATTCACCTTACCATGTGGTCTCAGTCAAAGGACTGAGTGCGGCGCTGTGCGGTGTCTGCCATTGCTGTGGTGTGGTGCCTCCGGGAGCGATGTGGCCCAGAGCCTGGGCGCTTAGCCTGGAGGCAGGAGTGTTGCTGAGCTGCTAGGTCGCTCTCCCTGTGGGCACTGTATTGTGGTGGTGGCAGTTGCTGTTCTGTGCCGCACCCAGTAGTGTAGGGACCCACTATAAAGAGGTCGATGTGAAGTGGCTAGTGGGCTTATATACCTTGATCAATATGTATACTAAGAATTTCATGTTCAGTATTGTAGAATTTGCTGGGAAACACAAGATCAATGTATAAGATTGGGATGTGTGGTCCATGTCTTTTTTTCTTCTTGGATATTTTTTTGTATTCTACACTATGTTTTATAAATAAGTTCCTAGGAGCCCGGGCAGTATTCTACACTATGTTTTATAGATAGGTTCCTAGGAGCCCGGGCAGTATTCTACACTATGTTTTATAGATAGGTTCCTCAAGTTGAACAAGTTCGGTATGAACGACAGCTTACATTGGCTTAAAACATAGTGTAGAACACTCTTAGGGCTCCTAGGAACCTATCTATCCAATTTCTAGATCTCTAAGGCAAACACAGCCAAAGTTATGTCAAAGTAAAAAGTTACATTATTATACTCTGAGGTCTCTTCAGACCCCTGAGTATAATAGTTGGAGGTCCAGGGAAGATGTAAAAAGTAAAAAAACATTCATACTCACCTTCTGTTTCACATCCCAGAGTGACACTGCTTATATTTTCTAATGTGCCTCTGGTTGTGTTATATGTATATTATGTGCATTTTATGTCTTGCAACTTCCCTATTGTGGTCTCCTAATGGTTCCCCTCTACTGTTGGTCACCCCTTTACCTCTGTAAGGCTTGGTTCAGCCCTGGTCAATGGGTGGAGATTGGAGACCAAAATTCTCGAGAGAGCCGTTAGGGCAAGCAGTCTAGCAGTGAATGTTGGCACTGTGATAATGTGACCTGCCAGTTCTAGTCAGCCCCTGAGGGAGAGGATTTCTGCCCAAGTCTGCGCAGAGACAGCCCTGAGACAGGGAAGAACAGCCTGTTCTCTGTCCAGACACTGTGCCAGGAGGAGAACAGGAGTCCTGCTATCTAGGATCCATCTAATAAGGTAACTGGGCCCAAAGGACTTCCTTGCCTCCAGAACCATCTACTGGCTGAGGCTAGGGTAGCTACTGAGTGTTGTAGTGGAGTACAAGGCACGTATTTACCATTATGGTCTGGGCATCCCTCATCCCCAAGCCTGGGTGAACTCAACAGTTGGGAGACTACTACCCCCACCGGGAAGCTGCATCTGTTTATGGTTGCACAGTTTTCCACAGTAAAGTTCACTCTGTTTCAACTGCACCCCTGCCTCCTGAGTCGTTCCTGCATTCACCATCAGGGCCCTTCCGAACACCATCACACGGCTCAGGGTAAGAGAAGACACCTCTCCAACTGGAAGCGCCGCAGGTGAACAACTACCACCGTCATCATCATGGACCGCTCAGGCCCCCCTTATCAGTGTCCGGCCTGGGAGATGCTCTGGAGGAGTTCGGTTGAGGGCCCTTGGCCTCTCCAGTGACATCGCTATAGCCACTACTACTCCCATCCTCCCGTTCCCTCTACCTGGGTTACAACACTGTTACCTCTTTTGGGCTGTTGTGGTGTCAGGCACTCTCTTAGCCTCCTTGGTGACATTATGGGCCCGGGGTCTGAATATATTTTGGTCTAATCTGGGTCTGAGTTCATTTTGGGGTCTGGCCTGAGGTCTGTATGTATTTCGGGGTCAGCTCTGCTTAGTATATCGGGCACATATGGCTGTCTGTATAACTCTGGGGCTACATATGGAGTCACATCATATTGGGGGCACTCAATCTCTCAGTAATGAAGATTAAAGGGCAGCTTGCAGTAGCAGAGGAGAATAGCAGTGAGCAGCCGGGTGTGCACTGTCTTACAAATGCCAGTAGGTGATATGTGCGTCCACGTGATGACCTGACCTAGTGGCTCAGATGACTGGCGGTGTCGCTGCAGGCCACTGTATTTCTGTACATAACTTACAATATGGACACTGTGGCAGCCTGGAATCTGAGAATGGATGCCAGACATGAGTCTTCTGTTATGTGAGAGTCCATGAGGTGGGATCCGCACCTATCAGACATTTACTGAATACCCTGTATATATGGTAAAATGTTTAGGGTGAGAATAAAGAAGTGACATCACACCAAGAACTTCTGTTCCTAAAGACTTGCCAGGCCA
The DNA here is from genome assembly GCA_947044405.1 of Leptodactylus fallax. NCBI lineage: Eukaryota > Metazoa > Chordata > Amphibia > Anura > Leptodactylidae > Leptodactylus > Leptodactylus fallax. Next base: position 1,162,143 of record CAMRHE010000360.1, on the reverse strand, counting down.
TTAAGGGTTAAAATAATTGTATGCTGATGTCACAAGGCCCATTGATCATTTCTAAGGATACAGAGTTATGATGTCACATGATGACATCATAACAATATCTACAAGTCTATCCAGTCGACGTGTTACTATGTTGGAAACAACTAGAAGAAGACACACGGAGTAGACACAGAATAGAAGCCACAATGAGATCTCATGAGACATGGCATCATGGCCGCCGGCTGTGGAGAAGACTGAGGAAGAATCCCAGCTAACTGAGGAAACCGACCATCGTAACAAGACGTTACATAGTGTCCATATATGTGATAGAATCCACTACATACATGTACACCATATAAAAGTCATACACTGTCCATATACAGTGATGGCCAAAAGTATTGGCACCCCTGCAATTCTGTCAGATAATACTCAATTTCTTCCAGAAAATGATTGCAATCACAAATGCTTTGGTAATAATATCTTCATTTAATTTGTCTTCAATGGAAAACCACAAAAAGAATTGTCAAAAAGCCAAATTGGATATAATTCCAGGCCAAACATAAAAAAGGGGGTGGACAAAAGTATTGGCACCCTTTGAAAAATCATGTGATGCTTCTCTAATTTGTGTAATTAACAGCACCTGTTACTTACCTGTGGCACATAACAGGTGGTGGCAATAACTAAATCACACTTGCAGCCAGTTGAAATGGATTAAAGTTGACTCAACCTCTGTCCTGTGTCCTTGTGTGTACCACATTGAGCATGGAGAAAAGAAAGAAGACCAAAGAACTGTCTGAGGACTTGAGAAGCAAAATTGTGAGGAAGCATGAGCAATCTCAAGGCTACAAGTCCATCTCCAAAGACCTGAATGTTCCTGTGTCTACCGTGCACAGTGTCATCAAGAAGTTTAAAGCCCATGGCACTGTGGCTAACCTCCCTAGATGTGGACGGAAAAGAAAAATTGACAAGAGATTTTAACGAAAGATTGTGCGGATGGTGGCTAAAGAACCTCGACTAACATTCAAACAAGTTCTAGCTGCCCTGCAGTCCGAGGGTACAACAGTTCTCAACCCGTACTATCCGTCGGCGTCTGAATGAAAAGGGACTCTATGGTAGGATACCCAGGAAGACCCCACTTCTGACCCAGAGACTTAAAAAAGCCAGGCTGGAGTTTGCCAAAACTTACCTGAGAAAGCCAAAAACTTTTTGGAAGAATGTTCTCTGGTCAGATGAGACAAAAGTAGAGCTTTTTGGGAAAAGGCATCACCATAGAGTTTAAAGGGAAAAAAAAGAGTCCTTCAAAGAAAAGAACATGGTCCCTACAGTCAAACATGGCGGAGGTTCCCTGATGTTTTGGGGTTGCTTTGCTGCCTCTGGCACTGGACTGCTTGACCGTGTGCATGGCATTATGAAGTCTGAAGACTACCAACAAATTTTGCAGCATAATGTAGGGCCCAGTGTGAGAAAGCTGGGTCTCCCTCAGAGGTCATGGGTCTTCCAGCAGGACAATGACCCAAAACACACTTCAAAAAGCACTAGAAAATGGTTTGAGAGAAAGCACTGGAGACTTCTAAAGTGGCCAGCAATGAGTCCAGACCTGAATCCCATAGAACACCTGTGGAGAGATCTCAAAATGGCAGTTTGAAGAAGGCACCCTTCAAATCTCAGGGACCTGGAGAAATTTGCCAAAGAAGAATGGTCTAAAATTCCAGCAGAGCATTGTAAGAAACTCATTGATGGTTACCGGAAGCGGTTGTTCGCAGTTATTTTGTCTAAAGGTTGTGCTACCAAGTATTAGGCTGAGGGTGCCAATACTTTTGTCCGGCCCATTTTTGGAGTTTTGTGTAAAATGATCAATGATTTGACTTTTTTTTTCATTCTCTTTTGTGTTTTTTCATTGCAAGCAAAATAAATGAAGATATTATTACCAAAGCATTTGTGATTGCAATCATTTTCTGGAAGAAATTGAGTATTATCTGACAGAATTGCAGGGGTGCCAATACTTTTGGCCAGCACTGTATACTGGACTCAGTGGTGTAACTAGGAATGGCTGGGCCCCAAGGTCGAACATTTGACATGGGACCCCCCACGGCAAACCCCCCCCCCCCCCGCACAAACTGCATTCCTGCACACACTATTATGCCCCATAGTGGCCCCTGCACACACTATTATGCCCCATAGTGGCTCCTTCATATAGTATTATGTGCGTGCACTTCCCGCTACCTCTTCAGTGTTGGACCAAATGTCACATGAGCCAGGCATGGACTGGCCCACCGAGGTCTGGGACGTCACCAAGGAGGCCCGAAGCCTGCTGGAGCGCAGGAGAGGTAAGTAACAGTGGTTTTTATGTTCCCTCAACTCCTCGGGGTCTCTGATCATTATACTCTGGCATCTGAAAAGACCCCAGAGTATAATGATAGCAGTGTTTGTGTGGTTCACGGCCCGCAGGCCTTACTTACCCATCCCCGCTCGCTCTCACAGTCGCCTCCGCGACTTTTAAACTACTCATGCCCCCTGCAGCAAAATGAATGGCTGCTGCTTGAGCTAATAAAAACTCTCAGCAGACCCAAGCCCATCTTCAATCTGAAAAGGTATATCACAGACAACAGCGAGCTGCTGAAACAACCATGCAGACCCAAGTCCGTCTCCAATCTGACAAGGCATTGTCAGCCACATGCACACAGCTGCACTCCATGTTTCCATAACAACCCAGCCATTTTTCTTCACTGCTGTAGGTCAGCTTTAAAGGGGCAGGGCGCTGTGGAAGACACTGTTACACAAGGTCACATACACACAGCTTTACTCTAGGTTTTCCATAACAACAGATCGCAAGTCTTTCATTGATATCCAAACTGAGATACACATGATCACATGACACTTATGGACCAATGGAAAAGTGCAAGTTCTTCAGTCTTGACATACACACAGCTTTACACCAGGTTTCCATAGCAACCAAGCTATTTATGACCTGTATGAGTCAATAGCAGTTCGCAGGTCCTTAAATATTCAGTCATATGCATCAGCCAATATAAGTTCACATTTAATTTACCAGGCTAGCACAGCAACACAGCCATAAATAGACTGTACCTATACTGGACTGCCATACTGGATGTCAAGTGCAAAACTGGCCAATTCTTATGGGGCCACTACACAAACAAAAAATGAAATGTACCCGTGCGAAGCCAGTCCTTCTGCAAGTATACTATATAAGGTTGTATGCATGAACACGAGGCAATACAGTAATGGTGGAGATAATGAAGGGTCTGTGATTCACCTCACTGCATCAAACAGAGAACTCTGAAAAGCTTACAATTGCAAGCAATAGAATTAAATAATTTTAGGAATAGGAAAATTTTGTCAGATTTACATAGCTCCCAACCATCCGGCGGGACAGTCCCGATTTTACACTGCTGTCCCGCCATCCCGAATAACTTACGATTTGTCCCGCTATGCCTCTGAAGTGTTTTGCTGTTACAAACTTTGCCCCGATCCACCGGTTCTTATCTCAGGGTTGGGTAAAGGCTAAATGGTAGATGCTAAATCCTAGAGGGTTAAAGGACCTTTGATGTCATGGTCATGTGATCAGATGTGTGGGCGGAGCTATTCTGGATACTACAGGACAGTGTGGCATTACACAGAAAGAGGAAGATGCTGGGAAGAGACAGAGAAGAGACAGCATGTGTGAGCAAGAGGGGGAACTGGGGGCAGATGTAGGGAGGACATTAAATCGGGGGCAGATGAAGGGGCGCATTAAACTGGGAACAGATGGGGGGTATTAAACTGGGGGGGCAGATGGAGGGTGACATTAAACTGGGGGCAACTGAAAGAGGATTACATTAAACTGTGAACATAAATCCAAAGTCCCATATCATGCCGGTATCATTCCCACAGAAGAGCTTAATATTAGCCTTAGTCTGCCAAGCACCTCTATTGTAAGGTCAGGTAAAGTGGATTTCATTTTTAAGAAAAAGATTCATGATAGTGACAGATGGTTCACAGAGGGAATAAAGGGTTGTCCAGAGCACAATTCCTCAATAGAATGGGGACTAGTTAAGGATCATCAGGGGTGTCTGATACAGAGCACCGGACCCCAAAGAGACATAGAGACGGGGGGTAAGTGGTGTGCAAAACCCCCCCATGCAGCGACTCTTTAGCTACCTCTATTGCCTAGTTCAGCTTCGGAGAGCATGCATATTGCCCACGGATGTATATCTAGTATGTGGTCATCAGGCATACAAGTGGCTACCCCCAGGGGGAGAGGGGACTTGTACTCTAGCTAGACTGACACCAGCCACCTTTATAATTGCCCATGAAAATGTGAAACCTGAGATGATACCCCGTCATACTTTGTACAAATGTGCAGCAGACAATCACCCTAGGAAAGATGGGTGACCTCATGTGGTTTCAATGGGTACAAGCAACAGAATCATCAGCACGATACTCTTGTATCCCATGGTTATGCAAACTTGGGACAAGTTAGTAGAATCTACCGATTATCTAGATGAGCAGATATACACCATTCTAGGCCTGTTGAATGCCACTAATACAATACAAGGACAACTCATAATAGTCAGCAATCAACACACCATAGTCCTTGACTATCTCACAGCAGCACACGGGTAATGTGTCAGATTATCGGACCTTCCTGTTGCCACTATATCAACTCTGAAGGGAATCTTCAAGTGCGGGCAGGGATTGATAAGGTCAGAGAACTTAGAGAGAAATGGATCAAAGAACATTACAGGACACAGGACAGTTGGTGGTCAGATACCTTTTCATTCTTGAATCCTGCCAGTTGGTTTAAGGGATTAGGTGGATGGTTTATGGGAATATTACAGGGAATATTTCAAATATTATTGCTGTGTTTTTGCATCTATTTGACTATAAAGTTTATATTCTGGCTTGTAAAGAAACTTGCTAGAAAGAGGTGCAAACCCAAGATAGTGGGTTTGCAGGTTGTAAGGCTGGTTGGACACACTGACAGACATGACAGTGAAGACATCTCTCTGAGTGTATTAGACCGATAGGTATGTAAATGGTATAACATATCCATGGGGAATGAGGTGAAGTCTCTATAAAAGTCCTTGGGATCTGATTAGCAGATCCTAATGTACCCTGGGTATGGGTTATATCATTTACAAAAGGAGGGAAATGTGGAGGATGACTCAGCTATTGTATCCTCCATTTTGGATTCCAGGGCCATGTGGGCCATGCCTGTAGCCATTTTACATTCCTCCTTTGTTTAGAGAGCTCATCCCCCACCACATGGCTTAAAGGGATGCGGCCCCTCTTTTGCCTCTTATCCAATAGCCATGTGCCAGAATTATTTTACAACTTTGCCACCAATCATGTTATGCTAATTACAGTAGCCCGACCTGTGCTTTGTCTACAATGTATTTAAGCATACCTTTTTCCCTCCATTAAAGCAGAACCCACTATATACACAATAGCTGTGCATATGTGTGTCTCTCTCTGAGCTAGCTCATACATCAACTTTATGAATTTGGACTTCAATACGGCGATACTTAGAGCAGATTGCGCTCACAGGTTTAATTTTTACGGCATTCATGTGTGGTAAAAATGACGTTACCTGTATTCTGCAGGTCAGGACGATCACGGTGATACCAAATCTATATAGTATTTGTAATGTTTTGATACTTTTTAAAAAAAAATAAAACTTTGCAAAATATTGTGCCATATTATGACACCTGTAACTTTTTTATATTTATGTTTATGGAGCTGGGTAAGGCGTATTTTTATGCGGGACAAGATGTATTGATACTATATGCGGGCATTTGTATTGATACTATTTTGGGAAGGTCTGATGGTTTGATCACTTTTTATTCCATTTTTTTATAGGAGACAAAGTGCTGAAAAACAGCCATTTGGCAATTTAGATTTTTTTTTCCTCGCTACGCCGTTCACCGTATGGGATAAATATTTTTATATTTTAATAGTTCAGGCACTTTTGAGATGGGGGATCCCTAAAGTGTTTGTTTATTTTTATATGTGATCTAGGGAAAGGGAGGATTTCAACTTTTTTTGTATACTTTAAAAAACTTTTTTTTCTTTTACTTTTAGGATCAGGACCCCTAGGGACCTTGAACCGTAGGGGCGTCTGATCACTCATACTATACACTGCAGTACTAATGTATTGTAGTGTATAGTGAAATCCTTTGAATTCTATTACACACTGCCTTCAATAGGCACCTGGCTGTCATGGCAACCGATCACCTCCCTCCGATGATGTTCTGGAAGGCGGCAATCGGTAAAAGATGGTGGCGCCCATGGCGTGTACGCACTTTAGATGCCGAAGTCGTGTTTAATCCGCGGCATCTAAAGTGCTAACACCTCTCTCCATACTCCGCTTCACGCCTAATTCACATACATGTATTTGATTTTGAAGGGTTTAAGGGGTTTTTATTCTACTATGCTCACCCAATACATGATGTGATGTAGCATGCTAATCTGAAAAAATATTTACTTTTTTTTTTTTTTTTTTGTTGCTCATATACACAGTCTCACACACAAGCTGTCTAATGCAGTATGTTCTAGCATAATCATCACTGACCAGGACAATCTTTTAGTCTTTGATATTTTTCTTGAAAGTGGTTTTGTTAAAAAAAAAAAAGTGTCAAAATTGTTGCCAATCACTATTATAATTAAGGAGTGTGCAGTGAAATGACTGGGAAAAAATAACATAACAGGGGAAAGGCAAATAGTAATATTAAGAATGTGGATGGCAACAGCAACACTACTTCTGGTCTTGACAACCCCGCCAATAACCGCAGTGTGGTGTTCTTCCTCCAGAATAAAGATGTTTGTGAAAGCAGTGAACTATAAATGTTGAGTTAAGGTTCTTTGTGCAGCATCAACTTTGTCTTCTTCACTGCCACAGAACCCAGTTGTTACTCATTGTTGCTGCATTTGCTTCCATAAAGGGACAATTTTTAGTGTCTTTTTTATGACGCACCTTTTTTCTAATAAGTGTGCTATTATTGGAGAGTTTTAAATGATAAAATGCGTTAAAGTCAGCGTAAGTATGGTTAACCTGAACCAAAACTAATCTTGAGAGGTTCGCTCATCTCTACTTTCACCCTTCAAAGGGTTTTTCCAGGAAGGGTTTCAATACTTGCTTCCCCTATTGTGGACAAACCACAGGTTTCCAGACAAGTTCTGACCTTGGGTCACATGATTGGAACCAGCACCAGGCCCTGAGTCGCTCCTCTTCTTCCTGTGTTCACTGCTGGTTACTTGTTTTATGTGGCTTTACTATTATCAGCCATTCCCCATAGCAATGGTTCTGATCCCATGCCCCAGCCTTGGAACCAGCCCCGAAACCCATGGTTTCTCCACAGTTTAACCTAGAGGAAGTATTGAAGAACCTTTAAGATCAACACATGGTCTTGGCTTCAAAATTGCATCTCCAAGCCTGAAAGTGTGTGCTCAGTAGAGGTGGGCGAATCGGTTTGCAACAAACCAGATTCAACACGAATATTCCACTTTAACAAAAATGAACAATTTGGAATTTGTCTCAGACTAACTAAATAATCGCTGGAGGCCCAAGGGAGGTGACAAAAGTAAAAAAAAAAAAAAAAAAAATTTATACTTGCCTTCTGTTTTCTTTTCTAGGCCTCCTCGCTGCGTCCATCACTCTGTGTCTTCCTCCACATGGCGCCAGCCACTCTTCTGTGACGTCTTGCACCCAGGGTCACCGGTGCGGCCTGTGATTGGGTCTCAGCGGAGACATAGGCATGCCAATCAACATTGGACCTTAGTGGTGACATGGACATGGCCTCAGCATTAACCCCGGGCGCATGATGTCACAGAAGAGCGCCAGGTGCCGTGAGGAGAAAGACAGAGTGCCGGATGCCGTCAGAAGAACCAGAAGAGGTAACGGAAGGTGAGTATAAATTTTTTATTTTTTTTGTCACATCCCATGGGCCTTCAGCTATTATAGTCTGGGGTATGAAGAGACCATTTTTCTCCACTTTTCCCATTAAAAACATACAGGGGACAATTTTATGACTTACAAAGCTTGACAAAAGGCAATGTTTTTTGGTTCACACCACTCTTGTGCAAAATATTGCAAGTTTTTGGTGTTTTCCATAACTTTCAAAACTTTTCTAAAACGTGAGCAAGTCAGGGTGCCTCGGCCCAACAGATTTACTGTAACTTGTGCCAGAAAACTGGTCCCTTTGTGGATTTCAATTTTAGCACATCTGGACCTCCTGAGTTCATATTGGCCATACATCTTCAACGATGGGTGACGAACAAACAGTCTTTATGGAAACATTACTGCCAACATTCTTTAAAGGAAAGATCATTCATGGACAGAAGAATTAAACTTGTTTGACTACCTTCCAGGCAATGGCGGTGTGCCATTTTTTGTGAACCTCAGCTATGTCTACCTTACTTATGCAAATGCTTACTGAAGAGGCTCCATAGCTCAGTGGTTAGAGCACTGGTCTTGTAAATGAGGGGTCGCGAGTTCAATTCTCACTGGGGCCTTTCCTGCATTTTGGATTATATTATAGCGGTTTTATATGGCTGTATAGAGTAGTACCATCAGGCCGTTTGGGCTAAGGCGACAAAGGCCATGGGGTGAAAGTTCATGTGTGAAAAGTAATGCTAGGGCTACACGGAGACCAAAGATCGCTAGGTCGCCCAACACGAAAGTGGCTAAAGGTCAGAAAAAGTCTGAACACTGCTCAATCCTTTTGCAACTAGAAGTTGCAGTCACAGCACCCTCAGATTGTTGTACATAAATTAATATCAGAAAATGAAGGGGAAAAAATCATTTTCTGGTGGTTTTAATTTTATTTTTAAGGAGGTGCATCAATCATTTTAAATAGAAATATTAACATATTGTACCCAAAATATAGACAATATATCTTTTTTAAATCTTTACAGATAAGAACAGCAGCTCAGACATATATATATATATATATATATACAGTAGACACACACACAAGCAGAATACAAAATACACACATTCTAATTCACTATACATAACTGGATTAAAACTGTCAAACTACACACGATAACTCACTTTTATGTGAATATCTACAATGGAAATGTAGGCTGGCTTTTTAATTCAGGGTCATACTGAATACTTAGTGTGATGAACCGACCCTCAGTTTTATATCTTTCTTGGAAGTGTGTTTTACTTGCTTAGGTCAGTCCTTCCCCCACTTGGAATGCGGTGCTTTAGTTGAGTCCACATTGCTGGACGATACGCTTCACTGGTTTTATGTGTGTTCATTGGAGATGGCTTGCTATAGCCAGGCACTTTTATTATCCCTGGCCAGATGGGATGGGGGATAGCAAGCCTTAACTTCACCCTTCTCTCCGAGGGTTCTGCAAAGGTGGGAGAAGGGGGGCTGCCTGGGTGCAAGGGGTGGGTGGAGCACTAGCCATATGCTGTGGGCAGACCTGGATTCTGGGGTCATTCAGCAAAGAGGCAGTAAGGAGCTCTGATCTGGGAGAAGATGAGAGGGCCTGCCCTACTGAGGAATGCTTTGAGGGCCTAGTTCTGGACAGCATGTAGAAGGATTGTTTTATGCAACTTGCTTAAGCTTGCGCCCTAGGCCCAAAACTCTGCTGTGGCCTAGAGAAACGGACTACGAGCCTATGCCGGTATTTTCTCTATCTTTTAATTCCCCTGTTTATTTTTGTGTATTGTATCATCGCTCCTTTGCTTGTATGTTTATGCTTGATCGTATTAATATTGTATATTTCTGTATATGCTATTAATTCATACCGACCCACTTGGGTTATTAAACATATAAAATTTATATCGCTCATTTCGTTTTATCCTATGACCCGGTCTACTCACGGTGTGTGAGTGGGAGGTTAAGAAAGAAGTTTGATCGCAGGCGTGCCAGGCGGCTGGGCGAGGCGATATTCTTCACACTTAGACTAAAAGTATCTTCTCTAGAGCCCTTCTAGTCAGTGCAGGCAAGGACACAATGCAATGAAGTCTCATTTTACAGCCTTGCTGAAATGTTTAGATGAGAATAGATAGTACTTGGCATTAAAGGGGTTCTCCAAGACCGGATAATGATGGCCTATCCTGTTTTCAGCATGGTGTATGGAGCTGTCTGTTTCAAACAGCTGATCAGTGGCGGTGCTGGGTGAAGACCCTTACCAATCCTAAAAATAGGCCATCAATATGCTGTCTTGGACAAACCCTTTAATAAACACTGCATATTTTCCCAGATTTTTTTGCATAAAGGTGACGAATTCACTGTACAGTAAAAGTATCTTCTCTAGTGCCCTTCTTGTCAGTGCAGGCAAAGACCCAATGCAATGAAGTCTCGTATTAAAATTCTTGTTCAAATATATAGGTGAGAATAGAGAATAGTTGGCATTAAAAAGGATCTCCAAGAATGGATATTGATGGTCTGTGCTTAGGATAGGTCACCAATATCAGATCAGTGGGGGTCCAACACCTGGCACACCCACTAATCAGCTGCTCTCAGCACATAGAAGGAGCTGTCTATTAAAACAGCTGATCGGTGCAGGTGTTGGGTGTCAGACGGCACCGATCTGATATTAAGGATAGGCCACGTATATCCAGTCTGGGAGATCCTTTTTACAAACATAGTATATTTTTCCAGATGTTTTGCATAAAGGTGACGGATACACTACAATTGGTTAAAGGTCCGACTGTACTTCTGACTTGTCTCTTAAATTTTTCTTTTGTCTCCAAACCCGAAAAACATTGATAGGGTGGCCAAATGTTAAGAGCATCAGGATCACCAAAGAAATATTAACCTAAAAAAACATTAAAAAAATTCCATCATGAGAGACGTGCTGCCGGTTTGTAGAGAGTATTGTCATGTACTGTACACAACTGTATACCTACATAGAAAGGGTCTCCATGCAGATATGTCCGTATGATATAAAATGCTGGATACTGCAATAGAGATATCACTGCAGAAAGAGACATCACCAGTCCATACAGCTTTCCAAAGTGTCGGGCTGGGAACCTGCGAGTCAAAGTGGTGAAAGTGTTACCTTCGGAAAACTATCACAAAAAGGGGGTCACTTAGTTACACAGTACCTTGAAGAATATATTTTATGCTATTGAAATGGTTACTTACGCTACAGACAGAAAGGCGGCATTTCCTCCATACAAGAAGGATCGGTTAAGTACTTGGAGGATGAATGTTGGATAGAGGGCAGGAAGCTCGGAAATCGAGGCACAGAAAGAAAAAAGGACGCACTGGATTGCGGTCAGTACCAGAGACAGGATCGATGAGCGGAGGTCATCAAGAGAGTCTGTGACTGAGACATATAATACGGACATTGTAATCAAGGTCAATGTCTATTGCCATGGCAAGGAGGTGACAGAATAGGCGGCTGCCATGCCCATCGAGCAATCTGGGGGTGGTAAAAGACAAGACTGTGTCTAACGTGTGTGTCTAATGTGTCTAACGCACCAAATAAGATGATGATACTACGGGTCATGCGGTAGTTGTCAGGGTCTGGTCAGGGCTTCCCTTAAAGGGGTACCTAAGTTATCCAAAGATTGGGGACAACAGCTAGATTAGAGGGCACCCCACCCATGAGAATGGGGATCCCATTGAGAGATGAGCAAACCGGTTTATAACAAACCAAGTTTGTTATTAATGTTCCAAAATTTTGGGGGTTTTCCACCCACAAATCATTATTATACTATGAGGGTCTCTTCAAACCCCAGAGTATAATATGTAGAGACCCAGGGGAGGGGCCGAAAAATAACCAGTCATTCTCACCTTCCCTCACCTCTCCTGGGATCCCTTGTGATGTTCAGGGTTTCTCCGTGGGCATCTTTGGTCCACTTCTGGCCTGGGTGACGTCTCAGGGACTGCTGAGGCCTCCATAGTCGCATAGTCATGATGCTTTGACACAAGCTTCATGACATCATCACTGGCCTCAGCAGTGCTCTGGGACCCCTGAAATCACCCAACAGTCTGTAAGAGGACAAAGGATTCCCCCGAAAGAGCATCAGGTGCCTCGAGGTGAGTGCTTATTGTTTTTGCACACCTCCCCTGGGTCTCCGATTTTTATACTGTTTAGATATGGTCTTTTCAAAGGCATGTGCTGTTTATGGGCCCCAATGCAAAGTCTGTATGAGGGCCACAACCTGCTATATGTTTTTTTTTAATTAATGGTCAGTCTTAAGCCATTTAAAGCACCAGGGCCCAAGTTGTACTGCTACAACCCTATCGGAAGCGTAACGTGAAGCTTTGGGGCCCAATAGAAAATCTTTCCGTGGCCCCTACCTGTTTTGTGCCACTTAGTATATTATATGTGACAGAGGGACCCTCTTCAGGGTCCAGGGCCCAGTAGCGACTGCTACCTCTGCATCCCCCTATAACTACACCCCTATAGCTTCTGTACTCCCCTGAATCTATCCCTAGATTATGCCGGGTCATTACCTTTATGTCTCCTTTTGTGTCTGTCCATTATGAGTCCATTCCAAGGAGCGCACAAAACCCCACAAAACTGGGATATGGCAAAAACATTTGTAAATTTACTCACTGAAAAAAAAGAATTTATATGGGGAAATTAGTCTCATGTCACATAGTTACAGACGTCACATAGCTACACACGTTATATAACTCCAAATGTCACATACCTACACGTAATATATCTTCACACATCACACAGCTACACACCTCACATAGCTATACACGTCACACAGCTACACACATCACATACCTACACGTTATATACCTCCACACATCACATACCTACACGTTATATACCTCCACACGTCACATACCTACACACGTTATATACCTGCACACGTCACATACCTACACATGTTATATACCTTCACACGTCACACAGCTACACACCTCACATAGCTACACACGTCACACAGCTACACACATCACATACCTACACGTTATATACCTCCACACGTCACATACCTACACACGTTATATACCTCCACACGTCACATACCTACACACGTTATATACCTCCACACGTCACATACCTACACATGTTATATACCTTCACACGTCACACAGCTACACACCTCACATAGCTACACACGTCACATACCTACACATGTTATATACCTCCACACGTCAGATACCTACACACGTCACACAGCTACACACGTCACATACCTACACATGTTATATACCTCCACACGTCAGATACCTACACATGTCACATAGTTACACGTCACATAGCTACTCACGTCATACAGCTACACACGTCACATACCTACACATGTTATATACCTCCACATGTCAGATACCTACACACGTCACACAGCTACACATGTCACATAGCTAGACACGTCACACAGCTACACACGTCACACAGCTACACATGTCACATAGCTAGACACGTCACATAGCTAGACACGTCACACAGCTACACACGTCACATAGCTAGACACGTCACACAGCTACACACATCACCTACCTCTACACGTCACATAGCTACACACATCACAAAACGACACATGTCACATACCTCTACACGTCACATAGCTCCACACGTCACCTACCTACACACGTCACTTACCTTCACACGTTACGTAACTCCACATGTCATGTACCTCCACACCACATATCACATACCCCCACACTTCACATATCCCCACATGTATGGAGGCCATTAGAGGACATCACATACAGTATCTCCTTATGACATACATCTCTCACATGATTTGGTTGATTTCTTTGGAAACGTCCATAACATTCCACAAAACAGTCCATGCAGTCATTCCTATATACTGTACTGTATAATACACACCTAGGTCCGGGTCTCCTCCACTTAAGTGTGTGATAGTGGGGTTCAGGGTCCCAATGAATAAATAGTGCCTAAGCTGCATAAGAGAAAGCCAGATCAGATGCCACCCAAAAAGTGATGATAGGGCACAATTCCGAAATGAGACCTCGTCGTCTGCAGGGAGAAAAGATCAGTGCAGTATAAACTCTACAAGATTCAGCCTTTAGTTGTCTATTCTATGGATTATCTTCTATTGAGAGCCGTATGGTTTCTGCCCCTCAGGTGCTACAAAAAGTGTTCACTACCATGTGGCCCTCTGTAAGCGGAGATGGGCCTCATACTCCTGAAAGAATCTTGGACAGATAGTATACCCTTGCCTGAGCTTAGGTCGGGCCACCCATGCTCCAGTATCTGTCTAGGCAGCTTCTAAGGGTTGACCTCTCCACAAGAGATGGTGACAAGGAATCTGAAGGCTATACATATAAGATGGTCAGAGGGCCCCGCCAGAATCGGCAGGTTCAGATAACTTTTCCCTCATGTGTATGAGGGTGTGTGAGGTCCTGTAACCAGCAGTAAATCTTTCTACAGTTACTGAGGATACTTACCTTGCTTCTCCAGAGACTTTGTAGAAACTTTTGTTGTTTTCTGTCCATCATTTTGTCCTGATGGTTTTAATGATTTGGATGTTTTCTGACCAAGTTCTCTACACTCCAGACTGAGAAGAATAAAAAAGTATTACAAGAGTCTATTCAAGAGTTTAGTCCAAGAAATAGTCTTTGTGATGGCCGAATTTCCCGCACCAACAGTGGCTCGTCTGACCTGGACTTACAACATTCTAGAGATTTATGAAGCTGTCCTGAACCACAGCGGGTCTCATGTGGGTCTGGGACACAGGACACGTGATACCATCAGAAATACTAGGATACCTTCCTCTAGTTCAGACAAGATGCGGATGGTCAGACTGTGTTTCTCAGGCTGAACATGACTGTGTGAAAGGAGGTTATAACTGTATATTTTCCAGTTTTCCAAGACAGCTGGCCAAAGTACTGGCCCTTGTTGCACAGCTTGCACACTACACCCTGGGAAGGTGTCCTGTACCCCATTAACCCCATTAACTGTGGCTTTCCCGAGAGACCAGAATACAGTCATGGCCAAAAGTTTTGAGAATGACACAAATATTATATTTTCACATGATCTGCTGCCCTCTGGTTTTTATGTGTGTTTGTCAGATGTTTTTATCACATACAGAAATAGAATTGCATTCATATTATGAGTAACAGAAGCTTATATTGACAGTTAGAATGAGTTAATGCAGCAAGTCAATATTTGCAGTGTTGACCCTTCTTCTTCAGGACCTCTGCAATTCTCCCTGGCATGCTCTCAATCAACTTCTGGACCAAATCCTGACTGATAGCAGTCCATTCTTGCAGAATCAATGCTTTCATTTTGTCTGAATTTGTTGGTTTTTGTTTGTCCACCCGTCTCTTGATGATTGACCACAAGTTCTCAATGGGATTAAGATCTGGGGAGTTTCCAGGCCATGGACCCAAAATCTCTATGTTTTGTTCCCTGAGCCATTTAGTTATCACCTTTGCTTTATGGCAAGGTGCTCCATCATGCTCGAAAAGGCATTGTTGAGCGCCAAACTGCTCTTGGACGGTTGGGAGAAGTTGCTCTTGGAGGACATTCTGGTACCATTTTTTATTCATGGCTGTGTTTTTAGGCAAGACTGTGAGAGAGCCGATTCCCTTGGCTGAGAAGCAACCCCACACATGAATGGTTTCAGGATGCTTTACAGTTGGCATGAGACAAGACTGGTTGTAGCGCTCACCTCTTCTTCTCCGAATAAGCTGTTTTCCAGATGTTCCAAACAATCGAAAAGGGGATTCATCAGAGAAAATGACTTTACCCCAGTCCTCAGCAGTCCACTCCCTGTACCTTTTGCAGAATATCAGTCTGTCCCTGATGTTTTTTCTGGAGAGAAGTGGCTTCTTTGCTGCCCTACTTGAGACCAGGCCTTGCTCCAAGAGTCTCCGCCTGACAGTGCGTGCAGATGCACTCACACCTGCCTGCTGCCATTCCTCAGCAAGCTCTGCACTGCTGGTAGCCCGATCCCGCAGCTGAAACACTTTTAAGAGACGGTCCTGCCGCTTGCTGGTCTTTCTTGGGCGCCCTGGAGCCTTTTTGGCACCAATGGAACCTCTCTCCTTGAAGTTCTCGATGATGCGATAGATTGTTGACTGAGGTGCAATCTTTCTAGCTGCAATACTCTTCCCAGTGAGGCCATTTTTGTGCAGTGCAATGATGACTGCACGTGTTTCTTTAGAGATAACCATGGTTAACAGAAGAGAAACAATGATGGCAAGCACCAGCCTCCTTTTACAGTGTCCAGTGGTGTCATTCTTACTTAATCATGACAGATTGATCTCCAGCCCTGTCCTCATCAACACCCACACCTGTGTTAATGGAGCAATCACTGAAACGATGTTAGGTGGTCCTTTTAAGGCAGGGCTGCAATGATGTTGAAATGTGTTTTGGGGGATAAAGTTCATTTTCTAGGCAAATATTGACTTTGCAAGTAATTGCTGTTAAGCTGATCACTCTTTATAACATTCTGGAGTATATGCAAATTGCCATTAGAAAAACTGAAGCAGTAGACTTTGTAAAAATTAATATTTGTATCATTCTCAAAACTTTTGGCCATGACTGTACACCGCTACTGAGATCTTACTGCACAACACACATTGCCTGGTTGTTTTCTTGGTGGTTGTTCTTGTGCGGTGGACTCTGCCCCACTGTCTAGTCCATATATCGTGGACCTCTACATCCTAAAATGTGGACCTCTGC
Source organism: Leptodactylus fallax (assembly GCA_947044405.1). Taxonomy (NCBI): domain Eukaryota; kingdom Metazoa; phylum Chordata; class Amphibia; order Anura; family Leptodactylidae; genus Leptodactylus; species Leptodactylus fallax. The sequence continues at coordinate 1,145,577 of CAMRHE010000360.1, read as the reverse complement.
GTGTATTATAAACCTGATCTCTGTGCCTGTTCTCCAGCCTGCACTGAGTTGCATACTTAGCTCTGCTATGATGCAGCTGTATGGACTCCACATACATCTCTTTATAATACAGGGCTGTAGGCAGTGCTGCCATAGGGTCCCTCTGTACAGCACTGTAATACAGAAATATTCTCCCCTAATAACAAGGTCTGTAATACAGAATCCCATACAACATGGTGTGATGGTCTGTGGAAGTACCCCGATGTCCTATAGACTTTTAAGGTGCCATATTGAAGCTCCTTACTACTTTGTGGCTGTACAGAGCTTCAATACAAGTACCTGGAAAGGAAAGAACACTAATGTGAACAAAGCCTAATCTAATGATGTACGTACCCGTATGTGTAGCCTTCTGGTACGGGGAAAGGGATATGAGTCTTTGGCATCAAGAAAATTGTCCTTAAAATGTGGAAAATGCTACAAACTGATATGAAGAGAAACAAATTCTGCAGAGAAATCCCATTCTGATAGAGAACCTAGAAAACAAGAAACTAGATGTATACAGCGGCCTTAAACACCAGGTGACTGCTTCCCGGGAAGAAAAAATACAACCAAATTTATATGTTTCCATAGTAACAGACTACAAACTAACCCTATGTAGTCTGACCATACTATCATATTCCCTTCTATTCAAGGAGTACAATACTGTATACAGTATATGGTGGTCTTACTTGTGTGTGCAGTATATGGCGGTATTATTTATGTATATAGAATGGTGATATTAGTTGTATATACAGTTTCTAGTAATACAATTTGTATGTACAGTATGGACATATTGTTTTTGATACTTATATCATATAAGGATATTCTTTGTGTGTACTGTAGAGTGGACTCAGTTTTGTGTACAGTATGACGACATTATTTATGTGCGTTTTAAGAGTATGTAGTTGGGTTATAAGTAGGACATTGATTGTATAACATGCATGCGAATTGAAATTGTGCCACAGATGTGAACAGGGCCTTATCTATACTGGGTAGACTAGCAGGAAGTAGGGGACAAATAAATATGTATGATTCCAGAATCTGACTACACAAGCTTGGATTGTAGTCAGATACCATGAAGGCACAAGAGAAACTGCATACACAAATACTATAGAATATTATTGCTCAAGACCTTCTGCAAATCTTCATTCTATATAAAGTGGAACAATAAAAAACTGGTTACAAGGTGCAGCTCACAGAGTATTGAGACAACCTCCACCTCTGTGAACCCTACAGACGGCCATGCTGGAATCTCAGCTTACTGTTTGTGCCAGATTCTGAGTTGGTCAGTATGAACCAGGCACAACTGGATACAGATGGGTAACACACATTAGATATTAGGAAAAAGCTCCAAATAATTCCACACCAATATTACCTTCACAACTAGAAAGATGACGGAAGAAGAGTCAAAAGCCCCGTTGTATAGCGTTATTATTGTGGAGCGCTGAGATCCAAACAAATTTCCCACCTTTGCAAAAAGTAGAAAGTTTTATCATTTATTGTACAGTACAGCCAAGCATCATACTAGTGACTTAATATTGTCTACCAAAGATCTAATCTAAATATAATGGGTAGATTTACTAATACTGTCTAAAAGTTAGTGTAAAGTTAAACTAGACAGTCTTATACTACACCAGATTTATCACAGTGCCTGATGTTGGTCTAGTCTAATTTAACAACTTACTTTATTAGCTTAGTTTATGCCAAAAAAAAAGCAACAACATTTAGTGCATATTTGGCACATGGTGTCCCATCTTAGACCTCTCCCACACTCACAGCTAAGCCACACCCTTTTCTGGAAGACATGCCCCTTTTTTGTACGTCTAAAAAGTATCTAAATCACTTGATAAATGTGGCTCAAGGCATGTTAGACAGTTTTAGGCATGTTAATTCAGAATTCTGGCACATTTTGTACAAATTTCCCCCATTGTCTACAAATCCTTTAAGGCTATGTTCACATCTCTGTATAGGAACACAAAAAATGGAAATCCTGACAAGGACCGATCCAAAGTATGACACAAATAGATCACACTGGACCTATTGACTGCGGTGTGTCATTTTGCCAGATTAAGGCTACAACCTCACGTTGCGGAAACGCAGCTTTTTTTGTAGCAGATTTTGCTGTGGTTTTTTGAGCCAAAGCCAGGAGTAGCAGCAGGTAGAAGTATAAGAACTTCCTATATATTTACCATTCCTTTTGTAGCCATTCTTGGCTTTGGCTCAAAAAACCACAGCAAAATCTGCAACAAAAAAAGCTGCGTTTCTGCAACGTGGAGCCGTAGCCTTAAAAATACTGCATGCAGAAATGTTTCAGATGCGATTTTTGATGGAATCTGCAAGAGAGCCGTCTACCAGAATCTCCAATACAGATGTGACTATAGCCTAAGAGGAGCGTAGAACACAGAGCCTAGATACAAAAGTAATCACAGGAACCTGAGTAAGGAGAGTGTCAGATTACAATACCCCGTCTCAGCCCTGGATTGGATGCTGAAGTACAACCCTGATTGGTTCCACATCTAAAACCTCTGACTGGCTGAGCAGACCCAGCCAAAGTTTTACTAGTAGGCATAGCAAGCTTAAAGCCAAGCCATGTGGCAAATGCAGATTTATTGTCCACCAGCAGAGGATGACAATAAATAGAAATCTGTCTAGTGGTGTGTGGTGGAGGGGATACTTTACTTCGTGCCTGTGGCCCCATAATTCTATTACACCGGCCCTGATTTTAAATAAAATAGAATAACTTTTCCCAATGACCAGTTTCCATGATATAAGCATACTGACCTGCATATTGGTCAAAATTAAGAGGATTCCACCAATGGCCAGCAGGGAAAGAGCTGGAAATATGACCACGGCCGTATCTGGTAAGAGAAATACATAAAACGGTGTAGTATATGAATAAGGTCTCTAAACAATTGCTGATCCCTTAGTCTTGAATATTTGGATTACAGGTTTCTATCTGTTTCTACACCCTAAAATCTTCGTTGCTTTAGCAGCTGCTGCTTGGCATTGAGTGTCGATGCTTAGTAATATCACATTTCACTAGCCATGTTCATGCCCAAGGTTATTCCGGAATATTTTAGGATACGTTCAGCTCTTGTGATTTCTGCATCTGCTCCTTTAATGGACCATGTGACTAAATCTTGTGTGTTTTTGTGGCAAAGGAATATTTTTATCACACTTTCAATTGTAGTGAATAGGGAAATGAAAGCAAGTGAGGTTACATCGGGGAGACAGCAATGAGAACAACAATGATCTGTCAGAAGCTTGTGACTCAATGTCATAACAACCAGGCCACAGATACAGTATAGGTGGTATCCAAGACCTGGCGCCAGAGGGGGGTCAGACACCCACATATGGAGACATTAGTATATAAACAGCACATGATATATATCTCTCTTACAGTGCATGAGAAACAACGCTATAAAACTGATAATACTATAATACTTGTAAAGCTAAGGACTGTCCATTGACCTACCTGCTGTAGAGAAAGCTATAAGGAGGGTTGCTGTTGTATATTGACAACTAAAGGAGAAAAAAAAGACAATGTCAAATATATATATATATATATATATATATATATATATATATACCCTGAAAAGCCACCTTCCTAAAGGAAGGACCCCCCGGTGATCCTCTCTGTAGAAATCGATCAGTTGCGGCTACACATTTGTCTTGCAGAGGCCACCGCAGGGGAAATGTGGTATTACATGCTGTGTCCTCCGGAGCTGGACTAAGGCCTCATGCACACAACAATGTAACAGCCATCATATGGCCATTCTATGGGAATTTATTGAGACTGGGGTTTCTTATACCAGTCCTAATTCATTTCCTAACAGATGAAAGATGGCACAGAATTACTTTGAGGCTCCGGCTTCTTAAAGGGAGTCTATCATTCGCAAAAACAGTTTTAAGCTAATGGCATGTTGGAATGGCCTTTAAAAAGGCCACTCTTCTCCTACCTTTCCTTGTTTTCTTCTTCCAGCCGATTCCAAGATAATTTGTTTCTTCATATATGTAAATGAGCATCACGGAGCACCCGGGGCGTTCCTTCTCTTCAGCGAGCACCCATCACGTCATCACTTCTTACCGCCCCCTCAGCGAATTTTCTCGACTGCGCATGCTCAATCGACTCTGCCACACTCTTGTGACAGACCACCGGATAATGGTGGCCGATTGCGCATGCGCAGTCACGAAAATTCGTTGAGAGCGAGAAGTAAGAAGAAAGAAGGCCAAGAGGGGAGTCATCGCAACGGCCGAAGGGGCAGTAAGAAGTGATGACGCGATGGGTTCTCGCCGGAGAGAAGGAACGCCCCGGGTGCTCCGTGATGCTCATTTACATATATGAAGAAACAAATTATCTTGGAATCGGCTGGAAGAAGAAAACAAGGAAAGGTAGGAGAAGAAAGGCCTTTTTAAAGGCCATTCCAATGTGCCATTAGCTTAAAACTGTTTTTGCGAAATATAGACTTCCTTTAATACTTACGTATGTAGGTCTGTGTGTCTGAACTGAAATCTACAGCGGTCAGGAACTGGCATAGATTTGTGGTATAACTATCATTGTCTAGAGTGAGTTATAACAAATCTGACGGACTGATGTCTACGGGGCAAATTTGCAGTTTTCTGGCATACGAGGCATAAAAAGTCACACATTTTTGCACAAATCATTGATTTCAAATGCACCATTCGCAGTCCGACAGTCCGATAAAATGTCCTGTTTTTGGCCACATTCACAGATCCATCAATAGACTCAAGTCTATGAGGAATCCCCGGATGTGAAAAAAACCCAAACAAGCGGACGTTACATCTGTATTTTACAACGCTCGAGTGCATGAAGCCTAAGTCTAACTTGTTTAGCTAGATATGATGATGGGAATACATAAGGGAGCAGGGGCGTAAATACCGGGGTAGCAGCGGTAGCGGCTGCCACAGGGCCCAGGACATTAAGGGGCCCGGATTCCTGTGGCAGCCGCTACCACGAACCCCACAAACACTGCTATCATTATACTCAGGGGTCTTTTCAGACCCCCGAGTATAACAATCGGGGGCCCAGGGAAGGTCGGGGAACATAAAAAACACTGTAATTCACCTCTCCTGCGCTCCGCAGGCTTCAGGACTGTTTGGTGACGTCCCAGACGTCAGCTGACATCATTATGCATTGCGACACTGGCCTGAATCACGCAAGATCTGGTCCAACATTCAAGATGGCCGAAGTAGCACACGGGAGTGCACCAGAGCTAGGAAGAGGTAAGTAGCATAGTTTTTTATATTTCTATCCTCCCCTGGGTCTCCGATCATTATACTCTGGGGACTGAAAAGACCCCAGAGTATAATAATTGTTCATGGGTGGTCCACAATGGGGCATAATACCGTGTGCAGGGGCCACTATGGGGCATAATACTGTATGCTAGGGACCACTATGGGGCATAATACTGTGTACAGGGGCCACTATGCTGCATAACACTGTGTGCAGGGGCCACTATGGGGCATAATAGTGTGCGCAGGAATGCGGTTTGTGCGGGGAAAGGGGTTGGAGGGGGCGGTCCAGGGGGGTTGGGGGCGGCGGTTTGGCCCAGCCATTCCTAGTTACGCCACTGTAAGGGAGTATTCAGAACTCTGTATAATGTCTTATTACACTACTATCCGTGTGCTTGTTCTCCATTTAGTTACCGGAGTGGAGACTTGGTCACAGAAACTGCCGAAAATCGGCAGAGAGAAAAAAGTGCTGCACACTTCCGGTTTCAGTTTTGAAACAGTGAACATCGGACGGAAACCCGGCAGAACGTATTATAGTCAATGGGGTCCGCCGGTGTCCGTGTGTAACCGTTTTTTCAGCGGTCTGTCGTTTGGGTCCCCTGTTGAACAACAACACTAGTGTGAACCTAGAGTCATAGGGGAGAGACAGATATAAAATAATCTAAAAATATATCCATATGTGGTATCTTCATAGTGTTACAGCCGTACAAAAAGTATAACATGGGATCTATAGGACTGAGTCAGAAAAAAACATGAATATAACACATCCAAAAACATAAAAAACAGTAAAATGTGAAAAAAAAAATTATGTTTTTTTAGGCAAATAAATAAATAAACTGCTGCATCCTGATGGCTAAAATTATCCGCACAGGATGTTCTGAGCTTTGCAACGTATATTGTGCCCCGTAAGTTGTCATCTTAGTAGCCAAGGCTACAGTATGGTCCATCTAGGAGGAAATAGAGGCAAATCATTGAATTCTCACTTACATGGCAATAAATCTTGTCACTGCCGTCCCGAATCGATCAAATATATAACCGCCTGGAAAGGTCATGGCGCTGTTCATGAAAGCTGCCACCGTAAATATGAGGGAGAAGCGCTCATCCTGAGAAGGGCAACCTATAAAACCATATAGATGGATATAAATCCAATGTCCAATGTCCTTAAGGTCCCGCTGAGCTTTCTATGTATGACAGACCTGCAACGTTTTTTCTTATATTTTTGTAATTTAAATTTTTTTTGACATTTGTATGTTTACTATAGTGCTGACATATGGCACGGGGAATATGTCGCCTCCTGTAATATTTTACGTCTCCTGACATAGAGGACAGCAGACATTCCTGCTCCGTGATCTGGTATAAATACTGGTCTTGAATGGGTAAAACAGAGTCCAAGCCCGGCCTTCTATCATGGGAGGAGGCAAAGATTCATGTCCCGATCCTTAACAGTATAAAATGAGTGTGCTGCATTAAACATTTACGATGCAGATGGGCGGGACTTAATGGAAAACGGCGTAAATGTGCGACACTGGGGTGGTGCAGGCGCAGGAGCCGGCCCTGACTAAAGGCTGCCAACTATAAAATATTACTTGCTGCAGCACCTCTGACTGATTAATCCATTATATGCCACAGGGGGGCGTCCTATCATTTGTGTGATGCCATTGGGTTGTCATGGCAGTCAGGACCTAATGATTCCCCCTAATATTTTGTGTGTGCCGCAAGATAAACATTACAGTGATTAAATTACTGGATCCGTAAAGACTTAATTATAGTTTATGGAAATCAGGGCTAATTTTATAGACAATGTGACCCTGGGACACAAGAAAATAGATAATTCAGGTATACATCCCATGTAATACAACCATGTAGTGCCAAAATAATACCGCCATGTGCAACACTATTCACAAATCATACCGCCATAAACTTTGTGAATTTCTTGAATTTTACTTGTGGTTTTAGTTTGTTCCTCGGCTTTGTGACCCCCTAAGAAACAAGGGCCCAGGCATAATAGCTCAGCCCCACAGATACATAGTTAAGGTTCACCTGAATCAAATAGCGTTTACCCCTTGCCGAAATTTCAATGTTTTTGTCAATATGCAAATGATCTCTTTGGAGCAAACAGGGTGTTGGTACAGCTCATTTGAATATTGACAAAAATAGTGATATCTCAGCAATGGAGGCAGCGATTCACAAAGGGAAACATCATTTCATTAAGGTGGCCTGGCCCTAACCTATCTATCAGCGGGGTTGATAGGCTGGAGTCTGCTGACAGACCCCTATGTTCTGCTGACAGACCCCCTATGTTCTGCTGACAGACTCCCTATGTTCTGCTGACATACCTCCTATAGTCTGCTGACAGACTCCATATGTTTTGCTGACAGACTCCCTATATTCTTCTGACAGACAACCTATGATTTTCTGTCAGGCTACCTATATTCTGCTGACAGACTCCCTATGTTCTGCTGACAGACCCCCTATGTTCTGCTGACAGACTCCCTATGTTCTGCTGACATACCTCCTATAGTCTGCTGACAGACTCCCTATGTTTGCTGACAGACTCCCTATATTCTTCTGACAGACACCCTATGTTCTGCTGACAGACTCCCTATGTTCTGCTGACAGACTCCCTATGTTCTGCTGACAGACCCCCTATGTTCTGCTGACAGACTCCCTATATTCTGCTGACAGACTCCCTATGTTCTGCTGACAGACCCCCTATGTTCTGCTGACAGACTCCTTATGTTCTGCTGACAGACCCCCTATGTTCTGCTGACAGACTCCCTATGTTCTGCTGACAGACTCTCTATGTTCTGCTGACAGATCTCCCTATATTTTGCTGACAGACTCCCTATATTCTGCTTACAGACTCCCTATATTCTTCTGACAGACACCCTATGATTTTCTGTCAGGCTACCTATATTCTGCTGACAGACTCCCTATGTTCTGCTGACAGACCCCCTATGTTCTGCTGACAGACTCCCTATGTTCTGCTGACATACTCCCTATGTTCTGCTGACATACCTCCTATAGTCTGCTGACAGACTCCCTATGTTTGCTGACAGACTCCCTATATTCTTCTGACAGACCCCCTATGTTCTGCTGACAGACTCCCTATATTCTGCTGACAGACCCCCTATGTTCTGCTGACAGACCCCCTATGTTCTGCTGACAGACTCCCTATGTTCTGCTGACAGAATCCCTATGTTCTGCTGACAGACTCCCTATGTTCTGCTGACAGACCCCCTATGTTCTGCTGACAGACTCCCTATGTTCTGCTGACAGACTCTCTATGTTCTGCTGACAGATCTCCCTATATTTTGCTGACAGACTCCCTATATTCTGCTTACAGACTCCCTATATTCTTCTGACAGACACCCTATGATTTTCTGTCAGGCTACCTATATTCTGCTGACAGACTCCCTATGTTCTGCTGACAGACCCCCTATGTTCTGCTGACAGACTCCCTATGTTCTGCTGACATACTCCCTATGTTCTGCTGACATACCTCCTATAGTCTGCTGACAGACTCCCTATGTTTGCTGACAGACTCCCTATATTCTTCTGACAGACCCCCTATGTTCTGCTGACAGACTCCCTATATTCTGCTGACAGACCCCCTATGTTCTGCTGACAGACCCCCTATGTTCTGCTGACAGACTCCCTATGTTCTGCTGACAGAATCCCTATGTTCTGCTGACAGACTCCCTATGTTCTGCTGACAGACCCCCTATGTTCTGCTGACAGACTCCCTATGTTCTGCTGACAGACTCTCTATGTTCTGCTGACAGATCTCCCTATATTTTGCTGACAGACTCCCTATATTCTGCTTACAGACTCCCTATATTCTTCTGACAGACACCCTATGATTTGCTGTCAGGCTCCCTATATTCTGCTGACAGACTCCCTATGTTCTGCTGACAGACCTCCTATATTCTGCTGACAGACTCCCTATGTTTTGCTGACAGACTCCCTATATTCTGCTGACTGACACCCTATGTTTTGCTGACAGACTTCCTATGTACTGCTGACAGATTCCCTATGTACTGCTGACAGACTCCCTTTAAGCCCACCCTGTTCAGACTGTACCTCTTCTCTATAGAATTCAGTCTCATAGACAAACATTATCCTATACCGTGTGCTATACTTACCTGCAGTGGCATTGGTCGTCACATTCCCCGATTCCGGACATAGATCATCAAAGTAATTCTCCATCTTCAGCACAAACACAAGGGACGTCCACCCGAAGGTGACCCCCGCAAAGCAAATACATTCTATGAGCCCGGTGACCAGAGTCAGCGCATACTGGCAACGCATCGCAGCTGGAGGGGGAGAAGATTGCACAAAATCAGCACCTGGACTTAAAGGGATATTCTTATCTTAGATATTTTTGGCATATCCACAGGAATATGGGACCCGCAGCTATCTCTATAACGGGGATCCCTCAATGGAGGGTATAGAGGGTGCTTTGACATCACACCCAATAGTCCCATATGAAGAGAAAAATACAGTAACAGATGGATCTTATAATAGTACAAAAATGTATATAAAAAAAATCTTAAACCTGTTTTGTGAGTCGTCTCTTCTTCCTGTGGTCCTATATGAGCTTCAGAGAGGAAAGAGAGTTGTTAGTATTTGTAGTCTGTACAACCAGAACAGATGAAAAAGTCAGATATTATGCTATATGGACTGCACTTTTAAAGAAACAGTACCACTCTTGGCTATGAGCTTTGTCTGGTACTGCATCCTTCACTTACAGGGAGTGGGTCACCAGAACCAGCATATCACCCCAGCCCTGCAGATAGATAGGTTAGTGTCACCAGAACCAGCATATCACCCCAGCCCTGCAGATAGATAGGTTAGTGTCACCAGAGCCAGCATATCACCCCAGCCCTGCAGATAGGTTAGTGTCACCAGAACCAGCATATCACCCCAGTACTGCAGATAGATAGGTTAGTGTCACCAGAACCAGCATATCACCCCAGCCCTGCAGATAGATAGGTTAGGGTCCCAGAACCAGCATATCACCCCAGCCCCGCAGATAGATAGGTTAGTGTCACCAGAATCAGCATATCACCCCAGTCCTGCAGATAGATAGGTTAGGGTCACTTGAATCACACAGTGAATTAGAGCCTCTGTTGCAGAGATATTGCCGTTTTTGTCTGTATGCAAGGAGCTCATTAATTTATTGACAAAGACAGCAATATCTCAGCATTGGAGGCAATGATTCACAAGGAGTAAATACTGTCTGATTCAGGTGACCCTAACCTATCTATCTGCAGGGCTAGGTTGATATGGTGGGTTCTGGTGACACTAACCTATCTATCTGCAGGGCTGGGGTGATATGCTGGTTCTGGTGACACTAACCTATCTATCCGCAGGGCTGGGTTGATATGGTGGGTTCTGGTGACACTAACCTATCTATCTGCAGGGCTGGGGTGATATACTGGTTCTGGTAACACTAACCTATCTATCTGCAGAGCTGGGTTCACATGGTGGGTTCTGGTGAAAAACTCCCTTTACATTGGAATGAGTTGCAATACCAGATACAACCTGTGGACAAGAGTGTCGCTGTTTCTGGGTGGGGGGGACATTTCCTTTTTTCCACTCCTAGAAACTCCTACAAACACTTCTGTTCTAAGATGATTTAATATGCCAGAGCCAGTGACCAACAACCAAGTAACAAATCAACCAAAACCAGCATGCTACTTGTGTCTAGAACAAGAAGAATTCTGAGGGGCAATAACATAAAATAAACTTACACGTGGAGGTATCGTAATATAACAGCAGGTCTCACTAGCTTACATACTATCCCTTCATGTTGTGTGTCGTAGATTCAGTCGGGATATTTCTAAACATTTTACGCACGTCCGCTTACATCACAGCTGTATATGAGACATGTGTCCCCTCCCCTGTGTATATATTGTGTTCCCCATCCTTCTCCCCAGTATATACATTGCATTCCTCATCTCCCCTCCTGATTATACATTCCATGCCTTGTCCTCCTCCTGTATATACATTGTGAGCCCCCTTCTGTATATACATTGTGAGCTCCCTCCTGTATATCTATTGTGAGCCCCCCCCCCCCCGCCCCACTCCAGCCGCCACACTCACCACTTTCTCTTACCATTCTTGGGTTTCCCTTTTTCTCGCTCTTGTCTTTGGCTTTTATGATCTACATTTTGCTGATTTTATGTTTTTGTATATTTTTATTTTCACGAGACGAGTGTGACACGCCAGAAAGTGACCACATCAGTCACCAATTCCGCTTCCTTCCTGTTTCTAGCAGCTGTATCAGGCACGCATAACATTTCGTGAAATATACAATCTTGTGAACAAGGGCAGCTCAGGTGAAGTTTTTTTTATTTTTTAATATATGTGGAAACAAACTCAATGTTAATAGTTTCTAAGGTGGGAACTCGAAAGACCCTTTTATGCAGAACATTTCCCCTGCCATGCTTTAAAGTGTTGGCATCAGGTTCTTCTAGTAAAATGCTGTCTTTGGTGTCACCTAGGAACACTTCAAGAAGTAGCAGCCTGGCAGGCTCCCCAAAGCAAGGTCCAGATTGCCATATGGACCATATTGTCCTTAGGGGTGGCCTACAGCCAAACCAGTTTGGTCCATTACGTTGTATCCTCTTGTATAGTCTGCAGTGTGACGATACTGCAGAGCTTTGATATAGATCTGGAGTTTGACCACAATGGTTACTGTATGGTGGTATTATTAGTTATATAGGTGTTCTTAGGTAACTCTGCTTATTTTTGATGTGCATGGACATTCTTTAAGGAGAATCTTCACACCCTATTTATGACTAGGTCTTTATGAGATTCGGTGTGTGTCAAGCACTCTTGAGTACACCTACACATTGCAGCCTAGGATTCTCAATTCAGCTGCCTATTCCTTTAAGGTTACCTTGTCCACCTGAAAAGCTTCTGCAGTTTCAGAAGTTCTCTGGGCTTGTCCAATTAGCAGCTGAGGAGACATATAAAAGGCCCTTCCCTCCGGACCCAGGAGGCCTGCTAATTTACTACTCTAGTTTGGCTCTGAACCCAGATTGTGAGTATTGGATTGCTTTTCTGACCCACAGAACTGAGCCTTGGTTTTGTATTCGATATCTGTTTTGTCTCCTGATTCTGCCTCTGATGACATCTCTTAGTATTGACCTTTTGCCTGAACATTTATTCTCCTGTTTCAGATCTGCCCTGCAAGATATTGGTGGTTCTGGTTCTATTTTCAGATAGTGGAGAGTTTATTTCCTGTACGGTTTCTCGCTGTGATAACTTAGACCCACAAATTCAGCAAAGTCCATCTGGCCTTGAGGCTGGTGCTGGCGAAGGGGTTTGGGGGTTTATCTTGCAGTGGAGAACTGGATTTAAATAGCTTGTTCTACTGCTTTCTATTAGCAGCCAGATTCTGCTTTTGCTGATTTTTGCTCCTGGAACTCAACCATAACACTTAAGTTGTTTGTGGAACTTTGGAAGAAAAGCACATTTTATGCAAGAAACTATAAGAAGACTATAAGACATGCTGGTCCTAGGAGATCCTCTCCTGCCTTCCTGCTCCAAGCCAGAGACCTTAAGTAACCGTACCTCCTTTACTGGATAAGTTTTGCAAACTGTTTAGAAGATTCATGTGCCTTGCTCACTACTGTAAAGAGTCATGAATTTCGCAAAGTTAACACTGTCTCCTGACTATTTCATCCTGCACCACACCATCAAGAGCACCCCAACCACCATCAGGCTGAAGACTTCAACATTGGGTATTCCTCATTTGAGACTTTTGTGTTCTGCTGTCAAACTCCACTTCTGGTATTGAGTGCCCTGAGCACAAGGGTAGTTGTGTAAAACCATATCGACTTAGAAATGCAACATTTTGCATTTGGCAGTAACTATAGAGAGTAGAAGGGGAATGGCGCTCACAATTTGGAACACCCACCCCAGAGATAAGTAGCATAGGAATTGTGCACCACCATTGCAGTGAGAGGTATCGCAGGGTAGGACAACCTTTACTGACCCCAGATGGTGATAGAACTTGCACTGACCGTTGTGACTTCTCCTAAGTAAGTGGCGTCACAAGTGTGGGTTACTTATTTCACTTCACTAAATTAACATTCAATTTTTTTTTTTTTTTTTTAAGGGATAAGTCTTTCCTCCAGTGCCTGAGGACAGCCATAGGGGCAAATGTAGTCGCACTTATGCAAATATCTATAAGTACAAATTTGCGTACAGAGTACACCTTTAGGCTAAAACCACACATTGCAGAAAGCTGCATTTTTGTTGTTTATACAATTGCAGAAGTCCGGGATAACTCTGCTACATCTGGATATAGATGATATAAGAGACATATGTCGATACTTCTAGGATAGACGGTAACTTCCCTTTCCCAGGATACTTGGCCTGCGGGAATACGGTGAAGGGGCAATGCTGCGCACATTCTCTTTCCATGTAAACATGCCCTTGTGGACTAATCTATATTGGAGGGATCACAATGGAAGTTAAATCCCCGATCAATAAACATAAGATCTTAATTTGGAATAAAATGTTAGAACGTCCTTTATTGAATCTAACAACTCGGTAAGTCAGATGCGATTTGAGGTCATGTGCCCCCAATCCTTATTTTCGGCTTCTTTCTATGCAGATTGTATTTACTGTGTTTTTGCCTTTTGTGTTTCTTTACGATGGATTTTGTACACAAGGTGAGCCATATCTGTATAGGAGGATCTATGATAGCGGCCGAGGTCAGTAATGAATTACGACCAGACAAGAATATGGTTACAATATTTCATACAGTAATTCATTTTTTATGGGTCGCTCAGGGACATGCCCTTTGGGTTTTTTCTCATTTTGTGATATTTTTGTGTTCCCTTGACCTGTGCTGCTGCGTCTGAGCAATCTTCCTATTGTCATCTTCTGGAATTTTCTGAGATTTCTTTTTATTAAAATTTTCCAGCCATTTTTAACACAATGTTGGCTGGTTAAACATGTGAGGTAGAGATCACAATATAGAAAGGACAGACACATGTTCAGCTCAAAATTAAATAACATGCCCTTATTGTAACACCCAAGCTGACCCTTACAGTGTAATATCATGCGACCATAGCCATCCACTATTAAAATGTAAGCGAAATAATCTTCTAATAAAACAATAGGAATAGGAAGAAAGTATATCTCCGGGTATGCCAGCACCATTAGATGTCCCCCAGATCCCCCTCTAAGGTTTCTTATTCAGGAAACCATCCTCCTCAACTCCAGCCTCTTCTGAAATACTGTGCACCCTATACCTTCAAGACTCTGATGTCACCATTACATGCGCAGTACACTAGCTCCAACACTAGAGGCTACCTGGAACAGCTGATAGGTGCAGGATTCTAGTGTCCACCCCCATCGATCTGATACTGATGAACTATCCTTAGAATAGGTCGTCAATATAAAAAAAACACCCCTATAATAACTGTGGTTCCATCGGATTAGTCATCAATATCAGATTAGTGGGGTCCAACATCTGGCAGCCCCGCCGATCAGCTGTCACTCCAGCAGTAGACAGCTCTGTACACTGTGTAGTGACCACCTGCCAAGAGTCAAAAGCATTCTCTTTCCAGAGAGAGCTGGATCTACGCATGATGATACCATAAGGTGGACATCCTATACTGAGAAAACACTCATGCTATATTTTGCACATCAGGACCTTTATGTTAGGGGCTATGCTGAACAACAATTACGGGTCAAAAAGGGTGCTGCGGGAGGTGGGGCTACGCCACATGTGCACCAAACAGCTCATTTGCATATGAATTAAAAGCCAATTTTCTTAAACACAAAAATGGTATGTTCACTAAAACTGCCCTTACTACACCACAAGAGGGGTTCAAAAGACATTTTGATGGTGGTGGTGGACACAGGGTACCCTTCTCCCATCTATCACATATCTGGGCACTTCTCTGTACCACCGGGTAACTGCTTTTGACCATATATAATTCTGTGTTTGCTTCCCTTCCTCCTTCTGTCACATGGCCTGGACCTCACCACCATAGTCACATGAATGGACAGGTCACTGCCTCTCACAAGACCAGCGGACTCATCTTATTCTCCAGAATGTCCTGAGGATCTGCAGAAAGACTTCTTCAAGAGTGGGAGTCCCCTGTACCATCATCTAAAGGGACTGGTCAAATTATACACATGTTAAAGAAAGAAAAATGGGGACAGCTCTCCTAAAAAAGACTCCCTTTGAGAGAGTACTCTCTCTGCCATTGAGAGATTTCACCCACCTTAAGATTACAAGAGGTGTAAGCATTACTATCAGTAGACATCTCCCATTTGTCTAAGTAACCAAAATCATAGACTCAAAAGAGATATACTGTATATATATATGTCAGTGACCAAAAAATATTGCACCAAGAAGGAGTTGTTGGAATCAGTGGCGTAGCTAGTGGAGGGCAGGGGGCGGCTGCCCCAGTCCACTGAGTCTGTGGGGCCCACTCCAGGGCCACCATGAATACATGCTTTACTTTGAACTAGATTGGTGTCTGCAGGGGGCATAAAATGTCTGCTTCTCGGGGCAGGCAGGTGCAATGACGTCGCAAGAGGTGTGTGGGGGGGGTAAATAACGGGTCATTAGGGGACATTATGAACATAATGGGGGTTATATATATATATATATATATATATATATATATATATATAAATGGCCAATAGGGGCATTATGATCATAAAGGGAGGCAGTAATTTATATAAAGAGCCTTTAGGGGCCATTATGAACATAAGGTGGGGCAGAGTTTATATAAGGGGCCATTAGGAGGCATATGAATACAAGGGGGGGTCATTTATATAAGGGGCCATTAGGGGGCAGTATTTATGTCAGGGGGGTAATAAAAGGGGGAAATTAATTTAATTAAGGAGGCACTTGGACTTTATTAAAAGGGCTTTCCAGCTCATTCTTATTGATGTTCTATCCTTAGGAAAGATCGTGAATAAGAGGTCAGTGTACATCCCCCCTCTGACCAGCTGTATGAAGGGGCCCCGGCGCCAGTTTATATCACACGCTGTCTGTTTATAGTGACCGTGTGATGTAATTACAGCCTTGTCACATAGACATGTATAGGACGAGGCTGTAGTTACATTACATGGCCGCTATGAAATGAATGACACTATATAAACAGAGAAGGGGTCACGGCGCTTACACAGGTACCACGGTTCATTCAAAAAGCTGATCCCGTAGGTTCCGGGTGTTGGAACCCCACTGATTTTTTTTTAATTGGTGACTTGGAAAACCCCTTTAATTAGGAAACACCTGGGGCATTATTAATAAGGGGCTCTTAAGGGGTACACAGGGACAGTATTAATTTATAGATGCACTTGGGAGTATTATTCATTATGTGGGGGTTATATCATATATTTTATAATTGGGGTAGCAGCAGGATGGGTGTGCAGGTGAGGACAATGTGGGTTGGATACCTGGAAAAGTGAGGAGCCAAAGATGTCTGTGTTGCAAACTTTACAGAGACAAGTCACAGCTGGAAGAAGTGGTCATGGCGGTCTAAATGGAGGAGATGGGAAATGTGATCTGTCCCTCCAATTAAGCTCAGATGAATGGACCTAAACAGCGGAGTCTCGCCCTGCGGGTTCTGTGGAAACTGCATCAAGATCAAGCAGGACACTTAAGTTTTTCTGCATCCTGCTTCAGTCTCTGCTTCACATTGAACATAATGGAGGGCAACTTCAGGGCCGAATTTGGCCACCATGTGAATATACCTTAAGTTTAATGGGGAAAAATGTACAACTAAGTGGAAGGTCTAGGACCCTGTTGGTGTCACTTGCCTGGATACAAGATGAGATACGGCAGGACATGGAGGTATACAGGTTCTGTATGGTATCCTGCAGTACATTTACCACAGATGTTACAGCTGGGCCTGTAGTCTGGATACAAGATGAGATACAGCAGGACATGGAGGTATACAGGTTCTGTATGGTATCCTGCAGTACATTTACCACAGATGTTACAGCTGGGCCTGTAGTCTGGATACAAGATGAGATACGGCAGGACATGGAGGTATACAGGTTCTGTATGGTATCCTGCAGTACATTTACCACAGATGTTACAGCTGGGCCTGTAGTCTGGATACAAGATGAGATACAGCAGGACATGGAGGTATACAGATTCTGTATGGTATCCTGCAGCACATTTACCAGAGATGTTACAGCTGGGCCTGTAGCCTGGATACAAGATTAGATACGGCAGGACATGGAGGTATACAGGTTCTGTATGGTATCCTGCAGTACATTCACCACAGATGTTACAGCTGGGCCTGTAGCCTGGATACAAGATGAGATACGGCAGGACATGGAGGTATACAGGTTCTGTATGGTATCCTGCAGTACATTTACCACAGATGTTACAGCTGGGCCTGTAGTCTGGATACAAGATGAGATACGGCAGGACATGGAGGTATACAGGTTCTGTATGGTATCCTGCAGTACATTCACCACAGATGTTACAGCTGGGCCTGTAGCCTGGATACAAGATGAGATACGGCAGGACATGGAGGTATACAGGTTCTGTATGGTATCCTGCAGTACATTTACCACAGATGTTACAGCTGGGCCTGTAGTCTGGATACAAGATGAGATACGGCAGGACATGGAGGTATACAGATTCTGTATGGTATCCTGCAGCACATTTACCAGAGATGTTACAGCTGGGCCTGTAGCCTGGATACAAGATGAGATACGGCAGGACATGGAGGTATACAGGTTCTGTATGGTATCCTGCAGTACATTTACCACAGATGTTACAGCTGGGCCTGTAGCCTGGATACAAGATGAGATACGGCAGGACATGGAGGTATACAGGTTCTGTATGGTATCCTGCAGTACATTTACCACAGATGTTACAGCTGGGCCTGTAGTCTGGATACAAGATGAGATACGGAAGGACATGGAGGTTGTGAGAAAGTGACAGGACAAGTGCTGGAGTCACGGTATGTCAGTCCCCGGGTTTTGTCATATAGCTGGTCCAGCACGGGGTTTTGACTAAGCCCCAGCTCAGGTGTGAGTCTTGAGGCTCATTACTGGCCCATATAGACCTGCAGAGTCTGCACTTGAATGCAGATCCTGGGGAGTGAGAGCAGGCGTTTGGATTTGTCCTGATCTCCCAAAAAACGCTTATTGTGCCAAACTGGTTGCTGGTGTGGCTGGCAGACAGCCACACAGGTTAGTAAGCAAGTGTTCTGTTTAGATAGCCGCTCAGACGAGCAGGAGTTTTGTTTATTTTTTTTGGTGCCTGATGTTAAGGCTGATATTGTTTTGCCTGTTTTCCTGAAAGGGAAGGTTTATTTATTTTGTTGCCATTTTCTTAAATAAACCTGTTACACCCTAGCTCTCGTGTCACTGTCTCTGACTGTTTGGGTCCGTACCTAGGCTGCTACCGAGCTACCTCCCTCACAAGGTATACAGGTTTTGTATGGTATCCTGGAGTACATTTACCATAGATGTTACAGCTGGGCCTGTAGTCTGGATACAAGATGAGATACGGCAGGACATGGAGGTATACAGGTTCTGTATGGTATCCTGCAGTACATTTACCACAGATGTTACAGCTGGGCCTGTAGCCTGGATACAAGATGAGATACGGCAGGACATGGAGGTATACAGGTTCTGTATGGTATCCTGCAGTACATTTACCACAGATGTTACAGCTGGGCCTGTAGTCTATATACAAGATGAGATACGGCAGGACATGGAGGTATACAGGTTTTGTATGGTATCCTGCAGTACATTTACCATAGATGTTACAGCTGGGCCTGTAGTCTGGATACAAGATGAGATACGGCAGGACATGGAGGTATACAGGTTCTGTATGGTATCCTGCAGTACATTTACCACAGATGTTACAGCTGGGTCTGTAGTCTGGATACAAGATGAGATACGGCAGGACATGGAGGTATACAGGTTCTGTATGGTATCCTGCAGTACATTTACCACAGATGTTACAGCTGGGCCTGTAGCCTGGATACAAGATGAGATACGGCAGGACATGGAGGTATACAGGTTCTGTATGGTATCCTGCAGTACATTTACCACAGATGTTACAGCTGGGCCTGTAGTCTGGATACAAGATGAGATACGGAAGGACATGGAGGTTGTGAGAAAGTGACAGGACAAGTGCTGGAGTCACGGTATGTCAGTCCCCGGGTTTTGTCATATAGCTGGTCCAGCACGGGGTTTTGACTAAGCCCCAGCTCAGGTGTGAGTCTTGAGGCTCATTACTGGCCCATATAGACCTGCAGAGTCTGCACTTGAATGCAGATCCTGGGGAGTGAGAGCAGGCGTTTGGATTTGTCCTGATCTCCCAAAAAACGCTTATTGTGCCAAACTGGTTGCTGGTGTGGCTGGCAGACAGCCACACAGGTTAGTAAGCAAGTGTTCTGTTTAGATAGCCGCTCAGACGAGCAGGAGTTTTGTTTATTTTTTTGGTGCCTGATGTTAAGGCTGATATTGTTTTGCCTGTTTTCCTGAAAGGGAAGGTTTATTTATTTTGTTGCCATTTTCTTAAATAAACCTGTTACACCCTAGCTCTCGTGTCACTGTCTCTGACTGTTTGGGTCCGTACCTAGGCTGCTACCGAGCTACCTCCCTCACAAGGTATACAGGTTTTGTATGGTATCCTGGAGTACATTTACCATAGATGTTACAGCTGGGCCTGTAGTCTGGATACAAGATGAGATACGGCAGGACATGGAGGTATACAGGTTCTGTATGGTATCCTGCAGTACATTTACCACAGATGTTACAGCTGGGCCTGTAGCCTGGATACAAGATGAGATACAGCAGGACATGGAGGTATACAGGTTTTGTATGGTATCCTGCAGTACATTTACCATAGATGTTACAGCTGGGCCTGTAGTCTGGATACAAGATGAGATACGGCAGGACATGGAGGTATACAGGTTCTGTATGGTATCCTGCAGTACATTTACCACAGAGGTTACAGCTGGGTCTGTAGTCTGGATACAAGATGAGATACGGCAGGACATGGAGGTATACAGGTTCTGTATGGTATCCTGCAGTACATTTACCACAGATGTTACAGCTGGGCCTGTAGTCTGGATACAAGATGAGATACGGCAGGACATGGAGGTATACAGGTTCTGTATGGTATCCTGCAGTACATTTACCATAGATGTTACAGCTGGGCCTGTAGTCTAGTTACAAGATGAGATACGGGAGTAAAAAGTCTGTAAAAAACAGGGTATATGTGAGCTCTGCTAGGGACATTTAGAGATGGGAGCCAAGGGTTTAAAAATCAAAGGATATTTTATTTTCAAATAGACTCCACTTTAGTGATAATACAGGTAAGGCAACGCGTTTCGACGTCGTACAGACGTCTTCGTCAGGCCAACTAAATGGTGGTAACAGATAAAAAACACATTACGTAATGCAATGAGATAAAAATATTGGTGATAAAAAGCAATATTAATAAAAGAAATCACACTAATAATGAAAACAACAAATAATAAAAGCAGATAATAGCGTAATCAAAAGGTAGTAACTGTAATGGTCCAGATAAATGGACTGTTAGTGGTAATAATGGTAATAATCATACTAATAGTAAGAGATAATAATATTAGTAATAATAGTAATAATGATAACAATAATAAAAACTCTCCACAAATAATGGATAGAAGAAAATGGTAGAAATAGTGATAATGACAGTAATTATTCATGTACGTAGGTATTCGATGGTGGTAACAATAATATTAATAACATCAATGATACATTTAAATTTAATTATAAAAAGGAGAGTATTGTTAAAAACTGTTTCAGCATTAAAACCCATATAAACAATCAAAAGTGAAGGGAAATAATGCGTAGAAAATAGATACCCGCATGTGCACACATAGCTACACATATACATGTACACACAACTACATATGTGCACATACGAGTACCTACACGCATACATACACAGACAGATATATGCATAAGCTCTCTATGAGTACAGAAATGGGGAAGTGGGGAAGTACGGAAAGTCTATGCAGGGTTATATGTAGGAGTAACTGTAGCATATATAGTACATTGATTGATATCCAAAAATGGGGCATTGTGGGTATAATGGGGCATAGGAAGATTTGCGTTGTCTTAGTTGCAGAAACCGATTGGGGGCAGTAGTGGGGATCTGTCCAATAGGAATGATGGAGATGTGTTTAAAGTTTTGTTGGTGTTTTATAGAGTAATGTAAGGAAAAATTATGTTTCTCAAATCCTTTATTAACGTTTGAGCGGTGGTTATTCATGCATTTGTGTAGAGGTTGAATTGTGCTTCCAACATATTGAAGGTTGCATGGACATCCTAAAACATAGATCACATAATTGGAATTACAATTAAGAAAAGAGTTGATGGGAAATTGTTCATTCGTGATTTTGGATATGATGGATGTTTGTTGGTGTTTGATATTTAAACAACAGGCACATCTTGGATGTCCACATCTGAATACTCCTTTTGTTAATGATAAGACGTCACTGGTTTTGTTTGCCTCTGTATGGATTCGGCTGGGGGCTAACAAATTTCGGAGGGTGGTAGCCCTGCGAAAGGTTAATGTGGGTCGTTTAGGGAGATGTTGAAGGAGATGGCAATCACTGAGGAGAATATCCCAGTGATGTGTTATAATGGATCGAATTTTCTTATGACTCAAATTATAAGTTGTTATAAAGTTTGATTTCGGTTTACTATGGAAGGTGGAGATGTCTTGTTTGGTGGAGGGTGTTTGCTTCTCCACTAAACAGGAGGCCCATGTTAGTTTTGAGGTTCTAGGTAGTGCATTTTGTATAACCCACTTGGGATAATGTTTATCCTTTAACCTACGTTTCAATATTAGGGATTGAGTTTTAAGGAGTCATTGTAATTGCAGTTTTCACGAATTCTTTTTAAGTTGGCTGAACGGAATATTGTTGAGCCATGGTTGATTCATCGCCGTCCCATATAAAAAAACAGGTCATCAATGTACCGTTTGTAAAAAACTATGTGTTTGTTAGTATTTCCTGTGGGTTGAATGTATGTTTTTTCAAAAAGACCCATAAACAGATTTGCATAAGATGGTGTGAATCGAGTGCCCATGGTGCAGCCTTTCGTTTGGTGGAAAATGTTGTTTTGAATTGAAAAGATGTTATGTTCCAGTATAAACTGGATTCCCTGTAAGATGAAATTCCTTTGTTGTGTTGACATTACTTGAGAGGAAATGATTAATTGCTGATAATCCGTGAGAGTGAGGGATGTTGGAGTACAGAGCTGATATGTCAGCTGTTAGTAGAGCCCAACTGGTTTTGGTTGCTTCTCTGTCATTGATGCTTTTTAGATGGTTGATTAATTGGGTTGAGTCTTTCAGATATGATGGGAGTGCCAGAACTAATTCTTGTAAATGTAAATCTATGAAATGTGAGAGATTGCTGGTGAGGAACCCAATCCCTGAAATGATGGGACGGCCTGGCAGATTGATGAGAAATTTGTGTATTTTGGGGGAGATGATAAAAAAAAATGGGAAAGGGGGTTCGGTAACTTGTAAGAATCTTTTTTTCTTTTTTGTTTAGAAGGCCGTGACTAACAGCTGAATTGATGAGGGTTCTGTATTCTGAAACATATGTAGATAAAGGGTCGGTGTCAAGGTGTTCGTAGAATTCTTTGTCGTTTAAGAGACGGTTGGCCTCATTGATATAGTCATCACGATTCTGAAGCACTATACCTCCTCCCTTATCAGCCGGACGTATTATTATATTGGTATTTTCTTTGAGGTTTTTTAGGGCTTTAAATTCAGCTGGGGATAAATTATCTGGAATTTTATGTGTGGTTTCAAGTTTGCGAAAATCCTCGTTGACTAAGGAAAAGAATGTCTCTATTGCTGGACCTTTATGAAATGTTGGGTTAAAATTAGACAGTGGATGTACTTCAACATGGATGGGTAACGGAGTGTGGTTGGTGCTAGTGAGTTCTTTGGGCCGAGGGGTTGCTGAGATAGCTGTGATGGAGAAATGTCATATACATATAACCCTGCATAGACTTTCCGTACTTCCCCACTTCCCCATTTCTGTACTCATAGAGAGCTTATGCATATATCTGTCTGTGTATGTATGCGTGTAGGTACTCGAATGTGCACATATGTAGTTGTGTGTACATGTATGTGTAGCTATGTGTGCACATGCGGGTATCTATTATCTACGCATTATTTCCCTTCACTTTTGATTGTTTAGACGGGTTTTAATGCTGAAACAGTTTTTAACAATACTCTCCTTTTTATAATTAAATTTAAATGTATCATTGATGTTATTAATATTATTTTTACTACCATCAAATACCTACGTAAATGAGTAATTACTATCATTATCACTATTTCTATCATTTTCTTCTATCCATTATTTGTGGAGAGTTTTTATTATTGTTATCACTATTACTATTATTACTTATATTATTATCTCTTACTATTAGTATGATTATTACAATTATTACCACTAACAGTCCATTTATCTGGACCATTACAGTTACTACCTTTTGATTATCATCGCTATTATCTGCTTTTATTATTTGTTGTTTTCATTATTAGTGTGATTTCTTTTATTATTATTGTTTTTTATCACCAATATTTTTATCTCTTTGCATTATGTAATGTGTTTTTTATCTGTTACCACCATTTAGTTGGCCTGACAAAGACGTCCGTACAACTTCGAAACGCGTTGCCTTACCTGTATTATCACTAAAGTGGAGTCTATTTGAAAATAAAATATCCTTTGATTTTTACACCCTTGGCTCCCATCTCTGATTGTCCCTAGCAGCGCTCACATATACCCTGTTTTTTACAGACTTTTTATTCCCGTATTGCATTACCACTGTCCTTCTTGGACAGATGGTCTCAGGGTTGAGCAGCAGCTTGTTATCCTGAAAAGAAGGGTTCTCCCCCTTTCATTGGATTGACATTATCCACTCTTACATATGACTTTCTTAGGTGCCAATGTTGCTATAAGAAGTTTTTTCTCCCTTATATAAGATATGATATGACGGGACATGGAGGTATACAGGTTCTGTATGGTACCATGGAGTACATTTACCACAGATGTTACAGCTGGGCCTGTAGTCTGGATTCAAGATGAGATATGGCAGGACATGGAGGTATACAGATTCTGTATGGTATCCTGCAGTACATTTACCACAGATGTTACAGCTGGGCCTGTAGTCTGGATACAAGATGAGATACGGCAGGACATGGAGGTATACTGGTTCTGTATGGTATCCTGCAGTACATTTACCACAGATGTTACAGCTGGGCCTGTAGCCTGGATACCAGATGAGATACGGCAGGACATGGAGGTATACAGCTTCTGTATGGTATCCTGCAGTACATTTACCACAGATGTTACAGCCGGACCTGTAGTCTGGATACAAGATGAGATACAGCAGGACATGGAGGTATACAGGCTCTGTATGGTATCCTGCAGTACATTTACCACAGATGTTACTGCTGGGCCTATAGTCTGGATACAAGATGAGATATGGCAGGACATGGAGGTATACAGATTCTGTATGGTATCCTGCAGTACATTTACCACAGATGTTACAGCTGGGCCTGTAGTCTGGATACAAGATGAGATATGGCAGGACATGGAGGTATACTGGTTCTGTATGGTATCCTGCAGTACATTTACCACAGATGTTACAGCTGGGCCTGTAGCCTGGATACAAGATGAGATATGGCAGGACATGGAGGTATACAGGTTCTGTATGGTATCCTGCAGTACATTTACCACAGATGTTACAGCTGGCCTGTAGCCTGGATACAAGATGAGATACGGCAGGACATGGAGGTATACAGGTTCTGTATGGTATCCTGCAGTACATTTACCACAGATGTTACTGCTGGGCCTATAGTCTGGATACAAGATGAGATACGACAGGACATGGAGGTATACAGATTCTGTATGGTATCCTGCAGTACATTTACCACAGATGTTACAGCTGGGCCTGTAGCCTGGATACAAGATGAGATACGACAGGACATGGAGGTATACAGGTTCTGTATGTTATCCTGCAGTACATTTACCACAGATGTTACAGCTGGCCTGTAGCCTGGATACAGAATGAGATACGACAGGACATGGAGGTATACAGGTTCTGTATGGTATCCTGCGGTACATTTACCACAGATGTTACAGCTGGACCTGTAGTCTGGATACAAGATGAGATACGGCAGGACATGGAGGTATACAGGTTCTGTAGGGTATCCCGCAGTACATTTACCACAGATGTTACAGCTGACCCTGTAGT
Organism: Leptodactylus fallax; assembly: GCA_947044405.1. Taxonomy (NCBI): domain Eukaryota; kingdom Metazoa; phylum Chordata; class Amphibia; order Anura; family Leptodactylidae; genus Leptodactylus; species Leptodactylus fallax. The sequence continues at coordinate 1,120,014 of CAMRHE010000360.1, read as the reverse complement.
CTGGATACAAGATGAGATACGGCAGGACATGGAGGTATACGGGTTCTGTATGGTATCCTGCAGTACTTCTTCCCGCAGATGTTACAGCTGGGCCTGTAGTCTGGATACAAGATGAGATACGGCAGGACATGGAGGTATACAGGTTCTGTATGGTATCCTGCAGTACATTTACCACAGATGTTACAGCTGGGCCTGTAGCCTGGATACAAGATGAGATACGGCAGGACATGGAGGTATACTGGTTCTGTATGGTATCCTGCAGTCAGAGGCGTAACTATTGGGGTAGCAGTGGTAGCAGCTGCCACAGGGCCCGGGACATTAAGCCCTGTGGCAGCCGCTACCGCGAACCCCACAAACACTGCTATCGTTATACTCCGGGGTCTAGGGATGACTGACTGTACGATGGCTTCCCACATCATTACACCTGCAGGGGGCAGTGTGCCGCTCCACAGTAAAGGCCAGGTTGAAGTGTTCACCATGAGGCCTCCATACTGAAACCTTCATGCGCCTTCTCTCAAAGTCTATCAACTGAGCAAAACGTCTTCAAGTACATTGTAGAGGCATGTGTAAGAAGTCGACAAATTGTCACCAAGTGGTACACTTCCCAAAAGCAGTCTCTGAGAACATTTTTATAGGACAGCAATAGAAGCACATTTACGCCCTCATGTGACAAGACTAAGTTGCTGATCAGACCACACCCGTAATAATTTACATATCCGCCAGAGACATAACTGCAAGACGAGTTTTGCAGCAATCTGACATCTCTATCTGAGTGTGGTTTTATTTATTTATTTTTTTTAACCTTTGCAAATCTCTGCTCCCCAAATACAGATCAAGTCCTTGGATCGTTCAGATCTTGAACAGATTAAAGGTCTTTACTGAGGACACTTTGCCCGTAGAGATGATTGTGAACTTGTCTATAAATCCTACTTTAGATTCCACGGGCGCCCTACACATCTATTTTAGGGCACTGGTGAACTCAACAAAGCTTTGACCATACCCCACCTGACAGATATTTGGAGGCTTACACACCCATCTGATAGAGACTACACACATTATTCACCTATACATGACATATACTAGAGATTGTACTATCACACAAAAACACGTAGCACTAGTAGACTCAAGACATACAACTTATTACTCACACAGATCTCGCCACTTGAGTGCACCCACAAGACCCAATCTGTACGTCGAGAATTGACAAATGTCTGGGAAAAACTTGGGAACTTCCTGAACATCAAAACTGCGAAACTAAAGTGACCAAATACAAATATTATGTACATGGTGACAAAGGGAACAAGATTATGTCGGCCATGGTTAATAAACACCAGAAAAATCCTTCGTTACAGAAATAACCCTATAGATACCAACAAAACACGCACACAGGTCAAATAGCAGAAACTTTCTCCAACTTTTGTCATGATCTACATAACATAGATTAGGGGGAAACTGTAAGAGAAAACTTAATATAAGATTTCCTCCAGTCTAGAACTATATATGAATATACTGAAACCCTTATAGGCCCATTTATAGAGGAAGAATTGGGAAAAATATTAGTGACTATCCCTCTAGAGAGAAGCCCTGGCCCAGATGGTCTACCAGCTAAATATTACAAAACCTTTAAAGTCATTCTCCTTCCCCGCTTCACGGTACTATGCAACTCTCTTCTAAATGGGCAACATCTCCCCAAACAAGCATTAGAATCACATATTACCATAGTCCCAAAGGATGGTAAGAACCCTAAATTATACAGTAGCTACTGGCCCATCTCTCTGTAAAAAACTGCTGGGAGGAAGGCCAGGAAGTTGGGAATAGTAGTAGCTGTAGGCACTGTGGTAAGGATCTTTACCAGATCTTCCAGAGCTCTTCAAAGGCTGGCACAGTGCAGAGGGGGCCTGCAGGATGTGTGACGGTGGTAGCAATGTTCCACCAAGCCACGTCCTAATGATAAAGGTTCCATGAGCCAGATGGTGGTTGGAAGGCTCTTGATGGTAGGTGCAGGAATGAGACCCAGGAGACAGGGTGGCCCTAATAATGAATGTTACATAATTAAAGGGAATCTGTCAAGTCAATCTGGAACACTAAACCACCCACAGTTCCTTATAGACCTGGGGTTTAGTGTCCCAAATTGCCCTGTTGTAAAGCAATCCACAGGCGCATTAAAAATAAAAAACCTTTATACTTACCTAGAGAAGGGTCCGATTGACGCTGTTCGGCGAGAACAGTCCAGCTTATTCATGAGCTTCTTTGTTGGCACGCCTCCTGGCACCTGCGCTGTTCTTAAGTGAAGCCAAAGATGGACACCCCGGCTTCACTGTGTAATTACGGGGCATGCACACTGAAGCCGAGGTGTACTCCTATGGCTTCACTGAAGAACTGCGCAGGTGCGGGGAGTACGGCGGTCGGGTGAGTATAAAGATTTTTTATTTCTAATGCGGCCATGGATTGTGTTATAACAGGGTGATTTGGGACACTAAACCCCAGGTCCATATGGACGTGTGGGTCGTTTAGTGTCCCAAATTGCCCTGACAGATTCCTTTTAATGCATTGCATTATGTAAGCGATCAGAAGGTTGAAAGTTCAAGTCTCCTTGGGTTAATAAAAATTAACAATGAGATATGTGTACCCCAAAACAAGCCCCCACATAGTTATATTGACAGAAAAATTAAAAAAGTTATGGTATGCCATCGTGATGGAAAAATGCAAAAATGGCTTGGTCGTTAAGGAGTAAAACAGGCCAGTCCTTAATGGGTTATCCCATTTGTTGCACCTGCGACCTGTACTGTTGTTCAGTGTCAAAGTTTAAAGTCCCCCCCCCCCCACATGCTTATCCACTTCTATTATAGGCTCCAAGGACTGCGGCCCCCGCCTATACTCTTTCTCACACCGCCCCTTTCTCCTTCCCTCCCCCTACTACACCATATGCACAAAGCCAAATCACCTGGACTGTATCTTGCCCGAACTATAGAGTCTGGCGGTTTTGTACTTTTCTGCTCTATATAAGCCATTTGTTATATTAAAATGATTATTATATGTTTAGTAAGGGCCGTTTTAACACATTAGTCATCCCCATTCACAGAATTCAAAAGAGACCCCCCACACATAATTTAACCATGGAAGTGTTGTAATCTGGTGGAGACATTCCAGGGAAACTATCGCTGTGTGTGGGCGAGCATTATCCTGCTGAAAAATACCAATTGTCCACCCTGCCATAAGAGGAAACACATGAAGCCGCAGAATGCCCTGTACATCCTGTACACTGAGCTGTTAGTGTTCTCGTGTCACTACTAAGGCTGACTGACTGTCATATAAGATGACTCCCCACATCATCACACCAGCAGTTGGGGCAGTACGTCACTCTGCAGCAAAGACAGGACTGAAGTCCTCACTACAAGGCCTCCTTACTTTAATCTGACCGAAACAGAACCTGGATTATGGGTGGATTAAACAATCCTCTCTACTGGTGGTCTGTTCAGGCTGCCGGAGCTTGTTTGCCATGTGTGCCTGCCCTCACATAACCGCTGCCCCAACACTTCCTAACGGCTATGGCCTAGAGGGTGGGAAATTCATTGAGACAACCATCCTGATTCTCGCAGTCCAATGATGTGCCTCCTCTCAAAGTCTGTCAACTGGGCAAAATGACTTAAAGTGCATTTTAGAGGCATGTCTAGCACTCAATGATCTCTCACCAAAAGGTACACTACCCAAAAGTAGTCTCTGAGAACCTCTTTATAGCGCAGCTTGGGAAGCTTTTTAGCATCCTGTTTTGGCAAGTGTCTGATCAGAATACACCTGTAACCTGTTAAAAATCTGACACAGACAACTACACACAATAAGACACAGACAACTACAGGACAAGTTTTACAGCAATCCAAGATTTCTATCTGAGTAGGCTATTATTTGGTCAATGAGTGTATACATATTAAATCTTCCCCACCCTCCCCCGGCACCAGAGACAATAGTACTGAACAGATGCAGTCATAGGAGACTTACAGAGCTATTACGTCCTGTGACTACTGGAGGCGTCTTCTCTGATAGTATTTCTTCACTTCCATAATTTTCTCCATTTAGCCCAGACCACCATGAACACTTCTTCCAGCCACAAATCATTTCTGCAGAGTTTACCACACAGATGACGTCAGTTCTTTACTTCTCATCGTCCCCTCCATCCTGGTGCCATAACATTGTCATCCTGCTGCTCCTTATATTGTGCCTGTTGGGCTACCCAGTGCCCTCAAAAACTGTAACCAGCAGTAATAGTGTCATACAAGTAACTCCCCTGAAAATCCTAGTACCACGCAGATAATCCACCTACAGTAATTACTACCCCATAGTAATAGTGCCCAATGAGTAGTACTGCCTCAATAGTATTAACTAGAGATGACGGAACCAAACAGATTTCTCACAAATTTTCGAAAAATCTTGGGTTCTGCCGTGTGCCCTCTATTAATAGTGTCCGCAATAATAATAATAATAATAGTATTAATAAAGCTCCACGGTGTGCCCCCCGGTTATAGTGCCCACCATAAAGCCTCCATTAATAGTAGTGCCCACAATAATAATCATAAAGCTCCCCTAGTTTGTCCCCAGAGATAAATATGTCACATAAAGTTTAAAGGAAATAAAGCATACTCTTCTGGACTTCCTCCAGAGGACGGTGTGACAGGTAATTGATAACTCGGCTTATGCTCTGGATCTTTAGTGCTAGAGATGTCCCTATAGCTGTTAGTGGGGCCACCGATAACTATTACATTAATGGTGTCTTATTTAATGATTGATGATACTAATAATACTAAAACTAACCCCGAAACCTCCCCAAGTACAAGTACTGTAGGTGTTACTTATGTAGACAGATGCAATGTTGGTACAACCAGAGGCATTCTGCTCTTATAGTTGTGGGCACCAGCCCCCTATCATAGTATCACACAATGTCTTTATGGTCTTTCTACTACTATGTGATTCTCTACCTCACTCTCTGCTGGTTTTCACTCCTTCTCCATATAGGAAGCGATTTGTCACATGCAGCCATATCCTCCTGAGCACGATCACATGAAGGACACGTCAGATGCTTCTCCTGATCATCCTCCGCAGGAAAGCTCACATGTGCGACAGTCTGTAAAACTGGAAGCAGTAAGTGATAATAATAGAGGAGTCGGACACATGGACTACACAATGTGTGCCCACTAGTAATAGTGTCCGCCATAATAATAGTAATATAAATAATAATAATAATAATAAAGCTCCCCCAATGTGCCCACTAGTAATAGTGTCCACCATAATAATAGTAATATAAATAATAATAATAATAATAATAATGATAAAGCTCCCTCAGCGTGCCCACTAGTAATAGTGTCCGCCATAATAATAGTAATATAAATAATAATAATAATAATAATGATAAAGCTCCCCCAGCGTGCCCACTAGTAATAGTGTCCGCCATATTGTCTCCATTAGTAATAAGTGATATATGTCAATAGCAATAATAGAAGAGCCGGACACATGGACAATATACAAAGTGTGGCCACTAATAATAGTAATATAAATAATAACAATAATGATAATAATAATAATAATAAAGCTCCCCCAGTGTGCCCACTAGTAATAGTGTCCGCCATAATAATAGTAATATAAATAATAACAATAATGATAATAATAATAATAATAAAGCTCCCCCAGTGTGCCCCATAGTAATAGTGTCCGCTATAAAGTCTCCATTAGTAATAAGTGATATATGTCAATAGCAATAATAGATGAGCCGGACACATGGGCAATATACAAAGTGTGCCCACTAATAATAGTGTCCGCCATAATAATAGTAATATAAATAATAATAATAATAATAAAGCTTCCTAGTGTGCCCACTAGTAATAGTGTCCACCATAATAATAGTAATATAAATAATAATAATGATAAAGCTCCCCCAGCGTGCCCACTAGTAATAGTGTCCGCCATATTGTCTCCATTAGTAATAAGTGATATATGTCAATAGCAATAATAGAAGAGCCGGACACATGGACAATATACAAAGTGTGGCCACTAATAATAGTAATATAAATAATAACAATAATGATAATAATAATAATAATAATAAAGCTCCCCCAGTGTGCCCACTAGTAATAGTGTCCGCCATAATAATAGTAATATAAATAATAATAATAATAATAATAAAGCTCCCCCAGTGTGCCCACTAGTAATAGTGTCCGCCATAAAGTCTCCATTAGTAATAAGTGATATATGTCAATAGCAATAATAGATGAGCCGGACACATGGACTATACAAAGTACATAAAGAACATAGAACGCCGGGCAATAACAAAAACTGCTGTAAAGTGTAAACATCTGCATAAAATACTTTTCATCTTTCCTTTGCCACTTTTTTCCCATTGAGGTAGCTGTATGAGGAGTAGACAACAACAAACCTCACCAGATTCAATTTGCCGAATATTTGTGAGTTTTGGCACGCCACTTCATTTTGGACCAAACTTGTTTGGCTCTAACTGAAAGTGCTGTTATTATAGTCTGGGGTCTCAGAGGCCATGGGGGGTGGGGTACCACATAACAAACAGTTATACACTTTGACCCATATCATGATTTCACGAGCCCCATGTGACCACTGAGGCCTAATCAAGGCCCTCAGCGGGGAACCCGGGGCACATGACGTTAGCCAGAGGCCAGAAGGGGCTGGAAGAGGATGCTGGGGGACCATTGAATGCCGCGAGGATGCTCAAGAGAGGTGAGGCGAGGTGTGTATAACTGTTATGTTGTGACACCTCTCCAGCACTTTCACTTAATATACTCTGGGGTCTAAAGAGAGAATAAAACAGTGTTTCATGGGTGATGAAGACAGGTCAGGGTTACCAGAACCAGCCTATCACCCCAGCCCTGCAGATAGATAGGTTAGTGTCACCAGAACCAGCATATCACCCCAGCCCTGCAGATAGATAGGTTAGTGTCACCAGAGCCATCATATCACCCCAGCCCTACAGATAGATAGGTTAGTGTCACCAGAGCCAGCATATCACCCCAGCCCTACAGATAGATAGGTTAGTGTCACCAGAACCAGCATATCACCCCAGGCCTTCAGATAGATAGGTTAGTGTCACCAGAACCAGCATATCACCCCAGGCCTGCAGATAGATAGGTTAGTTTCACCAGAACCAGCATGTCACCTCAGCCCTGCAGATAGATAGGTTAGTATCACCAGAACCAGCATATCACCTCAGCCCTGCAGATAGATAGGTTAGTGTCACCAGAACCAGCATATCACCTCAGCCCTGCAGATAGATAGGTTAGTGTCACCAGAACCAGCATATCACCTCAGCCCGGCAGATAGATAGGTTAGTGTCACCAGAACCAGCATATCACCCCAGGCCTTCAGATAGATAGGTTAGTGTCACCAGAACCAACATATCACCCCAGCCCTGCAGATATATAGATTAGTGTCACCAGAACCAGCATATCATCCCAGGCCTGCAGATATATAGGTTAATGTCACCAGAACCAGCATATCACCCCAGCCCTGCAGATAGATAGGTTAGTGTCACCAGAACCAGCATATCGCCCCAGCCCTGCAGATTGATAGGTTAGTGTCACCAGAACTAGCATATCATCCCAGCCCTGCAGATAGATAGGTTAGTGTCACCAGAACCAACATATCACCCCAGCCCTGCAGATAGATAGGTTAGTGTCACTAGAACCAGCATAATATCCCAGCCCTGCAGATAGATAGGTTAGTGTCACCAGAACCAGCATATCATCCCAGCCCTGCAGATAGATAGGTTAGTGTCACCAGAACCAGCATATCACCCCAGCCCTGCAGATAGATAGGTTAGTGTCACTAGAACCAGCATATCACCCCAAGTGAGGTACAGTTATCAGGTCAGGTCAGGCAGCATAGACTCTGAGGTCAGGAACAAACCAATGTCAGACACAGGTAATCAGCAAAACAGAGATCAGGAACAGAGTCAGGTAACAAGGTGGGGTCAAACAAAGGCAGTCAGTCTGAACACAAGTAAAGCACACCTACAGGAACTAGGAAGCAAGGAACCCATATTGCTCAGGCACTTTCCCCGTGAGAAGAAACAAATTGGACAGGGACACCAATACTGGTGCTCATGCTGGCCTTTAATAAAGGATCGAGGGCACATAGAGTGGTTACTGAGTAGAAAGGACATGAGTGACAGTGGGGAGGGGGAGACAGAGCACCCCTGAGAGGATAATATTTATGGATAAGAAACTGTGTCTCAATATGTACATTGACGTTGTAGTCGGGATGGTTCCAACACTTGGTCACATGATCAGAACCAGCAGGCCCATAAGTTCTCCTGAAGCTTCCCTGTGAATGAAGAACTAATACACTTGCACGGCCGGCGCTCCCATCACTTCTATGGTGCTGCTAGAGATTGCAGTGCATGGAGCGCTGGTCCTGCTAGTGCACTGGTGCTTCATTCACATTCAGCTTATCCTGATCGCTGGGGGCCCAGCCATTGGACCCCCAGCAGTCTGACAAAGAATAAGTGTCTGTAGAAATTCCCCCTTCACCATGGTCATGGCGTGCCCCTCTTTTGTGCATGTCATGCCTTTTTCTGTGATGTGGTCAAACAATTTGCTGGCCATGCCCCTTTTTTGGGACATGATCGGTGTATAAAGTGCCCCTATCACCTGTAAAGTCACAAACAGCCCGATGGTTGTAGGACCATTCCACCGGCCAGGGAGATTTGCCCAATCTTCCAGGTTTTTCATTAGGTGGGATCACCTAAAAGAGTGGGTGCAGTGTACCCAACTGATTATTAGGGCACCTTATACCCTACTCTAAAGCTAGGAAAGCTATAGAGGGCCAAAAAATATATATTACATTTATTGAAGGCAAAACAGCTACTAAAATAATCTAGCAACTTTAAAGGGTTAAGTGATTTATATTAGATGATATTGCAGCACTAGTCAGCGGTGCTGTACCGAGTATGTCCACAATATGGCAGTGCAAGATAGGAAATAAGAGTGTTCAGATAAAAATCACCACCAGAGGGCACAAGTGCATGAATTACAACTGTACGAATAATAACTATAGAAAAGAGGCACGCTAGGCTCTGTTCACACTCGGCTGGATGGGAAATATGGATCTTTCTCATTTAGCCCCCAGCGTGATGTAATGGATCCCTTGAAATTTTCTCCATGTGGATTGTTAGAAGGCTGCAGCAAACACATGATTTGGCAGTATTTTCCATCTATACCTTCGGCCTGGGACAGCACGTAGACTTCCATGGTTCTCACTAGTACTGTATGGTGATGACGCTCAGATCTACCCCGGGCACAGACTATAACTTCCTGCTATACACAATCCCAGCTTTATTCTCCTCCTTCTTTTTCTCCTGATTTCTAAAACTAAACGTAGGTCAAACAGAATTCATTAGGATCCCCCAACTCACTAAGCCCCCCGTACCTGACCTTTTTGTAAAGTATTGCATATGTAGTGGCGACAGACTGTGCAGACACATGGCTGCGGTTTATAACTCTTTAATGAATTGTCTTTCATGGATCACAGTAAATGGGTTAAGCCCACTGCTGCACCCTGTTTTTGGCGGCACCTCTGTGGGGATGGAGTCTCCCTCTCCTCCCACACATCTCTCCCAGAGTTACATGGCAGAATGTCTCTTAATGGACTGACTTGGCAATCCTTGACTGTCAGCAGTGTGCTATGAGAGTTCTTGACTCGCAGTTATACAGTCAATGCAACAGGAATTCTTTACACACAATTCAGTAACATTAGGGTTAATCCTGTAACTGGTTCCCTTAGCGCTCAGCTAATGATTTATTCTCGGAGTCTCTTCTTAGTCACTAGCACAACAGCAGAGCTACCTTTGGCTGCACAAACTGAGTGGGACACAATTCTGGCACTGCAGATTCTCCCTGGTCCTCTGTTCAGTAGCTGCAAATCCACCTGTCCCCCTGTAGGATGGTGCTGAAGTGCACACCTTAGCTAGTTGGCCGCTCTCCCCTTGGTCTGCATGAACAGTTGCATAGATAGGCAGGGGAGGGATTCAGCTGCCATTCACACTGCGCAAAATGGTTTGCTCTGAAACGATCCTAGCAGCAGATCTCATGATGAGTCTTAATAGGCGGAACAGAATTGCACCATGGGGGAATTTGTGCTTGTCCAAGTCCCACAGTGCAACCTACTGACATAAGGGGTTACCCAGGCTACCCATGGTGGGAAGGGGCAACTATACTAAGACTCATTCCCATGCTTGGGAAACCATTGGAGCCCATGCAGCTTGCTAGAAAGGAACAGGGACTTGCTGCTTGGATTTTTGCACACATGGCCTGTTGAGGTTGAGGATAAGAGGCATCATTGTGCCCACCATGAACTGGGTCCCTTGAAGTGGGGCATCAGCAAGACAATGTTTAGTATTAATAAGGGGTGCTAGAAGGCAGGAGTCACATTGCCCGCTTGAGCTTGGTGTTTCTTGCCCATGTTCTGAAGAACTTCCCGTTGTCACTACCATCAAGTTCTGCTGCTGTTTTTCCCTGTCTGCTGTGGTACAAAGACCTTACTCCCACTAAAGAACCCTGCAGTGAAGACCCTTTCCATCTCCAGTGTGTGTCTCCTTTCCTTCACCAGCAAAGAGCTCCAGTGGACAACCTCCAAGAGGAGCGATGTGGCTAGGTGGATGTTCTGGGAGGGTCAGTTAGGCAAGTGGTTTATCAGGCGCATAGGACTGCGACACTGGGCACAGCCAGGTGAGCACCATATTGGGCACCATCCTGTGGTGTGCACTGCTAACAACGTCATTTTCCCTGTGCTAATCTTTTCACTAACTACCCAAAATTTCTCCAAGATGTCTCCCATGCTTGCCCATACTCTGGAACTTACTAACCCATTACATCAGACTAGCCCCAGACCTCCTAGACAAATACCAGGCCCACCCAACAAGTACAGACCCCAGAGCCTTAAGTCTTATGCAGATGGCAGAACCAGTACAGAAGAGTGTGTGATGCACAGTCTCATCTGCTGCTACAAACCACATTGATTGTATGAGACCACTAGGTATAGCAGCAAGATTACCAATGTGGATGCACAGCGTGTCAGCATCACTACCTCCTGTCCCTTGCTAGCATCAGGGTCTTGCTGGGTTTGCCAGTGCACTAACCTGTTGGAGGAAGTCCAAGTCTGGGAATAGTAGTACTTGCACTTGTCAGGATGGCTATGATCTCTACCACTTCCTCCAGTGCTCCTCCTGGGCTGGTTCAGTGCTGAGAGGGCCTACAGCATACCTGAGTTTGATGCTGGTCTTTACTCTGGGGTATGTCCTAGTTGTCTGCCTTTCTAAGCCTGATGGGAGTTGGAGTGCCAATGAAGGTTGCACAGGAATAAGACTCAGGAGACATGAGTTATGCAGAAAATAGAGTACCTTGCAACTACTCGAGGAAGAATGTGGTATAACAGCTTTCAAAAATGGCAGTACACTTCTTGCAACTTTACCACTGTGACAGCCAGTTGCAGTCTAGTTGTCCCTTACTGCAGTAGTCTCCACTCTTTCTAGGTGCCACTCTCTCCTATAAAAGTTCCAAAAGGTCTCTACCAGATCCCTCTGTGGGGTGTAGATCAGCAGGGTGCCCTGCATATCCTGTGGCACGGGCATTGCTCTGAGGCCTATGTAACAGTTATCCTCAGATTCTGAATCTGGAACACGCTCCTCTGTTATGTCAGCCAGCTAGAGATAGCTAGCCTGTCTGTGGCTAGTGGGCAGTACTGAGTGGCTAGAAGATCTTCAGGCCAGTCAAGGCTCTAGCTCAGGCTCACTACCCTCTTTGCACTTTCTCACTAGTCCAATGAGCAGAGAAGATTCCTGGTCTCCTTCTCCTCTCTAGAACTTACTGAGGGGGCCATACCAAATCTCTGTTCCTCACTGAGCCCATTTAAGACAGAAACTACTGTATACTCTATATACACATTGTGTACAATTTACAATATAAACATATTACACAGAGTATCAGTGTCAGCCTGGGATGTTTAGGGCCCACCAGTGGAATTGATTCTAGGGGCCTGCCCTACTGATCCTGGTGTACAAGCCCCTGGCACAGGCAGGCATGACGTAGTGACATTGCTATATCTACCTGCTGCTCCAATTTGCACAGACCAGGGAGCCACATAGAGTGGATATTATAAAGTGTGGGGGCCCACAAGAGGACATTATACTTTGTGGGGACAACAAGGGGGACATTATACTGTATGGGGACCACAAGGGGGACATTATACTTTGTGGGTACAACAAGGGGGACATTATACTGTATGGGGACCACAAGGGGGATGTTATACTTCGTGGGGACCACAAAGGGGACATTACACTGTGTTGGAGCCATAAGGGGGATATAATACTGTGAGAGGACCACCATTGGGATGTTATAGTGGGGGGGCCACAAGGAGGACAATATACTGTGTGGGTATCACAAGGGGGGAGGTTATATTGTGGGGGCCACAGGGGAATTATACTGTGCAGAGACATTAACCTGAGTGAGCCTTTCACAGGGTATATATGCAAATGATAACGTGGGAGTGTCTTTTTCATGGGGCGTGGCCTTTATAATAGGGGACAGTTAAATATATTCAGACCCAGATGGTTACTGGTTCCACTAGAGTTATTGATGCCATATTGGGTTACTTTTATTGAGCGATTTGTAACGGTTACAGCAATACCAAAGGGGTCAATGTTATTATGTTCTGTGATTCTGTGTATAAGTATTAGTAATCTCATATACATGTACATATAGATATACACACACACACATATATATATATACAGTACAGACCAAAAGTTTGGACACACCTTCTCATTCTAAGAGTTTTCTGTATTTTCATGACTATAAAAATTGTAGATTCACACTGAAGGCATCAAAACTATAAATTAACACATGTGGAATTATATACTTAACAAAAAAGTGTGAAACAACTGAAAATATGTCTTATATTCTAGGTTCTTCAAAGTAGCCACCTTTTGCTTTGATTACTGCTTTGCACACTCTTGGCATTCTCTTGATGAGCTTCAAGAGGTAGTCACCTGAAACGGTCTTCTAACAGTCTTGAAGGAGTTCCCAGAGATGCTTAGCACTTGTTGGCCCTTTTGCCTTCACTCTGCGGTCCAGCTCACCCCAAACCATCTCGATTGGGTTCAGGTCTGGTGACTGTGGAGGCCAGGTCATCTGGCGTAGCACCCCATCACTCTCCTTCTTGGTCAAATAGCCCTTACACAGTCTGGAGGTGTGTTTGGGGTCATTGTCCTGTTGAAAAATAAATGATGGTCCAACTAAACGCAAACCGGATGGAATAGCATGCCGCTGCAAGATGCTGTGGTAACCATGCTGGTTCAGTATTCCTTCAATTTTGAATAAATCCCCAACAGTGTCACGAGCAAAGCACCCCCACACCATCACACCTCCTCCTCCATGCTTCACGGTGGGAACCAGGCATGTAGAGTCCATTCGTTCACCTTTTCTGCGTCGCACAAAGACACGGTGGTTGGAACCAAAGATCTCAAATTTGGACTCATCAGACCAAAGCACAGATTTCCACAGGTCTAATGTCCATTCCTTGTGTTCTTTAGCCCAAACAAGTCTCTTCTGCTTGTTGCCTGTCCTTAGCAGTGGTTTCCTAGCAGCTATTTTACCACGAAGGCCTGCTGCACACAGTCTCCTCTTAACAGTTGTTGTAGAGATGTGTCTGCTGCTAGAACTCTGTGTGGCATTGACCTGGTCTCTAATCTGAGCTGCTGTTAACCTGCGATTTCTGAGGCTGGTGACTCAGATGAACTTATCCTCTGCAGCAGAGGTGACTCTGACTGCCCAGTAAATGTTCCGTGGCTAACTGTGTTAGGGGGCCTGAAAATTAGGATACTCGGGAGAGCTGACATGTCTGTCTGTGTGGGGCCACAAGGGGGCATGACATGTGCCTCAACTTTCTGTTATCTCTCAGCAAAATATGTAGTCCATTTGAAAAAACAGTAGCAGTCTTGCATCTGCAGATAAGAGTATCCACTTCACCCTTCTTACATGCTCGGATAGGACAAATTAGCGTCGGGACTAGTGGACAGAGGAAGAAGGTGAGTCACAGTTTTGGTGAATCTGATATGGAGACGGGCTGTATATTGTGGAGGAGACCAGTTCAGCGCCTATTGAGGACTGGTTGTCTCATGGTCAGAGGTCCATAATATTGTCTAGTTCAAGTTCACTGGGATTGGAGGGGATAAGGGACACATCAGCCAAGGTAGCCTATGTCATTAGTGAATCCCCAACTACAAGTATAAATGGTACAAGTGGTCAGAACTAGAGATTAGCGAACCTTCTGATTTATTTCACGAATGTTCGTCCACCAGCTTTGTTTTAGACTGAACTTGTTTTTTTTATTACACTAAAGAGTCTTTTCAGATCCTTTTAGATCCCGAAGTATAATAAATGGAGACCCAGGGGAGCTGCAGTAAAATAATAAACACTGATACTCGCCTCCCCTCACCTCTGCTGGGCTTCTTTGTGATGTCCAGTGCATGTTCTCCAATGTCTTTGGTCCTCTTTGGGCCTCATCCAGCCTGTTCTGTGATGTCACAGGCCCCAGAGGACCTGTGGGCAAGCATTACGACATTGGTGCTCCTCACATTACTGCTGAGGTCCAGTCACAGGCTTCAGGTGTCCCTGGGACCCACGAGGTGACCCAGGAGAAGATGGAGCCCAGGAGAAGTATAATAATGATTTGTGGTTGGCAAACACCAAAAATCTCGAGCTCAGCCAAACCCCAAAATTCATAACGTAATAGGCTCTCTATGAACTAGTTTGCTCATCTCTACTCAGGACGCTAATACAGTTAAGCCTAGCGTTTATATGCAGTATTATATGGTTTCTGCTTTTCTGCAAGTATTATTTTATGGTCATTATCTGTATGGAACTATTATTTTTGGGGCCACTGTTTTTGTTGAGCTATTATCTTCTCATCCCTACCTGTGTGGCGCTTTTATTTTTGGGCCTCTGTTTGTGCCAACAGAGCACCCCCATAAAGAGCACCAGGACTGGTCCCTGTGTGTAACTCTAGGGGTAAAACGATGACGTAGAGTCATTTAACCCTTTTAAAACATTAGTTACTCATTCAAATGAAAGTGTCTTCTGTCCATTCTGATCCTGGTCTTCACTCCAAGGATCACAGAATTCCATTTATACTTGGTTACGATCAGTGAAAAATCAGAAGACCAAGGTCATTTAATTCCAGGACTGGATTGTAGGAGGGTAAAAGGGGGAAATGCCTTGGAGTCTCTACCTTCAATAACCTCTTTCATTTTCCTCAGGATGATTCATAGCAAGGTCTAACTAGAAGTCTCTGAAGCTCAACCTGCTCTCTGTACCCACAGGGCACAAACATACCCTTGATCCTTCTGAGGATTACTTGAGGAAGCATAGGGTGATGTATCAACACAAGAGGCAATGAGGAAAAAGTTCTTTGCAAGAGTGTAGGGAAATGAAGAAACCCTGGCTCAATGCACCAATGGGCTCCAGGAGCTGTTAGTCATGTTGCAGTGGAAGATAGGATCGATCTGCATGGTCTCAAAAAGGTGGCACTGTGAGTCCAGCTTCTCATGGACCTCCATTACAGGTCATTAAAGATGATCCGGAGAGAGAAGTTAAAGATGACACCACAGAAGCTCTTCAAACAGGTGGGAAAAGGAGGACCAGCTCAAGCCTTGTCAGTAGTCCCATCTGCTTGAGAGGTCTCTTGCAAAGTAGGTCCTGCCAAAGGAGGGCACCATAGAGGCAATGCCGACCTCCACTGAGATGATGCTTATGGAGCTAGATGATCTAATACCCAAGGAAAAACAAGGGAATGGGGCAGGTGCTAAGCACTTGGGAGATCGTGTTATGCGGAAGATGTCATTTTATGGTGTGCTGGGTGTGCTCCAAGATGGGGTGCTTCGCTCGAGATTGCTCCCATGGGAGGTCTGTGCCTCACAGAAGAGATTTAACTTAGAACTACCTGTGACTGAGAGTCAAATCGCAGGGACTGTTACCGCCCCAATGCAGAAGCAGTAGACGTTGTGAAAAAAGCTGAGTCTAGAGGGTTAAGATTGGCGAAATTCAACTATCCTGGCCCAGCCAACTTTCGGGGACTACTTCTTGCCAGCCATGTGGCTGGGAAGTCTGCTGTGGCTGAACTTAAAGAGGACCAATAACCTTCCCATGTGGAAGACCAGGCTCATATGTGGTGATACAGATGTCTGGCAACAGACCCTGAAGAAGGTGTGGTGGTCTGGACTGACTGACTATGCAAGTGTGGTAGTAGCTGACCGGAATCCTGTGGAAGTAGAGCATGCCTTCTCCCGCCACTGTACCAGGAAATTAAATCTCTCCTGAAGCAGGTGTATGATAGCCAAGTGATCCAGGCCAGCAAGAGTTCCTGGGGGTTCTCTATCATGCTGGTTAAAAAGATTCCGTATTTCTCTATGTCAGACTTGGTCAGTGGGTATTGGTAAGTGCCCATGGCCTAGAAAGACGGGGGGGGAAAAATGACTTTTGTCACTCTGATGATATTGTACAAATTCTTGTGAATGTCCTTTGGGTCTATATAATGCTCTGAACACATTTCAATGGCTCATGGAGCTGTGAAGTTAAACCATGAAACCATGAATCATGAAGCTGAACCATGAATTCCTGTTCATCTACCTTGACATCATAATCATCTCATTGACTTTTGAAGAGCATATGGAGCATCTAGATCAAGTCTTGACCCGATTGGAGGAGCATGGGTTAAGCTTGAAGCCTAGGAAGTGCCACCTCCTCCAAGAGAGCCTGAATTACCTGGTACATGAAAAGCCCAAGGAAGGGGTCCAGCCTATGGATTTGAAGGTACAGATGGTAAAATTTTGGTTGGTCTGATCTAATAGCAGTAAGCCACAGTCTCTCTTGAAGGGAGAAGGGAAGGGAAAGAGATGTCCGATTGTCTGGAGTACAAAGATGGATAGGTCCTTAGTCAAACTGAAGAGGATGGTAACCACTGCACCTGTTCTTGTCTATGTGGATTTGACCAAACCATTCCTTCTGCAGAAAGATGGGTAATTGCAATACAGCAGCCGAACACTATATGAGATCAAAAGAAAGCTGCACAACTATGTGCAATGACCAAGAAATTCGACAACACCTTAACCAAGTTTACTCTCCTGACTGAATAATATGTTGGTCCACCTGGACATGGCCAGATTGAGGGCCCTTGAACAGCAATGGAAGGCGCACCTAAGCAAATTGTCGTTTAGGCCACAGTATTAGATGGTGTGACCACACTAATGCCATGCCCTGTATACCAGTAGTGGAGCCCAGCAGGCCAACAGATGAAGATCTGGGGGAATAAAAGACTGTAGACTTTGTGCTGATATCAAAGGGGAGAAGCTTTGCCCCAAACTGGAAGGTGGCACCTGAGGAGGGCCCTCCCAAGGTTGGGACAAGCAAGGATTGTCTCAACCTGATATTTATAGGACACTCAGATCACTACAGTCACGAACTGGCTGCAGGCAAAGTGGCCGCCCATGCAAAAGGAACACAAAGTCCTGTCCCCTTCAGGAAAAAAGCTGTGGCAACAGTGAGAGCAGCTAATGGTCCGAGAAGGCATCCTCTGTCAACAGTTGACAACAAAGATGGGCCCCATCTGGAAAGTAGCACTTCCCACTAGTGAAGAGTGCAATATTGCCAAATGGATGCTCACTTCAGGCTGAGCAAGACATACTGCTGGTTCCAGAGGTTTTATTGTCAACCCAACCTGCAGTGTGTAAAGGGTGATGGAATTATGATATGGCGAGGGGGAGTGCCAGCTGGAGCCAATCAGTCTGATTCCAAATATTCATGATGGACTATCTCACTATCAAGGAATACCTGCCATGGTATAAGTATCTCTAGACCATTTCATGAAATTTACAGTGATGGTCTCCACCAAAATACCAGACAGCACAGTCCATGGCACAGGTCTTATGGAAACACTTCATACTCCCCTGCAGATTCCCTGTACTCTACACATGGATCAAGGAACCTTAATTCTGGCGCCTGGGAGGCCAGAGCCATGTAATAGTTCAGGTGCATCCTACGCCAGTCAGGGATTTATTAAAACTGGTGTACAGAATGCTAGTCTTGATAAATTTATTGAATGATTTCTACTGTCCACCACTCTTGTACCTTGGGCTGGTGTCCTGCTCTCCTCTCCCACTACCCAGGCTGGGGTTCCATTCTCTTTTCGCACTGGCCAGGTTGGCTTCCATACCTACTGCTTCTCGACTCTCTTCCTCATGCTACTGCTTGCCATTGCTGCCCTTCCATTGCTAGGACCTCTAGTAAGCCTCGATGTTTTATCATTATCACGTAGCATTATGTTGCTGTATATTTTTTATTTTCTATCTGTAATTTGTTGTTTTTCTCAGCTCGTCTCCCTTCCCTTTTGGCTTCTAAAAGAAGGTGTGCACAGAAGCCTCTAATTTTGATCCAGCCCTGGGGAAACATTTGCTAGTACATAATTTCCACTTTTTTATAAGTTTTTTTTTTGATTATAGAACTGAATAAGAAACCAACTACATATGTGAACACAAATCTGGCTGAATACAAAACCAACTTCATGGTCGTCACTGACTGTTCGTTCCTCCACATAGTCATACACATGAGTGGTGCACAGCCTTTTGTGTGGCGCAGCTCCCTCCACCCTCACTCCCTCCCTCGCTGTCACATCCTCCTCAGCTCTCTGGATGTTCTAGTCAATCCAGAGACAAGGATGCGAAGAGACTGCAAGATCCCCCTGCGAGGTAAGGGACACTTACAGCTGAAGCTTTGGAGAATTGTGACACAGTTAGGAAGTCATCAGGAGATGGTCTCGCTGCATGGTAGAAATGTTAAACAATGTGATCTCAAGAGGTGGCAAAGACAAAACTTTATTATGGGTGGGCAACCGGTGGGATTAGAAGACACAACAGGAGATTTGGGTTACACCATCAGCTACAGCAGGAGGGTTAGTCCAATTCATCCAACCTGAGGAGTTGTTGAGGGTCTTCTTATTTGGGGGTGTTTGTAGCGTGTAGGAAAAGTATGAAGTCTAATAAAATATCTGGGGAGGAGACGTGAGCAGGTGAGCTGTGAGAGGAGGACAAGGCGGAGAGCTGCCACCTGCTGAATATTTCATAGCACTGGGTTAAGTTTCTTTACTGTATAACAAGAAAAAGAAGGTTCAGAGTTGGGACATGAAATGTCATCTCCTAGGACTTCGGGATCTCTCACCAGAATGGCAGATTATTAAGGACAATTTTTAAGAAGTTTTTTTAAGGTCACAATCTGAAAAATGTTTCATCATAGAACACCCTAGAAGTAAAGGATTCTTATCAGTGTGTATGTGTGGTGTGTATGTATGTATGCTGTGTATGTGGTGTAAATGTGTGTGTGTGTGTATGTGTAAGTATGCGTGGTGTGTATGTGGTGTGTATGTATGTATGCTGTGTATGTGGTGTGTGTATATGTGTGTATGTAGTGTGTATGTATGTATGTTTAAGCATGTGTGGTGTGTATGTGTGGTGTGTATATATGTATGTATAAGTATGTGTGGTGTGTGTATGTATGTGTAAGCATGTGTGTATATTTGTGTGTATGTGTGGTGTGTGTATGTGTGTGCATATGTGTATGTTCGGTGTGTATAAGTGTATGTGTATGTTTGTGTGCGTATGTGTGTGTGTATGTGTGGTGTGTGTGTGTATGCATGTGTGGTGTCTGTGTATGTGTGTGTGAGTGGTGTGGTGATTATGTGTGGTGTGTGTGCATGTGTATGTGTGTGTGCATGTGCATGGTGTGTGTGTATGTATGTGTGTATGTGTATGTATATATGTGTATGTGTGTGTATGTGTATGTATGTGTGTGTATGTATGTGTGTGTGCATGTGCATGGTGTGTGTGTATGTATGTGTGTATGTGTATGTATGTGTGTGTATGTATGTGTGTGTGCATGTGCATGGTGTGTGTGTATGTGTATGTATGTGCATGTGCATTTGTATGTGTGTGTGCATGTGCGTGGTGTGTGTGTATGTATGTGTATGTGTGTGTAGTATAATCCTCATTACCATGTTGTTGTTGACAGTATGTATGTTCTAGTAATGTCACTACATTCATGTCCATGCGCCACCATTGTTACTTCTGATATACTCTAAGTCCCGGATCCATAAATCTCTCTCATGTATATAATTTATATATTTAAACCTTAGTTGAAAAATGGTTCATTAAAATGCCTTTTTTTCTCAGTTAGACCAATTTATTTAATTCTAAATAATTATAAAAATAAATTATTCTACATAACCACAAAATGTTTGCCTCTGTTCCATTGTTCCTGTGAAAAATATTGATAGCAACAGATCCCGGGCAGACCCCATTATAGTCCATGGGTACATGTATGTCTACACATCAATGAACACATGAGGCTTCACACTTCACATCAAATATCGATGCCCGATTTCCCCCACACCATGACTAGATTAGCGCACTTCCTATGACTAGTGGCCATCGGTTAACCCTTTCAGGATTACACGTTTAGGACCTTGAACGTTGCAATCCTTCTTTTCATTTGTAGGACACAGAATGGTCTTTTATGATTTATTATGATAGATTTATCCCTAAAATTAACCATTTACCCCAAAAATAGATTTGAAAGCCAAATATGTGTCCATTTTGCTACATGGTATTGCATTAGTACTAAGGGCATAGACGCCATTTTAGTTTTATATGTATCTTCCTCCCTATGCTTTACCCGCAGCCTCTGGACATTGGGATGATCATCCGAGTAAATTTTTATTAAAATTGCTACAACAGCTAGGACTGGAGTGGAACAGGCAGTGATTGGTGGCCGGGGGTGCGGGGGATGGAAATTATTTTCTGTTTAGTGTAATGTCCACTTGTTCCCATGTGAATGTATTACTGCCTGAGTACCTGACGCCCATATAAAATGCACCCAAGTCACTCAGCGACTTCTGTTATCGGGAACACAGCGTCCAATATAATCGGTGGGTTCATTGTTTTCGAATGGTATGGAATAAAATACCCAATCCCCTCCTCCAAAATTAGATCGAGGAGTCAATAAGTGCAGGAATGCAAAGTACCATCAAAAATAACATGGGAATGAATGAGTTACTGTCATGGGGGCAGTGCCATGGGGCTGTTATTGTACCTGGCACCTACTAAAATCAATGCTCATATATATACCACAGATATATATCCATATACCACAGATACACATACTAGGTCCACAGAAAGAGATGCAACAACTTACTAGTCAGTCTAATGTAGTCTCAAATCTTCTCATGAAATCAGTATGTCTTGATAGGACTAAAGAATTGGTGCTCACCAGGAAATCTAGCAGTTAAAGGGAGTCTAGAATATCACCCCAGCCCTGCAGATAGATAGGTTAGTGTCACCAGACCCAGCATATCACCCCAGCCCTGCAGATAGATAGGTTAGTGTCACTAGAACCAGCATATCACCCCAGTCCTGCAGATAGATAGGTTAGTGTCACCAGAACCAGCATATCACCCCGGCCCTGCAGATAGATAGGTTAGTGTCACCAGAACCAGCATATCACCCCGGCCCTGCAGATAGATAGGTTAGTGTCACCAGAACCAGCATACTGTATCACCCCAGCCCTGCAGATAGATAGGTTACTGTCACCAGAACCAGCATATCACCCCAGCCCTGCAGATAGATAGGTTAGTGTCACCAGAACCAGCATATCACCCCAGCCCTGCTGATAGATAGGTTAGTGTCACCAGAGCCAGCATATCACCCCAGCCCTGCAGATAGATAGGTTAGTGTCACCAGACCCCAACATATCACCCCAGCCCTGCAGATAGATAGGTTAGTGTCACCAGAACCAGCATATCACCCCAGCCCTGCAGATAGATAGGTTAGTGTCACCAGAACCAGCATACTGTATCACCCCAGCCCTGCAGATAGATAGGCTAGTGTCAGCAGAACCAGCATATCACCTCAGCCCTGCAGATAGATAGGTTAGTGTCACCAGAACCAACATATCACCCCAGCCCTGCAGATAGATAGGTTAGTGTCACCCCAACCAGCATATCAGCCCAGTCCTGCAGATAGATAGGTTAGTGTCACTACAACCAGCATATCACCCCAGCCCTGCAGATAGATAGGTTAGTGTCACCACAACCAGCATATCACCCCAACCCTGCAGATAGATAGGCTAGTGTCAGCAGAACCAGCATATCACCTCAGCCCTGCAGATAGATAGGTTAGTGTCACCAGAACCAACATATCACCCCAGCCCTGCAGATAGATAGGTTAGTGTCACCACAACCAGCATATCACCCCAGCACTGCAGATAGATAGGTTAGTGTCACCAGAACCAGCATATCACCCCAGCCCTGCAGATAGATAGGTTAGTGTCACCAGAACCAGCATATCACCCCAGCCCTGCAGATAGATAGGTTAGTGTCACCAGAACCAGCATATCACCCCAGTCCTGCAGATAGATAGGTTAGTGTCAGTCACCAGAACCCAGCATATTAACCCTGCAGATAGTGAACATTTGACTTTGCTTTCCATACATATACTGTAGGTTATACTTATGGCTATCCTTCTACAGTCACTAATACTGCAATGTTGTCTGTAGCTCATGGACTACTATCGAAGCAATCTTTATTTTGACAGACATTTGCATGTACACTGCAAGCTGTCCACATACTGTAGCGTGATATATCCAATACATATACAGTATGGCAATACAACTTCTGTCCAAGTGAAATTATTTTAGACGTCAAGACTTCTTTGTAGGTTGATGTGTGGCCGGACACCATAATGAGGGATAGTTGAAACTATCTTTTGACCAGATTTTCTAACTTGCTCAGTGACTATATTCTTGATTTGGAGGGTTTTCATGTTCTATTATATTAGCACTGATCTGATGTCCTCCATGGTGGTTTAGCACAAATGTCAATTTATTCCGCACACCCTTCCACACAACAAACAAATTACTTATCAATCAGGCTTTTATGCTGTTGTTAAAAAACAATGGTATGGTTTTAGTTCTGGTACTGACATGACCTCCCTGGTGTCACTAGTGGACCATAGTATCTTCAGCTGTGAGTTGGCGAGCCACATACAGAAGGCCTGACATCTATAGGTGGCTCCCGAGCCACTGGTTGGAGCCACTGTCTGTGTTCCATCCACTATCCAGTTTATAGCACATGCTTTCAGACCTGGGTCCCACTTCTGCCATGGCCCTTTACACCCGGTCCATTCCCAGAGGACCAATGCTTCTTTTTCAGTAGTGGGTGAAGAAAAGAATCACTTATCTGACCAAACATCTCTTAGGGCTCATGGTGAATATGGTTCTTATGGGAAATAGCAAGATTGGGTCCTAATGAGTACTATGTATAATTCATGGTACCTTATGGTCTTGACACTGGAAACCTGGTGGTCAGCAGTACTGTCAGCCATTGATCCTAGTTAGTAGTGATATACACAGTGTCCACCTTTGGAGCAATGAAGGAAGAAAATCCCACCAACCTTAAATATAGCACTGGAATAGGTCATTGGCTCAGCAACTTATCTCAAGCAAAATATGAAAAAATATCTAAAGTCTAATGGGAAGAGACTTTCTAATTCTGGGTGGCCAAATAGGAAAAACAGTCAGATCTTTTTCAGGTTCCATACCAAAGTATCTGATATGTGATCAAGTAAGTCAACTTCTCCATGGTGCTCCAACTCAATATTATGATAGGACCTCTTGAAGTGGCAGCCCCTGTGCCTTTGTGACATGTGAAGACCATTATTTGAAATGGTTTTCAGGGCCGGATATTGATGACCTATCCCTTGGACCTTCCTTCATCTCGCACCTCCAACAATCAGCTGCTCGTTGGAATGGTAGCTGATCTGTAGTAACAGCCGCTACACAGCAGATGGGGCCACTTGTTTCCGACTCGGTCTACTGTCTAGTTCCAGTGCTGAGAACAGCTGATGGGTGGGGGTCCCACTGATCTGCCATAGATGATCTATCCTAAGGATAGATTATCAATAGCCTTAGTCTGGAAAACCCCTTTAATTCCCAACCAATTTCTGTATGGCGGGTGATAATTCATTTCTTTTTATGTTTGATGGGAAGTACAGTCAAGAAATCTAATATAATGTACAAACTGTATTTTCTGACCAATGAGTGTGCATGTAGTGTTCTGGGGGTTTTACAGCTGCCTATGGTGACGCCAGGCTCTGACACAGTAATGGGACTCAACAGTCCAGCAAAAGACGACCCCATTTGGATCTAATAACTTGTAACTATGTGTAAGAGAGCAGAGGTAACCTGGGGGCTGGGCAGTACGCTGTCGGGAGCACACCACCGGCATTGCAGGTTATAGTGCACTTAATGGCATACATTTACATTACATTTAGAATCATTTGCTCTACTGGGTATAAGGAATCTCGGTCCAATGCTGGGTAGAGGGGTCAAAACGAAATTTCTCACTGGCGCCCTCTGTCAGTTATAGTAATGGTCTAAGTTGTGTAAATGCTTACTGTACACATGATCCTGTACTAATTTGTGCTTTTTTCCCTTTTTTGCTCTTTTTCTCCGCTTTTCCTCCTCCATCTGTCATAGGCTCCCTCCAGTACCTCCTTGGTTTTCTCCTCCTCCTTCCCCTTTCACTTTCTTATCCCTTTTCCCTTTCTCCTTGCCCCTCCCTTTGTACGTGTTATCCCTCACCCCCAACAGCCAGTTGTCAGTCACACAACCTGTCCCGCGTTCCTTTCCCTTTGCCCAGTCAGGCGCGAAGAGTTTTCCTACAGAACAACCAGATCTCTGACCTTGGCCCTGGGCTATTTTCTCCATTCACATCTATCCTTTGGCTTTTTTCAAACCACATCTCCATCTTGCGTCCTGGGACGTTCCAAGGTTTGGAGCACCTTGAGGAGCTCGATCTAGGCAAGAATCCCAATTTGCCACCTCTTCAGCCAGACACCTTCAGTGGGCTCACCTCTTTGCTGTCCCTACACCTGTATCAGTGTAATATTCATAGGCTACCTGCTGAGCTGTTCCGAGGCCTCCACTCACTGCGCTACCTCTACCTTCAACACAACCGCCTGACAGGCCTGCCGGTGAGATGCATGTTTATATCCTTTCAGTGCTGTCTTATACAGAATGTTCACACTGAGTACTGTGTGTGTATACATATATACATTTGCAGTTTTTAAGTCTACCAACTGGATGATACGTTTTTGGAAAATCAGTTCTTCTTGAGGGCCCAAAACTTCTTTCCAAATGAGAGCCAGGTGTAGCAATGAACTAATGTGGTGGTTTTCGATAAATAGTCTCCTTGACAACAGAAATCATTAAAATGTGTTCACCTATAGGATTGTCAATTCCATAGTCTTGGCCAATCTGTCAACCAAACAGCAGAGGACAAAATAAGATCCCTGGTTAGAGGAGCCATTGCTTTGATTAGTTTTTGTTCAGGAGCTGTATACATAAAATGGCTGGATATTTTGACTTAGAGGGGACCTTTTACCACCTCTACCATCTGCAGCTCTCTGCAACCTCTAATAGACTCCGCTCCACTGATTCTGGCACAGATGGAGTTCTTTCTCTAGGCCCCACCATTACCTAACAATCAATGTTAAAATTTTCTGCACCCAATATGCTAATTAGACTCTCTACTGTCAAGTGGGCAGTCCTGGGCTGGAACAGACTACTGAGAACTGCCCACCTGACAGTAGAGAGCCTAATTAACATATTGGGAGCTGAAACTTATAGCACCAACAACTCAGTAATGACGGGGGCTAGAGAAAAAAAAATCCAATTGTGCCGGAATCAGTGATGCATTACCTATTGAAGGCTGCAAAGAGTTGGAGTTGGTGGAGGTAGTGAGAGGTCCTTTTTAAGAGTGCATCAAAGTTGCTCTGTTTTATATTTTGCATGCATTGAAGAAATGGTGGACATAGACTTTAATGTTCTTTTTGGGGTGGTCTTTACTGTAAGTGTCACCCTGGCCTACGTGAAGTAGGTGGCAGAGTATGGTTAATGATGTAAAGGCATAACTTGAAGCTGCTGGGCTCCAATGCAGAATCTGTAATAGAGCCCCAACTTACCTAGTGCCATTTAGAATATTGTTATATTTTATGTGGCAGAGAGACCTTCCACTGTGGAAGAGGCCAAAGCACCATACACCTTTGACATTTGTTGATGGGTCCCTCTGGTTCAATGCAATCCATCAGCAAGGCAATGTCTGTGGAATAACCCATTACCATGTAAGCTGTCCAATTCTGGGTTTACGAGGATTCCCGCTTGTACCAGTCCAATGCACTCCATTAAAAATAAAGAGGATAATGCACCTCAATGATCTGAACTCCCGAGCACCTTATCACAATTTATACTACTGAGACCTTCCATTTTTGTCCGGCGGCAGGTTAGGGTTGAAGCTTGGATAATGAAGTAGGGCTTAATATTCCGGTTCTCCCATTGCAGAGAGTGCAGTGAGTAAGAGTTCCTGCTGATTTACAGTCATAGATCGAATGTGAGGCGAGGATGGGTGGAGGAACTCCCAAGTTACATACAAAAAAAATCCCTTTGCACATTGTTGACTGCGATGTGTGACCAGTTTGGATCAGTTTAACCCTTTCCCATACCTTCCCAAAGAGACTTTGATAGTAAAGACATCATGTTACACAGCGTTGCAGTCGTAAGGTGGATGGCATCACAACACCGCTCATCTAATGTATTTGCCAAGTTCAGAGAAAACTGATCAAGACAGTGAACCCGTGCAATACCATGATCAAACCAGATCACAGACCTGTACGAGGGGTAGACCTGTGACTACTGGCTCCTGCAGCATTTTTGCCAGGGCTGGTATTAGTATGGAGAGAACCCGGTATCTGACAATGGTCCCCAAAGTTGCCTATTATATGGTTGTGCATTTTATTTTGTACAGGCTGAATGTACTGACATACACACGTGGACAAAATTGTTGGTATCCCTCGTTTAATGAAAGAAAAACCCATAATGGTCACAGAAATAACTTGAATCTGACAAAAGTAATAATATATAAAAATTCTATGAAAATGAACAAATGAAAGTCAGACATTGCTTTCCAACCAGGCTTCAACAGAATTTTAAAAAAAAGAAATCTCATGAAACAGGCCCGGACAGAAATGATGGTTCCCTTAACTTAATATTTTGTTGCACAACCTTTTGAGACAATCCCTGCAATCAAACGATTCCTGTAACTGTCAATGAGACTTCTGCACCTCTCAGCAGGTATTTTGGCCACTCCTCATGAGCAAACTGCTCCAGTTGTCTTGGGTTTGAAGGGTGCCTTTTCCAGACGGCATGTTTCAGCTCCTTCCAAAGATGCTCAATGGGATTTAGGTCAGGGCTCATAGAAGGCCACTTCAGAATAGTCCAATGTTTTCCTCTTACCCATTCTTGGGTGTTTTTAGCTGTGTGTTTTGGGTCGTTATCCTGTTGCAAGACCCATGACCTGCGACTGAGACCAAGCTTTCTGACACTGGGCAGCACATTTCTCTCTAGAATCCCTTGATAGTCTTGAGATTTCATTGTACCCTGCACAGATTCAAGACACCCTGTGCCAGATGCAGCAAAGCAGCCCCAGAACATAACAGAGCCTCCTCCATGTTTCACAGTAGGGACAGTGTTCTTTTCAAGATATGCTTCATTTTTCCGTCTGTGAACATAAAGCTGATGTGCCTTGCCAAAAATTTCGATTTTTTTTTGTCTCATCTGTCCATAGGACATTCTCCCAGAAGCTTTGTGGCTTGTCACTATGTAGTTTGGCAAATTCCAGTTTTGTCACATTCAAGTTATTTCTGTGACCATTGTAGGTCGTGGACAATTTTGTCCACATCTGTACATACATAGGATAATAATATAAGTATATTGGGAATGAAAAAAATCAACAATTAGTCAATACCTATATATAGTACTATAACTCATACATTTTTGGCATTCCCGTAAGCATAAGAAGATGTACTATAGTGTAGGTATATAGTGTAGGTTTAGTTATATAAGCTAGGATATACATACTCCAAAATAGTAAAAGTAGATAAAAAACAACTTGTCCTACAAAAAAAACATTCAGTGCAAAACTGAAAAGAGTTATTCCTTCGTTAATTTTTAGGGGTCCTGGAGGAGTTAGTGGGTTTTTTTTTTTAATTGGTTTACATAGAGTGTATCAGCTTCTTCATGTTTTACTGAGAAAAAGATCTTAACCATACTTTCTTTGATGAAAACGCTTTCATTTCCTTAAAGGTCTTTCCATGATTCTTCACATTGCATCACAAGCTGTGCCGCTAAAAACTAGAGACCTTAAACCCTGCAGCTCCTAACCTCTGAACCCTGGGGTCCCCAAACCATATCCCACAGCCCCTAAACTATAAACCTAACAGTTCCTGCATGCTAAACCCTAGAGTCCCTAAACGCAAAACCATAGATCATCTAAACTGTGAACACTGGAGCCCATAAATTCTTGTCTCTAGAGCCACTAAATACTCTGCCCTAGAGACCTTAAATTCTTCAATCAAAGTCCCCTAAATTCTACACCTGATAGTTCCTAAATGGTAAAGCCCAGAGCCCCTAAATGCTTCACTCTAGAGCTTTGTAAACTCTAAACCTGACAAGTCCTAAACTCTAAATCCTGTAGCCCCTAAACCTTGAAGCCCCTAAATTCTTGACTTTAGAGCCCCTAAACTCTAAACCCTAGAGTCCCCATATTATTGACTGTAGAACCCTTAAAGTCTAAGCCTGACAGCTCATGAACGATAAACCCTACAGCGCCTAAATTCTTGACTCTAGAGCCCTTGAACTTTAGACCTAATAGTTCCTAAAATATAAACCCTAAAGCCTCTAAATGATTGACTCTAGAACCCCTAAAGTCTAAACCTGACAGCTCATGAGCCATAAACCCTAGAGTCTCTAAACCCTACATACCCTAAACACTTGACTCTAGAGCCCCTAAACTCTAGACCTGACAGTTACTAAATTATAAACCCTAGAGCCTCTAAAATGCAAACCCTAGAGCTCATAAATTTTTTTTAACTCTAGATTTGCCCGGAGCTCTAAACCTTGCAGCCCTAAACTGTTTACTCTAGAGCCTCTAAACATAACAGTTCCTAAATGCTGAACCCTGGAGCCTATAAATTCTTGACACTAGTGCCCCTAAACCTGACAGTTCCTAAATGCTAAACTCTAGAACCCCCTAATCTCTAAATCTGACAGCTCCTAAATGCTAAACCCTAGAGACCATAAATGATAGACTCTAGAACCCCCTAATCTCTAAATCTGACAGCTCCTAAATGCTAAACCCTAGAGACCATAAATTCTTCAGCTTCTAAACTCAAATCCCTAGAGAGGAAGCTTCTTTTAACAGGTTAACATCTTGTCTTCATCTCCAAATACTCCCTCCCCCCAAGTCCACCCACTTATCTTTTCCACTAGATGAGATCACACCATGATACTCCTTGTAAAAACATAATTCCACTATGAATGGATTACATGCTCCTCTGCCAGTAGACATGGATTCCTAATAACTTCATGCTTCTTATGTTTCTATATGCTGATGTCCATGTATTGCTATTGTTTTTACCTTTAAGTATTTTTTATTTAAATATAGACTTTCCAAGGGCAAACAAATATAACCAAGCGATCCAACCCAGGTGCAAATAGACAACCCTGGTCTATACATCGCTAGTTATCATCCATCTGCTATAGAGATCAAAACTGGAACTCAACTGGAATATAGCTCAGCCCAAGAATGATCCTATAGATATTAGATCTTATAACAGGACAGGATTTCCACAAAACAAGGTGAGGATGAGGAGACAAAGGGAAAAAAATACATAAAAAAGTTGCAGTGATCTTATTGACTTGAAGATCCCTTCATTGGCAACAAATAGGAGTCCTCAGAGTCACAATGATATTCACAGCCAAAAGTTTCCAGACTGGTGAGGAATTACAAGGTTTACTATAGATAGTAGAACTTTTATACTATATAGATTGGACAAAAGAGGTGGCCATAGAGGAGACAACACTGATGTCTCACAGCACACAAAGGTTCAGCCTAGGTATATAGAAATAGCTGAACCTCTATTGTCCCTCTTCAATTCCTTCCTTTCAGGTTCCCCTATACCCCCGACTATGCTCTCTTCACTACTCACATTGGTCCCTAAACCGGGTAAGGACTTGCAGGATTGTGCTAACTACCGACCGATTGCTTTGCTGAACACGGACCTGAAACTTTTCACCAAACTCTTAGCCAACAGACTGAATGCTTGGCTCCCTCTGCTTGTCCATAAGGACCAGGTGGGATTCATCCCCTGTCGTCAGGGTGGTGACAACACCAGGAGGACTGTGGATTTGGTGGAGGTGGCCAATCATTATTCTACCCCGGCCCTTCTCTTGAGCCTGGACGCTGAAAAGGCTTTTGACCGCATAAATTGGTCGTTTATGCATACTACGCTTAAGGCGTTCGGGCTTACGGGACCGTTTCTCACAGCTATCCAGGCCCTTTACTCCTTACCCTCAGCAGCAATTAAGCTTCCCCATGCATCTTCGCCCTTCTTCCCTATTCGAAATGGCACTAGGCAGGGTTGCCCCCTGTCACCCATCATATTTGCCCTCTGCATTGAACCGCTAGCGGCCAAGATTAGGCGAGACCCTAATATCAAGGGCATCATGGTCCAAGATAAGGAATTTAAGATATCTCTCTTTGCGGACGATGTACTCCTCACTCTCACCTCCCCTCATACTACCCTTCCAAACTTGCTGCGCTCGCTAGAGACCTATGGTGATCTCTCAGGGTATAAGGTGAACCCCGCGAAGACTGAGGCACTCCCACTTAACATCCCACGGGACCTTCTCCTTCTCCTCCGCAGTAATTACGATTTCCAGTGGCGGGAGTCCTCTATCCGCTACCTGGGAGTCCATATATCCACTTCCTATGCGACCCTCTACTCGGCAAACTACCCGCGGTTGTTTTGTGAGCTAAGAGCCCTATTGGACAAATGGCAACCCTTGCCTATCTCCCTTTTGGGGAGAATTGCTGCGGTCAAGATGACTCTCCTCCCGAAGCTACTGTATTTTTTCGAGACGCTCCCAGTCGCGATACCTCGTGGAGAATTACGGAACCTACAGAAAGCTATCTTCCAGTTTATCTGGAAAGCAAAACGACACCGAATACCTAGATCTGTTATGCTGGCGGATAGGGGGTCTGGGGGTATGGCTGTCCCACATCTGTTACATTATTACTGGGCGGCCCACTTACGCCATATCCCATTCTGGGCGGCTATGCCAGCATACACCAGATGGGTGCAGATAGAGAAGCTATGGCTGGCACCCATGCATCCTAACGCGCTTCTGTGGGTCAGCTCCCCCCCCCCCCCCCCTGCCTCGTACCTGTTGGGCCCCATTCGGTTTACTAGATCTATCTGGTCTACCTGTTGTGCTAGATTCTCCCTGATGTCCCCGCGCTCATCTATGGTCTCCATACTATACAACCCCCTTCTCCCAGAGAGCCTGACTTCTGCCATGACTAAAGTGTGGTCTGAAGCTGGCCTTTACCGGATTGCTGATATGGTTGACCCTGGAACCTTGGAACTCAGGTCCTTTGCTTATCTTACAGCTAATCAAAACCTGCCAAGTACTGAATGGTTCCATTACTTGCAGGTGGTTCACTTTGTCCGCTCCCTCCATGGGTCTCTTAAGGTGTCACTCCCCACCGCTTTTGAAAAGATTTGCCGTGCAGGCACGTCCACTAGGGGCTTTATATCCTCTATTTACCAACTTCTTAACTCACAAACTACAGGCTCTCCTGTTAATCATCGCTATATGCTTAAATGGGAGGAGGCGGTGGGTAAACCCATCTCCCAGGAACAGTGGCGGATTGTATGGTCTCGGGCCCAGAAATCATCTCAGTGCATTACGTTTAGGGAAACGCAGTATAAGCTGTTGATGCATTGCTATCATACTCCGGCTCTCCTTCATACTTTAAACCCATTAGTTCCCCCATGGTGCTGGCGCTGTGGAGCTGCGGTGGGTACCCTGCACCATATCTTTTGGACGTGCCCTCTCATCCTCGGTTTTTGGAGGGAGGTCAGGACTCTGACGACTGCTCTCTTTTTGCAAGAGGTTCCTCTTGACCCTCTTCTTTATCTCCTGAACCTTCCCCCCAGACACCTGAGCAATAAGTCATCCAGGCTTTTCTTGCATCTTTGTACTGCAGCTAAAACTCTCATAGCTAGAAACTGGAAGAAGGTGAGTCCCCCATCTAGTCTTGAGCTTGTGGCTAGAATGAAGGATGTGAGGAGTCTTGAATACCTGACTGCTGGCCTACATAATTCACGGGAAGCCTTTGGGGCTATTTGGGCACCCTGGGACATGTATTGTACATTACAGGGTCTCTGATCTCTAGTCCTCTCCTTCCCTCCCCCCCCCTTCCCTTTGGTCCTACCCTTGTCTTCTTAACCCCTCCATTCCCCCCCTCCCTTGTTCACTGCTTAATTTAAATGCATATTGCTTAAGGGGGAGGAGGCAGATAGCCTCTATTTACCTCAATGCTTCCTGTTTGTTTGATTATTATTGTTTTTTTGTTTTTTCTTTATTCCTTGTTAATGAAAAATTTTTCAATAAAATTACAGTTATATAAAAAAAAAGAAATCGCTGAACCTACTGACAAAAGAAATGCTCTTTTCTGGCCTAGATCATCCATATGGGCCAATGCTATTCAAAGAGATCCATTTCAGGTTTGCCTAAGATGGGATTACTTCAATATGTCTTGACCTTCACAGAGAGATGACTCTCGTGTTTCATGTTTTTTGTGGGAAAATGTAGGTCTCCAATGGACCACTTCTTACAGATAGTGTCAGATCTGCAAATCAAGAATGTGATGGATCAATTCTATCAAGATCAAAACGTTTCTTAAAGACATTGTTTAACCTCTAAACAAAACCTCTAGAGCCCCACAGAAAAGCAGGATTGTTAATGATCATGGAGAGATAGTGTTGCGGAATCTGGAGAATAAAACACCTTGATGGCCTATGTAGAAAGGTAGGGGGCATGAGAGGAGGATTCTGATTTCCCTGGTGATACGGACAAGTGTGTCAACTAAACACTTTGGTTTTGGGCCACTCCTAAGGGCATTGTCTAAGTGGACCAAACTTAGTCTTTACACTTTAACCCCTATACAGGGATCTGGACTTCACTGCAGGGGGACCACCACACCACTATATCTTGCAGTGATTCTGAAGTACGTCACAGCCATAGTTAGGTATAGGCTGAGATCTTAGCAGGCAGAATTTGTGTATAGTCAGAGTACAAACAGGAGGCCAAAGCTGGTAGCAGAGGTTTGATAGTCAGAAACTGGCCATGGTCAGATGTGTATGTAGGTCAGCAGGCAGTAACCCAGTCTGATTTACAAGTCGGGGGAAATCTGCAGAATATCAATTCACCTTAGGGCAGGAACTAGTAACCTATGACCTTTTATGAGTCACCAAGCTGAGGGATGAGCAGATCTTTAAAGGAAGGGAATAGCTGGGATTGGCTGGGGACACTTTGGTGGACAAGCTGGCCCTTTAAGAATCAGAAAGAGCTGACGTGCACACTCTATGAACATCCATCTGGTCTGGCGAAGATTCAGGGACTGTGCTGTCTGCAAGTACGTCAAGTTGTTATGATCAGTAAAAATATTCACTGGGTGCGCAGAAGATATCTGCACTCTTCCAGGGCGAGCTTGATAGAGAATAACTCCCTATTATCAATGGAATAGTTTTTTTCAGTAAGATATTTTGGTGAAAAACCCACAAGTGATGGATCTCCCTCTGCAGTAAGAACAGCACCAGTTCCAACGGATGAAGCATCTACTTCCAAAAATATTTGTCTTGCAACAGGATGGTGCGCAGTGGTGCAAATGGTAAAGTTTTTTCGTTTTAAAAAGGCACTTCCAGCATCCAATGTCCAGATTATAGCATTTCTGGTCAGAGCAATCACTGGGGCGATGAGTGATGAGAAGTCAGGGATAAATCTGTAGAAGTTGGTGAAGATTGCCTGGAGTCCCTGCAGACAAGGCTAGTTCAGGGTTGCCGTTAGTTTTTCTGGATCCATCTCTAGACCTTGACCTGAGATGATGAATCCCAAAGAAGGCAAAAAATCCTAGTAAATCCCGGAGCATATCATTGAAATGCTCTTTAAAGGCCCAGGGGTATTACAGAGGCCAAAGGTCATCATGAAATATTCATAGTGACCATCTCATTGTGTTAAAGGCAGTTTTCCACTGGTCACCCTCCTAAATGAGAAGACCTTCGCTCCATGGATTCTGTGATTAGTGGCAAATGATACTTGTTCTTTATGGTTATTTTATTTACTCCAAGGTAGTCGATAGCAGGATGGAGTGAACCGTCCTTTTTCTGTATAAAGAAGAACCACCTCCATCTGGTGAGGTAGACTTTCCAGATGAACCACCTGTTGGGGTTCTCCTAAATGTACTCTGACATAGTTTGCATTTGGCAATGGGATCACAGTTTCCCTGGTCCTTTCCACCTAGAGCCATCTATCCTACCAAACCTAGGTGCTGAAGAGGCAATTACAAAGTAGGCCTTGCCACCACAGTACAGACACAGGTTGCCACTCCTGGTCTTACAGCTTGACATGCTCCACATCATCTCTTCAATAGAAGAGGCTGCAAGAGTCAGAAGGGTCCTCTGGAATGAAGGTGCCACTCTTGGGACCTTCTTCTCAGGAAGGCTCCTTGAAGCACAGGGAATGCTTGGTAGTAGTAAGGTCTATGTCCACCAACTCACCTTTAATTCAACCAGATTGACTCTCCCAGAATGCTTCTACCAAGGTTTCATTATCTCAGCCACAAGCATGTAGAATTGGACCATGGAGGGGAGATGCTGCAAAACTTCGACCCAGCAAACCTGTATGAAAAGTAGCAAGAAATGTCTGCAGGGCAGAGGACTCAAGCCCACCGCTTTGCCAAAGCAAATTTGTCATGGTGGGTATTTCACCAGATAATCAGTAGGAAACTGGAGCACATGCAGGTCAAAATTGAACAGACACTGGAGAAGGAAGCCACGGCGTGCCTTGGAATCTGTCATAGCATAGTGGAAAATTAAGATGCACACCTTAAGTACCACAGTATGAGGCTGTAGCAGGCTGAGGAGTAGGCTTAAATGTCGTTGCAGCAGTCTGAAGAATGGAAGTTGCAGAAACAGAGATATGTCCACATGGGCAGCAAAGGCGTTCATAAATTTTGGCACCTGCTCCTGGTGATTACGTTGACGCTCAAACTCCTTCTAGAAGTCTTGCAGACTAAGCTTGGTATTGCCAGTGTGGTCTATGGCCTTAGCAAACGGTAATGGTCAGCTAGATGTAGACCTACTATGTCACCTAAATAGTTTGGCTTTGGGCTAATGCTAAGGGCATTGTCTATATAGTTTCAGTGGTCTTCACCTTTAAATCCTGATACAGGAATCTGGTACAATCAAGAGGTGAAGGCAGCTAGTGGAGGTTTGGATGTCAAAAGCAGATAGTCATACATGTATGTAGATCAGCAGGCAAAGACAAAGTCAGATATAGAGGCATGGGTCGAGTACGTAGTTGATCAATCCAAGAACAGAGGACCTTTGGGCAGGAACTAACAAGCTAAGAGCCTTTGCTCAAAAGCCAGGCTGAGGGCTGAGAAGACCTGTAAAAGTAGGGACTATGTTGGATTAGGGTAGGGACACTTTCACTGGTTCACTTGCTGGTCCATTAAGAGGCAGAAAGGGATAGCATGGTGATATATACACACAGAAGGAGGATACATGGAGGAAGAAGCAGGATGTTGGTGGGAGCAGACATAGGTAAGTTGGTGATTGTAACTGCAGGAAGAAACAGGATGCCAGGAGCCAAAAGCCGCTGACATTAGACCTGGAAATCCTGGGTTTCAGTCACTGTAGAAGACACCCTCTGGATAACGTAGATGTCAATTGTGAGAGTTTGACTGCATAGAACTATTGTAGGTACGGAAAACTCAAAACT
Organism: Leptodactylus fallax; assembly: GCA_947044405.1. Classification (NCBI taxonomy): domain Eukaryota; kingdom Metazoa; phylum Chordata; class Amphibia; order Anura; family Leptodactylidae; genus Leptodactylus; species Leptodactylus fallax. The sequence goes on along the minus strand of CAMRHE010000360.1, from coordinate 1,083,943 downwards.
CAGTCTGCTTGTGGTCAAGTGAGAATCATCTGAGATGACCCTTGAGAATACTAGATTGCCAGGAAAACATGTTGGTGGAGTTTGTTGTAGTGTTTTAAGCCGGGTTCGACCTGAATATTCCAAATTGTTTGGTTTTTAATTAAAGCAAATAATTTGTGATTTGTCTTGGATGAACTAAAATGGCAGCCGTGGTGTACCTTGCATAGTGAAAATACAGAAGAGACATGTGTCTGTGATGTCCTGGCGTCATTTGACATCACCTGACAGTCTCTCAGCCAATAGTCAGTGGTAGGTGGACAATTTACAGTGCTGATGTCATAAACAGTATATAAGGTTGTGTGGGCAGGTACACAAGGCTTATCAATTATGGTGAAACTAGGGGATGGAGGTGTTATTCATCACTGCCTGATCCAAAGCATTTACTTCATTTTATTCAGTGACACAGAGCACCGAATGCAGCAAAACTTGCAACAAAGCTCAAGAATCATAGGAGTAGGAGAAGTAGAACAAAGTTTAGTCAGAATTAATCAAATAAAGGCACATAGTGATAGAAATCATAAATAGGAGTGAGGGAGAATATCTGCACTGTGTGAGCCTGACTGCTTCAGTAATACAGACATTGGACAGTTAACCCTTTTATTGCCAATAATATAGTTTTGCCTAAGTCTGTTTTTCGATCTGTGATGGTCAGTCCTGTTAGTGAAAAATCTTTTCTTAATGGTTTTTTGGGCAACAGTTAAATTTTTTTTTTTTGTTAAATACATAAAAACCGCTGTTCTAATAGCAAAACACTGACACAGCCTGTACTGTATAGCTGATGCTGCCTGCTACACCTTAACAGATAGACATCATCTCTTACACCCCGATCCATTACATTATTCTATGCTGTACTGCCACTACTCAACCAGACATGTCCTGCGGCCTGGACCATCACATGCCACTATACCACACTGTTGGCATAAAAAAAAAAAAAAAAAAATATGGAAAAAGGTCCCCATGTCAAAAAAAATCTTCCAATGCCAACGAAATTTTTATTTCACATTTGCTCCCATGAATGCATCATTTTTGATGGCTTTTTTTGAAAAGCCAATTCTTCATCACTTTTCAAGTGACTCGCAGCCACAAATTTGACTTCCAAATAACAATAGTCCTTAGCACTTACAAGTCATTAAAATGGGATAATTTTTCTATAAACCCATGGATTTTTGCAATATAACCGCCATATTTGTCTGAAAAACCACGGGCAAGCACTTTTCCCAAATAAAAGGGCAATTTTTGGAACGTTTTAAATATTAAAATATGTCAAATTGAGTGTCAACACACCAACCTAATAGAGGGAACCAGAGGATGGAAGTTGTAGTTGTGGCTGCGATGTCAAAGACACTCGGCCAACTCCTCCAGCGCAACTCCCAGGCTAGACACCATTTGAGGGGGCCTGTGAGGTACCTGATGGGTAGTTTTTCCCCCTGGGAGCTTCCAGTTGGAGAGGGGTCCTCTCGTACCCTGAGCCATGTGATGGTGTTTGGAAGGGCCCTGATGATGGTAAGTGCAGGAACAACTCAGAAGGCAATAATGTAGTTGAACCAAGATGAACTTTACTGAGGTAACTGGTAACACATGCAGCTTCTCGATGGGGCTTGTAGTTAGGAATTCCACTGTGGTGGCTGGCCCAGACTTGGGATGAGGGATGCCCAGTACAAAGATGGAATTTGGTGCCTTTTCTTGCTCCAATGAATATGTGGTCTCTGCCTCTCCCAATATGGCTATGGGGGCTGTATTAACTGAAGTCCTAGGAATTGAGATACCTGGAGATGAACAGGTCCAAGTTGGTAGGTTTCACAACCTCAACTTCCTCCATTGTTTGCAACACTCTCTATGGGGGCTGACAGCTTCCCCTCCCTGTCTCAGGGCTGTTTTCAGACTGATGGGCAAGTTGGATTCTTTCCATTAGGGACAGCAGTGGATACACTCATTAGGTGTTGACCTCTTAGCTGCTAGCACACTACTCAACTGACCTAATGGTTACAGGAGGCTCACAGTCTCCACCCCTTAGCATAGGCCAGTGATTGGCCCGGGATGTATCAAATCTTCTAAAAGTGATAAAAAAAAAAACACAAAACAATGTAAGCAGTGTCCACTGGGATGCTGCATCAGCACAGTGTATAGTTAATGTTGGAGTTTGTATCCTCTGCCTACCATTAATTTTTCCATAGACGTACTGTAAATGTCACATTCACTTTCCTAGAAGCCCTAAGAGTATTTTACACTATGTTTTACAGATAGGTTCCTAGAAGCCCTCAGAGTATTCTACACCATGTTTTATATATAAATTCACATATATAAGGAATAAAGGATTATTGGAAAGAATGCGCTCCGTGGAGGAAACTGCTAATTGTAATGTACACAGGTTAATCCTCAGTCATTCCTCAATACTTGAGGATATTTAACCAAACCAGTTATGGTCAGAATAAAGAGTTCATATTGTGAGATATAATAGATCAGGATCGCATTCAACTGGGGTTGCCGGCCATCCGAGGGACTGGAGCCGCTAGTAATAGATATGTAAAACTGGAACAACTGTTCCTACAGGATCCCAGGATTTGCGCTCCTCAAAAACAAATCACGAAATGGTCACAGGGTGAGAATAGTTCAGGCTTTATTAGGATAACGCGTTTCGGGGTTTACAGCGTTCAGGAGAGCGCACCCCTTCATCAGATCTTCAGTTCCCTTGTGGCCTAATTCTGGTCTGACACTTAGAGCTGCACTTTGAGTCTCTCTCAATGTTTTATATATAGGTACCTAGGAGCCCTGAAAGTGTTATACACTATGTTTTATAGATAGGTTCCTAGGAGCTCTATGAGTGTTCTACACTATGTTTTATAGATATGTTCCTTGAAGCCCTAAGAGTGTTCTGCACTATGTTTTATAGAAAGAGTCATAGGAACCCTAAGCGTATTCTACACTATGTTTTATAGATAGGTTCCTAGGAGCCCTAAGAGTATTCTACACTATGTTTTATAGAGAGGGTCCTAGGAGCCCTGACAGTGTTCTACACTATGTTTTATAGATAGGTTCCTAGGAGCCCTAAGAGTATTCTACAGTATGATTTATAGATAGGGTCCTAGGAGCCCTAAGAGTATTCTACAATATGAATTATAGATAGGGTCCTAGGAACCCTAACAGTATTATACACTATGTTTTATAGATAGGTTCCTAGGAGCCCTAACAGTGTTCTACACTATATTTTATAGATAGGTTCCTAGGAGCTCTATGAGTGTTCTACACTATGTTTTATAGATAGGTTCCTTGAAGCCCTAAGAGTGTTCTACACTGTGTTTTATACAGTGCCTTGCGAAAGTATTCAGCCCCCTTGAACTTTTCAACCTTTTGCCACATTTCAGGCTTCAAACATAAGGATATAAAATTTAAATTTTTTGGTGAAGAATCAACAACAAGTGGGACACAATTGTGAAGTGGAATTAAATTTACTGGTTCTTTTAAACTTTTGTAAAAAATAAAAAACTGAAAAGTGGGGCGTGCAATATTATTCGGCCCCTTTACTTTCAGTGCAGCAAACTCACTCCAGAAGTTCAGTGAGGATCTCTGAATGATCCAATGTTGTCCTAAATGACTGATGATGATAAATATAATCCACCTGTGTGTAATCAAGTCTCCGTATAACTGCTCTGTGATAGTCTCAGGGTTCTGTTTAAAGCGCAGAGAGCATCATGAAGACCAAGGAACACACCAGGCAGGTCCGTGATACTGTTGTGGAGAAGTTTAAAGCTGGATTTGGATACAAAAAGATTTCCCAAACTTTAAACATCCCAAGGAGCACTGTGCAAGCGATTATATTGAAATGGAAGGAGTATCAGACCACTGCAAATCTACCAAGACCCGGCCGTCCCTCTAAACATTCATCTCAAACAAGGAGAAGACTGATCAGAGATGCAGCCAAGAGGCCCATGATCACTCTGGATGAACTGCAGAGATCTACAGCTGAGGTGGGAGAGTCTGTCCATAGGACAACAATCAGTCGTACACTGCACAAATCTGGCCTTTATGGAAGAGTGGCAAGAGGAAAGCCATTTCTCAAAGATATCCATAAAAAGACTCGTTTAAAGTTTGCCACAAGTCACCTGGGAGACACACCAAACATGTGGAAGAAGGTGCTCTGGTCAGATGAAACCAAAATCCAACTTTCTGGCCATAATGCAAAACGATATGTTTGGCGTAAAAGCAACACAGCTCATCACCCTGAACACACCATCCCCACTGTCATACATGGTGGTGGCAGCATCATGGTTTGGGCCTGCTTTTCTTCAGCAGGGACAGGGAAGATGGTCAAAATTGATGTGAAGATGGATGGAGCCAAATACAGGACCATTCTGGAAGAAAACCTGTTGGAGTCTGCAAAAGACCTGAGACTGGGACAGAGATTTATCTTCCAACAAGACAATGATCCGAAATATAAAGCAAAATCTACAATGGAATGGTTCACAAATAAACGTATCCAGGTGTTAGAATGGCCAAGTCAAAGTCCAGACCTGAATCCAATCGAGAATCTGTGGAAAGAGCTGAAAACTGCTGTTCACAAACGCTCTCCATCCAACCTCACTGAGCTCCAGCTGTTTTCCAAGGAAGAATGGGCAAGAATTTCAGTCTCTCGATGTGCAAAACTGATAGAGACATACCTCAAGTGACTTGCAGCTGTAATCGCAGCAAAAGGTGGCGCTACAAAGTATTAACTTAAGGGGGCCGAATAATTTGGCACGCCTCACTTTTCAGTTTTTTATTTTTTACAAAAGTTTAAAATATCCAATAAATTTTGTTCCACTTCACGATTGTGTCCCACTTGTTGTTGATTCTTCACCAAAAAATTAAAATTTTATATCCTTATGTTTGAAGCCTGAAATGTGGCAAAAGGTTGAAAAGTTCAAGGGGGTCGAATACTTTCGCAAAGCACTGTAGATAGGTTCCTGGGATCCCTGACAGTGTTCTACACTTTGTGTTCGGGAATTGCCAGTTGAGCAATTCCCCAGTGCTGCTGCAGAAACCTGGGAGGAAGGGAATTATAGATATAGTGAGTCCTACACTCGACCCAACCCCTGTCCCTGCCTACTTGCCTCATTGTCCTAATGACAGGGAAAACTGGGCAGCATTCCCTTCTCTAGATAAGAGACAACACAAAATGCGGACAAGACAAAACAACACAGAAGAGGAGTAAGCAAGCCTAGGGTCAAAGCCAGAGATACAAAGCAGTACCAAATCACAATCCAAAAGAGTAGTCACAAGAAAAGCCAAAGGTCAGAACTACAATACAATAGCAAGAGAAACGCTTAGCAAGAACAGAGTCACAATAGCCAGCCACCATGTGTGGGCTGATGGGCAGTAAATAGGAAGTCCAGAACCCGCCACAGGCTTAATTGGCCGATAGGCTGTCAATCACAAAGCAAGGCAGAGATTAACTATTAGAGGAGCAGAGCGAAACAAAAGTGTAAGAGATGGGCATGGTGGAAAATCAATTACAGAGGTGAGGGAATAGAACAGTGTTCAGACAGGGTACTACAAAAACCTAAATCAAGGAATAATAGCCGGACACTCCTCCTGCACCATAGCATGTGGCCAGAGGATGGCATCGAAGTCCGAACGGGCACGGACTTTACACTACGTTTTATAGATAGGTTCCTAGGAGCCCTGACAGTGTTCTACACTATGTTTTATAGATAGATTCCTAGGAGCCCTAAGAATATTCTACACTATGTTTTATAGATAGGTTCCTAGTAGCCCTGACAGTGTCATACACTATGTTTTATAGATAGGTTCCTATGAGCCCTGGCAGTGTCATATACTATGTTTTATAGATAGGTTTCTAGGAGCTCTGACAGTGTTATACACTATGTTTTATAGATAGGTTCCTAGGAGCCCTGACAGTGTTCTACACTATGCTTTATTGATAGGTTCCTAGGAGCGCTGACAGTGTTATACACGATGTTTTATAGATAAGTTCCAAGGAGCCCTGAAAGTATTCTACAGTATGTTTTATAGATAGGTTCCTAGGAGCCCTAAGAATATTCTACACTATGTTTTATAGATAGGTTCCTAGGAGCCCTGACAGTGTTCTACACTATGTTTTATTGATAGGTTCCTAGGAGCCCTGACAGTGTTATACACTATGTTTTATAGATAAGTTCCTAGGAGCCCTGACAGTGTTCTACACTATGTTTTATAGATAGATTCCTAGGAGCCCTAAGAATATTCTACACTGTTTTATAGATAGGTTCCTAGGAGCCCTGGCAGTGTCATACACTATGTTTTATAGATAGGTTCCTAGGAGCTCTGACAGTGTTATACACTATGTTTTATAGATAGGTTCCTAGGAGCCCTGACAGTGTTCTACACTATGTTTTATAGATAGATTCCATGGAGCCCTAAGAATATTCTACACTATGTTTTATAGATAGGCACCTAGGAGCCCTGACAGTGTCATACACTATGTTTTATAGATAGGTTCCTAGGAGCCCTGACAGTGTCATACAGTATGTTTTATAGATAGGTTCCTAGGAGCTCTGACAGTGTTCTACACTATGTTTTATAGATAGGTTCCTAGGAGCCCTGACAGTGTCATACAGTATGTTTTATAGATAGGTTCCTAGGAGCTCTGACAGTGTTATACACTATGTTTTATAGATAGGTTCCTAGGAGCCCTAAGAGTGTTCTACACTATGTTTTATAGATAGGGTCCTAGGAGCCCTAAGAGTATTCTACACTATGTTTTATAGATAGGTTCCTAGGATCTCTAAGAGTATTCTACACTATGTTTTAACCTATTTTAAAACGTGGTTTATAAATACTTGTTCGACCTGAAAAAATCTTTAGAGGTTCTCTAGTTTTAATATGGAGAGTGCTGATACTCCAGTGAATACTATATTGATAAACTGACAATGCACCTACTGACAATGTGCAGCCATCTGCCTAATACCTTACACACTCTTCGGTAAGGTGTTGGGGCTTGTCCAACAGCCAATATTTCCTGGGGAAGCGCGGCCAGTCATTCATTTAGTATGCAGTATCTGTGTAACACGTGGGCAGCTCGAGTCCTCCTTACAGGTGCCATTCTATGAAATCTTTAGTTTTCTACCTTGTTTTATCTGGTATTACCATTGCTTGATCTGGATTCTGACTTCTCAGTATAGTATAGATCTACTACATTTAATGTCCACAGCCAGTCTTTTCATTATGTATATGTACTCCCTGTCCTATGTTCAGTCTCTCATAGAGGGCCCCTTTTTGGATATCCTGTTGAAACATCCATCTGATCTTCTGTCTAACTTGTAAATGGATCTAATACATGGTCCATTGGTTTATACTGGCGCCTCTGTCGTGGTTTAATATGACCATTGGCCTACTTTGGTTTTGTTTCCAGCAGGTTTCTGTCTTCCAGTAGGACAGATAATGGAGACTGTCTGACCTTTTCAATCTCAGCTCCATTTTCTTGTTCATGTCTGTGGTTATTTACCATCCTTTTTCCTTTAAATAAACTTTTAATATAAACCTCTAAAAAAGATCTGTCAAAAAAACCTAAAAACAAACGTATTATGTTTCTTGAATATTGTTCACACTCAGAGATGGGCAAACCTTGTGAGATTTGTTTTGCAAATATTTTTAACGTTCGTTCACCTGTTTTGTTTCAGACCAAACTTTTGACCACACTGGAAGTGCCATAATAATACTCTGGGGTCTTTGCAGCTTCCACTCTCCCTCAGGGTCCTCTTCAGTCACGTACTGGCCTCCTGGGTGACTTCATCAGCCCTGGGGTCCACTGAGGCCTGTGATTGGGTCTCACTGGTCACATGGGCTGCACCGATGTCATGGTGCTTTAACTCCAGTATCATGACATGAGTACACCCCACGTGACCACTGAGGCCCCCGGGGCCCGTGGCATCACCCAAGAGTCTGGAAGAGGCCAGAAGACAACCGCATTGGAAATCACAAGAGAGCCTGGGAGAGGTGAGAGATGGGCTCCCTTTATTATGTTACCTCGCCCCGGGCCTTCCATTACTATATTCTGGGGTCTAAAGAGACCTCAGAGTATAATAGTGATTCATGGGTGGTTTATCCCAAAAGTTTTAGACAATTCTTATTGAATCCAGTTCGTTATGAACTAGTTTGGTTGTCTATTGAGATACCATAGTGGCTTCTGCTTATAATGGAAACCACAATCGTGTGCCAGAGCCATTGTAAGTCAGACACCAACATGTGACAGACCTCACTGCAGCACTAGTATTATTTCCTGAGACTGCCAATGGGGGCACTTAAAGGGGTTTTTCGGCCCCAAATCATTTTTTCATACTGATAACCTATCCATAACCTCCAGGTTAGTAGATGTACAGCACTGCTCCTATAGAAATAATAGGAGCAGCGCGGTAGCGCCATCTACTACATAGTCCTGCCAGTGCATAGTCCTGTCCACTGCATAGTCCAGCCAGTGCATAGCAGTGCTGCATGTGTTCCTTGTCCATTACACTGCTAATGTACATCACAGTGGGTTAGCTGCTGCATATTCGACAGCAACCAGCCTGCTATGCATACGCTACATGTATCCCCGGCCTTAAAGGGGTTTTATGGGATAACACTGATGGTTTATCCTTTAGGATCTGGTCTGACAACCAGGATCCGTAACATTTGGATGAGCACTGCAGCCTCTTCACTGAATACCAAGCAAAGTGCCACACATTGTACAATGGTTGTGCCTGGCATTGCAGCTCAACTCCATTTACTTGAAAACGGTTACAAACAGGCCACATGACCAATGAATCTGATGTCATTGGCCTGTGAAGCAGAGCTCACCCGATCTGTGGGAGTCCCAGGTGTAGGACTGATCAGATATTAGGATAAATCATCAATATTTAATTCCCAGAAAATACCTTTCAGTGTGATAACGGCAAAGAGGATGCCACAAATCTAAGGCTGGGTTCTCACATTGCCTAGATGCTGCAGGATTTTTGTTGGAACTTCTGCACTCCAGGAAAACTCCTTTGAAAGCCTCCTGCTGTTACATGTTGTTTTCCCTATTAAACAGAATTTTAAAAACTGTGTGAATGAGGACCTACAAATCTGAATGACTTTGGCTATTCTTGTGGTTGTGATTCTGTTTATTCATTTGGCGAATTCATTTGGCAGGAATTTTTTTGCCAACAATTTCAGGCAGACTCTGCGCCAGACAGACTGCAATGCAGACGAGGACTTAGTCTACAATGGGAATGTTTAACCCTTCAAGGACCCAGGGTAGTTTGTACAATAATGTTCGTTGACTTTTTTTACCATTTTCCTTCTCTGCCTTGCAAAATGTATAACTTTTTATTTTTCTGTCCACGTAACTATATCAGGACTTATTCTTTGCGTGAAGACTTGTACTTTCATTTGCCCCCATTTTTAGGTACATATAATTAGAGATGAGTGAATTTTGCAAAAATTCGATTCAACCGATTCTCCGAAGTTTCCAAAACAATTCGATTCAATGAATTCGCAGCAAATCGAGTTAACCCCTTCCCAACATCCGCCCTAATAATAAGGCACTGCTGAGAAGGACTTCCCGCAAACCATGGCAGAAGCATGGTGTGCACACAGAAAGTGTGTGCGTACCCTGCTTTGCGGGTGTCAGCCGTATGTAACGGCTGACACTGTCCTCTAACACCCACAGTTGGAGCTGAGCTCCGAACGCGAGTGTTAACCCCTGAGAAACCGCGGCATCTCAGGGGTCTTATTATATATTGGGGTCCCGATCGGCCCCCCCATGACGTTTTCGGGGGGGTGCCGCTGCTCCTATTCGGCAGCCTGGGGTCTGACCAGTGACCCCGGGTCTGCCACATCGCTGTCCCTCTGCATACCTGGTTGATCCTGCCGTGAATGGAGACTGTCAGCTTATGCGTCTGCATGGGCTGACAGCCTCCTATACACTGCAATACATGTGTATTGCAGTGTATACCTATTGAAGCAGTGATCAGATATCGCTGCTTAAATCCCCCCCACCCAGAGCTGGTGCTATTATTATACTCTGGGGTCTACTCAGACCCCAGAGTATAATAATCAGAGGCCCAGGGGAAGTGATTAAAAATAACAAACACTTATTCTCACCTTAACCTTACCTCTCCTGGGAAGTGGCAAGTTCTCCCACTTAAAAAGATGAGGCCGGCCTGTAATTGTCATCATAGGTAGAACTCAACTATGAGAGACAAAATGAGAAAACAAATCCAGAAAATCACATTGTCTGATTTTTTAAGAATTTATTTGCAAATTATGGTGGAAAATAAGTATTTGGTCACCTACAAACAAGCAAGATTTCTGGCTCTCACAGACCTGTAACTTCTTCTGTAAGAGGCTCCTCTGTCCTCCACTCATTACCTGTAGTAATGGCTCCTGTTTGACATTGTTATCAGTATAAAAGACACCTGTCCACAACCTCAAACAGTCACACTCCAAACTCCACTATGGTGAAGACCAAAGTGCTGTGGAAGGACACCAGAAACAAAATTGTAGCCCTGCACCAGGCTGGGAAGACTGAATCTGCAATAGGCAAGCATCTTGGTGTGAAGAAATCAACTATGGGAGCAATTTTTTTTTTTTTTTCCCAAGATGGCTCTGAGACTCTCTATCTTATTTTTCTTTCTATGTCTCGTTTTGTACCTCTCTACTTAAGGACTTTGCACTATGAAGAAACACACACACAAAGACTTGGACCCTTGTGATACTTTTTTTTTGTTTTTTATCTGTCTTTTTGTTCTGCTTGAAAATGGGATCTTTTGTGTATGCAGACAATTCCTTTGTCTATACAAGAGAGGAAATTCTGCAGCTCAGAGGCACAGCAGGGCGGCATACCATCTGGTCACACATCCCCCGCGAGCTTTGGAGAAAGAAAAAGCGGGTGAGGGGATGCAGAGCTGGTACTCTTCAGAGGATTAAAAAGAGGCGTTACCGACCAGCTGTTCCCTCCATAATCATGGGCAATGTGAGATCTCTTGCAAACAAGATGGATGAACTAACAGCGCTCACCAGGCATCATCAGGAGTTTCGGGCGTGCAGCATGATGCTACTTACAGAGACTTGGCTCACTGAAGTTACTCCTGACCCTCTGGTCTCCTTGGATGGTTTTAAACTCCTTCGGGCAGACAGGACAAGGGAGAGCGGTAAGAGGAAAGGAGGAGGGCTGGCAATGTTTGTGAATAATAGATGGTGCAATCCTAGGCACATTGTGATTAAGGAGCAAACTTGCTGTAAGGACATTGAACTATTAGCTGTGAGCATGAGACCTTTCTACCTACCAAGGGAACTATCACATGTCATCGTGATAGCTGCATATGTCCCCCCCTCTGCGAAAGCTGACACTGCCTGCGAGGTCCTACAAGCCACGCTGAGCCAGTTACAGTTAAAACATCCCCAGGCCCTCTTTCTTCTGTCGGGTGATTTCAACCATGCCTCTCCATCATCCACACTGCCCAGTTTCACACAGTATGTAACCTGCCACACAAGAGACAACAAAACACTGGACTTGTTCTTTGCCAACATGAGGGAGGCATATAACTCATCTGCCCTACCGCCCCTGGGGAGATCGGATCACAACCTAGTACATCTCCGACCTGTGTACAAGCCACTTGTACGTAGAGAACCAGCTGTCACCCGCACAGTGAGGATATGGTCCGAGGAGAGTGATGAGGCTCTGAGGGATTGTTTTTACACAACCGCATGGGAAGTGCTGCAGGATTCGTATGGAGAAGATATAGAAGGACTCACACACTGCATAACAGACTACATTAATTTTTGTGTGGACAACACAGTACCCACAAAAGTGGTGAGGTGCTTCTCCAATAACAAACCATGGATTAACTCTGATATAAAAACACTACTTAAGGAGAAAAAGATGGCATTCAGGACAAGAGATAAGGAGGGGTTGAGGGAAGTACAAAAGGAGCTGAGGCATCAAATCAGGCAGGGAAAAGCCAGTTATAAAGAAAAAATGGAAAAGCAAATGGAAAGAAAAGACATAAGGGGGGTCTGGGAGGGGCTTAAGTCAATTTCGGGTCATAAACAGTCTGTCTGCCAGATTGAGGCAGATGTTAATTGGCTTAATGAACTCTCTCTGCCTGTTAAATCCCCCCCCCCCCCTCTGCTACGTCCTATCTGTCTGTCTGTTATTAATGTAATGCCTCTTACCTTGGAACATTCCTGTACATGTTGTATTTGTATTTGTATCTGCTTATCTTTGCTGCTGTAACACACTGAATTTTCTCATTGTGGGACTATTAAAGGACTACTATTATTATTATTATTATTATTATTATTATTAATAATTAGAAAATGGAAGACATACAAGACCACTGATAATCTCCCTCCATCAGGAGCTCCACGCAAGATCTCACCCCGTGGGGTCAAAATGATCACAAGAACGGTGAGCAAAAATCCCAGAACCACACGGGGGGACCTAGTGACTGACCTGCAGAAAGCTGGGACTAACGTAACAAAGGCTACCGTCAGTAACACACTACGCCGCCAGGGACTCAGATCCTGCAGTGCCAGACGTGTCCCCCTGCTTAAGCCAGTACATATCCGGGCCTGTCTGAAGTTTGCTAGAGAGCATTTGGATGTTCCAGAAGAGTATTGGGAGAATGTCATATGGTCAGAGGAAACCAAAGTAGAACTGTTTGGTAGAAACACAACTCGTGGTGTTTGGAGGAGAGTGAATGCTGAGTTGTATCAAAAGAACACCATACCTACTGTGAAGCATGGGGGTGGCATCATCATGCTTTGGGGCTGTTTCTCTGCAAAGGGACCAGGACGACTGATCCGTGTACATGAAAGAATGAATGGGGCCATGTATTGTTAGATTTTGAGTGCAAACCTCCTTCCATCAGCAAGGCCATTGAAGATGAAACGTGGCTGGGTCTTTCAGCATGACAATGATCCCAAGCACACCGCCAGGGCAACGAAGGAGCGGCTTCGTAAGAAGCATTTCAAGGTCCTGGAGTGGCCTAGCCAGTCTCCAGGTCTCAACCCCATAGAAAACCTTTGGAGGGAGTTGAAAGTCCGTGTTGCCCAGCGACAGCCCCAAGACATCACTACTCTAGAGGAGATCTGCATGGAGGAATGGGCCAACATACCAGCAACAGTGTGTGCCAACCTTGTGAAGACTTACAGAAAAGGTTTGACCTCTGTCATTGCCAACAAAGGACATATAACAAAGTACTGAGATGAACTTTTCTTATTGACCAAATACTTGTGATTTTCTGGATTTGTTTTCTCATTTTGTCTCTCATAGTTGAGGTCTACCTATGATGTCAATTACAGGCCGGCCTCATCTTTTTAAGTGGGAGAACTTGCACAATTGGTGGCTGACTAAATACTTTTTTCCCCACTGTATATAGTTGTGAAATCACTATACAAACAATACACACCATATAATGACCAGTAATACCTCTATACTAGGCCCAGGAAGCGCACTACCTCGACACGGTGACTACCTCCATGAGGTAGTGTGCACTGCACATACTTCTATCCTGACAAGTATCTTAATAATAGTCCTTCCTTTTATATATAGCCCCCTTATTAATAATAGCTCTCCCCCGGCCTTATTATTAAAGGTTACCCTTATAAGTAATAGTTCCTCCAGCCTTACTAATATAAGGCTCTCTTATTAATAATAATCTCCCACTGTCCTTATTAATAATAGTTCCTCCAAATATATATATATATATATATATATATATACAGTACAGACCAAAAGTTTGGACACACCTTCTCATTCCAAGAGTTTTCTGTATTTTCATGACTATAAAAATTGTAGATTCACACTGAAGGCATCAAAACTATGAATTAACACATGTGGAATTATATACTTAACAAAAAAGTGTGAAACAACTGAAAATATGTCTTATATTCTAGGTTCTTCAAAGTAGCCACCTTTTGCTTTGATTACTGCTTTGCACACTCTTGGCATTCTCTTGATGAGCTTCAAGAGGTAGTCACCTAAAATGGTTTTCACTTCACAGGTGTGCCCTGTTAGGTTTAATAAGTGGGATTTCTTGCCTTATAAATGGGGTTAATTATATTAATAATAGACTCCCCTTATAAATCTAAATATAACACATACTGTATATATATACAGGGCCAGCTCCAGGTTTGTGTGTTTTTGCCCTTGGGCAACAGAGCCCCAGTGGGACTCTTTTGGAGTAACTCATGCACATTACAGCAAAAAAAACAATCAAAATTGGGTGTTTTTTGCTGAGGCAGACCTACTGGAGTGACTGTAATACAGTCTATTCCATACAAGTAGATACAAACTGTTCAGACATCTGCCTCGGATTCTTCTTTATCTTCTGCCCCCAGCTCACAGTGCCCTTGCGGTTTTCCACCACTGATTAGGCCCAAATGAATGAGTCTAACCAGTGCGGAGTCTCAAGCCGCGGCCTCTGAATCAGCTGCAGAATCTGCGACAAGGTCCTGCAGGACACTTTTTTTCCCCAGCTTCCTGCTCCAATTAGTTTCAATAGGAGGCAGAATGAGGGAGGAATTTGCTGCAAAATCAATGTCAGATTCCACCGTGTGAACAGGGCCTGATACTGTTAAATAGTGCCACTCCACAGTGCCCCCACACAGTATTATATACTTCACAGTGGCCCCCACGCAGTATTATATACTCCACTGTGTCCCCCACACAGTATTATATACTCCACAGTGGCCCCCACGCAGTATTATATACTCCACAGTGGCCCCCACGCAGTATTATATACTGCACAGTGACTCCCATGCAGTATTACATACTCCACAGTGGCCCCCACACAGTATTATATGCTCCACAGTGGCCCCCACACAGTATTATATGCTCCACAGTGGCCCCCACACAGCATTATATGCTCCACAGTGGCCCCCACACAGTATTATATGCCAAGTAGTGGCCCCCACACAGTATTATATACTGCATAGTGGCTCCCACACAGTATTATTTACTCCACAGTGGCCCCCACCCAGTATTATAAGCTCCACAGTGGCCCACACACAGTATTATATACTCCACAGTGGCTCCCTCGCAGTATTATATACTCCACAGTGGCTCCGACGCAGTATTACATACTCCACAGTGGCCCCCACACAGTATTATATGCTCCACAGTGGCCCTAATGCAGTATTATATGCTCCACAGTGTCCCCCACACAGTATTATATGCGCAGTAGTGGCCCCCACACAGTATTATATACTGCATAGTGGCTCCCACACAGTATTATATGCCCAGCAGTGGCCCCCCCACACAGTATCACAGTATTATATGATCAGCAGGGGCCCCCACACAGTAGTATATGCTCCACAGTGGCCCCCACACAGTATTATATGCGCCCAATAGCCCCCCTCCGTTCTGGTGCTATTATTATACTCTGGGGTCTCCTCAGACCCCAGAGTATAATAATCGGAGGCCCAGGGAAGGTGATTAAAAATAACAAACTCTCATACTCACCTTGCCTTACCTTTCCTTGGCATCCTCACTCCATCCTCCGTCTTCAGCGTCTTCAGGCCCTCTTCAGACATCGCTGCTGAGGCCTGTGATTGGTCCTCAGCGGTCACGTGGGGGCACACCCACGCCCCATGTGACCGCTGGGACCTAATCACAGGCCTCAGTCACATGACGGAAGAGCACCGGAGAGAACGCTGTGCCCAGGAGAGGTGGGCATATGTATTTATTATTTTCAGTCACCTCCCCTGCCCTGCCATCTATTGGAAAGGGGCCTGGCAATATGCAATAACAGTATTTATAGCAGTCAGTGAACCAGGCTTTCCCCGACCGCTATCATAGTGGTCTGTGGCCCCGGCCATCTCCAGCTGGCCACAGGCCCCATGCACCCCCTGCGACCGCGATCATTATGCAGTAACAGTCAGCACCCGGCATGCCGGGTGCTGACACCGGCCCTGTATATATAAAATGGGAGCTATTTATAAGGAGTAACTATTAATAGTAAAGCTGGGGGAACTATTATTAATAAGGGGGGTAATAGTTGCCCTAGCTTTTTAATAATAGATCCTCCTTATGAATAGCCCCCTTAGTAACAGGGATTACTTTCAATAAGTCCAGGGTAAACATTATTTACATTATTTATAAGGGGAGGGGGCTATTTATAAGGAGGATCTATTATTAGCTATAAAGCTAGGGGAACTATTACCCCTCATTAATAATAGTTACCCCACTACTATTAATAGTTCCTTTTTATACATACCCCACTTATATAATAGTTCCCCTAGCCTTATTAATAATAGTCTCTCCTTATAAATACATTTACAAATATATATATATATATATATATTTATGGGGTAGCTATAAGGCTAGAGGATCTATTATATAAGGGGGTATGTATAAAAAGGAACTATTATAAATATGTGCCCCAATTTTTTAGTAATGGCGACCTTTTAATTCTCATAAAATAATAAAGCTTTTACTCACCTATCCACGCTACCCCGCTGTGTCCTGAAGCTGAAGCTTCTCTCCCTGCTTGTGGACTCCAGAGCAGGTCTGGCACACAGGGGCGTGATGCAGTGACATCATCATGCCCGGTCTTCTGCATAGTCCTCTATGTCAGAGCAGGGACTTAGTGCTCCCTGCACTAACATAGATGTTTACGTCTGGTGCTGTGGATCCTGGGGCCCCTTCGGAGATGGGAGCCCTGGGTATTTGCCCATTTTGCCTGCTCCGCCTGTAATCTCATTGTGGGGGATTCGAGGAGTGGGAGCGATCTTGCCCCCAAACCTCCCAGATGCCGCGATCCGGAAGTCAGGAAGTGCTGTACTATTATGGCGCAGAGCGTTAATTATACACTCAGCACAACATAGTAGTATGGCACAGAGCGGGAAGGGGTTAAGGGTCACGCCTGGACTGCCAGACCTGCCCCTAAACTAAGTAGGACTGCCCACTATGGGGTGGGGTTTCCTAAGCCACCCCGTGGTCCCTGCCCTTTCCTAACCAGGACATTCTCAAATTTGCCAACACTGCTTTTGAAAATTAGGGACCACGTCGGACATTGGGGACTTGGCGGACATTGGGGACATGACAGACATTGGGGACAGTTTTGTCTCAGGATGAAGCTGCTTACAGTAATATCAGGGATATAGAGTGATATGATAATACTTCTATATCAGAGCAGAGATAAAGTTAGAGCATATAGTTATTATGACGGTGTTATTACCCTAGACTATCATCTATACACAAGGCCCTATAGTATAGAATGGGTCCAGTTAGTATATAACAAGGTCACAGATCCTGCCCAGTCCAGACAGTTCAGCTCCAGTGCTGAGGCGGATAGCATTACATGTAATAAATAAGTCAAGTGGAAACAACTCTCGAGTTTCAGTCGTGTGTAAGACACAAAGTCAGTTGCTGATTCATATTTAATGATTTGATGAGGTAGAAAAATCGCCATCATAACAATAAGAGCGGGTCATGAAATATTATATACAGCATATACTATTATATTCCAGAGTACGACCATAGGGGCCACCAAAGTTGTACCCGGGCCCCACATTCAGGTAAGAGGACACCTGTATTATAAAGAGTGAGGGTCACTTTAGATTTTGCATTGGAGCCCCAGGCTATATTAAACTGTTTTGCCAAATTGCATACATCCATGCAGCTATAGGGGTGTAGACGGGGCCCTGACTCCATAAGGGCCAAAGAGCCCTTATGCCATACACAAGTATGGATGGAGATTCTAGTGCAAGTGTTTCACCTGCTATAATGGGATTGTCCTACTGAAATACTGTATACCTAAGCTGATATTATCCCATACTCGACAACTCTCCGAAATGTGTGGGAGGCTCCCAAAAGCAAGGGATGATCGCGGAACAGAGGGCAAAGTGGTTAAATCCTCTGGGCCCAGTGACATGTTCCTGTTCCCCAAGCCATATTTTATATTATATATATGGCGGTCTAACATGTCAATGTCTGGGGGATCCAAAAAGAG
Organism: Leptodactylus fallax; assembly: GCA_947044405.1. Lineage (NCBI taxonomy): Eukaryota > Metazoa > Chordata > Amphibia > Anura > Leptodactylidae > Leptodactylus > Leptodactylus fallax. The sequence continues at coordinate 1,065,950 of CAMRHE010000360.1, read as the reverse complement.
AGGAATATACTGTGTGGGGCCAAAAAAGGGAGCAATATTATGCATGGTGGTCAAAAAAAGTGTACTGTACAAGGTTTTGGTTTTATCAAAAGTGTTGGGGTAGGAGTTGGTCCCAAGGTGATCTTTGCACCAGGGTCCATGTGCAGGGGCAGTTATAGTACATGGATAATGCACACAGGAGGGGTAACCATGGGGCTCTAAAGGAAAACTTACAATGGGGCCAAACTAATGTTTCCAGGTCTCTTTCCACCCTCCATAGTCATCTCTAGCTACACCTAACTTCTCAGTGAAAATGGGCCTCTTAGTTGTTTGCTACTCTGGTACAAGGTCCATGTGCGTATTGCTCCCTATATACCCTCATATGTATGAACGTTAGGTCTCAAAAAAATGTCTATAGGTGCTATATTATGATTCTGTACAACTTCTACCGAGCTGTTATTCAATGTGAATGGGCCGTCACATTGTGCCTCCAATGTTACTCTCCAGCCTGATATAACATTAGATATAGAATGAGGTAACAAACGCCAAGAAATCTGTACGACACCTAGAGAATATCGTACATGAGTCCTATCATAATTAATACTTGCTGGAAGTCAAACAGTTAACCTTATTGATCTCACTTTTCCTATTATAATTGGCCAAACCCAAGGTTTTTGGAAAATCCATATAGAACCTGGCTCCGAAATGAAGCTGGCAAACGAACCTCACAAATATTCACAAAAAGAATCTCATGAGGTTCACCCATTTCTATTACACCCAAGAGTTCTCCAAGTGCTAAGTTCAGCTATGACATAACCCCTATATGATAGCTAGGTAGTGACTGGCATAGCTAAAGGACTTGTGCAAAGCAAATGTGATCCCTGGTTTCAAAAATAATTGTAGGTTTTCTCTGGGTAACTACAAGCCTAATGTTTATCATTGAAAAAATATTGGAGTGGCCCTTAAAGGTGTTCTCAGCTTTGTGCCTTATTAGAAGAGTTCCTTGATAATCAGACTTAGTTCTCCATTGGGTCCACTGGAGGACCCAATGGAGAACTCATTGGAGGACTTTTTCTCAGGCGCTTCAGTTTCAAAACTACTAACACTCGACAGACACCTGACATCATAGTCAGTGGGGTCTGTCGGGCTCCCCCGACAGACCCGAACAATGGAGAGCAATTGCTAGTGTGGACCTAGTGTAACACATGAAACTGTCACTTTTTAATGTTCCTTTTCCATCAGTGCGTCACGTATTGTTCCTCAGTTTTCTGGCCAGGTGTCACTTTTTAACATCCGTTCTGCATCAATTTCTGTCAGTGAGAAAAATGGACGAACTTCATTGGTATGTCCAACAAGCGAATATTAAGAACTGACCCATAGACTTGTACTAGGTTTGTCAAGTCGGAAAAACAGTCAAAAATGGGAGATGTCGACGTTATTCACCATCAGCTAAAGAAATGGACTTCTTGTTGTGCCCTTTGATTCCCATTGATCTAAAAAGGAAGTGTGACAGATGTTAATAAATAGCCTGTTCTTCACTGTTGTGTGCATGGAATATGAAGTGTATGATGTCCCTGCAGCACCTCCACAGGGACAATAAGGAATTGCAGTCTCCATTCACATTAATGGCTTGTCTGTGTAATGGAGGACAGGTCTCTTTGTTACTGCTCTCCACTTGGGCTCAGGGACCGTACCCAGAGAGTGGTCGGTGATTCCTCCTCAGACTGGTCTTCAGTTATAAAGGGTGACCCCAAGGTTCAGTTCTGGGAAGGCTATCACTTATTTATAAGAGACATAGAGGATGGGAGTAGTAGTACTGGGCTGGTCTATGAAATCTATAGAAGATATAAATTTCTAGTAATAGTTCAGAAATCAGGCGATACCTTTTAGAGGCAAACCTGAGGCGTATACAACAATACGCCTCAAGTTTGATGGTTGTTCGGAGTGCCCTGAAGGCCCCAACTGAAAATGGCACCTCACCTTGCCTGCAAAACAGGTGCAAGACCTGCAGGTACATCCACACCGCTGACAGTGTACCTATCCCACAGTCACAACAGGTGCACAGAATTAGGGGGACATTTTCCTGCAGGTCTTCCTATGTGGTGTATCTTATAATGTGTGTGCAATGTCCCACCACAGGCCTCTATGTGGGGGAAACAGGGCAGAGACTTAGTCAGTGAATGAACTCACACAGGTCCACCATTAATAACAGCAGAACAGATCTCCCAGTGGCCGCACATTTCTCCGGAGAAAACCACTCTATTGAAGATTTGCGGGTTATGGTTTTAATGGGACATTTTAAGACGCAGAGGGAGAGAAAGGAATGGGAATATAAGTTAATGCAAAAATTTCAAACTCTGCAATTTGGACTTAATATTCATGCCAGTTTCATGTCACACTATGTATGACCTGTGAGGGTCACAGATCACCACCTGATTACAAACATATAACAGATCCCTCCGTCATGCCCCACAAGTTTTCCAGACTGTTTATTTCCTGACCTGTTGTAAATAACTTCTCTATGTATATTGCATTTTGTTATTCCAAGATCCTTTGAAGATCCATGTCTTGTGTGTGTATAAATAGTGTGAATTTTCAGTTTCTAGTGTTACATCATGTCTGAAGAAGAGAGCTAGCACTCTCGAAAGCTTACTATCAAATATACTCAGTTAGCCTCTAAAAGGTATCGCCTGATTACTTCACTCTTCACTACTTTCTATGGCTAACACGGTACAACATTATACTACTAGTAGTAGGTCAGTTCTGGGCCTGGATTCCCTTCTAGAACAAGTCCTGATATTCTCTCAAGCTCTATGCCAGGTTACTTACATAGACTGCCACTAAAGAGAGTCTACCAGGTCCAAAATGTCTCCCAAACCAAAAATAGTGCCAAGTAAGGGCAGAAACATACCTTTATGGCTAGAACCCAACAAAACAATGGAAAGATAATCATCTTTTTATGGGCGTGGAAACCAGGCTGGCACAAGTGCACTGGGGGCGGGGCCAGATTTACCAGATTTTTCTACATGACACAGGCAGAAGCTGAAATGTCATTCACAGCTAAAAGGGTGCTGATTCCAGAGGACAGCAGGAACACTTACATCTGTCTGTAGGCAAACCTGGTCAACCAAGCCCCACCCCCAGTGCACTTGCAGGCTGGTCAGCATATCTACACAAAGGTGACTATCTCTGCATTGCTTCATCAGTTTATGGCCACAAAGGTATATGTTTCTGCCCCTATTAAAGGCCTCTACACCGCACCAATTCTGAGTGGGGGGGACATTTTGGACCTGATAGCCTCCCTCTAAGTGTTTTATAACTTACATATATTTATGCATGTTTTATATTTAAATACAGTATATATGAGAAATGTCGGTCACCTTGGGTTGTTTATTGGTGCCCATTGAGCTCTTAATGTGCTGAACATTATTCCTAGGATACTTGCGCCCCCTTGTGACCTACCTGGTCAGTCACACAAACCACCTGCCAACATCTTTGCCTGCTTTAATGCCAGTTTTTCAGCCTTTCCTGCCCAGTCTCTGTAGTTTTGTGTCGGGACAATTTTTCCTGTTATATGGGCAATATTACGAGGGGTGTTATATGAGTCCTGATATCTGAGCCCCCTTATAGGACAGTATCTCCTGCGGGGCTGGGAGAATTGTGCTTGGTTCTGCTCTGGGGGCCTTCTATGTTTTATTACTACTACATGGCTACCAATTACTATTTAGGCAGATATTGAGATATTGCGCAGTATAAAGTGGTCATTGGACGTGAGCCGTATATTGAGGTTTGTCATTTATCGACACATCGATACATTTTCATATATATATATATATATATATATATATATATATATATTTGTGTATATATAGGTCTTCTAAATGATTATTGTATGATAAGTGCACAGATAATAAATATATCACATTATATTATCAGCAGTTTTACGTATTTACGTAGTAACACCATTTTGTGGCTCTTACCTGCATCACAAGGAGGTGCACAAACTGTTATTACTAAAAATTAGCAATTTATTACTTTTTAGGCCACACTTGCCACTTTTCCAAACAGTAGTCAGTGTGTGGGCATTGCCTTTCTAAAGGACCTTTGCCCGCCGTAGCCACAGATTTACTATAATTTACCAGGGTGAAGCATATTAAACCAGCACCCCATTTAGATAGGTTCTATGAAAAATCATGTCAAGATTTTCATTTATTTCACAATATGCAAATGAGCTGTCTGGAGCACCGGGGGCGGCTTTGTTGCTCCAAACTACTATGCCCACTACAGCTCTAATACGCCCTCCTTCCCCCCTCTCCCTTCTTTGAGTGACAGGGCCAGGGGGCTAAGCTGAAACCTCGCCTGGCCCTTTGGTCTCGTATTCACGCCAGCATATTAGAGCAGTTTGGAGCAATAGAGCCGCCCTCAGTGCTCCAGACTGCTCATTTGCATATTGTGAAGTAAATTAATATCTCTGCAATGGAGGCACAAATATTCATGGGGAAAAGGCATTGCAATAGGTGAGGCTGACCTATCTATCTGTATTTAATATGTTTAATATGCGTCACCCTGGACACTCCCTTTAAGAGGTGTCTGACACTTCATAAAGTAGGTGCATCTCACTTTACAGGAAATACCAGTTTGGATAAATTCCCCCCCTAGTTCATACAAGACTGTATGTATACTCTAGATGGTCTAAAGGAACACTGCAGGATAAACTGATACACAGGAGGGAATTTATCAAGCGATTCCCTGCAGAATTCTGGATCAAAAAATGTTGCAAAATTTTTGTGCAGCCAAGCCTAAAAAGTTGTAAAACCCAAAAAGTCTAAATTTTGCAAAATTATGAGAAGTGGGCAGGGTTATTCTGTCAAGCTGATGTATGTTAGATTTATCTGAGTCATTCTCCACCCCTTTATACACTAGGCATAACATGGGGCCGGAGCAGGAGACAGATCCAAAAGACACCCAAAATAGTCCTGCATTTTGGGCCCTGCACTAGGCATAACACAGGGTATCAGCTTTTCCTGGAGTGTTCCTTTAACAGTGAGCATGTGAGTAATCTCACTGCCAGCTGCTTCACCAGTCCATGAAGGCAGGAGACAGATTCTATACGCGCTACCGGCTGTCAATTAAACATTCACATATATCCTTAAATATGGAGCCGATGCTGTCATCTCCTATATATAAACTGCTTACTTTACCGATGTGAGATACTCCTACAACACTCCTTCCACCACCTGTTATTTCTTTTCTATTTTTTGGTTGACTTTCCACCAGCGCTCTCTACCACTTTCCAGCTACTAATCATCCCTCCATTTCTCCCTCTTTAGGATGGCTTGTTCCGCGACCTGTCGAACCTCACCCAGTTGTTTTTGTATGGAAACCTGTTGCAGTCTCTCCCAGCCGGCACCTTTTTTGGTCTCTCGAGCCTGGATCGTCTGTTGCTTCATAGTAATCGCCTTGTGACTATCTCGCCTGCAGCTTTCAGTGGTTTGAGCAGCCTCACCATACTCTTCCTCTTCAATAACAGCCTGCCTTCCCTCTCAGGAGACTGTTTGCGCTCTCTACCCTCCCTGCAGTTTTTGCGTCTGAATGGGAACCCATGGCATTGTGACTGCAGCTGCCGATCACTGTGGGGTTGGTTTCGCTCCTCTCCTGGGATCTCTAGCTCCCCAGTGACCTGCTCCTCCCCACCAGCTTTTCGAGGAAGAGACCTACGCTCTCTTGAGGAGCGGGATCTACGGTTTTGTAGCTCTCATAACCCTATCCCAGCAGGAAATCTGTCGGGATTATCCTTCCCACCTAAACCCTCCTCTTTTTATAAAGGTCAACCTGGCCCGAGTGAGAATGAGATCAAGGAATGGGAAGATAGGATAGAGGTAGAGGGAGAAGATATTGGGGACAGTTCGAATGCTGGTGGAGGTGGAGGTGGTCTGAGCGTTGTGCTTCTGGTGGCTTTGCTCTTTTGGAATGTGGAAATAGACCTTTGACCTGTGGAAATATAATCCTTCTCGACCATTGTTACTTCATCCTCTGTGAACGCTTTCTGACAAATAAATTATATATATATATTTATATCGGTGTCTGTGATGATTTATACCACAGCCCATCTGACAAAGATATTCTGCGTTAGAGGTTGTCACCAACTCGTGGAGCTGCCGCAAGAACACATAGCAGCGCCTCTAACGCCAAAGATTGCTAGACATTGCTTACAGATTTGGCCAGACACTCAGGTTTTGCTTCAGGCTCCATCATTGCACTTTGGGACATTGACATTTTTGCAAATAATTCTAGATTATGGAAAAAAAAATCCACAAACTACTGAAAAGATTTAAAAAGAAATTGTCCTGGGAAGTTGATACCTTTTTGCTTTAGCACTTGAGGTGATTTAACATCAATTTAGGAAGGTTGGAGAGAGAAAGACTAGGATTATCTTTATATCCCACGTGTTATATATACCGTCTGAGACATAATGACACGTTGTAGCCGCAGGGTCAATTACAATAGGGTCCAAAGCCTAAAAGAAGCTTCTACTGAACCTGACAACAGAGGAGATTGTAGTCAGGCTCCATTAGTTAATGGCAGCATTCTGGCAAATCAGATAATTGTCATACATTACAAAGGTTCTCCTCCAGGTCACAGAGTATAGAGCACCTTGACCGCAGTGTCCATGCATTATGTGGACAACTCATTAATTTTAATGAGAGCTGTGTAATGCCTTCTCTCCCCTGTGGTGGTGCTGTAGCAAAACTGGAGTTCATGCCTTCAATTAGCCCTTTCCTGCTCTGCACTGTACTATCACATTGTGTAGAGTATATAGTTAACAGTACAGGAACAGCGATGTAGCAGGCACAGGGGCAGTGTCCGCTACATTGCGGCCAGGTTCCAGCTGGGTTATGTAGCTGAATCTTGGTACTCTCTGCTGGAGTTGGAGAGAACTCTGATTATGGCAGACTAACCCAATCAATAGTGATCAAGGCATCCAAGTAGTTAGTGAAGGGTGGGAGCCCCGTCTCTCACTCTCTTGGCCCACGTGCAATGAGAACATGGTGTTCTGAGGAGTTGTCATGGCATTAAGGAGCCCAACAATGGCCTCCTAGCTGTCACTTATATGGGAGCGTATTAGGCCCTGCGAGAAACAAGACTTAATACACATCCCATGTGGAGCACGAAAAATAAGGTCTAAAAAATTTCCACACAGAATAAATAAATGATGCACGCTCACCCCACCCTTTCCCATTACAAATAAAAAAAAAAAGAACATATTATATATTGCCACGTGCGTAAAAGGTCAAACAAAATATAATGTTATTTCTCCTGTATGGTGAAAGTCGTGAAAAAATACACAAATTACAAATTGTTGCTTTTGGTCCCCTTAACTATAAGAAAAAAAAAGAATAAAAAGTGATCAAAAAAGTTTTACATCCCATAAAACAGAACCAATAAAAACTGCAGCCCGCCCACAATAATAAGAGCACTCATACAGCTACATAAGCAAAAGGTTAAAAAAAAAGTCATGGAGGTCAGAATACGGTGCCCCAGGCAAATTCTCCATATCACAAAAAGGCTCTTGTAAAAGTGGTAAAACATAACAAACCCTATATAAATATGGGTACGCAGAGTGAACGCCATACAAATAAAACAAAAAATGATGACAGAATCGCTGTTTTTTTTAATGAAGTCGCCTAAAAAAACATTAACGAAAGCGAAGCACAACATGAAATGAAAATGGCGTCCTCTAAAAATACAACAAAAAAAAAATAAAAATTCTGAATTTTGGAATACAAAAAGTAAAAAGTCTCTGAGCCTTAACCGGTTGACGACCACCGGCCGTAAATTTACGGCCTGCGGACCTGGTCTCTGAAGTCCGGCCAATAGTAAATTTACGGCCTGCACTTCAGAGACCCTGTGACCGGAATCGGGAGCGGGTGTTAGCTGTAACTGACAGCTAACACCCTGCTCCATAACCCCCGGTCGGAATTTAGTTCCGATCGGAGGTTTTAACCCCTTGGATGCCGCGGTCAAACATGACCGCGGCATCCAAGGGGTTCCGCCATGTTACCGCCCCCACCTGCAACCCCCCGCGGTGAGATGAGTTGCCGATGTCTATTTTCTGTAGCCCGGGGTCTGGCCAGTGACCCCAGGCTGCCTGAAGCCCCCACTACCTGGCTGATCCTGCCGGGATGTGAAGAAGTCAGCCGATGCGTCTACATCGGCTGACATTCTTGTATAGACTGCAATACAAGAGTATGCTCGTGTATTGCAGTCTATAATACTGAGCATCGCTGGCTCTGGTGTCCTTATAGGACAAGTTAAAAATGTAAAAAAAAGTAAAAAAAAAAAAATAAAGTGTGTAAAAAAAAAAAATTAATAAAGTTATAAAGCCCCCCAAAATCCCTTTTCCTATATAAAATGAATTATATATAAAAAAAAAAAAAAAAATTAATAAAAACAACACATATTTGGTATCGCCGTGTTCGTAACAACCTGTACAATAAAGCTGAAACAATATTTAACATACACGGTGAACGTCGAAAAAAAAAAAACGGAAAAAAAACGCTGGAAGTAATGATTTTTTACTATCTCGCTTACAAAAAAATACTATAAAAAGTGATCAAAAACTCATATGTACCTCAAAACAATACCAATAAAAAGCGCATGTCCTCCCGCAAAAAATAAGCCCTAAACCAAGTCTGTCAACCAAAAAATAAAAATGTTACGCCTCTCAGGAGATGGTGATGCAAAAACAATTGATTAATGTCCACAAATGGGTTTTTGTTCTGCAGAATTAGTAACGCATAAAAAAACAATATAAATGAGGTATCGCCATAATCGTACCGACCTGCAGAATAAAGGTAACATGTGACTTATGCTGTACGCCACACGGCAAAAAAAATTAAAAGGTAAAAACCAATTCCAGAATTTATATTTTTTTTTTAATCCACCCAGAAAGAGTTAATATAATTTATTCAATAAGCTATAGACACCCCAAAAAATGTGTCATTAAAAAATGCATATCATACCGCAAAAAATCAGCCCTCATATGGCTACATCATCTGAAAAATAAAGAATATAGCTTGTACAATGTGAAGACAAAAACTCCCAAAATCACCAAATCATTAGAACACAACTGGCTGCGGCAGGAAGGGAATGTATAAGCTGTGCGAGCGTATATCAGGGTACAAACCAGATTTAGAGGGATAATAAACCAGAAGTGACCCCCAGAGTGACCCCCCCAATCATAGGAGCTACTGGGAATATAGTAGGGAATTTCGTGTTCCCCATGTACTCTGCACATATTCACTTTTCCCCATCCGCTGTGCAGTCACGTCTGGGATACTAAAGCTCACTACACCCTCTGATAAATTCTTTGAGGGGTGCAGTTTTCAAAATGGGGTCACTCCCTAGGAGATTCCACTTTTCTGGTACATTAGAGGCTCTGCAAACATGACATTGTGTCCAGATACCAAACATCTGAATCTGCACTCCAAAAGCCACATAGCGCTCCTTCCCTTCTGTGCCCTACTGTGTGCCCAAACTGCAGATTATACCCACATGTATGACACTGGTGTACCCAGGATAATGTACTTAATGTCATATGTGGGTATAAACTGCTGTTTGGGCACAGCCAGGCACAGAAGGGAGGGAGCGCTATTAGGTTTTTGGAGCACAGATTTAGACAGTTTAGCTTTTGGACGCCATTGCACTTTTGCAGAGCTCCTGAAATGCCAGTAAAGTGGAATCCCCTGATATGTGACCCTATTTTGGAAACTGCACCCCTGAAGGAATTTATCCAGGGGTACGGTGAGCATTTTTTACCTCCAAGTGTTGCTATAATTTATTTTCCAGAAATGAATGCGCAGATGATTGTGAAAGGTGAAAATGACAATTTTTCCAGTAATATGTAATTTCAATGCATAATACGTTGTGCCCGGCTTGTATCAGATGTGAACGCTCCAAAAGATGTTGTGCCCGGGATACCCACTTAACAGTTTTTAGAGTGTTTGAGCCTGCTGACATAAGCTGGGCACAAAATATTGGGCACTGAAATGACGTATATCTGGAAAAATTGCAATTTTCCCTTTTCATTATCAGCTGCGCATTCATTTATTGAAATTAAATGAATGCAACACTTAAGTGTTAGGAATACCCCACTTGATAAATCCCTTCAGGGGTGTAGTTCCCAAAATGGGGTCACAAGTCTGCGGATTCCATTTTACTGACAATTCATGGGCTCTGTAAAAGTGGCATGGTGTCCATAAACCAAACTGTGCTCTAAAAACCAAAATAGCGCTCCTTCCCTTCTGTGCCCGGCTGTGCCCAAGCAGCAGTTTATACCAAGTACGTTATCCTGGGTACACCAGTGTCATACATGTGGGCGTAAACTGCAGTTTGGGTACACAGCAGGGGGCAGAGGTGAAGGAACGCTATGTGGCTTTTGGAGCATAGATTTAGATTGTTGGATTTTGGACACCATGTCAAATTGGCAAAAACCCCAAAATTGCCCCTACAAAATGAGGTCACTTCTTGGGAAATTCCAATTTACTGGCACCTCTGCAAAACCAACATGGCATCCAGAAAGTCCCTCTAGATCTCTACTCCAAAAGCTAAAAAGTGCAGTACTCCTTCCTATCTGAGCCCTGCTGTTTGCCCAAGTAGCAGGTTACACCCACATATATAATTTTTTTTCCCCCCGGGATAGCCCACATAATAGTTTTAGGAGTGCATGTCTCTGATGATTCAAAGTGGGTACAACGTAAGGGGCACCAAAATGGCATATTTATTTAAAATTGTCAATTTTCACTTTGTATATTAATTTTTGGGAAGCATTTTTAGGCTCAAAATGATAATACCCCTTGATACATTCCTTGAGGGGTGTAGTTTCTAAAATGGTGTCACTTTTGAGGGGTTTACATTGTATTGGTACTTTAGGGGCTCTGCAAATGCGACATGGCACCTGAAAACTATTCCAGCAAAATCTGCCCTCCAAAAGCCAAACAGCGCTCTTTCCATTCTGAGCCCCACCATGTACCCATACAGCAGTTTACGACCACATATGGGGCATTTCTGTGTTCAGGAGAAATTGTGTAACAAACTGTGGGGTTTTTTCTTTTTTATCCCCTTGTAAAAATTAAAAATATGTCGCTAAATGGACAGTTTATTGGAAAAAAAAGTAATTTTAAATTTTTACATTCCAATGTTAATAGAATCTGTGAAACAACTGTAGGATCAAAATGCTCACCATACCCCTTGAGAAATTCCTTGAGGGGTGTAGTTTCCAAAATGGGGTCACTTTTGAGGGGTTTACATTGTATTGGTACTTTAGGGGCTCTGCAAATGCGACATGGCACCCGAAAACTATTCCAGCAAAATCTGCCCTCCAAAAGCTAAATAGCGCTCTTTCTATTCTGAGCCCCACCATGTACCCATGCAGCAGATTACAACCACATATGGGGCATTTCTGTGTTCAGGAGAAATTGTGTAACAAACTTTGGGGAGCTTTTTCTCCTTTATCCTCTTGTGAAAATGAAAAATTTGGAGCTAAATTGATGGTTTATTGGAAAGAAAGTAATTTTTCGTTTTCATGTCCCAATGTTAATAAAATCTGTGAAACGGCTGTGGGGTCAAAATGCTCACTATACCCCTTGATATGTTCTGTGAGGGGTGTAGTTTCCAAAATGGGGTCACTTTTGGGGGTTTCCATTATATTGGTACTCTAGGGGCTCTGCAAATGAGACATGGCACCTGAAAACTATTCCAGCAAAATCTGCCCTTCAAAAGCCAAATAGCGCTCTTTCCATTTCGAGCCCCGCCATGTACCCATGAAGCAAATTACGATCGCATATGGGGTATTGCTGTGTTCAGGAGCAATTGTGTAACAAACTGTGGGCGGCTTTTTCTCCTTTAACCCCTTGTGAAAATGAAAACTTTGGGGATAAAGTGATGTTTTAGTAATTTTTCATTTACACATCCCAATGTTAATAAAATCTGTGAAACGGCTGTGGGGTCAAAATGCTCAGTATACCCCTTGATAAATTCTGGGGTGTAGTTTCCAAAATGGGGTCACTTTTAGGGGGTTTCCATTGTTTTGGTACTCTAGGGGCTCTGCAAATGAGATATGGCACCTGAAAACTATTCCAGCAAAATCTGCTTTTCAAATGCCAAGTTTCGCTCTTTCTTTTCCGTGCACTGTCGTGTGCCCAAAAATCATTTTACACCCACATGTGGGGTATTTCTGTGCTCGGGAGAAATTGCACAACAAACTGTGAGATGCATTTTCTCCTTTAACCCTTTGTGAATGTGTTAATTTTAGGGATAAATTAATGTATTATTGGATAAAAATGAAATGTCTAAATTTCACCTCCATATTGTCTTAATTCTTGTGAAATGCTTAAAGGGTTAACAAACTTCCCAAATGCTGTTTTGAATTATGTGAGGCGTGCAGTTTTGAAAATGGGGTGATTTATGGGGGTTTCTAATATATAGGTCTTTATAATCCTCTTCAGAAATGAAGTGGTCCCTAAGAAATGAGTTTGGGAAATTTTCTTGTAAATCTGGAAAATCGCTGTTACACTTGTAAGCCTTCTAACATCCAAAATAAATTAAAGGATGATTAAAAGATGATGCCGATATAAAGCAGAGATATGGTAGATAATATGTATTCATGTATTTGGGTGGTATGACTATCTGTCTGAAAAGCAGAGAATTTTACATTTTGAAAATTGCAATTTTTTTCCAAATTTCCCTCAAATTTCCAAATTTTTTATAAATAAATACAAAAATATTGATCAATGTTTACCACTAACATGAAGTACAATGTGTCATGAAAAAACAATCTCAAAATCACTTGTGTAAGTTATAGCATCTCAAAGGTATTGCCATATAAAGTGACACATGTCAGTTTTGAAAAATGAGGCCTGGTCCATAAGGCACTTTTAGGCCCGGTCCTTAACCGGTTAAAACCCGAACTAGGCAGCAACCTTAAGGATTAAACATACAATACCCAGATATAGGTGTAATAGCGCTCTTTTATAGTGATCCGTTTTCTTCCATAGCCAATGATATTGCACACTTTTCATTTTTGCGATTGGTCAAAGGGTTCGCAGAAGGCAGGCGATGGTATAAAATACAAAAGAAGTGTTATCTACCTGGCCAGAGTATGACATCACGCCAACAATGTGTCACCGCTGATGTCACTTGCCGGATTAACCGAGACCAATGAATGATTTGTCGCCAAAGTGATGGAATCAGGTTACAAAACAACAAAAAAAACAACATAGGGGATCACCAGAGCAGGAGCAATGGGGGATTCAACAGGTAAGTAACAGGTAGGTAATGGTTGTTTAGTTATTTTACACCATTGCTTGCCTTTGCCCCATTTTTGGTCATCTTGGACAACCCCTTGAAAGTGTCATCTATGAAATGCAAGAAATGCGTCTACAACTACCAAAGTATCTGCCAAGATTTTTTTTACTTTTAGGATGGAATATTATCTCTTCGAAACTGAGCCTACGAAGGTCACTACAGAAGAATACCAAGAAAAGGTAAATATTTCTAGATGTATTTCATAGGTCAGAAGTTAATATAATATATGGGTGTCATGGGGGTCCCTCTTTGAATAATCCCCTCTATGAGTTAGAGCAGACACTAAAGAGCGGCGACCCCCACTCTAGTGGACTAAGGTTGGCAACGTAATTGTGTAGATGGGTTATTATTATTATTCATATGATTGGCCGCCATGTAATATTCCATTTCCATATGTGGGGAAGGTTTTTTTGGTTCACTCTGTGTCCTCTGACAGCTATGGATGATACCTATGTATTCCACAATGAATTGCTGCAGTTTTGAAGGCCAAAGGAAGTCCATGCACTGCTGGATGGGGGTCTCTAATAAAATGGCCATTCAGTGTAGAAAGAAGAAATTAAAGAAGGAGTGAACTGTGGTTGTTATCTCTAAATATGGCCACGTCACATCAACATCATACTGTATAGCCAGACATTTCCATACCTACAGTACTGTGCAAATGTTTTAGACAGGTGGTGTGGGGGAAGGGGGGATACCGCAATGTAAGAATACTTTCACAGTACTGTTTGGGCAGTGGCTTGCAGTTGGGCCTTGTTCCCCGAAGCTTTCTGAGTGTACATAAAGCATTTAGAACAATGGGGTTATTGGACCACAAAGCACTATTTATTATATATTAATGGTCTGCCAGTATGGACGCCATTTATAACGCAGCTTAGCATTCTGACCCTATTCACATTCATAGTGGATAATGTCTTTCTTTTATATATTTGATATCAATTCCTGGAGTAAACCAATTCACAAAGCCCCTGAGATCAGACCTAATGTATATCGTCTGAGTCCCTATATAAGAAATGGAACCATTGCTTGGAAATAACCAATACATCTCAATCCACATATCCATATGCCATTGCCAATATCAGCACCATGATGATGTGGGTAAGTAGGATTGACACTTGTCAATCAAGGAAGAGGGGGTAGAAATTTGTATCCACTGTATGTATGGACAAGTGCCTGCATAAACACTAAAGCCCCATGCACGATTGTGCATCCGATGTGGAATGCACTCGGATGACAATCATCTGAGTGTACTCAGTGATGTACTTACCTCTATGGGGGATTCCATTGCATTCTGTTCCAATAAGACGGAACAGGATCGAACCTGCATTAAATTCATTGGAACAGAACCGACCATTGAATACCTCCTCCTCGGAGCATCAGATGGCACACTCGGCCGTGTACATGGGGCGTAAGGGTAAACTTCCTCCTGATGACTGGTAGAGGCTCCAGAGGTTCAACCCCACACTAAGTATAGGCATCAATGTTAGTCCTGGTAAACCTCCCCGTTACGTACCCAAAAATGGCACCTGAATAAAAACTCTTACTCTGCCTCCCTCATATGAAAATGTAAAGAGGGCTGCAATGTAGACGGGCAAAGTACATGGAGGCATCTATTAGATGTTCCAATAGTAAACTTGTGAGTCACACCACAACCACAATTCACATAGATTATGTGACTGCTTTATGGAACGGTTAGGAAACAAAAGGCAAGTCAAGACATCTCAAGGAGGGGGTCAGATATCCTCAAAATCTGTATAAGGGTCACACAACGACACCCTAATATATTATCTTTAGCTGGAAATAAGAAGGCAGAGAAGAAGGGAGGATCCTCGACATCGATTGATGTCCTCCTCACATTGTCCTGTTGCTGCCCATGATGCTCCCAGGTGTAAAAACCCTCAAAACTTAAAGGATAGGGATAGATATCACACAGCTGGGGTTTAGCCCGATCACTAGAATGGATGCCCCAAGCCTTCTGTACCTGCTAACTGCATTCACGGAGTGGTGGTCACACATGTGCCCTGCTGATCCATTCAATGTCTGCTAGAGACAACATGGCCAGACTCAGGAGGAAGGAAGGACTTAGGACCTCCGTTTAATTATCGGTGGTGATCCAGCAGAGGGATCCCCAAGCAAACCATATATTTATTGCCAATCCTGTGGATAAGTGGAACATGTTTGCCTTTGGAGTAATGAGGCTGACAGTGCTATGCTCCGCTCCTACTGGTGTCATGGCTTCCATTTACAGTAGCCACGTCCATCATGCAATGGATCCAAGTAGTGATTTATATTGGGGTCTGTTGCGGTTTCATCATTTATACAGCAAAAAACAGCCACAAGGCAACCATAGTGTGATATGGGCCACTTTTTCACCAGTGGAAACCATTGAGGTTATAAGTAGCCCGGCTTATAGCAGAAGGTCTTCAGAACCTTTCATAGTATTCCAGTAGATCATTGCTGTCTATCCCTGAACTAATGGCAAATGATTCCTTTCATTTTTCCTCCCAGTCCCCACAGTAAGATGTTAAAGCAGAGCATCGTCTTTCTGTCACAGCTTTCCGCCCATGACTAGGCCCAGATGAATGGACCTAGTCATCGAGCTGTCCCGAGACACAGAATATGAGGCTGAAGATGGAGCAGGAGGCTTAATTTTCAGCTTCCTGCTGCGATCTCTGCCTTTCATTGAATACACTGGGAGGCAGAATCAGGGTAGAATCCACATCAAAATCGACATCACATTCTGCTGTGTGAATGTGCCCTTATTCTTCTCAAATCTACAAAAGACCAGTTTCAGGTGGCCATGCTTCAGCCGTAAAATACTGACTGTATGTCACCCGTATTTTCTGTGACCAACACTGAGCAGGGATCTGGTCTCCGAGCATCATGGTCCCCACAGAAGTGGCGCCCCATACTGTGATGACGTTTCCACTTTGGGACTGTAGTCCTGCAACGAGTTACGACTGCCTAGCCTTGTAGATGACTGATGCTTAGAGCCTGGATCCCTGCACAGTGTTCAGTCTGGGAAATGAAGCCGACATATTGTCTGTATTTCACGGATCACACACGGCAGTCTGAAATCGGCCATGAGCACTTAGCTCCACTGAGCGTGTATGACTATTTCAATGAGAAAGGGATGTCAGACCCCTCTGGCGGCTGCATAAGACATAATGGGGGGGGGATTTATCAATCCCTCTATGCCAGTATTCTGGTGTAGAGGGATGATATTGTGGTGCACATTTGGTGTAAGGCCTTTTTTTGCACCAAACAACCCCCGTTCTGCGCCTTGCTTTCCATGGCTGGAGCAGAGCTGCAGCAGGGTGGGGACGCCTCAGCCTGACATACTCATTATAACTTATGCCAGTTCCTAACTGGTGTAGTTCTCCATTCTGTCGCATGGGTATGGGAACCTCTTTGTATATCAGACGGACTCTGTGCCTGTCTGGGCCTTTGTTAAGACTGGCGTAATAAATCTGCCCTAATGTGCCCAATTGGGCAGCCCCCATACACTGTAGGTTGATCCTATTGTGTATGGCAAACTTGTCAGTATCTTAGGGGGACTGCAATCGCAGCACAGCCACACTCCTGTCCAGGCCTTTCCCATATAGGTAACACACTACATATGGGCTATATATTGTCACTGTCCATGTGGTCACAGCAGAACCCATATAGCCAGGAATGAGAAATAGCCCATAATTACTAAGAAAAAGCAGTGCCGGTCCTAGTCCTGGCGGAGTGTGGCTATGCTCTGGCTGCAGTCACCATGTGGATATAAAGTACCGTTATATGCTGAAGATACGGTGCAGGTTATGAGCCACGTTGTGTTCCATATGGTCATAAAAGACGCCTGTGACTGATATATGAGCCCATATATGTCTGCATGTGGCAGATCATCCATCATACACAAAGACACGGCACAGCTTTAGAGCCCAGCTGAAGGCGTCCTGCTAGTAACATGAACTGATCTGTGTTTTGTACAGATAGCCATGTGTTGGCACGTTCAGCACCTCGAGCACAGACAGGCTAGACAGGGGCACTATGGTTCCCATCAGAGGTTATAAACACAGTTTGTGACAGAGATGGAGTAAGAATTAGAGAAGGATGTAAGAATTTGGCACAGGATGGGGTTCAGAATCTGCCTCAGAAAAGTCGTTTTCTCTGCTAACAAGCAACAGATGGTGTGAAGGATGAGATGGAGCGGGGGAAGAGGAACAAGCAGCAAAACAAGGCCAGATTTAAAGGGGTCTGGAGAATTGTGGGGAGTAGGGAGAGCCAAAGAAGAAGAAGGGAGATAATGGCAGAAGACCACACGAAGAGTTAATAGAAGAAGAGAAAACAGAACAGGAGTCCAAGACAAAGGCAATAGCAGAAAAGCAAGAGATAAAAACGTAAATGAAAGAGGAACAGCTAACACTGTGTGTACAGACAGCAAATGTGAGTCATTAGCAGTGATAATACGGTATAATTAGTGGAGTGCGCGGTATATACATCTCCTGCTATAACACTGCAATCTGCTCACACTGCGGGCATCGGGTACTTACAGAAGAAGACACCAGACTAGGAGTGTCTACCACCCAACCCTAATACACTGAACAGTCATTACACTCTTCTGGTGGACGGCGGCCCACACTGTGTCTTATGGACAGTGTTGTTAATGGTGTTTCTTCTAACTTGGTTATAGACCTCATAACTATAAAGCTAGGGCTATGGGGCAACTCTGGTTCCTGTCAAGTGGCCAAAGACCAACCAGGTTGCACTACGACTCCAACGCTGACGATAGTGAATGGAGTTTCATGGTGACCCCTGGAGCTGTGACTTCTAGTCAAAGACTGCTCCACCTTCTGATGACTAGTAGCAGAGACGAATCCCTAACATTAGTGAAGGAGTCGAAGAGCAACCTGGCACTTTTTGGTGGCAGCCAAAGCCACTGTGTAGCCCTAGCTTAGTGGGCAGTTCAAGGTGTCTGCAAGATTAACTCATCAAAGTAATAATGTCACTCACAAGATCACATAAAAACCAAAATACTCTAAGAGCGTGGCTGGGGATGAAAAGGAGGTCAATGTCTGATACTGGGACCAGTGGCCATAATAAAGAAATACAATATTTGCCCCATACTTCTGGGCCACGACTCTTTTATGGCTTCAGCACTGCTCACAGAGAACCCCGGTTGTTAGATTTTTGTGTTTCCACCAATACCTACCACATGACAACATTACCGATACACCGAATTTGGGACAGGAGTCGCAGAGACCCCTCCACCGCTATATGAAGTGTCTGTTATTAGCACATCTCTCCCAGGTAAGCTGAATTCCTGCCATCTTCTCCTGCTCTACAGCCAACCTGGACATGGAGCGCCGTCTCTTTTTTTCTTTTCAGGTTGTTCAGCTTAGGCTCTGTTCACATCTCAGAGGAATACGTCTGGACTATTCCCCAATGTACACTTCCAACTGAAGACGTCAGCATGCCGTGTTAGATTGCGCGCCCTGTGGGTACATTTTGTTGCTGCGGTTCACTATATAGTCATCTGTCATCAGCAATTTCCTGTTCAAGTAAAGAACAAAACCTGGTAAATTATTTTGGCTTCCACATTTTTATATAAAGATATGTGAACAAAGCCCAAGGCTGGCTTCACATGGGTATATTTGGTTCAAGGAATGCGGAACATATGTCAGCCATATTTCCCAGGCTGATCACTGAGCAGGGGGAGCAAGACTCCAGGTATCATAGTCACCTATGCTGCTAGAAGTCCCTGACTCTCTACAAGGCTACTGTACAGGAGAGTAGTTCAAGTCGTCCCCTGGGGAAGCAGGAACTCCTAGCAACATAGATGACTATGATGGTTGATGTCCAGGTCCTTGCTCAGTGCTTGGCCTGGGAAATACAGTCGACCTATTGCGTGGCCTGAATATGCTTGTCTGGCTATACACTTCACATTACTGTCGGGCAAACACATGCTCAATAGCTACCGTAGTCCTCTCGATTCCCCCCACCTTCTCCTACGCATGTCTAACTTCAGCTTAGGAGGGTTCCCCTATATTGAAAACCACAGTCAACTAAACTTTTATATATAGTTTTAAAAAAGGGCATACTGACTTACACCGGCCCACTGACCTCGATCAGGTAAATGGGGGGCCGAGAATGCTTAACCAGTACGTAATCTGGGCAGGTTCACAAGACGCCATGTGAACAGAGCCTGAGCAGCACAGGAGCTCTTGCCAATTCCTCTGCCTGCATACAGAACATACTGCAGGCTGCCAATGACTAACACAAGCGCTAGAGAACCAGGAGCTGACAGCTCTATAGAGAGAGAAGGCGGGGGGCTAGGATGTAGGACCTTATGGACATGTACACACATTACATCTGATCACATGATCTTACTGAGGAACCATCGCTGCGGATTCTGTCTAGACAGGAGCATTACAAGCAGCACTATTTCTCCCAACACACCCCATTACACATCAATGGGGTCAGTCAGCAGGTGTTTATGTCTGTAGCATGACAGATCTGTCGCAGTGTTACTTCCTTTATGACCAGAAGATACTAAACTCATCTGAACAAAGTCTTAAGCAGGCCATACACATTAAGACTTCTGGCGGCCTCCGAATGATCCCTCTATCAACAACTAAACTGTCCGAGAAGGTGACAGTTTAGTTCTTAAAAAAAATTGTTAAAGGGAATCTGTCAGGTCAATCTGGGACACTAAACCACCCACAGGTCCTTAAAGACCTGTGGTTTAGTGTCCTAGATCGCCCTGTTTTAATGCAATCCGCAAGAGCATTAAAAATAAAAAAACCTTTATACTTACCTAGACAAGAGTCCGATCAACGCTGTTTGGTGAGATCGGTCCGGCTTATTCATGAGGCACGCCTCCCGGCGCCTGCAGTTTTTCAGTGAAGCCAAAGATGGACACCCGGCTTCACTACGTAATTGTGGGGCATGTGCACTGAAGCCGAGGTGTACTTCTCTGGCTTCAATGAAGAACTGCGCAGGTGCGGGGGTACAGCAGCCAGGTGAGTATAAAGCTTTTTTTTTATTTTTAATGCGGCCATGGATTGCGTTATAACAGGGTGATTTGGGACACTAAACCCCAGGTCCATATGGACATGTGGGTGGTTTAGTGTCCCAAGTTGCCCTGACAGATTCCCTATAAAAAGCAGCCGATTATGCCAAACACTGACTGAAAACATTCGGCACAGACAAATTATTTCTGGCAGACTATTTTTTTGCAAGTAGGCTGTGGAAGTTTGAAAAAAAAAACAAAAACCTGTCCCCTGTGCTCTGGGGTCTCCCACAGCGGTCACATGCGGCAAGGACTTCCGCCAAAACAAGACCCTGGAGCAGCAGGACCAGAACGCGGTGGGCGACACCGGAGCGCCAGGGACAGATGAGTATTGAGTATGGGTTGCACCTTCCCCGGCCTCCTTGCAAAAAAAAAAAAAAAAAAAAAAAGTTTTCCTGGGCAACCCCTTTGGAATCAATGGACATCCTGAAGACCTGCCATATAGAGGACAGTCACGTGTATATTCATCTTTAGAGCATATCCACAGAAGGAAGAGGAGGCGCTAAGGTGGTTTGGCTTGTACCTAGCTCGCTCAATAAGTCTTGGGGTGTTACAGAACTCTCAGGGGCCCCAGGTACTGCTGAGTCGGAGTCAAGAGTGGCTTCAATGGGAATGGGAGATATATAAGAAGCTTCTTACACCTCTCCCCTCTGCCATATCCATTTCTGGCTTTGGCTTGAAAAAAAAAAAAAAAATTCAGCAACAAAACCTTTTCTGCAATGTGTGGCCCGAACATGAACATTGCCAATTCTCAGCCTTTAAAAACAGGCTTAAAGGGGTTGTCTTTTATGGACACTTATCCGCTTATGCAAGCACACTGGTGCCTCATTCACAAGGAGCCCTCAGGGGAACTCAGTGGGAAACCTGCTGATCGGGCCCTCAGTGTTTGGACACTTATCCCCGGTCCTGTGTATAGGTGTTGATAGCGGCACCACCCCTTTGTCGGTCCATTTAATGGCTGTTTTGCGTCCGAGGTGACCCCTCTGAGTCATATTGAGGGATCCACAAAAACAGGTAAAAACAGGACATTAAATTGGACCATCAAAAAACTGATCATGTGAATAGTCCCCATTCATATGAATGGATTTTAATGCACCCATGTCAGGGCTGTTAAAAAAACTTCCCAAGCAATACTAGCATATCCTTTAGGGCCATTTTTGTTCTACCAAAAAACACCTGGGTAAAAACTGATCCTATTGGAAACGTATTTTCCTCTTTTATAGCTGAACATACACTTTATACAGGCATTAGATGACAGCTATTCGACCCGACTGCTCATACACTTTTATTATGGGCCAGGTGTGCATGTGTTCTTACTGAAAGAAGGGAATAAGCCATTTCAATATCCTCTGGCAATGACTTTATTTACCTTGATAAAGAATCGGACATGTTGAAATCCAACCGTATGAAGCCTCTGCACGACATCTGACCTCTGCACATTGGATAGTCGACCAGTCTAGCTATATCCATGGCCATAAATATCCAGCTTACCATATTTATGTCCTCATAGGTCTTTAATATCAGATCACCGGACACCTCCACCAGTCAGCGGCATTGTGTGGCCAGTATACAGTACAGTATATTCCTGCAGCCATTCATACGACTGAGTGTGCATCTGATGTGAGGCAGAGTTTGCAGAGGAATGCACCATCAGAATGTGAACCCCGCTCATCACCTCTATGAGGCTTCCGATCTATTCTGCTCCGATGACACGGAGCCAGATAGGACCTGCTCTATTGTCATCGTAACAGAATGGACCATCGGACGCCCCCTCGTATGGCACACTCAGATGTGTGCATGGAGCCTTAGAAGTAAAGCTGAAATCTATGACTAAATGCAAGTGGTGCTGACATCTAGTGGTCAGCGGAAACACTGCAATCATTTCAATCATTTACTTTTTTTTTTTTACATGAATTGTCATGAAAAAAGCATAATAAAAATAACAGCTTTACATGAAAAAATAATCCCTAGGTTCTAATACGATTTCTTCTGTGTCAGTCTATATTCCTAGAGAAGAGTCTGTAACGATATCTACAAGTATCAGCCATTATCTATGTGTAGTCATCCCATGTTACCGTGGCTATACAGTACTAGAAAAAGTCAAGCCCAGACAGTGAGGGTAGTCATATGTTTATATTAAAAAAATAAAATTTCAGGTGCAAAAGTGAAAAACTTCTAAACTATTGACATAAAGTGACGTCGCTTTCCAAGAATGAAAATGTTAAAAGTTGTTATGGATAGGTCATCAATACCTGCTGGGTGTGGGGCAAACCCCAGAAACCCCACAGCGAAAGCAGCACTTGGGTAAGAACCATTTCCACTTCACAGACCACGGACGTCATGTTCATTTGTGAATTCAGTGAGCTGCAATACCAGGCACAGCCACTACATATGTACGGCACTGTGCTTGGTATTCAGTGAAGAGGCTGCAGCGCTCACCGGAACAGTGCAGTGTCTTCAACCAGCTGATTTGTGGAGGGTCTAGGCTGTCAGACCCGACTAATCTGACATTAAAGGGGTTGTCCAGGCTTATTTATTTTTTATGGCCATAAATATATGGGTGATAGGAAGCCGGCCCGCTAGACAATGGACAAAGCGTGTCTAGTACACAATGCAGGGCCGGAAGCAGAAAGCTCTGTCCATTGTCTAGCGGGCCAGGGTCTTCACTGCAGCTCAGCGGCTCTGTACAAATAATTGGTTCGGGGGCCTGAAGATAGGCCAGAAAATAAAAAAAATCAGTGCAACGTAAGGCATCTTAAACCATTACAGATTACAGGGATTGTCACTATGGATTAGGCTCAATGATTAGTATGAGGATGGATGTGTATCACAATATTATCCTCCGAGGTGACGTCTAAGCTCTCAGCACTTAGGAGCAGGTACTCTATATCCAGCATTATGGCACAGGGAGCACCCTACAGGATCAGCCCTATCCCCGAGGTGCTATGGCTGCTTTTCTCTACACTTAGTCTGCTTCTTCCACTGTCTTTCATTCAAGCGCGTTCTTCCAAGTTTCCAAGTTGGTGAAATCTCCCAGCAAGACGTCTGGTGGTCTTCCGCAGAGTAAGTGACGCCACAGGAATCTGGAAGATCAAGAACGCGGTCAGGATGCCATGTGACGCTCGCTCAAGTGGCAACGGCTCCACGCCAGGATCGCATAAAAGGAAGAGTAGAAGCGGCAGCTGTAACAGGATGCTAAGCAGCCAAAAGCCAGCCAGCTCAGGAACCTGGGAAAACACAAGACCACATCAGCAATATATAACACATACAGAGTATTGCACTGGAAAGAAATCCAAGCTGACTGACTAAGGCTATGTTCACACATAGAGTTTTTTTACAAGCGGACTTTCAGGCAGAGTCCACCATAAAAAGCCTTCCGTCTCTGCCACTCATTCCAATAGGGCTCAGTGGCAGATTTTTAACTCTGGATGATTTTTTTTTCTGCTAGAGGGAAATAAAGGGGTCATGATCTATCTTAAGGCCTTGCAAAGCCCATTGAAAAAAAAACATGTTTTCTGTCGCATTTTTTTCTGCCTCCCATTCATAACAATGGGCTATGCAAGGCAGAATCCGTCTGAAGTTCTTGACCTAGCTTAAAAAAAAATCTGATATAGGAAAAAATCTGCTACTGACTGCCATTGAAATGAGTGAGAGTGTTGGGAGGTGTTTCATGAGGTGGATCCGACCTCTATATCTGCCTGCCAAAAATCTCTGGGTGAACATACCCTTAGAGGTACCATATTACTCCTACTGGAAAACATGCAGTGGCGCCGGTGTTTTGCCAGTCCTCCAACCGACCAGGACAACGGGCAGCCCACCGCTAGGGTCAACCTAGCCCAGCCTGACTGGGAACATCACCTTGTAATGGATGATCCATTGGACATGTTGAAGTGCGGCCTCTACGATATAGCACAGGTTGTGAGAACTAGATTTCTAAGAAGGGGCAGTGATCCAGGGATTTATTCCAATTGCAATATTTGGAGTTAGGTAGTCATTTTTTTCCCCAATTGCCATCCTCCTCGGGTGTTGCCTTCTGCCTTCCCATGGATCATCTTGGTAGGGTAACCGGACAGACTTGAGTCTTTACCCAACCTCTTCACCTAGGTTACTAAGACTATAGCACAGTATAACATTTGCTGCGCCTCTGCATACCTTTTCTTGCAGGTTTCCACTATATCCAAGGTATAATCGAATTACTTCAATCAAAGACATCAGGATCAGAAGTGTCACAAGGATGAATTTATAGTGATCCGGAAGGAGAACGTACTACAAAAGACACCCACAAAGAAACAAGCCAGCATCAATATCCAGTGTAAAGCTACAAAAACACCATTGTAAGCTCATACGTCTAGACGGGGCACAAGGAGGACAACTTTAGGGGCATTTATACAAGTAAAACCACTTAGGTATAGAATACTGTCGGGGGTTAAGTTCCCCCGGGATGGATGTCACCGTAATCCTAATTAACCCTCACAATACAATATGACCTGTACACTGGGAAGTGCCTGACACCATCAGGTAAGGAAGATGACAACATAAGACTCTTTACATCACAGTTTCATCTAAAGTTCTGAGTATGTGCCAAGAAATCTGAGCTGCATGTAAAGGTCCAACATTTGCCACCGGGCATATGCCAGGTTCTCAGGATTCTGTGGGATTTAGGAACATATTCAGACGCAGTCAGCGTAGAATCATAAATGAGCTGTGCAGCTACAGATTCTGCTAGGACAATACACAGCAGATATGCTGGAACATCCACAGCAGAAATCTGAAATTCAGCCTGAGATTTCTGAGGACTCTCCATGGTCTCAGATTTGTCTAAGGCAAACCATAAACATGTAATTATTCATACAATAGCATACGTCACCTATAGGCCACTGTATGCCCTGTAAGGAAAGACCACAGGCTAAGCTTTCCTATGCCATTAAAAACCGGGAGCTGATTTATCACAATCTTTTTGCTCAAGTGATGAGACCCGCAGGCACATTTTCAGATTATCCGGTGACGTTCCGTTTCCCCGTTTCCAGAAACGGAACGTCAACTATCCTCCCCCATCATACTTTCGTGCCTTCCTTTCCAGGCTTCCCTTCTGGGACGGCTCCTCCTCTTCTTTGTCTCTGAAGGCTCGTACGCAGGACGGAGGTGCCTCCGATGCATGCACATTAGAGATGGCACCTCTGCCAGCGTGTGCACTAGCCGGAAGTGCCTTCGGCACCTGCGCAGTAGAGAAGAAGATAGCTGTCCCGCAGAAGGAAGTCTGGAAGGAAGACAGGTAAGTATGATTGGTTTGGGGGGGGGGTTTGCTGAGTTAGTTGGGAAGGGCTAGTAGTGGGATAGCTAGGGAGACGGGGAAGGGGGGAATGAGAGGGGGGTAGTGTGAGTCAGCCTACAACTACCATGATACATTGCATTAGCTAAGACAACAAGAAGCTAAACCATATAAACAAATGCAGAAGATGCCAGGAGCTCCCAGAGTCACTCAAAACACTGCTAAAGGTATTTGGGTGCACTTATTAACCCATTAATAGCACTAACAGGTTAAATAAGCCTGTTGGAGTTCAAAAGTGTCCATCAGTACACTGCAAAAATAGTATGGAATAGGGTCGTCGATAGTATAAGGATAAAGCACAATGCAATATTTACAAGAGGACCCTATGGATGGTGAATGTCTGGCATCAGACGTGATCATACCTTATAACCATTGCTGCTGGGGAGGGCATAACTATATGGGGATCTGTTCCAGTTACTCATGTCTGTGTGTTATGCCCTAACATACAGTTCTCTACCATTTCAGAGAAACAGAATCCTTTTTTGTCTCATTAGGACCCTGAGTGGCTTGCATGAAGAATCTATATGATCTAATCTTTTCGCAGCTTATGCCAGCTGCACCACCGACATGCTAGATAGGTACCATATGTCATTTATTTTGTTACTGTGGTCTGTGACGCTGACAAGAAGCATCTCATAAAACATGGAAAACAATTCCTGGAGAATGTCTAATGAAAGGGACATGTTGAGAAAGGACTAGAACAATACGAGACAGTTGATTGACAGGTTGTAGCATTTTCTTCAACACATCCATTTTAATTAGTACCTTTAATTGAAGCGTTAAAACATCACAGATCCACCAGAAGGGGAAATAAAATGTGTTGAAGTAGAGCGACATCTGCAGCGGCAAGCTGGAGACAATGTCAACCTCTAAAAGAGACGGAAAGAAGATGATCAGTAATATGAGAAAGATCCAAACAGCCGCCAACACACTCAAGAAATGGGAACCGCCGGAGATAGCTGAAATACAGTGCTCCGTTATCTCTGGTGGTTCCCACTGAAATGAATGGAGCAACAGCGCGCATCTCCGACCTGTTAGTCTAGTCAAACTACTGTAGGGTGCAAAACACCCCAGTTCTCAAGATTAATGGGGGTCCCGGCAGTATGACTCTCAATGTCCAGCAAGTTACCCCACCCACAGGCGGTAATTTGTTGTGACCAGATCCCACCTTTAGGCTAAGACCCAAGGCTGCGGAAACGCAACAGTAAAAAACGCTGTGTTTTACAGCACCAGCAAAAATAATGAGATTATGATTCATCTCTTCCACGCATGGAGGAAAAAATAAAAAAGCTGCAGAAAAATTGCTTTCTAAAAAACGCAGCATGATCATTTTTAGCTGCAAGCGGTTTCCCTATTGGATTTAAAGGGGTTGTCCAGAATAAACCGTTTTCGGCAAGGAGGCAGGAGAAGGTGAGAAGAAAATAAATAAATAAATACATATACTCACCTATCCCCGATGCGCCTGTGTCTCCCTCCACGGTCTGCTCCAGTGGCACCCTGGTGATTCTTCTGGCAGAAGTCCTCACCTCACGTGACCACTGACGCCAATCAGTGGCCTCAGGCCATCATGCTGCACAGCACTTTGCAGGTATTGTCAGTCGATGTCCCACGTAGGGCTCACAATCTACATTCCCTATCAGTGTGTCTTTGGAGTGTGGAAGGAAATCACAGTACCCAGAGCAAACACAAGGAGAACATACAAAATCCATGTAGACATTGTCCTTGGCTGAACTCAAACCTAGGACCGCAGAGCTGCAAGACAACAGTGCTAACCACTGAGCCAGCATGTAAGAGCAACTACTACATGAGAAGGGAACGTCTGAGGGCGACTGTCTACATATAAATCATTTGTTTGCTGAGGTTCTTGAACAACCTGCACCATAACTCCCCCTGAAGGGGTTGTATGGAATGAGTTCTCAGACTCAATGGGGGGAATTTACTATTCCCTCTACTTCTGGTGCAGATGCGAATAGTTGTACCGCTTCTTTAGCGCCTGGCCCCTTTTTGCACCAAAGATGTGCCACCTGCCTCTTTCTATGCTGACCCCACCTTGGCATAACAAATTTACTATAACTCACAACAGAGCATTGGTTATATCAGGAATCTAGGCCAGTCCCTCTATCCTATGCTTTGTGGCATTACCCCTTTAATAATTCAGATGCACCTCCTGCCAGCAGAGGATTACGAATGGCGTAGGTAACACCAGTCTTACGTAATCCCCCTAATATGTTTAAGGCTTCATGCACAGGTCCAAGTGTGCAGTCCGAGGGGGAATTCTAGAGCTCCGTTCCAAGGATTATGGAGCATGTCCTACCTAGATGCATAAAAACGGATCAGAACTGCTCACAGAAATCAATGTAAGATGGAAGGCACTCAGATCTTATTTAAGTGTCTTCAAAGAAAAATCGGAGCCCCCTTAGGCTGAACACTCGATCGTGTGCATGAGGCCTTAGATTGGGCTCCCATGGGATGTACTGGCAGAGAGTTAGCTGCCATCACAGACTGACGCTAAGTTCACATATGTGCCTGGTATCCGCCTGTTGCGAATTCACCTAAAAAACAAACAACAAATTTGTCAAAAAAAACCAGACAAAAACAGTTACACAGTGCATACAATAACCTGTCTTTCATCTTCATTCTGAGCATGCGCAAAGAAGAATGAAGAGGGGAAAACGGATTGCAAAACGGACACAAACAAATTTGTTGCTGTCTGTTATGTATCCTTATTTTTTGGACAGAGCAAGACTGACTTTTGCCTCCGTCCAAAAGAGCAGATACATGGCGGAATGCTGCAAATACAATGGAATATGGTTTTATAAACCCACTGAAATAAATGTTCTAATCAGTTTTTAGGATCTTTCAACAGTCCACAGAAACTGATTAGGTGTGGAGAAACCAGCGCAGATGTGAACCAGCCTTACTCGTGGCAAACCCACTGTCATCCACAGAGGTAAACAAACCCTGCAACGCAACAAGCCTCAAAGCTTCCAGGCAGTGGCGTAACTAGGAATGACTGGGCCCCAAGGCGAACATTTGACATGGGCTCCCCCCTGTCCGGCAACCGCACCCACCCCCCCGCACAAACCGCATTCTTGCACACACTATTATGCCAGATTGCCCCATAGTGGCCCCTGCACACACTATTATGCCCCATAGTGTCCCCTACACACTATTGTGCCCTAAAGTGGCCCCTTCACACTATTATGCCCTAAAGTGGCCCCTTCACATAGTAGTATGCCCCATTGTGGACCACCCATGAACAATTATTAAACTCTGGGGTCTTTTCAGACCCCAGAGTATAATTATTGGAGACCCAGCGGAGGACACAAACATAAGAAAACTATGTTACTTACCTCTCCCTGGTTCCGGCGCACTCCCCGCCTTCTTCAATGTTGGACCAGACGTCACGTGAGCCAGGCATGTGTCGTGATGCATAATGACGTCGGCCTGCACATCACCAAGGAGGCCCGAAGCCTTGCGGAGCGCAGGAGAGGTAAGTAACATTGTTTTTTATGTTTCCTCACCTCCTCTGGACCTCCGATCATTAAGTAAGTAAAATCATATCAGTGTTTGTGGGGTTCGCGGCCCGTGGCCTTACTTACCGACCCCCACCACTCCTGCTCACAGCCACCTCCACAGCAGGAGCGGGGATTGGTAAGTAAATAGAGCCCGTTACCTGCTGTTGTTACAACAGCAGGTAACGGCCTATCAAAAAAAAAAAAACACCACATCAGGTGCCCTCCGGGCCCCCTAATGTCTCAGGCCCTGTGGCAGCCACTACCCCAATATTTACGCCCCTGCTTTCAGGTGTTCCCAGCGGGTGGCTCAGTGTTACCTGGTGAAGATCCCCGTCGCGATTCCAAAATGAATACAGTTGCAAAAACTGCACCATTTCAAGTTTTTGCAGCGGCAGCATTTTGAGAAACCTGCTGCTGACGGAAAATCTGCCATTTGTGGACCTTGTAGTTCAAAGCTGCTTTAGACCGGGGCCCACGTAGTGTAAACACCGTGACGTTTTTCAGTTCTGGCTAATCCCATCCACAAACTGCAAAAAAATATATCCACAGCGGACATGCTGCGATTTAAAAAAACTGTTGTGTTTTTGTAAATCGCAGCATGTCAATTGTACCTATTGAAGCGCTGGTGTTTTCCACATAGATATAATTGAAGCAGAGGAAAACTCTGCGGACTTTCTGTGAAATGCACTGTGGGAGAAACCGTGATGCCTTTCCACCGTGGTTTTTCCTGTAGCCCACTACATGGGGCCTTAAAGGGAGTGCGTCACCAGGGTGCAACATATTAAACCAGTAACACAGTTAGGTCGGGTTCACCTGAATGTAATGCCTTTTTCCCCATGAAAATTAAATGCCGAGATATTGAGTTATTTCACAATATGCAAATGAGCAGTCTGAGGCACTGAGGACGGTTCAAATGATCTACAATGGGACAGGTGAGATTTCAGCTTAGCTCTCTGGCCCTGTCACTCAAAGAAGGGAGGGGGAGAAGGAGGGCGTATTAAGAGTAGTGTAGGGTGTAGCAGTTTGTAGCAAGGGAGCCACCCCCTGTGCTCCAGATTGCTTATTTGCATAATGTGAATAAAAAAATGAATATCTCGGCAATGAAGGCACAGATTTTCATGGGAGAAAAGGCTTTACATTCAGGTGAGCCTGACCTATAGATATGTGTTGCTGTTCAGTATCGTTCACTGTGGTGACGCACTCCCTTTAAAGGAGTTACCCAGCTAAAGCAAGATACCTTCTATCCACAGAAGTGGGGGCACCTTGCAGATCAGTGGGCGTCCCGCTGCTGGGACCACTACAGATCTTGCGAGCTGGAGTGTTTTGCACCCCAGTTTTGAATGGAGAATGCTGGAGATAGTCAAGCAAGCACTTGGCTAACTCCATCGGTCCCCATTCAAATAAATGGAGCAAAATGAGTGCAAAACACCCCAGTTCTCGAGGTCCGTAGGGTCTCAGCAGTGGGACACTCACCGACCGGCAACTTACCCCAAATTCTATGTATAGAAAGTATCTTGCTGTGGCTATGGAACCCCTTTAACAATTCTACAACCTTAAGAGCTGAGATCACCCAGCATTCCTTGCTTTCTCACACGGTCATGTGATTAACGCCCCATAAGAACCAATCACAGCGCAGCTTCCATTTATCGTGTAAGTATAAGATAAAAGCCACTTGTATGCCAAGGTAAGTAAACCTACCGTACTGTACACGGCAGCCGGGAATACACGGCCTTGACACGGCCGTAAAGCACAGTGCAGTAAACCCCTCATGTCCGTGTACAGGGCCCCGCACTTACCGCTGCTCTCATTCACTTCGCCCCTTTTGGGCACTGTCCTCCTCACATCACTGAAGATATTCCGTGTCACAGAATCTAACTGTCGGCGGACGGTCCCCGGCAGCGCCATGTCGCACCCACTGCATCCGCAGCGCAGCCAAAGCGTGGAGTCCGGTTTCCATAGCAACCAGCGTATCCGGCGAGGAGAACGTTATGGCGCATGCGTCACCTCCTTTCCTGCGCTGTTCGCGTGACAGCCTGCAACTGCGCGTGCGCAGACAAGTTCGTTACCCTGTAGACGATTCTCTTCGAGGTCGTGTTAGCTAGACGTCTTATACAACTCCGGAAACGGTTTAAGCCCCGGGGTCTCTTAAATTCCCTAAAACAGCCCTTTAAGTCAGTACCGACCAGTAATTCTGGTATGGACTAAAGTTAGGGCCCAAGCACTAAAATAGGAGCCTTAAAAATATATATCACAGGTCCTGAGATAGGGAGAAGCCATTAACACTGTGATGGCCCCATCATGTGACAGACTCCATTGACTTTCGTTGAGGCGTTAACATTGTCACAGCCCCATCATACGACAACTGAAGACCCGTCTGACACCATTGTGGGTGTCGTAGTTTTTTTTTAGCAAGAATAATATTGCTCGCTGCGTTAATATTGTCATTAAAAGTGACAGAAATCCTGACAATGTCATAGCTCAGGTGTGAACATGGCCTAATGTGCATATTCAGTCTGTATATGCCATGTATCATGTATTTTTTTTATTTTTTTCAATCCGTAAATTGCCCCTCTTAACCACTTGACGCGGAGGTTTTCCATTTTTTCGCTTTCTATTGGCTTTAGTTTTTCATATAATGTCAAATTACATTCTTACAGAATTCACTGCGGTAAAAATTACTCGTACAATTTTGTTCTATATTGTGGTGATACCAAATTTATACAGTTTTGTTATGTTTGATGCAAGGTTCACACTTGCGTTCCAGTCTCCATTCTTTGGGAACTGAAAAACGGAAACCCTATCCGCTTAACCCCTAGATGTCGCCAATCTGCCTTTTTACATTGCTTTATCTGATGCTGCAGTGTTTCCCCCATGCTGTAGTCAGGTTAATTAAAGTCAAACACCTGTGAATTACAACTGTTCCTCTACCAGTGATAAGTGCCCCCATCTCTATGCTGAAGTTACTGTCTGGGAGTTACACTGTGATAAGGGAAGCTTTTAGGACCTTTATCATCACTTTTAGCTACAAAATTTAACCCTTTATAGTGATCATAGGAAAGTGAAACTTCTTTTGCATTCACACTGTGCTAGCAGGACTTGCTCTTCTGCCAGCCCCCCATGATCACCTACTTCCTGGATGTTTGCTCTGTCTCAGCAGGGAGCCTAGCTAGAGATAACACAAGCAGTTTACATCCCTCTACTATACTAAACTACTGGTTAATTTACACATGAACTGGAGGTCCAGAAAATAAGCCATTCTGAATATAAAACCTCGTTTTTGTTGAAAAATTATATAAATGTGTAGCCCCTGTGATCAGAAGAACTAAGAAAGCAAATATGTTTATGTGCAATAGTATATATAAAAACATTTTGTTTTAGATAAAAGAAGCAAAATTTACATTTTTTTTTTACATTTTATACCATTCTTCTACTTGTAGTGAAAAAAATATTCAACTTATTTAACAAATAAGGCTAGTTATTTCAAGCCTTATGTGTCCTGAGAAAACATGGTAAAAATAGTTGAGATATGCAAAGCCGTTAAAAAGATATTGCTGTGTAAAGTAATGCATACAAAAGTGCTAAATTTGGTCTGGGCATTGGGGCATCAATGACACTTGGTCCTGAAAGGGTTACAAAGTGGTAACCCGCGGACCCCATAGACTATAATGGGGCCCGCCAGTTTTCTACCTGAAATTGGCATATTTTAAGCAGAACGGGGGAACGGAGTCCCAAAATGGTCACACAATATTAGTGTGACTGTAGCCTCACTACTTGAAATAATGTGTGGAAAAAATGTTTGCATATGACCAAATTATGACACCTTTTTTATATTTCTGTTAGTGGATCTGTGGACGGTCTCTTTTGCTTTTTTTTTTTGTGATTTGTATATTGTAATTTTTTTCCATTATGGTATTCACCGTATCGGATCGTTAGATTTTGATAAATCTTTAAGCCCTTCCTAATGACATTTTTTGATTTTCGTTTTTGACTCCCTGCCTCCCAACCCTACAACTTTTTTAGTTTTGTGTTCACAGAGCCATATGGGGGCTTAATGTTTGTTGGACAAATTGTTCTTCATAATGGTGCCATTTATTATTCTGTACAATGTACTGGGAAGCTGAAAAAAAATTCAGAATGGGATGGAATTGGAGAAAAAGTGCATTTGTGCGACTTTCTTACGGGTTTCATTTTTATGGCGTTCACTATGCAGCCAAAATGACATGTCATCTGTATTCTATGTTTTGTTACGATTCCGGGGATACCAAATTCATATAGTTTTATTTACATTTTAACCCCTTAACAAAAATCTAAAACTTTGCAAAAAAATTCTAAAAGTTGCCAAATTTTTTTTTATATTTCCGTGTATGGGGGTGCATAGGTAGTCTTTTTTTGCGGGGCCAGGTGTACTTTTTAGTTGTACCATTTTGGGTCTATTGCTTTGATCACTTTTTTTTTCAAATTTTTATCTGAGGCAAAAAAAAACAGTGGTTTGGCATTTTTGATTTTGCTCTTATTTCACTGGGGGACACAGCACCATGGGTATAGACCAAGCCACTAGGAGGCTGACATTAGGAGTATGAAAAGCTGTCGGCTCCGCCTCATATTCTATACCCTCTCAGACAGTGTGCTAAGCCATTTTAAACGTAGTGTCCGTAGGAGGAAGACATGAGCTGACTCAGGTCTTTCTGTCTTGCATCGTATTTATTTTTAATTTTCTTTCAAGTGCAGGGGGGTCTTCAGTGTGTACGCCACACTAGTCGTACTCCCCCTGTGGGCACAGTGCTCTTCCAGAGCACCTCACTGGTCACCTAGTCCCCACTCACCGCTTGCCGTGTCGGCAGTCGGACAGCCGGTGACCCCCTTCCCGTGCAAGGTCCACCAAAGGGGTGATCCTGAGGCGCCTTAAGACACCAAACACGACCCTAGTCCCCACTCACTGCTTGCTGAGTCGGTGGTCGGACAGCCGGTGACTCCCTTCCCATGCAAGGTCCACCAAAGGGGTGATCCTGCAGCACCTGAAGACACCAGGTGAGTATTAGTTGAGAAGATGGGTGAGTATATGGAGACTTTGGAACGGCTGCCTTCCCAGATCACCGCTCAGTCAGTGGCTTCTAGGGAACCCTCCAGGTGCCCTCATAGTTACCGTTCCAGCTCCAGGTGCTGTCCCCACAGAGGACCAGGAAGTCTTCCTACTGGTCAAGGTCTTCCTCCCCTACTCCTGTGCACTCTCCAGATAGGGCCTCAGCTCACGGCTCCACTCCAACTGGTAGAACTCTGTCTCCCCCTGCTTGCTCTGTTTCTCTTTGGCGACGCCTCTGACTCCAACTCTGAGCATCAGCAAGGCACATCTATATCTGCTGCTACGCGGGAGTTCATCCAGGTGGTCAGAGATACCCTTCAGGTCTCAGAGGCCGCGGATACTGCTTCTCAAGAGGACATCTCCTTCCGCCACAGTCGTTGCCCTCCTCTGGTTTTTTCCGATCACGGGGCATTTAACCACATCTTCAAGGAACAATGGCTTCACCCGGACTGCCCTCTATTTTCTACTAGGAAGTTGGACGTTCTCTTTCCATTCCCAGACCAGTGTGTATCCAAGTGTGGTCAGAGCCTCCCATGGTGGACCCTGCGATAGCTAGGCTCTCCAAGGCTACTATTCTGCCTTTAGCGAACTCCGCCTTTCTCAGTGATCCCTTCGGACAAGAAGGTGGACTCTCTCGCCCAAGCGGCCTTCACATTGGCTGGCCCTTCTCTGCGGCCTTCCTTTACAGCCTCTTTGGTCAGCAAGGCCTGCATATCCTGGGCCAAACAGCTCCAGGCAGGCCTCTCTGATAAAGCTTCCCTCCAAGACAACCAACTGCTTGTCGCTCAAATCCTGAATGCTTCCAAGTACCTGTGTGATGCCTCCCTTGAAACAGCTCACTGTTCTGCCAAGGCGGCCGCCATCACTGTGGCTGTCTGCCATATGGTTTGAATTCATTCTTGGAACACTGAGGCCGTCCTCTCCAAGAAGACGGTTGTGGCCCTTTTTCATGGGACGAACAGGGCTGGCTTTTTGACAAAGGCCTAGAAAAGATTATCTCTGAGACCACAGGGGGTAAAAGTTCTCTCCTTCCCCAGTGGCGTCCTAAGCACCAGCCATCTTCCAGCTGCTCTCAGTGCTTTTGCTCCTTTTGTGACTCCATCTCTCGCTCCGGAGAACGGTGTCCTCTGGACTCCCGCTCCAAGAAGCCCTCTTACAAGTCCAGACCTGCCTGGCAGTCCCGCAACAAGTCCTCCAGGCCTTCTGCTTCCAAGCCCTCCTTGGCATGAAAGTCTTCCTCCACTCATCTGCTGTCCTTCCAGGAGATCTGGCTTGCCAGCGTCGACGACGCCTGGCTCCGAGAGCTGGTGTCGACTGGCTACTCCAAAGAGTTCACCTCCCTTCCAGACAGATTTTTTTCCGTCAACTGTACCTTCCTCCCCTACTCGTGTGGCCGCGTTTCTTTAGGCTGTCTCCAATCTCCAGCAGGTTACTGCTCCAACCTGTTCACCGTTCCCAAGAAGGACAGCTCTCATCGTCCTATTTTGGATGTGAAGGGGCTCGACAGGTTTGTCCGTGTCCGCAGCTTCCGCAATGAGTCCCTCTCTTTGTTCTCTTCGGTTCTGCATGCGGGTCCTGGGCATGATGGTCTCTACCTTTTGAGGCCGTCCCCTTTGCCCAGTTTCACTCGCGTCCTCTACAGTTGGCACGCTGGGACAGGTCTCCATCCAGCTTCGACCACCTGATTCGCCTGCCTCTTTGAGTCCGTCAAGAGCTTCTTTGGTGGCTCCCCTCCTCAGGAATCTACCCGGGGAAGTCCTTCATGCCTGTCCATTGGCAGGTGATCTCCATCGATGTAAGCCTTTTTGGCTAGGGAGCGGTCTTCTTTGCCTTGACCGTTCAGGGCCTGTGGTCCAGGGCAGAGTCCTCCCTCCAGATCAATCTGCTGGAACTCAGGGCCATCTTCCTAGCCCTGTCTCCTTGGACCTCTCTCCTCCAGAGGCGTCCAGTCAGAGTCCAGACCGACAACTCCACCGTAGTCGCCTACTTGAATCATCAGTGAGGCACCAAGAGCTGTGTGGTCCTTCTAGAAGCCTCCTGCTCTTTCTGTGGGCGGAGTGTCATGTGCTGGCACTTTCAGCGGTCCACATTCTGGGCGTGGACAGTTGGGCAGCAGACTACCTAAGCCAAGAAAAACACGACACGAGTGAGTGGTCTCTTCATCAGGAAACCTCCACCTGTGCACCCGGTGGAGCACGTTCGACGTCGACCTCTTTGCCTCCCGCCTAAACCACAAGGTCCCCCGGTATGTGGCCAGGTCCCTGGACCCTCGAGCCATTGCAGCAGACGCTCTTGTGATTCCCTGGTCGGACTTCTGCCTTCTGTACCTGTTCCTCCTTTTCCTCTTCTCCCTCGGGTTGTCAAGAAGCTCAAGACCAAGGGGGTTCCTGCCATCTTGGCAGCTCCGGATTGGTCCCGCCGGGCCTGGTACGCGGATCTCATGTTCCTGATGGCGGATGCTCCTTTGCCTCTTCCCCCGCAGCAAGACCTTCTGTCTCAAGGGCCTCTGTTCCACCCCACCTTACATCAGCTGCGTTTAATGGTGTGACCATTGATGGCGTGGTTCTGAGGCATAGTGGGTTTTCGAAGCCTGTTATCCAGACCATGCTTAAGGCCTGGAAACCCCATTCGGCCAAGATCTACCATTGCACATGGAAGGCTTACGTCTGCTGGTGTGAGAGTAAAGATTATCATCCGCTCTCCTCTCTTCCCAGAATCCTGACTTTTCTCCATTCGGTCTGGATCAAGGTCTTGGTCTTTCTTCTCATAAGGGACAGGTTTCTGGCCGACCTCAGGTGAATACCTTTCTACAGGGTGTGGCACACTGCGCCCCCCCCCCCCTTATTGTGGACCCGTGGTATCTTAATCTTGTCCTTGAGGTGCTTCAGGCTCCCCCCTTTGAGCCTTTGGGGAGATTCCGCTTCGCCTTCTGTCCTGGAAGGTCGCTTTTCTAGTGGCTTTTACTTCCATTCACAGGGCCTCCAAGCTTGCAGCCCTATCCTGGCAGTCTCCTTTTCTGATTCTCCACAATGTCAAGATTGTCCTTCATCCACCACCGTATCTTCTGCCTAAGGTGGTTTCCTATTTTCACATCAACGAGGACATAGTCTTGCTATCCTTCTGTCTGGACCCCAAGTATCCTCGTGAGCGTTCCCTTCACTGCCTAGATGTTGTATAGGTAGTTCGGGTCTACTTGTCTCTCACTGACCCTTTCCGTTGTTCAGACGCTTTGTTTGTCCTCCCTGAGGGCCCTCGCAAGGGTCTGCCTGCTTCCAAGGCTTCCATCTTCAGATGGATCCGGTCTGTAATCTAGGAGGCCTATCAGCCCAAGGGTAGGGACCTGCCTTTCTGTGTGACAGCTCACTCCACTAGGGCTGTCTGAGCCTTTTCTTGTTGTATTCACTGGGGGACACAGATCGGTTGACTGAGTGGCCGCCATATTTAAATACCTGACATCTGCCGTACTATTACAGCGGATGTTGGGAAAGGGTTAATGATTTTTTTTTTTAAATGTGTTGGGCTGAGTCGTCCCCAGCCCACCTTGATCTCTGCCTACTTTTGTGAAAAAAAATAAAAATAACAGCCAGACACAATACCAACAATGTGGTACATGTTTGCGCAAAAAAGGACAATGTGTCACAATTAGACCCATGTATATCAGAAAACTGGCATGGATGGGTTAATAAATTCTTTCCACAGTGTTTTGAGGTACACAATGAAGAGGCCACAGCAATCGCACCGTACTGCTGCCCCTTTAAAACAGTTGATCAATGAAGTTGCGAAGAGTCAGACACAGATATCTAAAAGTGATGGACTTTCTGACGGAGTCTATAGGATTGTGAATAAAAAAATGCATCACGTAGATGTTGATGTACAGTCATGGCCAAAAGTTTTGAGAATGATACAAATATTAATTTTTACAAAGTCTACTGCTTCAGTTTTTCTAATGGCAATTTGCATATACTCCAGAATGTTATAAAGAGTGATCAGCTTAACAGCAATTACTTGCAAAGTCAATATTTGCCTAGAAAATGAACTTTATCCCCCAAAACACATTTCAACATCATTGCAGCCCTGCCTTAAAAGGACCACCTAACATCGTTTCAGTGATTGCTCCATTAACACAGGTGTGGGTGTTGATGAGGACAGGGCTGGAGATCAATCTGTCATGATTAAGTAAGAATGACACCACTGGACACTTTAAAAGGAGGCTGGTGCTTGCCATCATTGTTTCTCTTCTGTTAACCATGGTTATCTCTAAAGAA
The DNA here is from genome assembly GCA_947044405.1 of Leptodactylus fallax. Classification (NCBI taxonomy): domain Eukaryota; kingdom Metazoa; phylum Chordata; class Amphibia; order Anura; family Leptodactylidae; genus Leptodactylus; species Leptodactylus fallax. The sequence goes on along the minus strand of CAMRHE010000360.1, from coordinate 1,027,360 downwards.
ACACGTGCAGTCATCATTGCACTGCACAAAAATGGCCTAACTGGGAAGAGTATTGCAGCTAGAAAGATTGCACCTCAGTCAACAATCTATCGCATCATCAAGAACTTCAAGGAGAGAGGTTCCATTGGTGCCAAAAAGGCTCCAGGGCGCCCAAGAAAGACCAGCAAGCGGCAGGACCGTCTCTTAAAAGTCTTTCAGCTGCGGGATCGGGCTACCAGCAGTGCAGAGCTTGCTGAGGAATGGCAGCAGGCAGGTGTGAGTGCATCTGCACGCACTGTGAGGCGGAGACTCTTGGAGCAAGGCCTGGTCTCAAGGAGGGCAGCAAAGAAGCCACTTCTCTCCAGAAAAAACATCAGGGACAGACTGATATTCTGCAAAAGGTACAGGGAGTGGACTGCTGAGGACTGGGGGAAAGTCATTTTCTCTGATGAATCCCCTTTTCGATTGGAACATCTGGAAAACAGCTTATTTGGAGAAGAAGAGGTGAGCGCTACCACCAGTCTTGTCTCATGCCAACTGTAAAGCATCCTGAAACCATTCATGTGTGGGGTTGCTTCTCAGCCAAGGGAATCGGCTCTCTCACAGTCTTGCCTAAAAACACAGCCATGAATAAAGAATGGTACCAGAATGTCCTCCAAGAGCAACTTCTCCCAACCGTCCAAGAGCAGTTTGCCGCTCAACAATGCCTTTTCCAGCATGATGGAGCACCTTGCCATAAAGCAAAGGTGATAACTAAATGGCTCAGGGAACAAAACATAGAGATTTTGGGTCCATGGCCTGGAAACTCCCCAGATCTTAATCCCATTGAGAACTTGTGGTCAATCATCAAGAGACGGGTGGACAAACAAAAAACAACAAATTCAGACAAAATTAAAGCATTGATTCTGCAAGAATGGACTGCTATCAGTCAGGATTTGGTCCAGAAGTTGATTGAGAGCATGCCAGGGAGAATTGCAGAGATCCTGAAGAAGAAGGGTCAACACTGCAAATATTGACTTGCTGCATTAACTCATTCTAACTGTCAATATAAGCTTCTGTTACTCATAATATGAATGCAATTCTATTTCTGTATGTGATAAAAACATCTGACAAACACACATAAAAACCAGAGGGCAGCAGATCATGTGAAAATATAATATTTGTGTCATTCTCAAAACTTTTGGCCATGACTGTACAGACCTAAAAGTGGAAATACATACATGAGGGGTTTTTTGTTCATTTGTGTGAATAGGTTCTAAGGGGGCTTCAATGCTTGGTATGGTTGGTTTAGGCCCACAGTACCAACCTTTTATATTGTAAATTCTATAATGTTATTAATTTATCTGGCTATTTAATATTGCTATCATATAATTCAAAACTTACACAAGGCCCCAGCGAGAATTGAACTCGCGACCCCTGGTTTACAAGACCAGTGCTCTAACCACTGAGCTATGGAGCCCTTCACATGGCTTACATCATAGGTAATGAGCTTAGAACTACTCAAGAGCAGGTATGACTACACCTAATTTACACTAAAAGGCTAAGAATGACTGTTGCCCAGAGGAAACCTGTCTGGGGAGTTACTATTTGAATAGCTAATGCATTGTAATTTACCTGACCCCAGGACAAACAATGAGCAGGATGTGAAAAAGTTCACAAGAAGGATAATAACAGGCGTAGTGCAGAGATTTTCCACATCGATATCTATGTTTAAAATTTAAAAAAAATTACCGTATTTTTCGGACTATAAGACGCACCGGACCATATGATGCACCTAGGTTTTAGTGGAGGAAAATACGGAAAAAAATTTTGAAGCAAAAAAATCTTTGATCACTTTGCTCTAATCAATTTTTATTCAAATCAGAGGCAAAACGGCGGTCCAGCACTTTAGATTTTTTTTTTCCGCTATGACGTTCACCCTACGGGAAAAATATTTTTATAAGTTTGTAGACCAGGCACTTTCGGACACAGGGATACCTAATGTATATGTGTTTCAATGTAATTTTCTATGCATTCTAGGGAAAGTGGGTGATTTAGAACTTTTATTTATTTATTTATTTTAATCTTTTTTTTACAATTTTATATAGCGCCCCCCTGGAACCTGCAATCATTTGATTGCAAGTCCCATAGACTGCAATACAAGTGTATTGCAATCTATGGGAAATTCTGTACATTATTATTGCAGCTGGTCTATGTCTATGAGTAATATTACTATGACAGGCCTGGGAGCCTTCATAAGGCTCCCGGCTGTCACAGGAACAGGACGTCTCCCGCGATCGCACCGCGCGGGACCAGTCTGCAACTTCAAAGGAGTGAGTGAGTGAGAGTGAGAGAGAGAGAGAGTGTGAGTGAGTGAGTGAGTGAGTGTGTGTGTGTGTATGTGTTGCTGGTAATCTCTGAGGAAGGAATTATTAAAGTGACAGATTTGGTTTTTTGCTCTTATCACTAGAGATGAGCGAATCGATTCTGCAGAAGTGGAATTCGATCCGAATTTCAGGAAATCTTCGATTCGCCACGATTCCGGATTTCCCGATGCTTCGTGGTAACGAATATTTAGTAAGGACCTTTGTGACATCAGACGGTCACAAGATATTCTCTAGTGGTGTGATTGGGTAGGCGTGTCTTTGCTTGTTAGCAGATCCTTCCACATGAATAAAAGTTGTCCTTGCTGAAGAGAGAGAGAAACATGACCGCGGCATCCAAGAACTTCCGGCATTTTGCCGCCCACCCTGGCTCTCTGCAGCCCAGAAATAGCTGTTTATTCGCCGCGAAGTAATTCGGATTGAAGCAAAATTTTTGGAACTTTGAATCGAACTGCCGAATTGAACTTTTGAGAAATTCGCTCATCTCTACTTATCACAGAACAGAGAACTGAAAATGACTATATAGACGTGACCCAGCCAACTTGGGGCATGATGGTACGTCAGCTCCTGTGCCTCCGCTCGCCACTTTTTTGACAGAGGGCAGGGCAGGAATTAAGGTGGGCTGGTATGTCATATTTACTACAACTCACGCCAGAAAAAACTGTTCCTGAGTAGATTTCAGTTCAGGAGCAACTACATGAGCATGAATTAAGAGGCTAGAACCTCTTAATTAGGGTATGTTCACGCTGAGTTTTTTTTGGAGCTGATTTTAAGGCAGATTGTACCTACAAATCTGCTTTAAAAAAAAACAAAAAAAAACGCTTGAAATCCTCCTCCCATTCATTTCAATGGGAGGCAGTGCCTTATCTTGATGTAGATTCAGCCTGAAACTCCCATAAAATTAATAGGAAGCAGGGGCGTAACTATCGGGGTAGCAGCTGCCACAGGGCCCGGGACATTAGGGGGCCCAGAGCCCTGTGGCAGCCGCTACCGCGAACCCCACAAACCAGTAACGATCGCGGTCGCAGAGGGTGCGACCGCGAACAGACCCGGCAGGGTACGGAGCCCGCGGCCAGCTGGAGATGGCCGGGCCCCGAACCATTATGATAGCGGTCGGGAAAAGCCTAGAAAGCCGACCGCTATACATACTGTTATTGGAAAGGGGCCCTGGCATATTGTAGGCCCCTTTCCAAAAGATGGCAGCCCAGGGGAGGTGACTGAAAATAATAAACACATATTCTCACCTCTCCTGGGAACAGCGTTCTCTCCGGCGCTCCTCCGTCATGACTGAGGCTTGCGATTAGGCCCCAGCAGTCACATGGGGTGCGGCCGCGTAATGACGTCAGTGCGCCCCCATGTGACCGCTGAGGCCCAATCACAGGCCTTGGCAGCGACGTCGGAAGAGAGCCTGAAGACGGCAGGATGGAGTGAGGATGCCAAGGAAAGGTAAGGCAAGGTGAGTATGAATGTTTGTTATTTTTAATCACTTCCCCTGGGCCTCCGATTATTATACTCTGGGGTCTGAGGAGACCCCAGAGTATAATAATAGCACCGAAGCAGAGGGGGCTGTTGGGAGCATATAATACTGTGTGGGGGCCACTGTGGGCATATAATACTGGGTGGGGGCCAATGTAGGGCATATAATACTGGGTGGGGGCCACTGTAGAGCATATCATACTGGGTGAGGGTCACTGTAGAGCATATAATCCTGGGTGGGGACCACTGTAGAGCATATAATCCTGGGTGGGGACCACTGTAGAGCATATAATACTGGGTGGGGGCCACTGTAGGGAGCATATAATACTGGGTGGGGCCCACTATGGGGGACATATAATACTAGGTGGGGCCACTGTAGAGCATATAATACTGGGTGGGGGCCACTGTGGGGAGCATATAATACTGTGTGGGGGCCACTGTAGGGAGCATATAATACTGGGTGGGGACCACTGTAGAGCATATAATACTGGGTGGGGGCCACTGTAGGGAGCATATAATACTGGGTGGGGCCCACTATGGGGGGGCATATAATACTGGGTGGGGCCCACTATGGGGGGCATATAATACTAGGTGGGGCCACTGTAGAGCATATAATACTGGGTGGGGGCCACTGTGGGGGCATATAATACTGTGTGGGGACCACTGTGGGGAGCATATAATACTGTGTGGGGGCCACTGTAGGGAGCATATAATACTGGGTGGGGCCCACTATGGGGGGCATATAATACTGGGTGGGTACCACTGTGGGAAGCATATAATACTGGGTGGGAACCACTGTGTGGAGCATATAATGCTGTGTGGGGGCCACTGTTGAGCATATAATACTATCTGGGGCCACTGTTGAGCATATTTTACTGTTTGGGGACCCGTAACCGGTTTGGGGGGAGGGCCCCATGTCAAATGTTCGCCTTGGGGCCCAGCCATTCCTAGTTACGCCACTGATAGGAAGCATTAAGAAAAAAAAAATCAATCGGATTTTGAGGCAGCTTTTTCAAAAAAAAAGTTTCAAAAACAACTAGAGGTTTTATGAAACAGATCCATGTATTATAGGCAAAAAAAAACTGCTAACAAAATCTGCTTAAAAAACCTAAAGCAATTTTTTTCCACATGATAAAAAACTGTGAATTGACCCATAGTAATTCTGGGTCATCTTGTGCCTGTTGTGAAATGAATTAATGTCAGTCTTGTTTTATGGTCATGGCAACATGGAAGTCACAATAAGACCACGTTTACTTTTACCACAGGGCGACAATGTGATCTTTCACATGGTGACCAGTGTCACTGTGCGGCCGTATCCTAAATGACCTTATGTTATAAATTGATACAGTAGTGTGAGCTCATCATATTATATATATCACAGTATATAGTGTGATATCATTATAATATAACACAAAACACAAGGCCCCAGCGAGAATTGAACTCACGACCCCTGGTTTACAAGACCAGTGCTCTAACCACTGAGCTATGGAGCCCTTCACATGGCTTACATCATAGGTAATGAGCTTAGAACTACTCAAGAGCAGGTATGACTACACCTAATTTACACTAAAAGGCTAAGAATGACTGTTGCCCAGAGGAAACCTGTCTGGGGAGTTACTATTTGAATAGCTAATGCATTGTAATTTACCTGACCCCAGGACAAACAATGAGCAGGATGTGAAAAAGTTCACAAGAAGGATAATAACAGGCGTAGTGCAGAGATTTTCCACATCGATATCTATGTTTAAAATTTAAAAAAAATTACCGTATTTTTCGGACTATAAGACGCACCGGACCATATGATGCACCTAGGTTTTAGTGGAGGAAAATACGGAAAAAAAATTTTGAAGCAAAAAAAATCTTTGATCACTTTGCTCTAATCAATTTTTATTCAAATCAGAGGCAAAACGGCGGTCCAGCACTTTAGATTTTTTTTTTCCGCTATGACGTTCACCCTACGGGAAAAATATTTTTATAGGTTTGTAGACCGGGCATTTTCGGACACAGGGATACCTAATGTATATGTGTTTCAATGTAATTTTCTATGTATTCTAGGGAAAGTGGGTGATTTAGAACATTTATTTATTTATTTTTAATCTTTTTTTTACAATTTTATTAGCTCCCCCTTGAACCTGCAATCATTTGATTGCAAGTCCCATAGACTGCAATACAAGTGTATTGCAAAATATGGGAAATTCTGTACATTATTATTGCGGCTGGACTATGTCTATGAGTAATATTACTATGACAGGCCTGGGAGCCTTCATAAGGCTCCCGGCTGTCACAGGAACAGGACGTCTCCCGCGATCGCACCGCGCGGGACCAGTCTGCAACTTCAAAGGTACGGGGCTGGTGGGGACCAGCCTCGGGGGCAGCTTTACTATGTTTAGGGGGCTCACAGGTAGTAATGCCGGCGATCAGAGTGGACTCTGATCGTGGGAATTAGCTCCAGGTCTCCACATTACAGCAGAAACCCGGTAGCTATGGCAACCGCTCTGCAGCAGAGTGGCCGCCATCATCTTCAGACCCGCCATAACAGCATGGCGGATGCCGGGAGGTTCACACTGCCGGGACACCCTCTCAGCCCAGGGCCCGCAGCATACTGGCTTCCTGCAGCGGGAGAAGTGGGACAATGCTGCGACCCCACTCCTCCACCCCCCAACACCCACATTTGGACCATTAGATGCACCCCCATTTTCCTCCCAAATTTGGGAGGAAAAAAGTGCGTCTTATAGTCCGAAAAATACGGTACATAATAATGCATTTTTCAATTGGACCACTTCCTGTTCTCTAGAGATTTCTTTGCAGCAGTCACCTCATTGTGAGCACAGGCAAGATTAAAATGACTGGTATCAACTATATATAGATAACATAGGGACCACCATTAACCATAGGTGATGGAGACATCTTATACATCTACCCCCCGCCCTCCCTGCACAATGACCTTTGCACAGGTCACGGAGAATGTCCAGAAAATTCTCCCTCAGTGAACATCTTAAGATTTTTCTGTCTGTGAGCAATGAGGCTACTGTAAAGCATATCTCTAAATGCTGTTAAGAGCAGCTCAGACAAGATTATACATGAATATGTTGGCGCTATATAAATAAAATGTATTATACGCATGATAAGCCAATATACTTCAATCCCTAATATATAAGACTAACACAATAATTTAATCAATATACTCAAATATATGTTACAGCCTATTATAATTCATGAACAAATATAAACCAATATCAACATAGATACCAGAAAAATATCTAAATAATTAGTACTCAAACTGAATAGAACCACAAGTAACAGCAAACCGCAAATATAAGTGCATCAGTGCAATGTGCAAAATACCAATAGGCTTCTCAAACACCATTCATTATGGGGAGAGACAAAGCAGATACCAACCAGGCTTAAGGCAATTGGTTCCTGTGACCACACTGAACAGCACCCCAACGTGCGTTTCGCACCAACTTCTTCAGGGGGTGCTAGATTAGGGTGATATAGATTTTTATATAGGCCCACAAAACTGTATTAGCTCAAAATAGAGCTCACCTGTGCTCTCCTATCGGGTGCATGCTCTCCTATTGGGACCATTGCATTGCGGCGAGCGCCAAGAGTCACAATGTGCGTTCCACTGACACATAAAAGGAGCCATCGTGGTGGAGTAAAATACCAAAAAAACCATCGCTCAAGCACCAAATGCCCTTTTCAAACCCCTCCTGTTAAACGTGACCCTAAAAATAAAGACAAACAAAGAATACATAAACAAAAAACACTAAAACAAAAAAAAAATAATTAAAAAAAAAAATCAGCAGTAGGGCCTAAAGACTGATCCCCCATACTCCAAAAATGGAGAGAAACTCACCATTTCATTCAAGCCCTTCGGGGCTACTGTTTGTAGACTAGTGATCCATTTGCACTCATTTGTGCAAGGATTTTTTTTAATATTACCACCTCTACTTCCCAATGGCACCTTATCAATTCCTCTAAATCTGGGTAGTCTCCAATTACCTTGGTGGAATTCCCTAAAATGGCGTGGAATGGGTTTCAAATTTTGATGTTTTTCAGGATCCTGAACTTTCATTGCATTCTTTATATCTCTTATATGCTCCAAAACACATGAAGCCAAACCAACATATATCAGTTGGCACGGGCAAACTGCATAGTAGACAACAGCCATTATCATGTGATATACAGAATTCTTTATCACCTGATGAGTTCAAAAAGTTTGTTTTCCTCTCCATCATGGAACAAGCACCACAATCTCCACAGGGATATGATCCCCTTGCGTGACCACTTAGGGGTTACAGAGGGATAGTGGGCAATTTGCCGTACTAATGTCATCATCAGTATGCAATATAGGCCAAAACCGTGACAAAATGGAATTAATCTCCCGCCATTGCGCATGATATCTCATAATCAACCTTACCTTAGTATCTGTTTTTTTCAAGAAATTTAGGTTTCAATACGGAAACACGTGGGATCTTTTTAGCTCTTTCATAACCACGCATAATATCTTCCGTGTGATAACCTCTAGCACAAAATATCTCCAGCAGATCAGAAGATTGTCTCTCAAAAAGTTGATCTGTTGCGCAATTACGTTTCGCTCTTAAGAATTGGCCAGTAGGAATGGCTTTCAACGTCTGTGTAGGATGAGAAGATTTTGCAAGAAGAATTAGGAGCCGATGTCGCTTTCCTATAAATATCCGTTAACACATTACCATCCTCTGCTCTTCTGATCTTAAGGTCCAGAAACTCAATCTCCAGCTGACTCCACGTGCAAGTAAGATGGATATCTAGATTGTTTTTATTGAGTCCACAAATAAACTGCTCCAATTTCTCCAGTGTGCCGTGCCATATGAACATGATGTCATCAATGAAACGCATCCATGTTAGGATGGCTCCATTATCATCACCTGGCATGCTCATATCCTGTTCCCATAAACCAAGAAGGAGGTTGGTATATGAGGGCGCACAAGTCGCCCCCATAGCCACACTTCTCTCCTGTAAAAAATATCTGTCCTTAAAAATAAAAAAGTTGTGATGAAGAACAAATTCCAATAAGCACAAGATTAAACCCACAAATTCGCTGATTAACCCTGACCGATTCAAATAGAATCTTGCTGATTCTACATCACACGCAGCTAGCCAATCGCCATGATCCACAGTTATTCCTTCAACCCAACTCAGTGCCTCCGTGGAATCACGGTTGTAAGATGGAAGGTTTCTAACCAAAAGTTGTAAATTAAAAATCAATAAAGCAACATACAGGTTCACAAGGGCTTCCATTCCCAGATAAAATGGGACGTCCAGGGGATCATTTAAATTTTTATGTATTTTCAGTAAAAAGAAATACATCATAGCAACAACTGGACAACTTGATACTAGTCCATCCAATGTTGTTTTTGAAATAATATTTAACTCAAAAGCCCTATACAAAATACTATCCAATTCCTGTTTAAACCTATACATAGGATTATGATCCACACTCTGATAGCAATTTGCATCATTTAGCTGTCTGAAAGCCTCATGTACATATTTCTCAATAGGCCAGACCACCACATTGCCTCCCCTGTCCGCCGACTTTACTACTATTGTATTCATCTGTTTCAAGTCTCTTAATGCAATACGTTGCTCTTTACTATGATTATCATGGGTATGATGAGTAGTAAGTTTCCTTAATTCATCTGATACCAATTTTACAAATGTCTCTACTTCCGGGTATATACAGAAAATACATAAAGAAAGCAAATGAACCCCTGCTGATCAGCTGTTTGGTTTAGTGCTGCGTCTCTCCACTACTTACCAAGTAGAGCCATATATTTGTATCATGGCAGTGTTTGGTATTGCAGTTCAGCTTGTTCACTTGAATAGGGCTGAGAGAGAGCCACAGCAGCTTTAAACAGCTGATCCATGGGGTCCTGAGTTTCGTACCCCCGCTGATCTTCAATTGATGACCTATCCTAATGATCTCGTCATTTCTTAATAAGTCACAGAAAAATCCTTGAGGCTGAGGCCCCAGGTTACAGAAACGCAGATTTTTTTTTTTTTTTGCTACAGCTTTTGCAGTGTTTTTTTTTTTTTTTTTCAGCCAAAGCCAAGAATGGGAACAAAAGAAATGGAAAATATTAGGAAGTTCTTAATATGTACAAGGCTTAGCTATGGTGAGGTGTTGTGCAGAGCTGTGTGTATAATGTGTACAAGGCTTTAGCTACGGTGAGGTGTTGTGCAGAGCTGTGTGAATAATGTGTACAAGGATTAGCTACGGTGAGGTGTTGTGCAGAGCTGTGTGTATAATGTGTACAAGGCTTAGCTATTGTGGTGTTGTGCAGAGCTGTGTGTACAGTCATGGCCAAAAGTTTTGAGAATGACACAATTATTATATTTTCACATGATCTGCTGCCCTCTGGTTTTTATGTGTGTTTGTCAGATGTTTTTATCACATACATAAATAGAATTGCATTCATATTATGAGTAACAGAAGCTTATATTGACAGTTAGAATGAGTTAATGCAGCAAGTCAATATTTGCAGTGTTGACCCTTCTTCTTCAGGACCTCTGCAATTCTCCCTGGCATGCTCTCAATCAACTTCTGGACCAAATCCTGACTGATAGCAGTCCATTCTTGCAGAATCAATGCTTTCATTTTGTCTGAATTTGTTGGTTTTTGTTTGTCCACCCGTCTCTTGATGATTGACCACAAGTTCTCAATGGGATTAAGATCTGGGGAGTTTCCAGGCCATGGACCCAAAATCTCTATGTTTTGTTCCCTGAGCCATTTAGTTATCACCTTTGCTTTATGGCAAGGTGCTCCATCATGCTGGAAAAGGCATTGTTGAGCGCCAAACTGCTCTTGGACGGTTGGGAGAAGTTGCTCTTGGAGGACATTCTGGTACCATTCTTTATTCATGGCTGTGTTTTTAGGCAAGACTGTGAGAGAGCCGATTCCCTTGGCTGAGAAGCAACCCCACACATGAATGGTTTCAGGATGCTTTACAGTTGGCATGAGACAAGACTGGTGGTAGCGCTCACCTCTTCTTCTCCGAATAAGCTGTTTTCCAGATGTTCCAAACAATCGAAAAGGGGATTCATCAGAGAAAATGACTTTCCCCCAGTCCTCAGCAGTCCACTCCCTGTACCTTTTGCAGAATATCAGTCTGTCCCTGATGTTTTTTCTGGAGAGAAGTGGCTTCTTTGCTGCCCTCCTTGAGACCAGGCCTTGCTCCAAGAGTCTCCGCCTCACAGTGCGTGCAGATGCACTCACACCTGCCTACTGCCATTCCTCAGCAAGCTCTGCACTGCTGGTAGCCCGATCCCGCAGCTGAAACACTTTTAAGAGACGGTCCTGCCGCTTGCTGGTCTTTCTTGGGCGCCCTGGAGCCTTTTTGGCACCAATGGAACCTCTCTCCTTGAAGTTCTTGATGATGCGATAGATTGTTGACTGAGGTGCAATCTTTCTAGCTGCAATACTCTTCCCAGTTAGGCCATTTTTGTGCAGTGCAATGATGACTGCACGTGTTTCTTTAGAGATAACCATGGTTAACAGAAGAGAAACAATGATGGCAAGCTCCAGCCTCCTTTTAAAGTGTCCAGTGGTGTCATTCTTACTTAATCATGACAGATTGATCTCCAGCCCTGTCCTCATCAACACCCACACCTGTGTTAATGGAGCAATCACTGAAACGATGTTAGGTGGTCCTTTTAAGGCAGGGCTGCAATGATGTTGAAATGTGTTTTGGGGGATAAAGTTCATTTTCTAGGCAAATATTGACTTTGCAAGTAATTGCTGTTAAGCTGATCACTCTTTATAACATTCTGGAGTATATGCAAATTGCCATTAGAAAAACTGAAGCAGTAGACTTTGTAAAAATTAATATTTGTATCATTCTCAAAACTTTTGGCCATGACTGTATAATGTGTACAAGGCTTAGCTACGGTGAGGTGTGCAGAGCTGTGTGAATAATGTGTAAAAGGCTTAGCTATGGTGAGGTGTGCAGAGCTGTGTGTATAATGTGTACAAGGCTTAGCTATTGTGGTGTTGTGCAGAGCTGTGTGTATAATGTGTACAAGGCTTAGCTACGGTGAGGTGTGCAGAGCTGTGTGTATAATGTGTACAAGGCTTAGCTATTGTGGTGTTGTGCAGAGCTGTGTGTATAATGTGTACAAGGCTTAGCTACGGTGAGGTGTGCAGAGCTGTGTGTATAATGTGTACAAGGCTTAGCTACGGTGAGGTGTTGTGCAGAGCTGTGAGTATAATGTGTACAAGGCTTAGCTACGGTGAGGTGTTGTGCAGAGCTGTGTGTATAATGTGTACAAGGCTTAGCTACGGTGAGGTGTTGTGCAGAGCTGTGTGTATAATGTGTACAAGGCTTAGCTATGGTGGTGTTGTGCAGAGCTGTGTGTATAATGTGTACAAGGCTTAGCTACGGTGAGGTGTTGTGCAGAGCTGTGTGTATAATGTGTACAAGGCTTAGCTACGGTGAGGTGTTGTGCAGAGCTGTGAGTATAATGTGTACAAGGCTTAGCTACGGTGAGGTGTTGTGCAGAGCTGTGTGTATAATGTGTACAAGGCTTAGCTATGGTGAGGTGTTGTGCAGAGCTGTGTGTATAATGTGTACAAGGCTTAGCTATGGTGGTGTTGTGCAGAGCTGTGTGTATAATGTGTACAAGGCTTAGCTACGGTGAGGTGTTGTGCAGAGCTGTGTGTATAATGTGTACAAGGCTTAGCTACGGTGAGGTGTTGTGCAGAGCTGTGTGTATAATGTGTACAAGGCTTAGCTATGGTGGTGTTGTGCAGAGCTGTGTGTATAATGTGTACAAGGCTTAGCTACGGTGAGGTGTTGTGCAGAGCTGTGTGTATAATGTGTACAAGGCTTAGCTACGGTGAGGTGTTGTGCAGAGCTGTGTGTATAATGTGTACAAGGCTTAGCTACGGTGAGGTGTTGTGCAGAGCTGTGTGTATAATGTGTACAAGGCTTAGCTACGGTGAGGTGTTGTGCAGAGCTGTGTGTATAATGTGTACAAGGCTTAGCTACGGTGAGGTGTTGTGCAGAGCTGTGTGTATAATGTGTACAAGGCTTAGCTACGGTGAGGTGTTGTGCAGAGCTGTGTGTGTAATGTGTACAAGGCTTAGCTACGGTGAGGTGTTGTGCAGAGCTGTGTGTGTAATGTGTACAAGGCTTAGCTACGGTGAGGTGTTGTGCAGAGCTGTGTGTATAATGTGTACAAGGCTTAGCTACGGTGAGTTGTTGTGCAGAGCTGTGTGTATAATGTGTACAAGGTTTAGCTACGGTGAGGTGTTGTGCAGAGCTGTGTGTATAATGTGTACAAGGCTTAGCTATGGTGGTGTTGTGCAGAGCTGTGTGTATAATGTGTACAAGGCTTAGCTACGGTGAGGTGTTGTGCAGAGCTGTGTGTATAATGTGTACAAGGCTTAGCTACGGTGAGGTGTTGCGCAGAGCTGTGTGTATAATGTGTACAAGGCTTAGCTACGGTGAGGTGTTGCGCAGAGCTGTGTGTATAATGTGTACAAGGCTTAGCTACGGTGAGGTGTTGCGCAGAGCTGTGTGTATAATGTGTACAAGGCTTAGCTACGGTGAGGTGTTGCGCAGAGCTGTGTGTATAATGTGTACAAGGCTTAGCTACGGTGAGGTGTTGTGCAGAGCTGTGTGTATAATGTGTACAAGGCTTAGCTACGGTGAGGTGTGCAGAGCTGTGTGTATAATGTGTACAAGGCTTAGCTACGGTGAGGTGTTGCGCAGAGCTGTGTGTATAATGTGTACAAGGCTTAGCTACGGTGAGGTGTTGCGCAGAGCTGTGTGTATAATGTGTACAAGGCTTAGCTACGGTGAGGTGTTGCGCAGAGCTGTGTGTATAATGTGTACAAGGCTTAGCTACGGTGAGGTGTTGCGCAGAGCTGTGTGTATAATGTGTACAAGGCTTAGCTATGAGGAGATGAAACGGTCACAGAAATATCTACAACAAAGCTGCCACATGTGAATATGCCTTTACACTAAGCCAAGTCTCAACCACATGAAATGCAGTCTGCAGCTTGGCTCCTCCCACACACGTGACTGATCACATTGTCATGACATCATCAAAGGTCCTTTACCCACTACTGTTTAGCTTCTACCAAAATATTACTGTAGAAGGTCCTGGTTGTGGTACGTACGACTCACATTATACGTCAGTACACACACACACACACACACACACACATATATATATATAGGCTGTACATAGTATATACATTCAGTGGTGTAACATGAAGCTCCTAAACCGAAAAATGCAGGTTATGTAATGGGGCCCCTACCTCATGCCATTTAGAATAGTGGTTATTTAGAACCCTCTCACGGGTCCAGGGCCCGGTATTGTTTGCTACTATTGTACCCCCTATGGCTACACACCTGTATAAATTATATACTCTATGCAGGAGTCTTGTGCTGCCCCCTTATATACAAGTCATTTGTGTTGTTCCTCTATTTACAGGATCCGTCCTCTGTCCCATTATATATAGGACATCTCTGCTGCCTCCTTATATACAGGACATATATTCTCTTCTGCTGTATAAAAGTATTTTTTCTCTTCCCCCTCATATACAGGACATCTCAGTCGTCACTAATAGAGAGAGGACACCTCCATCATTCCTAATATAGAGAGGTCACCTCCCTCGTCCCTAATGTGGAGAGGACACCTCTGTCATCCCTTATGTAGAGAGGACACCTTGTTATTTTTCTAGCTAAAAAGAAGTCTGCTGCAAATTTTAGGCTTTTTGAGGATATGTGATGGAACTTTTTTTTCCATACAGGTTCCAACATCGTAAGATATTTGTCCCTTTCCTGCATGATCCACCAAGGATGGACCAAGAAAGAGACAAGATGAAAATATTAAACCTCACCCTGGAGATCATATCTCTGCTAACCGGAGAGGTGAGGGGTTCTGGCAATGATGCCACATTACATCACGCTTCACAACTGATAAGAGGCAGGCTTGACTGTAGACGTGAGGGGTTCTGGGAATGTATATGGGGAGACTTATCAGGGTCTCTATCCCCACACTCACAGGATTTCACAATAGCAAAGAAGACTTGTGATAACTGTGTGCCAGGAGGATGGAGCCAGAGCCCCATCATGGAGCCTCGAGCTGAGAGGAACAACGAGCAGAAGATCCTGGACCTCACCAACAAGATCATCGAGCTGCTGACTGGAGAGGTGAGCGCTGCTGGGAATGCTGGGACATTAGACAGTAACACAAGGGATGATGTGTCTGGATGATGAGGACTGTATCATTGTGTTGTCAGGTTCCTATAAGGTGTCAGGATGTCACCGTCTATTTCTCCATGGAGGAGTGGGAGTATTTAGAAAGACACAAGGATCTGTACAAGGAGGTCATGATGGACGACCACCAGACCCGCACATCACCGGGTAAGAGGAGACTTTCATTGTGAAATGGGAGTCCCACATACTAACTGAGAACAGAATGTTAGACATTTTTGCAAATTTTTTGAAAAGGAAAAACTAAAATCTTGCATTGGCAAGTATTCAGATATTGGTTTCCTCCAGACATGACGTTTAGAATTGAGGCCAAAAAGTTCAGTCTTGGTTTCATCAGTCTTGTTTCTCACAGTCTGAGAGTCCTTTCATGTGTCTCTTACCGAGGAGAGATGTTTTTCTGACCGCTCTGCCATAAAGCCCAGATTGGAGGTGTGCTGCAGCAATGTTGACCTTCTGGACATTTCTTCCATCTACACACAGGATCGTTGTAGTTCAGCCATTAGACTCTTGATCACATCTCTTACCAAGGCCCTTCTTAGTTAGTTTGGTGGGTTGGACAGTTCTAGGAAGAGTCCAAATTGTTCCAAACTTCTTCCACTTAAGAATTATGGAGGCCGCTGTACTCTTGGTTCAGTGCAGCAGAATTTGCCCCCTTCTCCAGATCTGCCTCCACACAAGCCTGATTCTGACCTCTGCAGACAGTTCTTACCTCTACATGGCTTGGTCTTTGCTCTTTTATGAATGCTCAAATATGAGACCTTATATAGACAATGGGATGTCCTAGCAAAGGATCTGAATTTTTATTTTTAATAAATTTGCAAAAATGTCTAAAACTCTGTTTTCACATTCTCATTATGGGGTATTGAGAGCAGATTGATGGGGGGAAAACTTGATTTTTTTTAGTATATATTTATTATGTGCAGTTCAGTTCTGAGCACCAGTTTATACTTTTCATGCTACAAATGAGTTCACATGGCAACAGCCCCATATTCTTTATAAGTTGTCCTAGTTACAATGAGTTTCTTACAGATGGATCCAGTAAGAGAAGTCAACCAGAGAGCTGTCATGGCCCTGAGTATTCCCACGATTGTCCAGATGAGGATCACAATATCCCACTGGATGATCAGGTAGATGGCGCTAACATCTGTGTGTACAATTTGTTCAGACTCCATTCACTCAATATAACATTATTATTATATTTGTTGATGGGGTATTTTGTATATCCATAATGTATGCCATAAATCTCTGATATGGCTTCCTGGGAGAGAGAAGACGTTTACTGCAAGATTTCCATTAGGGCCTGTTCTGGAGAACACTGTGAAGGTGTCGGGGTGTTGGTGGTTCGAAATGTCACTATCTGCGACCAATCTCACGCTCTGGACATTACAATCCTTCACTGATTGTGTAAAATTGAATCATTAAATGTATTTTAAATATATTTTTTATTTGTTTCATGTGATGACAGGGTGAAAATCTCTTGGACCTTAAAGTTGAAGTTGTTGAAGAAGAAGCAATAGATTTGAAGGAAGAAGAAATTCCTATTGAGATCAGCCCGGGTAAGTCATAGCTAGAAAATACCACAAAGACTTGGACGGTCCTTCTTCAGTCTTGTCAATGGTTGTCAGCCAGCTGTAGCTTGTAAGACTACTCTTGGTGAAGGGTTACTCATCTGGAGGTGATCATGGCGGATTCTCACATCAAAACATACATCTGACTCTACTCCATGTACATGTTATCTCTGTAGAGGGAGGATTAGATAAAACATAATCCAAAGGATGGAAAGAAGATTATACAGATGCTTATGGACATCTGATCCAAGGGTCCAGCTACGAACATCATGGGGAATTCATCTTCATCTGCGCCACTGGAGGATTAGATTAATTTATGGCCAGACGCAGGCCCCATCATAAATTAGATGCATCATCCGCTGGACACTCATAGCTACTTACTACAGTGTTGTTTAATCCCAGTGGGTTATTATTGTTCCTTGTGCCTTTGGGTCTTAGTGCTCTCCAGTTAGCCATGTTAGGGGTCACTCTTCCAGATTAGGGTTTCTACTAGGGATATCTTTATATCTTTAAGGACAGCAATGGTCAGTGGTGTCTGGTGTTAGAGTCAGGATGTAGGGATAGATCTAAGGAATGATTCAGGGAAAGTGTGTCAGGGCCAGGTATTGTGTGTTGTCGTCATACCACCCCTATCTTCGTTTCCCCCGTCGTTGGGACTACCATCATCATCCATTCCTTGCCACCGTCTTCCTTTTCTAGTCTTCTATTGGTGAGCTCCAATTTCCTTGCATTCTTATTAACTGCTAGTGTTGCGATACCGCCTCCATGTTTCGTATTTATTCGACTGTCTGGGTTTTGTACAACTTGATCCTTCTGTAAGTCCTGGGAATAATGAAACTATGCGGTTTTTCACAATTCTTTTATATCTGGGACCATTTTCATGGATTTCTCATAGACGTCCGGGTATTGAGGCATTAGTTAAAATGGACATGTGAATAGCCACATTGAAATCATTGGGGGGAAATTATTAATGTGGTTATACATTTCTGGTATAAAAATGGTTGCTTGCAACATTTTTGTGCCAGCCTCACCACTTTTCAGAAAGTGGGCGTGGATGAGGCCACCACCTGCATCACATTCTTCATCATTTGTGACACAAAAGTGGCGTAAATTAAGGTAAAAACTACACCAGCAAGGAGTCCTAGGCGCAAAGAGGCTGGGAGGATGCACCTAACTCATGATGAGACACAACCTCATGATGAATTAGTTTTGCCCTCCAACTTCACAGGGGACATTAAGACCAGGGCAACAAAAGATCAGTCTTGATGAATCCCCTCAATGTGTTAAAAAATTGCTGTGTAACATCCATGTTTCTCTTTTGTGTGAATACAGTCTTACTCTAACCCTTGCTTTGCCTTATACCGTTATATTCATCTCTACTTTATTGTTCCTGCAGATGGCCACAGCGAGGACTTGAGACAAAGCCACATTTCACCCCCAGACATTGATGGAGATGAAAATATTATCAAACATGACTATCCAGGAGAAGACCATTTTTTATGTTTGGGATGTGGGAAATGGTTTAAGCAAAAATTTGGGCAGAAAACTCCCAGCGGAGAGATGTCATTTCAGTGCAGGAAATGCAGGAAATCTTCCACGCAAAAGTCAGGTCTTGCGGAACATCAGAAATCGTCATGTCTGGATCATAGCCACGATTTTACCAAGAAATCACGTCCACTGGAACATAAGAAAAGTCCCGCAATGGAGAAGCTGTTCTCATGTCCCGAATGTGGGAAGGGTTTTACCAAGAAATCCAACCTAGTACAACATGAGAGAATTCACACAGGGAAGAAGCCATATTCATGTCCTGAATGTGGAAAATGTTTCACCAAGAAATACGGTCTGGTTAACCATCACTGGAGTCACACAGGAAAAAAGCCATTTTCATGTCCCATATGTGGAAAATCCTTCACCCAGAAAGCAGACCTTGTCAAACATCATAGAATTCACACGGGAGAAAAACCATTTTCATGTTCGGAATGTGGAAAATGTTTTTCTCAAAAATCAGATCTTCTTAAACATCAGAAGATACACACGGGGGAGAAGCCATTTTCATGTTCGGAATGTGATCGATGCTTTACTAAGAAATCAGATCTTACTAAACATCAGAGAATTCACACAGGGGAGAAGCCCTTTTCATGTCCTGAATGTGGAAAATCTTTTACCCAGAAATCAGACCTTGTCAAACATTATAGAAGCCACACGGGGGAGAAGCCATATTCTTGCTTGGAATGTGAGAAATGTTTTGCTCTAAAATCGGGTCTTGTTAAACATCAGAGAATCCACACGGGGGAGAAGCCATTTACATGTTCAGAATGTTGGAAATGTTTTACAAAGAAGTCGTCTCTTGTTAAACATCAGAGAATTCACACGGGGGAGAGGCCGTTTCCATGTTTGGTATGTGGAAAAAGCTTCACCCAGAAACCTGTTCTTGTCAGACATCAGAGGATTCATCAGAAGGTGGAGGTTGCTTCAGATGTCTCACTTATTGGGAATTGTCTCTCCAGTTCTTAAATTCTTTAGTTTAGGTGGAACTGATCTTTTACTTCAGTATTATATATTTATGATGTTTTGGGATATAATAAGAGAAAAGTAGTGCAAGTGGAGTTTTATTGCATTTAAAGGGTTTGACTATGATAAAGAAGTTTCCTTTTTTTCCCATGTCATTATGCATTAGTGACATCCATATCTCACTCTGGTCACTAAGCCTAATAAGAGACTCACATTTCCCAATCCGGTAGGGGTTTTCTTTGCAGCAGTTACCTCATTTACATCACAGACAGTATTACAATAGAAGATTGTAGAGACACCTCTAGAGATAACACCACTGAGCAACCATTACATCACTACTGACAATAGATGATGTCACAGCTTATCTCCTCCCGCTCCCTGCACAGAGCATGTCTAGAAAACTCTCCATAGACCTCAGTGAGTCAGCTCCAGACTATTACTGCCTATGGCCATGACTGTGCTGGTAACCAAGCAGAGGAGAAGCTCAGACAAGATGGCCACCCCCATATTCATGTACCTAAAATAGAATTTAAAAAAATCTACAATCAGAAATTAAAAACAGATTAATAAAAAGTGATAGATTTCACTATGCGGTTTTAGTAAATAAATTCAAAAAATGGTGACACATTCCTTTTAAGGACTGGAATCATTTTTAGAATGATCCTTTTGCGTGTCAGCAGCCGTGACTCTTAGTTTTTGCCGTACATTACGGTGATACCATATATGTGTGTGTTTTTTTGTGTTTTTTTTAAAACACTTTTACAACGTTAAACCACTTTTTTATGGAACAGCGGTTATTTTTTGAATGCGAAGATGAAGAAAAATGGAGAGTGAAAAAAAAAAAAATTGCCCCAGCCCCTAAGGGGTTAAACTCCTAAAAAGTGTTTAAATGGTCAAGATCTGTGTTATTATCACTATAAATGTCAGGCTACCCTGGTGATGGCGTGGACACAGCTTCAGAGGCCATGAGATTGCCATGACGTAACCTAAGGGGTTAATTTAACTTTAAATTAACTTTTTTTTTTTTATTTTGGAAATTATTTGTGACAATACCAAATATGTGAATATTATTTAATGTTTTGGAACCTATATTTAATAAAGATTATTTATGGATAAAAAAAATGTGCACTTGTGTGTTTTCTTAGTTTTATTTTAACACAGTTTTTATTTAAAATTTTATTTGACTTTTTTAAATTCATGGAAATTTTTTATTTTTTTTTTTATTTTGGCTTTTCAGTGCAATAAGAATTAAATACAACATTTTGTACATTGGCTCAAAACTCTTGAATAGTACAGTAGATTAATGTCACTTTACAGCCTGCTGCAAAGCAATCTGATATGATAATAGGTGCAGGCTTATAATGATAGATCTAGGTGGGTGTTCACACATAGGAATTTGATGCTGAATTTGAATCTGCCTCATATTCCACCGGAAATCTGCCTCCTATTCTTTTCCATGGGAGGCAGTAGCTGATTTTTTTCAGGTAGCGGAAATTCTGTGTGGGCTAGGGCTGGGCTATTAATCGAAAAATAACCAAAACCGAACATCAACGATGATTACAGATATGATTTTGTTCACGTCGGTTATTTCTGAAGGGTCCACGGAGTATAATAGGAGTTTCAGTTTGGACGTGGTCGATCCAAACAAAACCGCCGGGAGATACTCGCAAAACAAATCTTGCGAGGTTCGCCCAACACATTCTCAAACATTAAAAGGGGCATGACCTAAATAATCACTATTAATCATAATTGAGGTAAAATGTCCAATTAATTAATGTCCAATTGATCTTGATTTAGGTCATAATCGCTCAGCCCTAGTGTGGGGGCGCCGAGGAGGCTTCATCCACTATGTTACACACAGAAGGGTACTATCACTACATGGGGGCACAACGAGACTGGGGGGGGGATCAAAAGGGGCAAGAGCAAGACTGAGCAGGGTTAGACACATCATACATACACACGTGGACAAAATTGTTGGTACCCCTCCCTCGTTTAATGAAAGAAAAACCCACAATGGTCACAGAAATAACTTGAATCTGACAAAAGTAATAATATATAAAAATTCTATGAAAATGAACAAATGAAAGTCAGACATTGCTTTCCAACCAGGCTTCAACAGAATTTTTTAAAAAAGAAAACTCATGAAACAGGCCTGGACAGAAATGATGGTTCCCTTAACGTAATATTTTGTTACACAACCTTTTGAGGCAATCCCTGCAATCAAACGATTCCTGTAACTGTCAATGAGACTTCTGCACCTCTCAGCAGGGATTTTGGCCACTCCCCATGAGCAACCTGCTCCAGTTGTCTCGGGTTTGAAGGGTGCCTTTTCCAGACGGCATGTTTCAGCTCCTTCCAAAGATGCTCAATAGGATTTAGATCAGGGCTCATAGAAGGCCACTTCAGAATAGTCCAATGTTTTCCGCTTCGCCATTCTTGGGTGTTTTTAGCTGTGTGTTTTGGATCATTATCCTGTTGTAAGACCCATGACCTGCGACTGAGACCAAGCTTTCTGACACTGGGCAGCACATTTCTCTCTAGTATCTCTTGATAGTCTTGAGATTTCATTGTACCCTGCACAGATTCAAGACACCCTGTGCTAGATGCAGCAAAGTAGCCCCAGAACATAACAGAGCCTCCTCCATGTCTCACAGTAGGGACAGTGTTCTTTTCAAGATATGCTTCATTTTTCTGTCTGTGAACATAGAGCTGATGTTACTTGCCAAAAATTTTGATTTTTGTCTCATCTGTCCATAGGACATTCTCCCAGAAGCTTTGTGGCTTGTCAACATGTAGTTATGTATTATTACTTTTGTCAGATTCAAGTTATTTCTGTGACCATTGTGGGTTTTTCTTTCATTAAACGAGGAGTACCAACAATTTTGTCCACGTTTGTATAGTGTAGGGTGTGCAAACAACCACAAGACAATGCAAATATCCAAAGAGCATGCAAAAAGGATCCAGACAGGACAGCGGCTAGTGGGGAGGAAGGGGTTAAATACAGGGCCTGCTAGACTAAAGTTTATAGCAATGACTGGCACATGTAATTTGTGTGGTAATAGAAAACTGGCACTGTAGTCTGCCACCCATCACTGCCAATAAAAGCTGCACGCAGTGCTTTAGTGACAAAGCACTGTGTAAACTCAGCCTTAGACAGGGCAATTATGAGGCATCTAATAGGGCCGATAGGGGTGCCCTAAGTGCTTATTCAGATAACAAGGTTTCACACCCGTGTGCAAGCTGCTTTTTAATGGCCAGTATGTGGCCCCATAGAATACAATGGATCTATTCACGTGAGGCCCCTGTGATCGATTTGTTAAATAATAGAACTTGTCATGTATAAGGACATTAGTATGGATCCCTCAATAGATTCAAGTCTGTGAAAACGGATTACCCTCGGATGTATGCTCAACCGTGAAAAACGTACTTTTTCATAGCCCTGTCATGTGAATGAGGACTTACAGAAACCTGTATACAGGACTATACAGATATTCCATAAGAGGAAGATGGGAGAACTTCAAGTCCCAGCATGCCCAGGCTGTTATATGATATCAGAGAACATTACAAGGAAGGGGTAAAGGACGAAAGAACTACAACTCTCAGCATTTTCTGAATGTTATTATAGGATATCAAAGGATCTTAGGGTATGTTGACACTGCTGTCATTGATGTCCATTACTTCAATGAACGGTCATAGGATGAGAGCAACGGACTCAAACTTTATTCCATCATGTCTGTTTATGGTAAAAGAAATCCTGGAGGTACATGGAGATTTTTCTAATTTCTTTGAGCGAACCTTTCCTGTAGCCTATCCTTTCCTTGTCCTGCTAGTGGATAGCATTGCAAGTCTGTGGTCAGCTCAGGGCAAGTGCATGCGTACTGGTGACCCGGATAATACCGTCACCCTGTCATGTGCAGAGCATGCATGTGTGTAAGGTCGGCATTCACATTAAGATTTGCAAAGTGTAGAAGCATATAGCCTCTATATTTTATTTTTAACCTTCCCAGAGCAGAAAGCCTGAAAAAGTAATCAAATCCCCACATGAAAGGTCTCAGGAGGCTTTACTGTTGGCAAGCCGCAGGGCTCATGGTAGCGTTCATCTCTTCACACGTTCTTCCAGATGTCCCAATCAGTGTGAAGGGGGCGTCATCTGAGAAAATAGCCTTACCCCCGTCCTCTGCAGCCCATACCCTGTACTTCCTGTACAATGTCTGTCTGTCCTTGATGTTCTTCATGGAGACAAGTGGCTTCTGGAAGAATGACTGTCTGGAGAAGAAGAGGTGACAATACTATGAGTCCTGTCTCATGCCAACAGTATAGCCTCCTCAGACCATCCATGTGTTGGGTGGTTTTTCATCCATGGAATGGACTCACACAGTTTTACCCAAGAATACTGCCATGAATAAAGAATGAGACATCCTCCAAGAGCAAAATCTCCCAACCATCCAGGAGACATTGGGTGATGGACAATGCTTCCTCCACCATGATGGACACCAATGTCACAAGGCAAAAGTCATAACTAAGTGGATCGGTGAACAGAACATTGGCCCTCATTTACTATTGTGTTTCCGCCAGAATCTTGCGACATGTGTTGGCGTATCTGTAGCTTACTGTGTCACATTTCTTCTCTGCGCCTTACTGGCCACTTTTTTAGATAGCGGGCAGAGCAGGGTGTGAATCTCAGTAGGCCGGGTTGGAGACCCCCCTGTCCACCAGATTTACTATAACTCATGCTAGAAAACTGCAGTGAGCTATACCACAAATCCACAGTCATGGCCATAAGTGTTAGCAACCCTGAAATTTTTCCAGAAAATTGTTTTTCTCCCACAAAATTATTGTAATTACACATGTTTTGTTATACACGTTTATTTCCTTTGGGCTGGACAAAATTACTGGCACCCTCAACTTAATGTTTGGTTGCACATGCTTTAGAAAAAATAACTGAAATCATTGACTTCCTATAACCATCCTATAATAAGCTTCTTACACCTCTCACCTGGAATTCTGGACCCCTCTTCCTTTGCAGACTGCTCCAGGTCTCTTATATTTGGGGGGTGCTTTCTATTCTCCCAACGGGAATTTTAAGATCTCTCCACAGGTGTTTAATGGGATGTAGTTCCGGACTCATTGCGGCCACTTCAGCGCTTGTTTCCATCCATTTTTGGGTGCTTTTTGAAGTATGTTTGGTGTCATTGTTCTGCTGGAAGAGCCCTTCGGTAATCTTCAAATTTCATGATGCCTTGCGCACAGTCAAGGCACCCAGTGCCACAGGCAGCAAAACAACCCCAAAACATCTTTTACCCTCCACCATATGTGACTGTTGGTTCTGTGTTCTTTACTTTGTAGGCCTCATTCTGTTTTCGGAAAACAGTAGAATGATGGGCTTTACAAAAAAGCTGTGTCTTGGTCTCTTCTGTCCACAAGACATTTTCCCAGAAGGCTTTTGGCTTCCTCACATACATTTTGGCTTTTTTCTGTCTCTGTTTCAGCAGTGGGGTCCTCCTGGGTCTCCTGACATTTAGTTGGCGCTGACACTGATGCCCCCTGAGCCTGCAGGACAGCTTGAATTTCTTTGGCACTTGATTGGGGCTGCTTTTCCACCATCCGGACTATCCTGTGTTACAACCTTTCATCAGTTTTCCTCTTCCATTCACTTCCAGGGAGATTAGCTACAGTGCCATGGGTTGTAAATTTCTTGATTTATGTTGTGCACTGTGCACAAAGGAACATCGAGGAGATGGACTTTTAACCTTGAGATTGTTATTTTTCCACAATTTTGGTTCTCAAGTACTCAGACAGTTCTCTTCTCCTCTTTCTGTTCTCCATGCTTAGTGTGGCACACACAGACACACAATGCAAAGATTAAGTCAACTTCTCTCCTTTTATCTGGTTTCAGTTGTGAATTTTATATTGCCCACACCTGTTACTTGCCACAGGTGAGTTTGAACGAGCATCACACGCTTGAAACAAAGCTATGTACTAACAATTTTGAAAAGGTGGCAACAATTTTGTCTAGCCCATTTTTGGAGTATTGTGTGAAATGTCCAATTTACCTTTTTTCCTCAGTTTTTTTGTGTTGTTTCAATACACACAAAGGAAATAAACATATGTATAACAAAATATGTGTAATTGCAATAATTTTCGGGGAGAAATACTTCGTTTTCTGGAAAAATTTCAGGGGTGCCAATACTTATGGCCATGACTGTATAGAAGCCCCTGGCTGGTGTGAGTGCAATCCGCTCTAAGTATCACTGTATTGAAGTCCAAATTCATAAAGTTGATGTATAAGCTAGCTTAGAGAGAGAGAGACACACATATGCACAGCTATTGTGTATATACAGTAGAGCAGGGGTAGGCAACCTTTTTTGTTCGGCGTGCCGATTTCGATTAAAAAAATCAAAGTTGAGGTACTCGGAGTGCCGGTCAATAATTGTAAGTCTGACGACCCCTGCACACGGTATTATGTCACATAGCGGCCCTTGCACACGGTATTATGGTGATAATACTAGTGATAATTGCTATTACTATTATTTTAGCGTGTAACGGATATAACTAGAGAGGCGGATGGCGTATTTTACTCTATAAAGATCAGGTATGGACAGGACAGAGACAGTGAAAAAATGTAAACTTTATTGGTGACTTTGTGCATGTGTTGTGTAAGTGTTTGGTGCGACACTTCTGGCGCTGCGACCTGGACGATGGTAAATGTCTGGGTCACAGCGCCAATAACTTCCTGGTTATGTGATTAGGCTCAGAGGGGTGTTACATTATCCCTCTATGTGACCATCAGAGAGCAGAAGTACAGTATGCTCTCTGATAGAAGGGATAAGGATGGAAGTCTCTGCTACCCCCCCCCCCCATCTGCAGCTTATGCACAGACAATGATGAGTTAACATTGTCTCTGCAGCTCCTCCTCCCCCTCCTTCTTTAGCTCTAAGATGCTGCCTGACACAGGAGGGGGGGGACACATTTAGAGCCCCATTTCTAAGGATCTATTAGGGCCACAAAGATGCAACTGGATTCATTTTAAAGATGAGAATCTCATCTTTAAAAAGATACCAAGATCTCCATGATTGACCTTACACATTCAGAGCGATTCACTGTTAAAACGATGTCGGGAATTGAGATCTGCATTGGGATTTCAATGCCGAACATAGTTTTCACCAGCACATGGCTCAGGACGTTTAAGGATGATCATGGTGATCTTGGTATCATTTTAAAGAGGAGATTCTCATCTTTAAAATGAATCCAAGTGTTTCTTTATAGCTTTAACCAATCCTGAGCAATTCACTCAGGTACAGTAGTGAAGCCGGCAATTACCGGCTTCACTACTATACATAGACTGTGCAGACGCCGGGTGCTGCCACATCAATCTTCACCCTGCGCTAATGAAATTTTAAGGAAGCTGCAGCGTTTTTCCATCCGGCTGAGGCACAAATATGGCGCCAGAACTGATGCCTCTTGTGCCAGAACCGATCCCATAGAAAACTATGGGATCTGTCCTGGCATCAGTTTCCCTCCAGCTTGTGTGCACCAAGCCGGAGGGAAACAGATAGATGTGCCGGACATATGTGAACACACCACTGCCGTGCCAGGGAAATAAGCCTCGCGTGCCACTCTTGGCACGCGTGCCGGGGGTTGCCGACCCCTGCAGTAGAGGGTTCTGCTTTAATGGAGGGAAAAAGGTAGTTTTTAAGTACAGTGTTGACAAAGAACAGGTTGGGCTAGTATAGTGGCAAAGTTGTAAAATAGTTCTGGCACATGCCTATTGGATAAGAAACAAAAGAGGGGTGGCATACCATTAAGCCATCTGGTGGGGGATGTGCTCTCTAAACGAAGAGGAATGTAAAATGGGTACAGGCATGGCCCCACAATCCAAAATGGAGGATACATAAGCTGAGTTATCCTCCACACTGGTATAGGTCTGTGATCAGGCGTATCTACATGCGCTAGAGTTACTAGGAAGCCGGAGCCTCTTAGGTACACTAGCAAATTTTGCCTGGCAGGGAATGAATTAAGACTGGCGGAAGGATCGCCACTTTTAATAAATTCCCCTCATTGACATTTTGGGTCCATGGCTAGAAAACTCCACAGATCTCAATCCCATTGGGAACCTGTGGTAGTTCTCAAAAAGTTGGTGGATAAACAAAAATACAAAAATTGTGATAAACTCCGAGCGCTGGTTAGACAAGAACGGGTTGTCAGTAATCAAAAGCTGATATCCAATATGCCAGGGTGACCTGCAGAACTCTTGGAAAATAAGGGTTAAGGCTGTAAATATTGGGGGGAATTTATCAACCCTTCTATGCCAGTTTTGACAACTCCCATTCTGCATCTCTCTCACCACTTTCTGCAAAAGTAGGCAAAGAGCGGGGTGCGGGCGCCTCAGCCCAACATAGTCATTGTAAATCCATTGTGGGGGACGGCCGTGCAACTGATTCATGAAGAAACAGGGCCTGATCTGAACCTGACTGATATGCCAATCTTAATAAATCTGTGTAAAAACTTCCGAAATTCTTAGAACTGTACTTCAGTAACCCTAGAAACATCCGACTTAGAGTATGTTCACACCGAGTTTTTTACAGGCAGAAAAAAATCAGCTTCAGGAATTAGGAAATGGTTTTGGGACACGTTTTTTGACCTGACGCAGTTTTCTGACGCGGTTTTTCGACGCGGATGTAGGATGTAGTTTACAGCCCTTTTGGTGTGGGCCTAGGAACTCAGCTTCAAAAAA
This sequence comes from Leptodactylus fallax, assembly GCA_947044405.1. Lineage (NCBI taxonomy): Eukaryota > Metazoa > Chordata > Amphibia > Anura > Leptodactylidae > Leptodactylus > Leptodactylus fallax. The sequence continues at coordinate 999,462 of CAMRHE010000360.1, read as the reverse complement.
CCGCGTCGCATTTTTTCCGCCTCCCATTGAATTCCATTGGTTTTTCCAGGCGGAATCCGCCTGAAGATAGGTCATGTCACTTTTTTTTTTTCGCTAGCGGAAAAAAAACGTTACAGGTGTAGCCCTATTTGGGGGGGGGGGTATGAGTATTATCCCTCCCGCAACAGACTCTGGCGCTGACCTGTGTGTATAATGGGACCTGAAGCCTTCGCTGAAGGGAAGAGTGGGAACATATATGAGATATATCAGTGCCTCCACCCAGGATAGAGCCTCTGTATTACAGGGAGGATCTCTTCCTGGGACTTACCCATGAAATACAGTTAGTAGCCTTAACAAGGATCACTGTACTAATCTCACAGTCTGAAGAATACATACAGATACCACATAAGGTTATAACAGTAGCTTTATAAGAATCAACAGGGTAATAATACATACATAAAATATACTCAGAACACAGCAATACTACAACAACCAGCAAGTCCTCAACCGTCTTAGGTTATATACCCGGGTATATATATAGATATATAGCAAGAGTCCAGTGCACAATACCTCCAGGCAACAGAAGAGATGCAGGGGCCCCTGTGGATGACTGTGGATCCTCGGATTCTTCCAGGAGATGACAGACAGACGATCAGGAGATGATGATGATGGTGAGATTCTTCACAGGCAGCAAACAGGGCGACGGTGACGGCAGTAGATGCAGGCCTGACTACCCTAACACTGAGTCCTTAACCTGCCAGCTAAACTACTAGTGCCACCGGGCCTCTAACTAGCTAGTTGGCCTTCGGAAGCCTAACCTATCACTGCCCTGAACTATATATATATATATGGATCCCTAACTACGGTTACTAGCTAGGTCCTGTGAGTATATAGGGGGTAACACATACCTAACTATATACTGTGAAGTAAAGAGGAACAAGTGGCTCTTAGACTCCCCCAGACACAACATGTCTGTCTCAGCAGCTCTGCTCACATCTCTCCCCCCAGCAGCTCTGCCTCACATGTGTCTGACTCACTGTATTTACAAAACAAAACTTGCACTAAATGCCTGGGGTCTCTGAAGCCAAACTGCAGGGGCAAAGAAGCCAGATACATTATATACTAGTAGAAATGGCAGTTCCCTACACTCTCCCTCTGGTGAAATCTTTACGTCACGTCAAAGACATACAAAGTCATAGTATACAGTCAACATTACCAATGACAATATCAATATGGTTGCTTTTGCATTTACAGAGTCACAACAGGTTAATAGGTATACATGCCAGCAGGAGCGAAAATTGGTAACATATTGACCAAAGTGGACACTGCACCCACCCAAGCATGGTATAAATGAGGCTGAGTAGTAAATCTGGGGTCCCCCAAACTATCATATGTCAGCATAGGTGGAGGGTGTCTAATTCTCTCTCCTCTCCGTACCTCTCTCTGAGGTAAACTAGCATGTCCAGGCCCTAAACTAGGGTTGTCTGCCATGGGAGGGGATGGTGCTGGTAGCGTAGGAGAGCTAGATCCCTGCTCATCTGTAGACACAGATCTAGGTACGAATTCTGGAGTTTGAGGGTTCATAGGTCTCCCTGAAGGAGAAGATACTGGTGATCTAGGAACTTCAGGAGCCACAGTCCAATCACTCTCAGGAGTTTCAGGAAGGTCAGGTGGAATATCGGCTAAGGACTGTGGAGAATCGCAGGCCGAGCCATCATTGGAGATATCCATACCATCAATCTGAGGTACAGGCAACAAATGATTTCTATGCCAAGTCCTGATCCTCCCGTCCCGTCCTTTTATCTTGTAGACTGGTATTCCAGGCAACCGATCTACCACTGTAAAGAGTTCACTCCGCCATCGATCAGCCAGCTTATGTTTTGCAGATGCTCCCAAATTCCGTAGCAGAACATGGTCCCCAGGGTTCAATTCTCGGTATCTTACTCGAAGATCAAATCTCCTTTTATTTCCTTCATTCACTTTGGCCGCATTTTCCTCAGCCAGCTGATAAGCACTCTTAAGCGTTTCTTTCAAACGTGCCACGTATCGGTAATGATCTCGATGACTGATACCATCGGTAGAGACTCCCAACAAGATGTCAATAGGTAGCCTAGGCTCTCTTCCAAACATCAGAAAGTATGGTGAATATCCTGTGCTCTCGTGCCTTGTACTATTATAGGCATGCACCATAGCCTCCACTTTTAGACTCCAGGATCGCTTATCCTCAATTCGTAAGGTACCAAGCATATCAAGTAAAGTCCTGTTAAATCTTTCAGGAAGGGCATCTCCCTCTGGATGGTAAGGCGTCGTCCGACTTTTGCGGATGTTCAACAACTGAAGTAACTCTTTGATCAGGTTACTCTCAAAATCCCGGCCTTGATCAGAATGCAACCGGTGTGGTAAGCCATAATGGATAAAATACTTTTCCCAAAGCACTCTTGCAACAGTGACTGCTTTTTGATCCTTAGTCGGAAAGGCTTGAGCATATCGTGTGAAGTGATCAGTCACCACCAATACATTTCCAAATCCTCTGGAGTCGTTGTCAATACAAAGGAAGTCTATGCAGACAAGATCCATGGGGCCCGAACTCTTCAAGTGTCCCATGAAGGCCGCTCGAACCGGGACAGTCTTCCTCTGCAAACATCTGCGACAGCACCTACACAGACAAATCACGGTATCTCTCATTTTGGGCCAGTAGAATCGGTCTTGTATTAGGCCATAAGTCTTCTCAGGTCCCAAATGACCATGATAATCATGCAGACTTCGGAAAATCATCTTCTGAAAGCAGCTTGGAATAACTAGTTGGCGCCTTCCAGGGTGATCATGATACAGCACCACACGATAAAGTAGGCCATTGTCTATTTCAAACTTCTCCCAATCTCGTAGAAGTTGACTGCATTCAGAGGGTAGGGATGTCTTTAACATTTCTCTGTCTTGAGAACTCACTGCTTGATAAAGAGGTCCAATTAAAGGATCAGTCTTTTGACTCCAGATCATTCGCTTTGAAGATATAGAACAACTCTCAAAGGATCCTAAAGCGGCAGGGTAGGCAAACATGTCTGGTACAGCTTCGGGACCTCCCCCAACAGAGTCAATAAGCCGAGTTTCAGAAAAGGCTACTCGGTCTTCAACTACAGCAGCCATGGCACACAAAGCTCCTACTCCAGGACTTGGCACTTCTTCCCATTCATCCACTACTTCCGGACTAGGTAATCCAGGCCGTCTTGATAGAGCATCTGCCCCAATGTTCTTAGGCCCCGATTTATACTTGAGTGTGAATTGGTAGTTGGATAAAGCTGCCAACCAGCGATGTCCTGTAGCATCGAGTTTAGCGGTTGACAAAACGTATGTCAGTGGATTGTTGTCTGTTCTTACTTCAAACGTGGCTCCGTATAAATAGTCATGTAATTTATCAACAATGGCCCACTTGAGCGCCAAAAACTCCAATTTATGTACTGGATAATTTTTCTCGCTGGGAGAAAGACTTCGACTTATGAAAGCTATGGGCCGTAACCCGGCCGGGTATTCTTGGTGCAGCACGCCACCTAATCCTTCAAAGCTGGCATCTACATGTAGCACATATGGCTTCTGTGCATCAGCATAAGCCAGAACGGGAGCTTCTGTCAATTTCTTCTTCAACAACTTAAATGCTTCTTCACAATCCGCAGTCCACCTATAGCCAAAAAGGCTTTTGGAAGACCCTTTCTTCTTTCCCGGATCTCCTGCATCACTCTTCAACAGGTCGAGGAGGGCTCGAGCAATTTTTGAATATCCTTCCACAAATCGTCGATAGAATCCACAAAACCCCAAGAAAGATTGCAACTCCGTAATATTTTGCGGTCGGGGCCAATTCACCACAGCTTCAATCTTACCAGGATCGGTAGCAACTCCTTCAGCAGAAACAATATGACCTACATAAGTGACCGAAGATCTACAAAATTTGCATTTGTCAGCCGACAACTTCAGCCCCTCTTCTTTTAAGCGATGGAGTACTCTCATGAGTCGTTCTTCATGTTCTTCCAGCGTCTTTCCAAACACAATAATGTCATCAAGATATACAAGGCATTCCCGGGGCACTAAATCACCTAACACTCTTTCCATCAACCTTTGGAACGTTGCTGGCGCACCTTTTGTACCTTGCGGCATACGAGTGAACTGAAAGAAACCCAAGGGGCATATGAAGGCTGTCTTTTCCTGATCCTCAGGTGCCATTGGGACTTGATAGTATCCCGATCTTAGGTCCAGCACTGTGAACCAACAGTTTCCATTCAGAGCTTCCAGAGCTTCTTCAATTCTCGGCAGTGTATACTGATCAGGTAAGGTTCTCCGGTTCAGAGTTCTGTAATCCACACATAGGCGAATTGCTCCAGATTTTTTTCTTACCACCACAATAGGTGAGGCATAGGGGCTCTTACTGTCCACAATGATCCCCTGACCTTTCATTTGCTGTAGAGTCTGTCTTAACTCATCAACATCCTTTGGAGCAACTCTCCGTGGTCGCTCCCGGAAGGGAGTAGAATCGGTCAATCGGAAAGTGTGTTGAGCACTTTTAGCACAACCTACATCCATATCATCCATGGAGAACACTTCCGATAATTCAGACAACTTCTGTGTCAGTCGCTGATTCCAGGCCTCTGGTAAATGTGGATCACTCAAGTCAAGATTGAGATTAGGGATTGCATCTCGGATTTGAATCCTGCACACTTCAGCGTATGGATTTACTCCAAGCACAGGGTAGCAGTGGGCCACATTCTGGTATGGTCCAATTACAATCGGATGCGGTGAACAGTTCCTCACTGTCACACAGGTAGATAACTCCACTTTATTTCTCCAGTCCTTTCTCTCTGGGATCACCATCCAGCCATTCTGGTTAATCATTTCTTCAGGGGTTTCCATAAGGACATAACTCCCCCCTTCAAGCAAATCGGGAGCAATGCTGGAGGCTACTCTCAGAATTCTCTCCCCGCCGGCAGGAACTTCCACGGTTCTCTCACCGATATGATATACCATTCCATGTCGATAGCCAGTAGACAGGGCATCACAGAGTTCTCTAAGATCAGAAGATATATTCTCCGGCTGAGCTGCAGGGTTCCAATCTCTTCCAAGAAACTTCTGAAAAGCATAATGCACTGCGGGACAATTAGTGCCAAGTATCACAGGAGCTGCACAAGAATCCCCTGTATCAGGACAGACAAGAGCCGTAATCTTCATGGGAGCGACACTCTGATCTTCTAATTCAGGGACAGCTATAACTACTTGTAGGCTGCCATCTACAGGATATGATCCTGAATTAAGCCCCCACAATTTCATTTGTCCCATAGACTGAAGAGGTATATCCCTCAGATACTTTTGGTAGAACGAGCGATAAATCAGGGTCACTTGAGATCCTGTATCAAACAGGGCAGGAGCGGCATGACCATTGACAGTGACTTTGACAACGGACCTGGAGCCCGCGATAGCGCCTCTGGTATTTACTCGGCCCGCCTTCCTTCGGTGTCTTTGATTCTGAATAGAGAAGACAGCACTGTGTCTCAATCCCTCACTGTCCTCCGTACACTGTCTGGCACTATGGCCCGTCTGACCACATTTATAACAGGTTCTAGCATCCTTCCTCCATTGAGTGGCAGTGGGTGGAGTGGCGGACTGTCTAAGTTCTGACCGCTCCGCTGGTTTGTCCTTGTTTGAATTAGGAACAACATCTTCTTTAGAGATGCTTTTCGCTTTCTTAGGGGTACTAAAACTAATGTCAGCTTCTTGTTTCTTCACTAACTTCATTAAGTCAGGAAATGGAAGGACTCTATCAGATAGTAAGACCTTGAGTACTTGAGCAAGAGGATGATGAGGTTGTAACCCTCTCACCAACTGACTGGTTCTCATAGCGTCTACCTCTGAAGTAGATATAGCTGCGTGGTACACCAGACGTGAAAGAAGTAGCTGTAAACGGTTAATAAAAGTAGAGACATTTTCCCCTTCTTTTTGACGAACCATTCGGTAATCAGCAACCATCTGGGCAAGGTCATAGTATGGCTCAAAGTGATCAGACAGTACTTGTATATAGTCCAATGCACTCACTCCTTCATGAGAGTCTCTGTACAAGCGGATCAATTCTGCAGCAGGAGACCGCAAACTTTCACTGATACGCTGCCGCTTGCCTTCTTCAGAGCAAGACCATTCCTTCAGGCATTGGAGAGTATGTTCTTTCCATATCTCAAAGTTTTCCTCCCCTTGTGGTACTGGGACATTACCAGAGAATACTTTTAGTTTCTTGTAGTGAGTGGCCTGCAGGCCCTGAGCTAACATTTCAGTCAGCCTGGCTAAAGTGCTAATAGCACTGTCACTAGAGGAACTGCTAGCGACGGCCATACTGGGGGGGTAACTGGCTGAGCGGGGTTCTTCCTTTACCTGAACCAGGGGAGGAACAGGAGGTCGGTAATCCCATGTAGTAGCTAGTGGGAGGTTCCCCTCTGAGCTATATCGCTTCTCCATATCAATGACTATTCCCACTTCTAAATCTCAGCAGTGCCTCCAAATGTAGCCCTATTTGGGGGGGGTATGAGTATTATCCCTCCCGCAACAGACTCTGGCGCTGACCTGTGTGTATAATTGGACCTGAAGCCTTCGCTGAAGGGAAGAGTGGGAACATATATGAGATATATCAGTGCCTCCACCCAGGATAGAGCCTCTGTATTACAGGGAGGATCTCTTCCTGGGACTTACCCATGAAGTACAGTTAGTAGCCTTAACAAGGATCACTGTACTAATCTCACAGTCTGAAGAATACATACAGATACCACATAAGGTTATAACAGTAGCTTTATAAGAATCAACAGGGTAATAATACATACATAAAATATACTCAGAACACAGCAATACTACAACAACCAGCAAGTCCTCAACCGTCTTAGGTTATATACCCGGGTATATAGATATATAGCAAGAGTCCAGTGCACAATACCTCCAGGCAACAGAAGAGATGCAGGGGCCCCTGTGGATGACTGTGGATCCTCGGATTCTTCCAGGAGATGACAGACAGACGATCAGGAGATGATGATGATGGTGAGATTCTTCACAGGCAGCAAACAGGGCGACGGTGACGGCAGTAGATGCAGGCCTGACTACCCTAACACTGAGTCCTTAACCTGCCAGCTAAACTACTAGTGCCACCGGGCCTCTAACTAGCTAGTTGGCCTTCGGAAGCCTAACCTATCACTGCCCTGAACTATATATATATATGGATCCCTAACTACGGTTACTAGCTAGGTCCTGTGAGTATATAGGGGGTAACACATACCTAACTATATACTGTGAAGTAAAGAGGAACAAGTGGCTCTTAGACTCCCCCAGACACAACATGTCTGTCTCAGCAGCTCTGCTCACATCTCTCCCCCCAGCAGCTCTGCCTCACATGTGTCTGACTCACTGTATTTACAAAACAAAACTTGCACTAAATGCCTGGGGTCTCTGAAGCCAAACTGCAGGGGCAAAGAAGCCAGATACATTATATACTAGTAGAAATGGCAGTTCCCTACACAGGGAAAAAAATGCCACGGACTCCCATTGAAATGAATAAGAGGCGTTTTTTCAGGTGGATTACGTGTCAAAATCCGCTGCCAAATACTGTGAACACAGCCTAAAAAAGCCAAAAACACTGAAGCAGTAAACGCTGCGAAAACTAAAACTTGTGTCAGTCTCAAAACTTTTGGCCACGACTGTAACGTCCAGTGATATCCTATAATATCCTAGGCTTGTTGCAAGCACTACAACTCCCAGCATGTCCCTCGCTCTCACACTGAATCTGTCACTTCACTTTTCCTCTTAGTCATGTCTCTGTACAAAGCACACACAACATAGGAGCTCCGCCCCCTCAGGTCACATGATCACCACAGGTCCTACAGTCACTCCTTCTCCTTTCTACTGCTGAGCCCCCCACCCCTCAGATGACTGAGCACATCACAGTGACATCATCACAGGTCCTGCAGTCTCTGGCAGTGACATATGAGGAGGTTGTCGGGTATGTATGACTGGTAGTCAGTGCTGTGTATACAGTATATTGTGGAAGGTAATGGGAGTTGAGCTGCAGTACTGGCACCCGGCCACTATATGGAGCACTGAGCTATGTGCTTACGGCTCTGTGCACTGTATAGAATGGGGACCAGATGTACCCCAAACAGCTGATATTAACCCCTTCCAGCCGCAGACATTTCCATTTTTGACACCCTGCCTTCCAAAACCCATAACTTTGTTTATTTTTCCTTTTACAGAGCCATATGAGGGCTTAATGTTTGCGGGACACATTGTACTTTGTAATGGTACCATTTAATATTCCATACAATGTACTGGGAAGCTGGAAAAAAAATTCACAATGGGGTGGAATTGGAGAAAAACTGTGTTTGTGCAACTTTCTTATGGCTTAGTTTATTCGCCAGCCAAAATGACATGTCACCTGTATGGATCGGTACATTTCCGAAAAATTTTTTTTCTTAGAATCGCCATATTCTAACACCCTTAACTTTGTAATATTTCCATGATGCATAGGGCGTCTTTATTTGCGGGGCCCGATGTACTTTTTAGTTATACTATTTTGGGAATGTCTATTGCTTTGATCACGTTTTATTTAAATAAAAAAAAAAAAACACGACGGTTCGACTCACCATATGGGAAAAATAGAAAATATTTTTTATAAGTTTGTAGACCGGGTGTTTTTGGAGACAGGGATATCTATGTGTATGAGAGTCACAGATTTGATTATTACAGGTTGCATAGAGCAGCCTGCAATGGAATGAATGCCAGGCTAAGCCTGGGAGCCTTCAATAGGCTCCCGGCTGTCATGGCAACAGATCGCCGACCCCAAATCTCGTTCCAGGACTGGCAATCCTCCCTGCAATGCAGCGGGCACTGATTGCGGGATTAGCTCCGGGTCTCTGCTGTATAATACAGCTATGCCAGCCGCTCATACTCCAACACTCGCTGGGCTCTCGGTCATATTATAAGTGGACATTTTACGTGCCGGTCACTCCACAAAAAAGGACGTGACCAGTATAGTTCATGTCCAAATAGGGAATGATGTGCAACAATAGAGGGGTGTATTGTTACTAAAAGGGGGCTTGGCCATTCAAAAATATCCACAATGCACTTTGTGCGCTGAGACTCCCAGTGGTCAGCCCACAAAAGTGATCAAGTTTGTTAATGGAACTAGAGATGAGCAAATTGCTTTGCCATAATTCTGTCTGAATTTCCCCAAAATATTTTGGGTCCTGGCAAATCCAAAACTTTGGATTTGTTCCAGATGAATCACTCAAAATTGTAGCTTTATACTCATTGAATGTAGGTCATTTACCGGATCACATGATCTACACGGCTGTCATTGATAGGTTTACATTCGTTACTCCCCGTCACTGAATGTAGGTCAATCACTGAGAGTCACTAGTTGCACTTTTTGGAAACGTGTTATGATATCCCATATCCAGCAAGCCCTATAAACAATGTTTTAGGACCGTTAGGGCACTTTCGAGTGAATAGAGAGAATGCGACCTGCAGATTTCTCTCTATATAGCACCTATTAGTTGGCTTATTTTGTGTCAGCATTTTACACCGACTTTTTGAAGCAGTTGCACCAGTATTGTAAAATCTTAAGATATACAGTCTGATGGTTAGGTGATATAAGGTCCATGGTCATGTGATATACAGTTCATGGTCATGTGATGGACACACAGGTGCACGGCTCGTTACCAGGCAGATGTCCGATTACTGCGCTGTGACTGTAACGAGCCGTGCACCTGTGTGTCCATCACATGACCATGGACTGTATATCACATGACCATGGACTGGTTTTTACCCACTGGCAGTAAGTGGAATGAATGACAGCAAGCAGAGATCTAGAAAATCGTGAGGAATTGATACAGAAAATATATTGGAAAATTGTACAAATTTTCATTGTACAAACAATAACATTGGTCTCTCAATATTTGTCTGAAACTGGACATCCCCTTTAAGGCTAGGGGTAATTGTGAGATTGGGCGCAACTCCATACCAAAGATCACCCTGTCACCCAGCGACTCCTTCTAATGTAAATGAATGGGGTTGTGCTGTAACCTTGAGCATGCGGCTACTTCTAGTTGCAATGGAATCGAGTATAGCTTGATCTTTTTTATATATTTTTTGGTCCAGTACCTACAGGGTGCCTCCATTGTCCGCTGTATGCAGTATGGTGGTCATTACCACTGACATCTGTATCATGGGCTTGTGAATAGAACTAACCCTGATTACAGGCTCCATTAAAACTTGTCCTATGTCTTAAAGGGGTTCTCCACTTTGCTTAATCCCTTTTTGTTAGAAGAGTCCCTTGACAATAAGCAGTTAATTGTCAAACTGTAACCTGTGGATAAATCTGACAGTCAGTGTTCAGTTCCCTGCAGCACCTCCACAGGAAAAATGAAGTATTACACAGTGCCCATTCATATCCAATGTTTGTCCATGTTATACAGGACAGGCCCTCTGGAGCAAGAGACTTAGTTTGTAACTTCTCGTCCATCGAATATCTTGGTATTCCCTTAAAGGGGTTTTCCGACCAGGTGGATTTTTATACTGATGACCTATACACAGGATAGGTCTTCAAAATCCAGTCAGTGGGGGTGCAATATATGGACCCCCACACCAATCACCCTCCATCTAGAGCAATGCATTTTGTACAGGTAAGTAGAGAGACAGTGGTGGGATGTAAGATGATTGTCATGTATGAAGTCTATACTTTACTGCCATGAAGCTGGCCGCTCACCCTCCAGTCTGATTTTCGAGCCTCTCCTCTTTTCATAAAGGTGCCCGCAGTACAGGAAACCTCCGACTGGTCCAGTATTCATATATTCTCACCTACAATGGTCTCTTTTCCGACTGACCAACTGAGGATAGACAAGGACAAGAGTATGATTACCAAAAGAATATTAGACTTCACCCTGGAGATCATCTACCTGCTGACCGGAGAGGTGAGGGATTCTGGGGATTATACCCTTCCCATTTGTCTAATTTTAGAATTTTTAGCATTTTGGAGACGTTCAGAGTATAAGACAATAGAAACTGACAGTATACCAACGCACCCATAGTGTGATCATAAAACTACTGATATGGATACCTGGTAGCAAGGTGGAGAAGCGGGAAATATAGTGATATTTATCAGGGTCTCTCCATACTCAGGACTACACAGTAGTGAAGAAGACATCTGATAAGTGTGTGGCCCCCAGCAGCCATCCCCATGTGCCAGGAGAATGGAGCACAAGCCAGAGCCCCATCATGGAGCAGAAGATCCTGGAGCTCACCAACAAGATGATCGAGCTGCTGACTGGAGAGGTGAGCGCTGCTGGGAATGCTGGGACATTAGACAGTAACACAAGGGATGATGTGTCTGGATGATGAGGACTGTATCATTGTGTTGTCAGGTTCCTATAAGGTGTCAGGATGTCACCGTCTATTTCTCCATGGAGGAATGGGAGTATTTAGAAGGACACAAGGATCTGTACAAGGAGGTCATCATGGACGACCACCAGACCCTCACATCACCGGGTAAGAGGAGACTTTTAATTCTTTCTGCACCATGATATAAATATACAGCAGGTAACATGTTTGCCCACCATGATGTACATTTACAGCCCCCTCGATCAGGGGGATGGTGCAGTCAATAATGACTTTGCGTCTAAGGTGTTCCTGTCACTTTCCCTACATTACCTCACCTCCTGTCCCCACCATCAATATGTTGTCATGACAGCCTGATCAAAATCCTAGAGCTGCCATCATCAGTCCTCCACCAGGTCCTGCTAAATCAGCTTGAATACTTTTCAAAATTAAAAATGCTTTATTATGTAAAAACAAAATAGAAAAAAATACATATTTGGAATAGCTGCATCCTGAACAACCCTCTCTCACCTCCATAAAAATGTAATAAAAGTTGCATATACAGCAGAATGATACCAATAAAAAGTACAGCTTGTCCTGCAAATAATAAGTCAACTACACCTAGGAAAGGAAAAGAGAATGTCCTTTCCACCACAAATGGTTAAGGTTGAACAACTGGAGGGTTCCTTAGACTTTTGTCAAAGAGGTTCAAGCAATGGAAAAACCCAAGCGCTACTGTGGCTGGACGTGAATAAATTGGCAGAGCTTAGTGACCCAAGGTACTTGGCAACAGGAGATTCTGGAAGTCTTTTAGGGAATTTCTGGACACTTTGCGGTCAGGGTCTATATTATTTCCCTGGTCTCTGGTGAGACAATGTCTGGAAATCCAGTTATGAACACTTTGGCGGCCTTTCTGGTTACCCTCCAAAAGTCTTCAGTCCCACCAAGTACTAGACCCTATAAATTGTTTTATCCTTGTTACTCAACATATTACTGACATCTGGATAAACCTACCATTATTTGTTTCTCCTGCAGATAGTCCTAGTAAGAAAAGATGTGCCAGTGCTTTGTATTCCCGAGACTGTCCAGAGTATAATAGTGATGTCCCACAGGATCCTCAGGTAGACGGAGCCAAAGCCTCATCAGATAGCTGTCATATCAGTTATCTAGTTATTTTTTAGTAACATATTTCCTCCTTGTCTGTGAAGTGTGAAGATCTGCTCAATGTTAAAGTTGAAGTTGTGGATGAAGAAGAGGACACATGTACGAGGACTGATGGGCAGTGTAAGGAGGGCTTCAATGGTTGTAAAGGAAATTGTTGTTGACAGTTCTCTAAATACTCAGCATCACATTAAGATGATGTATTCAGTCACTGTATGTGTCCTACAGATGGATCCAGTGAGGGAAACCCAACAGAGAGATGTCCCAGTCCTCTGTATTCCTGGGGTCATTCAGAAGAAGATCACAGTGTCCCACAGGATCATCAGGTAGATGGAGCTGAATCCTCTTCTAAATCTATAAGGGGGTTGTGTGGACCTCTTTGGTCATTCATGATCATAGATGTGGATTATGTTAATCTCTTAGATTTCTACATCTGTCAAATCAGGGTGAAGATCTGACTGATATTAAAGTGGAGGTAAAATCAGAATACGAAGAGACGTATATGAAGAGTGACCCACAGTATAAGGAAGAGGAGGAGGTAATACCAACAGATGCTGGAGCAAGTGAGTAGTAACCGTGTGATTTCTGAGTTTTCCACCTTGGAGCCACATTATATCCTGATCCTTAAAGGGTTATTTCTAGCTCGCCAAATTGCTTCTGCGTTGGCAATAATTTCTCATAAGTCCCGACCACCAGAGCGGGACTTTCTGAAACAGGTGAGCGGCGCTGCTCTATACCATTTCCGTAACTTCCATAGAGGTGAGTAGGAGCTGCAAAAATGGCATAGCACACTTTGTTATGGAAACTGAGTAGCCCAATGTGCAATGCAATTTACTTAGCTCACATTCACCTCTATGGAAGTTACAGAGACCACATAGGGCAGAGTTGCTTGCCTGTTTCTGTTTCCTGGTGGTCGAGGATTATGAGTAGTTATTCTCATCTCTGTAGCGATTTGCCAAGATAGGAATAACCCTTTAAGGAAAGCCTAGTGTGATTTGTGCCTGTCCCTCCATCTGACTGCAACCAAACTATTCCAGATATGTTGAAGTTCACACTCTAAGAGGGCAAAATCACCAGGATGTCACCGAAGAGTGCCCCATGTATGTCCAATAAAACTCCCATCAAGAGAACAGGATGGCCAAACCAAGAAACCGGTCTTGATGCATTGGGACTATTTGTAGGGAGGGGACAGTCATGGAGTACCAAGCAGTTATTATGACAGCCAGGGACCCACTGAAGGCCACCATCTTGGTGCATCTGTACCTCAGGCAGGTTGTAATAGAATAGTAATCAATGGACAATACACTTCTAGTATTGAAATATAGCTGTGACGATGCTACTTATCAGATCTGGAGTACAATTGGTGAGGCAAACAGTACAGTACTTAAATAGTAAGAGATGCAAGAGTAGTACCTCAGAAGTAGAATAAAACCGTAGTCAGACGTTTGTAGAGTTCGGTACACAGGAGCAGTAGATCAGCCGTAGTCAGACGTATGCAGAGTTCGGTACACAGGAGCAGTAGATCAGCCATAGTCAGACGTATGCAGAGTTCGGTACACAGGAGCAGTAGATCAGCCATAGTCAGACGTTTGCAAGAATCAGTACACAGGAGCAGTCAGACGTATTCAGAGTTCGCTACACAGGAGCAGTGGATCAGCCGTACTCAGTCGTATGCAGAGTTCAGTACACAGGAGCAGTGGATCAGCCGTAGTCAGTCGTATGCAGAGTTCAGTACACAGGAGCAGTAGATCAGCCATAGTCAGACGTTTGCAAGAATCAGTACACAGGAGCAGTTGATCAGATGTATGCAGAGTTCGGTACACAGGAGCAGTGGATCAGCCGTAGTCAGATGTATGCAGAGTTCAGTACACAGGAGCAGTGGATCAGCCGTAGTCAGTCGTATGCAGAGTTCAGTACACAGGAGCAGTAGATCAGCCATAGTCAGACGTTTGCAAGAATCAGTACACAGGAGCAGTTGATCAGATGTATGCAGAGTTCGGTACACAGGAGCAGTAAATCAGCTGTAGTCAGACGTTTGCAGAGTTCGGTACACAGGAACAGTAGAGTGGTGGTGAAGCTCAGGGTAAACAAGGAACAGACAGTCAGAATAATCAGGCACAAAATGGATTATGCTGTGGGTTTATGTGGGGCCTGCTAAACTGTGATTGGCCACAAAGCAGGTGATATACATAAGCCAATTACTCCAATGGAAAAGACCAGACTAAGCAAGGCACAGAACAAACAGGCTTCTCAATGGCATAATGGTCAAGGCTGCAGAACATATCCAGGAAGTTCAAAACCCAGTGAGCTCATCCAAATCTTTTTGCCAGCTTCGCCTCTCAAAATAATAAAATGTGATCAAAAAGTTTTACAAAATTATATCAATAAAAAAATGCAGCTCATGACAGAAAACATAAGCCTATAGATGAAAGTATAAAAGAAGTTATGGGTGTCACAATATGGCAACGCACAGCAAATTTTATTTTGAAAAAAATATATATATATTTTTTTTTTATCTGTAAAACAAAAATTTTATTTGGGTATTTCTGTTCTCATCGTGACCCACAGAGTTAAAGGAATAGGTCAGGATGAACTCCATAAGGACAACCTTCAAAAAGCAATGATAGAAGAATTGCAGTTTTCTCATTTCACCCCACAAATAATTTTTGGTTTTACAGTTTCTCAATACATTGTATGAAACATTTAAAGGGGTTGTGCCAGTAAAGACTAGGGAATAAGTCTTTCATCATTGGGTGTCCAACCACTGGGTCCCCCCCATGCTCAGGAGAACAGGGGACTGAAAGTCCCCCATGTGAATAAAGATCCAGCCCACTTAAGTGACTGGCTCTCCATTCACTTCTATGGGGCTGACCGAGATTGCAGTCCCATAGAAGTGAATGAAGCACCGTTGATGCAAACGCACTGGGAGACTGCAGAGGGACAGTAAGTTCCCCTTTCTCCAGATCACGGGGGGGATGCAGTGGTTGGACACCCAGCGACTTATCACCTTTCCTGTGAAAAATACCAAACAAAAAAATTTGTTATGGAGGGACAGGGTTAAAATCTTAGGAGTACCCTTTATATTGGACGTGTTAGAAATTATTTCTACTTTGGGGTTTCTAAAAACTGAACATAATGTAATCCATTTTTCATTTTGCAGATTATTCTGGTAAGAAGTTGGAAGAAAACTGCCTTTTATATCCCAATTACAAATTAGGAGATGAAGATGTTATGCCGCAATCTTCAGTAGAAAACGTACATATGGGACTTCATAGTACAAGACTATTATCTACTCATGGTGAACCTTGTCCTGGTCAGATGCAGGTTGTCACCCAAAACACCGCTCAGAAAGGGAGTAAAACCTTTCAATGTGATGAATGTGGGAAACGATTTACGAAAAACGCAAATCTTTGTACACACAGAAGAATTCACACAGGAGAGAAGCCATACTCCTGCTCCGAGTGTGGGAAATGCTTTGCCCGTAAATCAGGCCTCAACCAACATAAAGTAATTCACTCAGGCAAGAAGCCGTATACGTGTTCCGAATGTGGGAAATCTTTTAATCAGAAATCCTTTCTTTTCAAGCATAAAATAATCCACACAGGAGAGAAACCGTTCTCATGTTCTGAATGCGGGAAACGTTTCACCCAGAAGGCCCACCTTGTTCAACATCAGAGAACCCACACTGGGGAGAAGCCATTCTCATGTCCTGAATGTGAAAAATGTTTTACCACTAAGGCCAAACTCAGGGAGCATCTGGTAATTCACACAGGGGAGAAGCCATTTACATGTCCTGAATGTCAAAGATGTTTTGCTAGTAAAGCCAAACTCAAGGAACATCAGAGAACTCACACGGGGGAAAAGCCATTCACATGTTCTGAGTGTGGGAAATGTTTTGCTCAGAAGTCTTCTCTGGTTGAACATCAGAGAATTCATACAGGAGAAAGGCCATATTCGTGTCCTGAATGTGGGACATGTTTTATTTCCAAAGCCAAACTTAGGGATCATAAAAGAACTCACACGGGGGAAAAGCCGTTTTCATGTTCCGAATGTGGGAAATGTTTTATTCAGAAATCGTATCTTGTCAGTCATCAAAGAATCCACTCGAAGGACAAGCCATATTCATGTTCGGAGTGCGGAAAAGGTTTTATCAAGAAATCTAGACTTCTTTACCATTATAGATTTCACTCGGGAGAGAAGCCGTTCTCATGTTTGGAATGTAGCAGATTTTTCACCCAGAGATCGGACCTGGTAAAGCATCAGAAAATCCACACGGGAGAGAAGCCATACTCGTGTTCAGTCTGCGGAAAATGTTTCACCCAGAAATCAAATCTTATTAATCATCAGAAAACTCACTTGTAGAAGCAGCTTTCTTTATGTACGTAGCGTAGAAGATCGGAGAACTCACACCGGAGAGACACCTTCATGTTTAGCATGTTTTAACAAAAGAATCAAGACTTTTAATACATCAAATATCACGAAGGAAAGAAGTGTGACCTTTATTAT
The DNA here is from genome assembly GCA_947044405.1 of Leptodactylus fallax. Taxonomy (NCBI): domain Eukaryota; kingdom Metazoa; phylum Chordata; class Amphibia; order Anura; family Leptodactylidae; genus Leptodactylus; species Leptodactylus fallax. The sequence continues at coordinate 982,434 of CAMRHE010000360.1, read as the reverse complement.
AAACATTAAAAGATATTCTAATAATATGCCAAGTCATTGGCCACTAGAATAACCCCGTCTCTCAGTGGAGTGTTTTTTGGGTTGTGCAGTAATCTCTAGTACTGACAAGATGATCTGTCCTCATCCTGCTCAAAATCCTCCTTGTATATTTGTGCCTTATGTGTAGCAGTTACTCCTCTGACCACTAGGGGCTTTAGCATAATATATATGGCAGTTTTAACAGAGAGGGGCAATCCAGCAATCACACTTCCTGATGTTGGCAGTATGGCCAGAAAATAACTCCTGTCAGTGCATTAGAGTCTCTCCCTTCTTAACCAGTTCTATCCCTACGCGTTTCTTATTGAGCTAGTCTGGTAAAGAGAGTCTAAGATTCAATTCAATGGATGGCATTCTGCCCTTGTGCTGTGGCTGTACGGGCCGGCAGCATTATGGTATAGAGCAGCACATTGGCCATCAGCTGCTATTTAACTCCTTCAGGACCAAGCCAATTTTCGTTTTTCCATATCCGTTTTTTGCTACCCACGTTCCAAGAGCCATCATTTTTTTTATTTTTCGGTCCACAGAGTCACATGATGGCTTAGTGTTTGCGGGACAAATTGTACTTTGTAATGGCTCCATACAATATCCTGTACAATGTACTGGTTAGCTGTAAAAAAATTCAGAATGAGGTGGAATTGGAAAAAAAAACACATTTACGCCAATTTCTTATGGGTTTAATTTTTTACGGCATTCACTATGTGGTAGTAATAACATGTTACATGTATTCTGTGGGTCAGTGCAATCACGGCAATACCAAATTTATATAGTATTTGTAATGTTTTGATATCTTTTTAAAAAAATAAAAAAAACTTGGAATACGGAATAATTCCTGTAAGACACCATGTTCTGTCACCTGTAACTTTTTTATATTTTTGTGTATGGAGCTGGGTAAGGCATCCTTTTATGCGGGACAAGATGGCGTTTTTATTGATACCATTTTGGGGAAAGTCTGATGGTTTGATCACTTTTTATTTCATTTTTTATAGGAGGCAAAAAGTTTTTAAAAAAATCGCCATTTGGCCATTTTGATTTTTTTCCCCGCTACGTCGTTCACCATATGGGATAAATATGGGATGAAGGTCAAGGTATGAAGCCAAGGTGATATATATAGAATGACGTGTCACTGAGTAATGTACAGAGATCTATGACGCATATAGGACCTGTATCTAAAATAACATATGTAAATCAGTGATTGACACAGTCTACAGAGCCGTGCACCCACTGTCGAGTTCTGCAGTGGGCCGTTGGGGTACTGAGTGTGCCACTGCTCTGATATCGATGGTCTGTCCTATCTACAGGCTGAAGATCCTTAGCTGTATACCTATAGGGTCCCACTAGCCATATAGGGCTGTAGCCCTGGATGTGACGATGCTCCCTTACATCATACAGCAGGACTATACATAAGGAAGGTGGTGCTGCCTCTTTAGTGTCTTTTGGTCTTTGCCCTTTGTTTGCTGTTGAGCGTGTGACATTGAGATTTTCATAGATAAAGGTCTCCTCGGGTCACCTACAGTGAGGAAAAAAAGTATTTAGTCAGCCACCAATTGTGCAAGTTCTCCCACTTATAAAGATGAGGCCGGCCTGTAATTGTCATCATAGGTAGACCTCAACTATGAGAGACAAAATGAGAAAACAAATCCAGAAAATCACATTGTCTGATTTTTTAAGAATTTATTTGCAAATTATGGTGGAAAATAAGTATTTGGTCAATAACAAAAGTTCATCTCAGTACTTTGTTATATATCCTTTGTTGGCAATGACAGAGGTCAAACCTTTTCTGTAAGTCTTCACAAGGTTGGCGCACACTGTTGCTGGTATGTTGGCCCATTCCTCCATGCAGATCTCCTCTAGAGCAGGGATGTTTTGGGGCTGTCGCTGGGCAACACGGACTTTCAACTTCCGCTAGGCCACTCCAGGACCTTGAAATGCTTCTTACGAAGCCGCTCCTTCGTTGCCCTGGCGGTGTGCTTGGGATCATTGTCATGCTGAAAGACCCAGCCACGTTTCATCTTCAATGACCTTGCTGATGGAAGGAGGTTTGCACTCAAAATCTCACGATACATGGCCCCATTCATTCTTTCATGTACACGGATCAGTCTTCCTGGTTCCTTTGCACAGAAACATCCCCAAAGCATGATGTTGCCCCCCCCCATGCTTCACAGTAGGTATGGTGTTCTATGGATGCAACTCAGCATTCACTCTCCTCCAAACACCACGAGTTGTGTTTCTACCAAACAGTTCTACTTTGGTTTCATCTGACCATATGACATTCTCCCAATACTCTTCTGGAACATCCAAATGCTCTCTAGCAAACTTCAGACGGGCACGGATATGTACTGGCTTAAGCAGGGGGACACGTCTGGCACTGCAGGATCTGAGTCCCTGGCGGCGTAGTGTGTTACTGACGGTAGCCTTTGTTACGTTAGTCCCAGCTTTCTGCAGGTTAGTCACTAGGTCCCCCCGTGTGGTTCTGGGATTTTTGCTCACCGTTCTTGTGATCATTTTGACCCCACGGGGTGAGATCTTGCGTGGAGCCCCTGATGGAGGGAGATTATCAGCGGTTTTGTATGTCTTCCATTTTCTAATTATTGCTCCCACAGTTGATTTCTTCACACCAAGCTGCTTGCCTATTGCAGATTCAGTCTTCCCAGCCTGGTGCAGGGCTACCATTTTGTTTCTGGTCCTTCCACAGCTCTTTGGTCTTCACCATAGTGGAGTTTGGAGTGTGACTGTTTGAGGTTGTGGACAGGTGTCTTTTATACTGATAACAATGTCAAACAGGAGCCATTACTACAGGTAATGAGTGGAGGACAGAGGTGCCTCTTAACCCCTTAATGACTGGGCCATTTTTTGTTTTTGCATTTTCGTTTTTCCCTCCCCACATTCCAAGAGCCATAACTTTTTAATTTTTCAGTTCACAGAGTCACATGATGGCTTATTGTTTGCGAAACAAATTGTACTTTGTAATTTCACTATTCAATATGCTGTGCAATGTACTGGGAAGCTGGAAAAAAATTCAGAATGAGGTGCAATTGGAGAAAAACTGCATTTGCGCCAAATTTATATGGGTTTAATTTTTACACCATTCACTGTGTGGTAAAAATGACATGTTACCTGTATTCTGCGGGTCAGTACGAACACGGCGATACCAAATTTATATAGTATTTGTAATGTTTTGATACCTTTTAAAAAAATTAAAAACTTTGCTAAATAGAAAAAAAAATTTTGCGTCGCCATAGTGTGTCACCTGTAACTTTTTCATATTTACATGTATGGAGCTGGGTAAGGCGTCTTTTTATGCGAGACAACATGACGTTTTTATTGATACCACTTGGGGAAAGATCTGATGGTTTGATCACTTTTTATTCAATTTTTTATAGGAGACAAAGTGTTGAAAAAAACGCTATTTGGCCATTTTGATTTTTTTTCCCCGCTACGCCGTTCACCGTATGGGATAAATATTTTAATAGTTCGGGCATTTTGGAGCGCGGGGATACCTAATGTGTTTATGTTTACTTTTGTTTATTTACTTTTATATCTGATCTAGGGAAAGGGGGGTGATTTGAACTTTTGTGTTTTTTTTAATTTTTACATACTTTTAAAAACTTTTTTTTTTATACTTTTACTTGTATGATCAGTCCCCCTAGGGACCTTGAAACCTAGGGAGTCTGATCGATCATACTATACACTGCGATACTACTGTATCGCAGTGAATAGCAAAATGCCTTCACTGCTATTAGACGATGCCTTGTGTAATAGCTCTACTGTAATGACAGGCCTGGGAGCCTTCAATAGGCTCCCGGCTGTCATGGCAACCAAGCGCCGCCCTCCGATGACGTTCTGGAGGGCGGCGATGAGGTAAAAATGGCGGCGCCCTTGTCGGCTCCGCAATTTAGACGCCGCGGTCGCGTTTGACCGCGCCATCTAAAGGGTTAACAGCCGCGATCGGTGCAGGCACCGATTGCTGCTGTTAGCTGCGGGTCCTGGCTGTATTGTACAGCCGGCAGCCGCGGTGTATGGAGAGTGCTCAGCTCCTGAGCGCTCTCCATACATCGTCATGCGACTCAGGACGTACTATTACGCCCCGCGTCGTTAAGGGGTTAAAGGAGAAATTACAGGTCTGTGAGAGCCAGAAATCTTGCTTGTTTGTAGGTGACCAAATACTTATTTCCCACCATAATTTGCAAATAAATTCTTTAAAAATCAGACAATGTGATTTTCTAGATATGTTTTCTCATTTTGTCTCTCATAGTTGAGGTCTACCTATGATGACAATTACAGGCCGGCCTCATCTTTTTAAGTGGGAGAACTTGCACAATTGGTAGCTGACTAAATACTTTTTTTCCTCACTGTAAATAATGTCCCTGGAAATCCAGTAATAACCTCTCAATCTTGCCATATTTCTACCAAATTTATTGTCAGGACTCTAGACCATGAGGAACAACAGGTCCCAGCGTGTTCTGCAATATCATACACCATCAACAAAGAAAACGGGGTATATGAGGGAACTACAAGTCCCATCATGTCCAAGCTTTTATTATGTGATATCAGATGCTTTACAGGGAGGGGATAAGACTACAACGTCCATCATCTCCTCACTATTATTACATGATTACAGGGAGGGAATATACAAGGATAGAACTACAACTCCCAGCATTTCCCTGGCTCTCAGCTTCAATCACTCTCCTCTCTTTCTCCTGGAGCACACGAGCTCCTCCCCTCTCATGTGATGTGGCCACAGCTCCTTCAGCCACCAGGATCAGCTCCTGGTCAGTACCTATGAACATTCCCCCAGCTTCCGTGGTCCTTGATGTTCTATAGTCTCGGGGGTTTATAGCTGAAATTCTGCAGAGAGGTCCGCCTGAGAGCACTCTTATGTGTTTAGCATTCGCAGCTTTTTCATTACAGGGCGATACTCAAGAAGCTGGTCAGCGGCTTTTTGAGGGTGTTGCTAAAAAGAGATCCACAAATGCTATAAAAGAAAAATAAATAAAAAGGTACTCACCTCTTCAATGATGATTCAGTAAGGATGCTCTGCTGCTCCCTGTGTTCTTTGTTTACAAGCAACCTCCTTGTGACTGCCGTGATCACCGAGTGGTGATGTGAGTGGTACGGCAGATGACCGCCATGGTTATTGAGTGGTCGGCACATGAGCGCTGTGGTCATTGAGTGCTGATGTGAGTGGTACAGCACATGACCATCGGGTTACCAGGTGGTGATGTGAGTGCAGGTGCGCACCTCTAATGAGGCAAAGTGAGGCGGCCGCCTCAGGCGGCACTATCCGTTATAGTTAGGAGAGGCAGCATGGAGGAGCGCTGGTCTGCGTGCATCCTGTCAGGTCACATCGCTCTGCAGGGAAATTTACTTGACGTGACGCATGCAGCCTATGCTGCCCTCCTACTCCTAGTCTGCCCCGGGCCCACTGCCTCTGTGGGGTCCACCCCAGGGCTGCCATCAAAGGGGTATTCCCATCTCAAGGACCCTATCTATACTGGTAGCTTATGTGAATTGAAGACTTTTCCTAAATATATTGCTTTAGAAATGCTGCTTTGTCTGCCTGCTATGTGAAATTATTCCTCCCATTGTTTACACAGCGTTTCCATAGCGCCGGACCTGTGTGATAGGACAAGTGATGTCACTCACTGCTCTCACTGTTATGTTCAGCTCTGCAGGCAGGACAATCAGTTCAGCTAATTGCAGTTTGCTGATAAAGCCCTGTCTGTTATCTCTCTATGTAAACACACAGATAACACTGAGTCTGTTCTCTAGAAGCATGTGCATATTATTTAATCTGCATTTATATTAGATTTCTAGTAATTATAAGTATTGTGATACTTCATAGTGTCCTGTTCAGCAAGCTGGGGGGGGGGGATACAGGAAGTGAGAAGAGGAGACAGCAGGCAAAGCTGCTGAAACAGGGAGATGGGAAAACCCCTTTAATATATGCTATACCAGGGGAAGACAACCTTTTTTGTACAGGGTGCCAAATTAAAAAATAAAATCAAAGATGAGGTGTTCAGTGGGCCGTGCAATAATTGGAAGGCTCCCTAAATGGAAGTTATATATAATGGGTGTCAGTACATCAGTATTACAGCCCCATGAAGCCGGCCTAATGCTGCGTTCATATGTTCACTGGATGCTATTAAAAGCATGCGTTATTGGTTTTTTTTTAAAAAAAGTGCGCCATGCTGCGCTTTTTTGTGTGGTAAAATGACATGCATTCCTATGATGCACCGCACCCCTCCATCTCCTACATAGGACTTCTACACCATCTTTATCCCTTACATGTGTATGGAATGAAGGGAATGCAGCAGTCCTGTGGAAAAATGAAGAGGTTCAGGCTGCAGCAGTCCTATGTAAGGAAAGAAGATGGTGTAGGCTTTACACAAGGCTGGTGTAGCCAGAAGTTAAAATCACCTTCTTTCCAAGGACTGTCGCAGGTCCCTCCATACTTTACAGAATACCCATACCAATAAAAAAAGACACCGATTAAGTTAAAACTGAAGTTGTGACTCTGTCTTGTAAAAACAAGCCATTTCAGGCCTGCGGTTTACAAAACACAGAGAAGACAGACACAAGACGTCTGCTTCTCGGCGAATGATGTCATAGCATCGCTCCTCCTGCGCTGAGATGCAGACAGCCTATGCACGGGTGAAGAAGAGGAGGCAGCGGCTCTATCAAGGGATCGCAGGTAGCTGAGTATAAGTTTTTATTTTTTTTAGCACAGTTGTGGGTATTTTAAGGGGTCGCTAGGAGGGGGCATTTTATATAAGGGGGCTTTATGAACTTAAGAGGTGTTATTTATATAAGGGCTGTTAGGGGCATTAATAATACGAGGGGTTATTTATATAAGGGGGTATTAGGGGAGCATTATATATATAAGGGGGTGGTTATTTATATAAGGGGGCATGTGCAACAGAGCCAGAGTCCTGGCTTAGCGCTGAAGCCAGCACTACATCTCTATTGTGCAAGCTGGGATCCTGCGTAATAGAGATGTATTGAAGGCTACGGCACAGTGCTGCGCACTTACAGTCAGAAAAGAGGAGGAGCCGTTCCCCGCAGAAGGAAGACAGGAAGAAGACGGGTAAAGTATAATAGGGTACGGGGGTGGGCTGAGTGAGTTGGGAAGGGCTAGCAGTGGGAGAAATAGCTGGGGAGAGTATGGGGGGAGCAGTGAGAGGGAGATAGTGTGAGAGCCTACAACTACCAGAATGCATTGCATCAGCTAAGGCAGCAGGAAGTTACACCATGTGCAGAAATGCAGAAGATGCCAGGAGCTCCCAGAGACACCCAGAAATCACTCAAAACACTGCTAAAGGTATTTGGGTGCATTTATTAACCCATTAGTAGCACTAACAGACCTTTTTTAAAAAAATAATTTTTGCCTGGAAAACCCCTTTAAGGCCGTGTTGTTGATTCTTAAAATCTGTTTTATAACTTTGTGTATTGTGTATGTTTATTGTACGACAATAGCAGCGTGTGAAGCTAGTAGCATGTAAGCTTATTTTTTTTTTTTTTTTTGGTGGGGGGTGCGCCTTTCTATAGTCCGCCTCAGGCAGCAAAGAGGCTAGGTTCACCCCTGTGTGATTGTACGGTACAGGACTACTGAGGCCAGTAATTTGCAGAAGCAGTCACAACCCACCAGAGCATAGTGCTGGATCAGCGGAGGACTGAACAGGCGGATACTGGTATGTATTTAGCATTTGCAGCTTTTTATTTTTCTTAGAGACTGGAGGACCCCATCTACCCCCAACACAGCACCCCCCCCCCCACCCTGCAGCGGTACAATTGCCCTTTCCCTTAGATGTTCTTTATATGATCATGTTCTGTACATGAAGCATCATCCGTGTGCAGAACATATTTCCTAAACTGACCACGGCTGTGTGAACGGCTGCATTGCTACAGTACAGTAAAGCTGTGAGTTCAACACTGTAGTGATGGAGACGTTCAGGAGATCCTGCATCATATCTCACCATATGACTGACTGTAATGCTCTGAGCTCTAGTAGCACAGCTGTGGTCGGATTCATGGACAGAACATTGGTTATATAAGGCCTTAAAGCACATTTCCCCATGTAGCGCCCATCCCCCTGCTCAAAGCACAATACATTTGTCCCCTCTACAGCAGTACATACCCTTAAACACATGTTTCTCCCTGAGCACTGTACGCCCCCATATAGGTGTATTCTGTCCATGGACATAAAGTCTGGTCTCCGTAATGGATGCTTTAAGGCTCCTTACAGCTCCTCAACTTATCTCTATTAATAACACAGGACATGACCAGAGAGGTGAGGGATTTGGGAATAATATCACATGACCTCACTCATATCTCTAGTAATAATACAGGACGTCACCAGGGAGGTGAGGGATTCTGGGAATATACAGTGGGTACGGAAAGTATTCAGACCCCTTTAAATTTTTCACTCTTTGTTTCATTGCAGCCATTTGATAAAAGCAAAAAAGTTCATTTTATTTCTCATTAATGTACACTCAGCTCCCCATCTTGACAGAAAAAAAACAGAAATGTAGATATTTTTGCAAATTTATTAAAAAAGAAAAACTGAAATATCACATGGCCATAAGTATTCAGAGCCTTTGCTGTGACACTCATATATAACTCCCTGCTGTCCATTTCCTTCTGATCCTCCTTGAGATGGTTCTACTCCTTCATTGGACTCCAGCTGTGTTTAATTAAACTGATTGGACTTGATTAGGAAAGGCACGTACCTGTCTATATAAGACCTCACAGCTCACAGGGCATGTCAGAGCAAATGAGAATCAGGAGGTCAAAGGAACTGCCCAAGGAGCTCAGAGACAGAATTGTGGCAAGGCACAGATCTGGCCAAGGTTACAGAAGAATTTCTGCAGCACTCAAGGTTCCTAAGAGCACAGCGGCCTCCATAATCCTTAAATGGAAGAAGTTTGGGACGACCAGAACTCTTCCTAGCTCTGGCCGTCCAGCCAAACTGAGCAATGGTGGGAGAAGAGCCTTGGTGAGAGAGGCCCCAAGCAACCCCACGCCCCCGCCGCCCCGCCGCCGCGGGGCGGGGGGGGGGGGGGGGGCAGCCGCCCCACCCCCCCCCCCCCCCCCCCCCCCCCCCCCCCGCGGCCCGGCGGCGGCGCCCCCCGGGCCCCCCCCCCCCCCCCCCCAAACCCCACACACCCCGCCCCCGCCCACCCCAACACCCCGCGCCCCCCCCCCCACCAAAATAAAATTCTCTCCCTGGGGGGGGGGGGGATAAATTCTTTTTCCCTCCCTTTTTCCGCGGGGGCGGGGGGGGAGCCCCCCCCCCCCCCCCCCCCCCCCCCCCCACCCCCACCCCGGCAGAGGGGCGGGGGGGCGGCACCATCACGGGGGGGGGGGGGGGGGGGGTTAAAAAAGGGGGGGGGGAAGGGGGGGGGGCGGAGAGGGCCCCCGGGGACCCCCCCCCCCCCGGGGCCCCCCCCCCCCCCCCGGGGGGGGGGCCCCCCCCCCCCCCCCCCACCCCCCCCCCCCCCCCCCCCAAAAAAAAAAGGGGGGGGGCCCCCCACCCCCCTCTGGCCCCTCTTCACCCGCCCCCCCCCCCCCCCCCCCCCCCCCCCCCCGGGGCGGGGGCGTGGCCAGGGACTTGATGCGGTGAGACACTCATTTGGGGAGCTCCTGCCTGACCGTTTTTAGTGTGGGACCACTAGCCTGAATAGGACCCCCATGGCTAAGAAAACCACCCGGGCACCTGCTACAGGGGACTGTGCATCAGCGGACAGGTCCGTTCAGCCTACCTTGTCCGCGTTCCTGCAGCCGATAGCATCCACAGCGCGGGCCTCCACGAGGCGGCGGCCATCTTCCTCTGCCGTGCCGGCCGCCTCCGCTATGACATCTGCGATGGCCCCGCTAGCGACACGAGCGGCATCCACCCTGCAGAGAGGCCATCTTACCAGGCCTCCAGCCCTGCCAGAGACAGAGCTCCAGAGTCCAAGCGCTGGGCTCCAGCGGACCCCTTCACCGCCGGGTAAGTCAGGCACGGCGGTTGCTCGCACCGCAGCGCTGACTGCCCCCCCTCCCCCGCTGCTCCGACCGGCGCTTGTGTCAGTGGGTTCCCCCACACAGAATCAGGGGGGACCCAACATCTCAGGAGGCATCAGTGGCGGCCTCTCAGCTCCACAAGCCTTCTTCTGGCCTTGAGCACCCTCCTGACCCTGTGGAGGAGGATTTAACCCCTCAGCTGCCTCCACATCCTTTTAGTCCTGTGTCCTCACAGCAGCCTCCATTCCTTCTCAGAGATGAAGAAGCAGACCTGGGGGCAACTCCATCCCTCTCCCCCTATGCTATTCACACCCAGCTGCCTTCTCCGTCTGCCCCGCTACCCCGACTTCCTCCACACTCTGCTCAGGCAGCCTCCTCTGATCCTCCACCGTGGCTTGATTACCTTGCTCACCTACCGTCAAAAGAGGACTTTGATTCCTTGGTTGCTAAAGTCACAACGGCATGTCGTTCAGAGATACGCACAGAAATCGCTGTCCTGCGGCAAGATCTCCAACATATTGCTAACCGGGTTGATACCCTTGAAGACGATCATGACCAGACCCGATCTCATGTGTCTCACCTCCAGGACACTGTCCTCTCTCAATGCCAGGTGGTTAATGACATGCAACGCCATTTGGAGGATTTGGATAACCGGGGCAGACGCAACAATATCAGAATCAGGGGGCTGCCTGAGGCTAACCAAGAGGAGGATTTACATGCTACCTTGGAGGAGTTTTTCAACTTCATTTTACAGGAACCAGCTACACATAAAATTAAGCTGGATAGAGCGCACAGGGCTCTGCGCCCCAGGGGATCGGGCCCCACACCACGCGATGTTATTTGCTGTGTGCACGACTTTGCACTAAAAGAAACTATCCTTTCCAAGGCCCGTCGTCTTAAAGACTTTGAATTTGCAGGAGCCAAGATTCAGCTTTACCAAGATCTCTCCTGGATTACGCTACAGAAGAGGAGATACCTGCGCCCTCTGCTGCAGCTTCTGTGCGACCGACAGATACCGTATCGCTGGGGCTTCCCCTTCTCTTTAACGGCTAGGCACAATGGACGCTCTGCTACCCTACGGTTCTTTGCAGATCTGGAACCATTCTGCATTGCTATGGATATTCCTCCTCCCAACCTTCAGAATTGGGAGTTGGTTGCCCCACCACCGCCTCCACCCCCGGTCTGGACGGCCCAGAATCCAGCTAGACGTCAGCAACGTTCTTCCAGAAGATCGAGGGTGGAGGCCCCACCCCCGTGATTGTATCTTTTTTTCTTGGACCTCCTAGTTCCTGGGAGGGATACGTCTACTTTGATTACTAGGGGTGTCCTGTTCCTATTGTTATTTACATTTATATGCAGTTTTTTATGGTCCCACAACTGTTCTGCATCATATTCACGCTTTAGTATTATCGGTCGGGCGGGTTGGACTTCCCCCCCCCCAGTGACTGATAGATGTTATTTTCTTTAGGTCCCCAATTGATGCTTTGGATCTGCCTATTGCTGATCTCCCCCCGTCTCCCACCCGCCCCCCTTTTTGCTATGGGGGCTTCATCCAGCTGTGGACCCACTGGTTGGGCCCTAGTAGGGTCACTTGTGGCCCTACCTTGGACAATTTTTTTTTGCCCCCGGCCAGGAGATTTAGTCCTGACCACTAAATTTAGTTTAGATGTGTTATTTCAATATTTTTGTTTTGTTTTTTTATTTGTTATGCTTTGTTCTTTGTGTATGTCCTTTGTCTCTTTCCCTTTCCCTTCTATCCCTTTCCCTTCCTTTCCTTCTTCAGGTTCGGAGACCCGTCTGGCTACAGTGGCCCGGACCCTCCACCTTTACTTTTTCGGGGATTCGGAACATCGTTGGCTGGGTGAGATCTTCTCTACCTCATTTTCTCCTACATTAGCAATACACTCACCTTGTATTCCCAATGGTTAGGTGCATTACACTAAATGTTAAGGGCCTGGGCTCCAACACAAAACGGCGAATGGTCCTACGGGAGCTTCGCTCCCTACAGGCAGAGGTAGCCTTTCTCCAGGAGACTCACTATGACCAAACTGGCACGTTTAATTTTGCCCGACATTACTTCCCCTCTGCTTACTCTGCATATTGTAGTCGCAGGAAGGGAGGAGTAGCTATTTTGCTTTCCCGTACCTGCCCTATCGCTGTCTCGGCCTCTCATCTAGATCCCCAGGGTCGATATATTATTTTGGAGGGGCTTTTATATGGTCGACCTATTATTTTATGCAATATATATGCCCCTAATTCTTCACAGATCCCCTTCCTTAAACAGGTCCTGGGGAAACTGCAAAAGTTTGAGGGATCCGCATTATTACTCGGTGGAGACTTTAATATGATCTTTTCGGAAAATATGGATAGATCCACCCTCACTAATGGACCTCCTGGACCCTCCCAGATGAGACTAGCTAGACAGTTCCGCTGCCTTGTACGGTCAGCTGCCCTTTATGACCTTTGGCGGGTGGATAATCCCTCTGCCCGCTCCTTTACATTTTACTCCCACCCACATAAAACCCACTCTAGAATAGACTACTTTTTTGGAAATACGTTAGCCCTTCGTTTACTAAAGTCGGCTGACATAGGCCCCATATCCTGGTCAGACCATGCTCCTGTGAAGCTTACACTGTCCTCCACCCCTTCTCCGACTAAACGCTGCCACTGGCGACTTAACGAATCCCTCCTTCATTCACGAGAGACCCAGGGTAAACTTCGAGCTCACCTCCAAGAATACTTCCGAGTTAATTCTAACTCAGTTTCCGCAGTGTCCACACTGTGGGAAGCCCATAAGGCAGTAATGAGAGGTCACTGTATTGTGTTGGGAACACAGACTAAGAGAAACCGGAGGGCCAGAGAGGAGGCTTTGACTGACAAGATTAGATCCCTCACTGAGCAACTAACGACGCGACCCTCGTTATTTTTACTGCGTCAATTAGTAGCGGCCAGGGCTGACCTCCGCGACCTCGCCACCCAGGCTACCCGACGCCTCCTCCTCTACAGTCGCCAGAGATACTATGAGAGGGGAAATAAGGCCCACACACTTCTAGCTAGAACTCTGAAGGACCGTCAGGTTTCGTCTACACCCCATGCCGTTCGAGATTCCCAGGGCACCCTTCAGCACCATCCCGATGCCATAGCGACCTTGTTTAGGGATTATTATACTAAACTGTATAACCTTCCCTCGCCTACTAGGAGAAGCCCCACCAATGTAGAGACAGACTTGCACTCTTACCTAGCCTCGTGTCGACTCCCGGCCCTCCCGTCCTCAGCCCTCTCTTCGCTTAATGCCCCGGTATCGAGAGAGGAGTTGGCTGCCGTTCTGGAGGCTCTCCCAAATGGTAAAGCACCAGGCCCTGATGGGTTCACCTATGCTTACTATAAAACTTTCCATTCTGATCTCCTCCCTTATATGTGTCAGCTTTTCAACTCATTCTTGGAGGGAGCTCCGATCCCCCACACTATGCTGCACTCTCACATTTCCCTAGTTCCAAAGCCTCACAAGGACCATCAGGAGTGCTCTAATTATCGTCCCATTGCCCTCCTGAATACGGACCTTAAACTTTTTACAAAAATCTTAGCAAATAGGCTTGGCCTTTGGCTTCCGTCTCTCATCCACAAGGACCAGGTGGGGTTTGTCCCCTGTCGTCAGGGGGGAGATAACACTAGAAGGGCAGTGGATTTGATCGACGTGGCCAACCGTCACTCTACCCCCACCTTGCTTCTAAGTTTGGACGCTGAGAAGGCCTTTGACCGCCTTGATTGGTCGTTTATGATGGCCACTCTTGAAAGCTACGGGTTCTCGGGGGGCCTTCCTCACGGCTATAAGGGCTCTTTATTCTCACCCCTCAGCAGTTGTTAAGCTTCCTAATGCTTCTTCCCTTCCCTTGTCCATTCGTAATGGCACCCGTCAGGGTTGCCCCTTATCGCCACTAATATTTGCACTGTGTATTGAACCCCTGGCGGCTCAAATTAGATCTGCCCCGGATGTCTCTGGTGTATTTGTGAGAGATAGAGAATTCAAGATTAGTTTATTTGCAGATGATGTCCTGTTGACCCTCACTAAACCCCATACCTCCCTTCCAAACCTTCTCCGTGTTTTAGAGGATTATGGAGACCGGTCGGGATATAAGGTTAATCCTAGTAAGACGGAAGCCCTACCTTTAAATATCACAACTGAAGCCTTGCAGTTGCTCAAGTCTAACTTTGACTTCCAATGGAGAGACCGCTCCCTACGCTATTTGGGCGTTCAACTATCCTCTTCATACCACACGCTTTACTCAGCCAATTATCCTCATTTGTTTCATGAGCTCCGTTCCCTTCTAGATAAGTGGCGCCCACTCCATATTTCTCTTATAGGCCGTATAACTGCGGTTAAGATGACCCTCCTCCCGAAACTTCTTTACTTTTTTGAAACCCTTCCAGTGGCAGTCCCTAGATTCGAATTGAGATCCCTACAGAAAGCAATATTCCAATTTATATGGAATGGCAAACGCCACCGCATTCCGCGATCGGTGATGCTGGCGGCTAGGTCGGAGGGGGGAATGGGGGTTCCGCACATATTGCACTACTACTGGGCTGCCCATTTGCGTAGTATACCGTTCTGGGCAGCGCGCCAGGCGCATACAAAATGGGTGGAGATAGAGAAGCTTTGGCTGGCTCCTGTTCACCCCAATGCATTTTTGTGGTCCGCCTCCCCCCTCTGCCCATGACCTCGCTACTTGGTCCTATTGGCTTTACTCGGACTGTCTGGAACACCTGTTCTAGATTGTTTCGATTGGCCTCCTCGCACTCATCCATGATTTCCTTTTTATATAATCCACGTCTCCCAAGCGGACTCACTGCTGCTATGGTCAAGCCCTGGGGGAAGCTGGGTTTATTCCACATAGCGGACTTGGTTGACCCGTCGTCCTTGGAGCTCAGGCCCTTCGATTACCTCACCTCTACACAGCACTTGCCTACCTCAGAGTGGTTCCACTATCAGCAAATAGTTCATTTTGTGGTCTCCCAATTTGGATCCACCCGGGTCTCCCTCCCTACAGCTTTTGAACGACTATGTCGGGCGGGTACCTCTACTAGAGGCCTGATTTCTAATATTTATGGGCTTTTGTCCTCTCAGGGGGGGCAGGCCCCGGTGGTCCACAGATATATGACCCGGTGGTCTGGAGCCCTGGGCGAGCGCATCTCGCACAGTCAGTGGCAGGTTATTTGGTCCCGAGCAGCTAAATCCTCTTCCTGTGTAACGTTCAGGGAAACGCAATACAAGATACTTATGCATTGGTATCACACTCCAGCTCTACTGCATACTCTCAACCCCACTATTCCGTCTAGTTGCTGGCGGTGTCAGGCTACACCAGGAACATTGTTCCATATATTCTGGGAGTGCCCCCTGGTTCGCACTTTTTGGATTGAGGTTGGGAGGCTGACTAATATTCTTTTCATCCAGGGTGTTCCCTTGGACCCCATGGTTTATTTGCTGAATCTCCCTCCAAAAGGTCTCAGTAAAAATACATCGAAATTATTCCTTTACTTGTGTACTGCTGCTAAAACGCTTATAGCTCGCCATTGGAGAGAGGCTCTTCCCCCAACGATCTCAGAATTGATAGCCCGACTGAAGGACATCCGCAGTCTGGAGTATCTGACTGCTTCCCTTAATCATACGGTGGAGGCATTTGAAGCAATTTGGTCTCACTGGGATACCTACTGTGCCACACAAGGTCTCTGAAGTCTGACCCCCGGCTTTGTCTCTTTCCTCATTGTTCCTTTCCTTTGTCTGTTTTTGTGTATTCCCCAAAATTTTGTCTTAGTGTTGTTGTTTTTATATTTGTTGACTTGGTGGATTGTATGTTATGTTATCTTCAAAATATTTTAATAAAAATTACAGTTTAAAAAAAAAAAAAAAACAATTAGGGGTTTGACAGGGGGGGGAGGAAAGGGACCACCCCCCACCAACCAAACAAACAAACAAGGGGGGGGGGGGAAAAGGAAGAAAAGAGGGGGAAGGACCCCAAAAAAAAAAGAAAATAAATTTTTTATTATTAAAAAAAAAAGGTCTCGGGGCTACAAGAAGAAAAAGGGGCGCTATTTAAAAAAAAAAAAAAAAAGGGTCTATATATATATAAAGAGAAGAGTTTTTTTTTTTTTTTTTATTATATATAAATAATATATTATTCAATAAAACAACCTCCCCTCCCTTCCCCCCCCCCCCCCCCCCCCCCCCCCCCCCTTACTGCCACCACACACAAACGACGCGGGCGCAGACAAGAAAATAATTTTATTTTTTATGTTGTTGTTTTATTTTTGTTAAATTAAGGTAATAATTTTATTTTTTTTTATCTCTGGGTTTTTTTTCTTCCTTTTTTTTTCCATTATTAATAAAGAGGCCCCCCCCAAATAATGGATAAAAAATAAAAAGGGAGGAAACAAAAAAAAAGGGGCTCTTTACCAACCCCACAAGGTTCATTTAATTTTTAAAAAGGCCCTGGGAAAAAAAAAGGAATAAACATTTTGGGCTGTTTAGGGGAAATTAAATTAGGGTGATAAAATTTTTTTTTTTCTCTTTGGCTCCGTTTTTTGGAAAAAATTTGGGGTTGGGGGCATTTTTCTATCAAGCTTGCCGCCGCCGGTGACCCCCTTCTGGGGGGTGGGATAAAGGGTATAAAAGATGAGGTAAGAGGTCTGTGGGAGGAGATTATGCTATAGAGATTTGTGTTGGGACTACAAGAGAACACCATGAGGAGATTTTTTGTGATGAGACTACTGGACTAACGCTGAGAGACTGTGATGAGAGCATGCAGGCTGGATTATTGTATTAATGCCACATGCCAAGAAGCCTCCACTGGGTTACTCACACATGCCATGTGTGAGTGTTGGACTACAGAACCACATCAAGGAGATGTGTGGTAAAGTAACTATTTCACTTTTATGCCCTTTTATTTTATTTGTACTGTATCTTGTAACTAGTAACTGTTAATGCTTACATATATTGCATATCTGTTCTGAACTGCATGTGTTAGATGTTAATACCGACCCATTTAGGGGTTAATAAATATATAAAATTTAGAAGGCTTGTCTTGTATTTATCTTGTGGACCCGACACTCACTGGCGGTGAGTGTGGTTTTATATGAAAGAAGACTCAGGCGTGAGCCAAAGCGGTGTTGGCGCACTGAGGATCCTTCACATGTGGGTATAAACTGCTGTATGGGCACAGAAGGGTAGGAGCACTATGTGGTTTTTGGAGCACAGACTAAGATGGTTTGGTTTTTGGACACCATTACACTTTTGTAGAGAGGAATCCCCTGACATTTTGGAAACTACACCCCTGAAGGATTTTATCCAGGGGTACAGTGAGCATTTTTAACCCCCAAGTGTTGCTATAATTTATTATCCATAAATGAATACGCAGCTGATGGTGAAAGGTGAAAATGACAATTTTTCCAGGAATACGTCATTTCAGTGTGTAATATGTTGTGCCCGGCTTGTATCAGAGATGAATGCTCCAAAAGCTGTTGTGCCCAGGATCCCCGCTTACCAGGTTTTGGAGTGTGTGTCTCTGCTGACACATGTTGGGTACAACATATTGGGCACTGAAATGGCGTATGTATGGAAAAATTTCATTTTTAACTTTTCATTATCAGCTGCGCATTCATTTCTGGAAATTAAAAGAATGCAACACTTAAGAGTTAATAATGCTCGCTACCCCACTTGATAAATCCCTTGAAGGGTATAGTTTCCAAAATGGGGTGACAAGTCTGCGGATTCCACTTTACTGGCATTTCAGAGGCTCTGCAATAGTGACATGGTGTCCAAAAAGCAAACTGTGCTCCAAAAACCAAAATAGCGCTCCTTCCCTTCTGTGCCCGGCTGTGCCCAAACAGCAGTTTATACCCACATATGGCATTAAGTACATTATTCTGGGTACACCAGTGTCATACATGGGGGCATAAACTGCAGTTTGGGCACACAGCAGGGCGCAGTTTAGAAGGAGCACTATGTGCTTTAATTCTTGGAAAGCATCATGCTAGGTTCACACCTGCGTTTGGGTTTCTTTCGGGGGGGGTCCGCTATAATGGGGTCCGCTGGGTTTCCACCCGAAAAGGGTGAAAAATGCAAAGAGAAAAGCGCTGCTTGCAGGACAACGGAGCCTTATTGGGCTCAAAATGATAATACCCCTTAAGAAATTCTGTAAGGGGTGTAGTCTCCAAAATGGGGTCAGTTTTTGGGGGTTTCCATTGTATTGGTACTTAAAAACTACAGCATTCCAGCAAAATCTGCCCTCCAAAAGCCAAATAGCACTCGAGTAATTTTTCATTTACACATCCAAATGTTAATTAAATCTGTGAAACAGCTGTGGGGTCAAAATGCTTAGTATACCCCTAGATAAATTCTGTCAGGGGTGTAGTTTCCTAAATGAGGTCGGTTTTGGGGGTTTCCATGGTATTGGTACTCTAGGGGCTCTGCAAATGAGACATGGCACCTGAAAACTATTCCAGCAAAATCTCCTTACCTTCCGTGCACTGCCATGTGCCTAAACATCAGCTTACACCCACATGTGAGGTATTTCTGGGCTCGGGAGAAATTGCATAACAAATTGTGAGCTGTATTTTCACCTTTAACCCTTTGTGAATGTGTTAATTTTAGGGCTAAATGAATGTATTATTGAAAAAACAATGAAATGTCTAAATTTCACCTCCATATTGTTTCCATTCCTGTGAAATGCATAAAGGGTTAAGAAACTTCCCAAATGCTGTCTTGAATTATAAGATGGGTGCAGTTTTGAAAATGGGGTAATTTATAGGGGTTTCTAATATATAGGTCTTTATAATCGCCTTCAGAACTGAAGTGGACCCTATCAATGGGTTTGGGAAATTTTCTTGCAAATTTGGAAAAAAATGACAGTTCAGGCAAAGTTCACATCTCCGATGGAGACTCTGCTGCGGAAACCAATGAAAATTGGTGGAGAGAAAAGTCCTTCATGGAAGTTTCAGTATAAAAATGGTGGAAATCTGATGGTCGTATTCTAGTCCTAGAGGATCTGCAGGTAACTGCTGTATTAGTGGACGGGCTCTCTGTCATACATATGGTAGATAATATGTATTCATGTACTTGGCGGTATGACCATCTGGCTGATAAGCAGAGCATTTCACATTTTGAAAATTGTAAATTTTTCCAAATTTCCTATTTTTTTGATAAATGCAAAAAATATTGATCAGTGTTTACTACGAACATGAAGTACAAAGTGTCACGAAAAAACAATCTCAAAATCATTTGTGAAAGTTATAACGTCTCAAAGTTATTGCCATATAAAGTGACACATGTCAGTAGGAAAACAGTCCCAGCATGTCTAAGCTGTTATTATGGGACACCACAGGGAGGAGAGCACTACAAGTCCCAGCATGTCTAGCCTTATTATGGGAACCGGGGGGCACCAGCCCAGCGCTGGCTGTTGGGATCCGGGGGAGCTCGTGGGGTTGGGGGGGGGGGGGTGGGTTGGGTGGGGGGTGTGCGTGTTGTGTTTGGGACACCACAGAGAGGAGAGCACTACAAGTCCCAGCATGTCTAGGGGGAGCTGTTATTATGGGATATCACAGGGAGGAGAGCACTACAAGTCCCAGCATGTCTAGGCTGTTATCATGGGATACCACAGGGACGAGAGCACTACAAGTGCCAGCATGTCTAAGCTGTTATTATGGGACACCACAGAGAGGAGAGCACTACAAGTCCCAGCATGTCTAAGCTGTTATTATGGGACACCACAGAGAGGAGAGCACTACAAGTCCCAGCATGTCTAAGCTGTTATTATGGGACACCACAGAGAGGAGAGCACTACAAGTCCCAGCATATGCCCAGACCCCCAATGGTAAATCACTGCTGTCTATACATAGACAGTCCTGTCAGCCACAAACCTCCCCTCACAACCACTCACTACCGAGCCCCGCCCCCTCACATGACTGGTCACATGGCGCTGACGTCATTACAGGTCCTGCAGTCACTGGGAGCGCAGCCTCAGGCCGGGGTATGTATGCAATGTGTGTGTACACAGGAGGGGGCGCTGTCCTGTACATACATGACATATAACATACCTGCCCTGCGTATGATGTACAGGCGGCTCCTCTGTCCTCTCCTCATGTACTATTATAGTGATGTGTGATGTGTGTACACAGGAGGGGGCGCTGTCCTGTGCATACGTGACATATAACATACCTGCCCTGTGTATGATGTACAGGCGGCTCCTCTGTCCTCTCCTCATGTACTATTATAGTGATGTGTGTACACAGGAGGGGGCGCTGTCCTGTACATACATGACATATAACATACCTGCCCTGCGTATGATGTACAGGCGGCTCCTCTGTCCTCTCCTCATGTACTATTATAGTGATGTGTGATGTGTGTACACAGGAGGGGGCGCTGTCCTGTGCATACGTGACATATAACATACCTGCCCTGTGTATGATGTACAGGCGGCTCCTCTGTCCTCTCCTCATGTACTATTATAGTGATGTGTGTACACAGGAGGGGGCGCTGTCCTGTACATACATGACATATAACATACCTGCCCTGCGTATGATGTACAGGCGGCTCCTCTGTCCTCTCCTCATGTACTATTATAGTGATGTGTGATGTGTGTACACAGGAGGGGGCGCTGTCCTGTGCATACGTGACATATAACATACCTGCCCTGTGTGTGATGTACAGGCGGCTCCTCTGTCCTCTCCTCATGTACTATTATAGTGATGTGTGTACACAGGAGGGGGCGCTGTCCTGTACATACATGACATATAACATACCTGCCCTGCGTATGATGTACAGGCGGCTCCTCTGTCCTCTCCTCATGTACTATTATAGTGATATGTGATGTGTGTACACACGGAGGGGGCGCTGTCCTGTGCATACGTGACATATAACATACCTGCCCTGTGTGTGATGTACAGGCGGCTCCTCTGTCCTCTCCTCATGTACTATTATAGTGATGTGTGTACACAGGAGGGGGCGCTGTCCTGTACATACATGACATATAACATACCTGCCCTGCGTATGATGTACAGGCGGCTCCTCTGTCCTCTCCTCATGTACTATTATAGTGATATGTGATGTGTGTACACAGGAGGGGGCGCTGTCCTGTGCATACGTGACATATAACATACCTGCCCTGTGTGTGATGTACAGGCGGCTCCTCTGTCCTCTCCTCATGTACTATTATAGTGATGTGTGTACACAGGAGGGGGCGCTGTCCTGTACATACATGACATATAACATACCTGCCCTGCGTATGATGTACAGGCGGCTCCTCTGTCCTCTCCTCATGTACTATTATAGTGATATGTGATGTGTGTACACAGGAGGGGGCGCTGTCCTGTGCATACGTGACATATAACATACCTGCCCTGTGTGTGATGTACAGGCGGCTCCTCTGTCCTCTCCTCATGTACTATTATAGTGATATGTAGTGTGTGTACATAGGAGGGGGCGCTGTCCTGTACATACATGACATATAACATACCTGCCCTGTGTATGATGTACAGGCGGCTCCTCTGTCCTCTCCTCATGTACTATTATAGTGATATGTTGTTGTGTGTACACAGGAGGGGGGCGCTGTCCTGTACATACGTGACATATAACATACCTGCCCTGTGTGTGATGTACAGGCGGCTCCTCTGTCCTCTCCTCATGTACTATTATAGTGATATGTGATGTGTGTACACAGGAGGGGGCGCTGTCCTGTACATACGTGACATATAACATACCTGCCCTGTGTGTGATGTACAGGCGACCCCTCTGTCCTCTCCTCATGTACTATTATAGTGATGTGTGTACACAGGAGGGGGGTGCTGTCCTGTACATACATGACATATAACATACCTGCCCTGTGTATGATGTACAGGCGGCTCCTCTGTCCTCTCCTCATGTACTATTATAGTGATATGTGATGTGTGTACACAGGAGGGGGGCGCTGTCCTGTACATACGTGACATATAACATACCTGCCCTGTGTGTGATGTACAGGCGGCTCCTCTGTCCTCTCCTCATGTACTATTATAGTGATATGTGATGTGTGTACACAGGAGGGGGCGCTGTCCTGTACATACGTGACATATAACATACCTGCCCTGTGTGTGATGTACAGGCGACCCCTCTGTCCTCTCCTCATGTACTATTATAGTGATGTGTGTACACAGGAGGGGGTGCTGTCCTGTACATACATGACATATAACATACCTGCCCTGTGTGTGATGTACAGGCGGCTCCTCTGTCCTCTCCTCATGTACTATTATAGTGATATGTGATGTGTGTACACAGGAGGGGGCACTGTCCTGTACATACGTGACATATAACATACCTGCCCTGTGTGTGATGTACAGGCGGCTCCTCTGTCCTCTCCTCATGTACTATTATAGTGATATGTGATGTGTGTACACATGAGGGGGCGCTGTCCTGTACATACATGACATATAACATACCTGCCCTGCGTATGATGTACAGGCGGCTCCTCTGTCCTCTCCTCATGTACTATTATAGTGATATGTGATGTGTGTACACAGGAGGGGGCGCTGTCCTGTGCATACGTGACATATAACATACCTGCCCTGTGTGTGATGTACAGGCGGCTCCTCTGTCCTCTCCTCATGTACTATTATAGTGATGTGTGTACACAGGAGGGGGCGCTGTCCTGTACATACATGACATATAACATACCTGCCCTGCGTATGATGTACAGGCGGCTCCTCTGTCCTCTCCTCATGTACTATTATAGTGATATGTGATGTGTGTACACAGGAGGGGGCGCTGTCCTGTGCATACGTGACATATAACATACCTGCCCTGTGTGTGATGTACAGGCGGCTCCTCTGTCCTCTCCTCATGTACTATTATAGTGATGTGTGTACACAGGAGGGGGCGCTGTCCTGTACATACATGACATATAACATACCTGCCCTGCGTATGATGTACAGGCGGCTCCTCTGTCCTCTCCTCATGTACTATTATAGTGATATGTGATGTGTGTACACAGGAGGGGGCGCTGTCCTGTGCATACGTGACATATAACATACCTGCCCTGTGTGTGATGTACAGGCGGCTCCTCTGTCCTCTCCTCATGTACTATTATAGTGATATGTAGTGTGTGTACATAGGAGGGGGCGCTGTCCTGTACATACATGACATATAACATACCTGCCCTGTGTATGATGTACAGGCGGCTCCTCTGTCCTCTCCTCATGTACTATTATAGTGATATGTTGTTGTGTGTACACAGGAGGGGGCGCTGTCCTGTACATACGTGACATATAACATACCTGCCCTGTGTGTGATGTACAGGCGGCTCCTCTGTCCTCTCCTCATGTACTATTATAGTGATATGTGATGTGTGTACACAGGAGGGGGCGCTGTCCTGTACATACGTGACATATAACATACCTGCCCTGTGTGTGATGTACAGGCGACCCCTCTGTCCTCTCCTCATGTACTATTATAGTGATGTGTGTACACAGGAGGGGGTGCTGTCCTGTACATACATGACATATAACATACCTGCCCTGTGTGTGATGTACAGGCGGCTCCTCTGTCCTCTCCTCATGTACTATTATAGTGATATGTGATGTGTGTACACAGGAGGGGGGCACTGTCCTGTACATACGTGACATATAACATACCTGCCCTGTGTGTGATGTACAGGCGGCTCCTCTGTCCTCTCCTCATGTACTATTATAGTGATATGTGATGTGTGTACACATGAGGGGGCGCTGTCCTGTACATACATGACATATAACATACCTGCCCTGCGTATGATGTACAGGCGGCTCCTCTGTCCTCTCCTCATGTACTATTATAGTGATATGTAGTGTGTGTACACAGGAGGGGGCGCTGTCCTGTACATACGTGACATATAACATACCTGCCCTGTGTGTGATGTACAGGCGGCTCCTCTGTCCTCTCCTCATGTACTATTATAGTGATATGTGATGTGTGTACACAGGAGGGGGCGCTGTCCTGTACATACATGACATATAACATACCTGCCCTGTGTATGATGTACAGGCGGCTCCTCTGTCCTCTCCTCATGTACTATTATAGTGATATGTGATGTGTGTACACAGGAGGGGGCGCTGTCCTGTACATACGTGACATATAACATACCTGCTCTGTGTATGATGTACAGGCGGCTCCTCTGTCCTCTCCTCATGTACTATTATAGTGATGTGTGTACACAGGAGGGGGCACTGTCCTGTACATACGTGACATATAACATACCTGCCCTGTGTATGATGTACAGGCGGCTCCTCTGTCCTCTCCTCATGTACTATTATAGTGATATGTGATGTGTGTACACAGGAGGGGGCACTGTCCTGTACATACGTGACATATAACATACCTGCCCTGTGTATGATGTACAGGCGGCTCCTCTGTCCTCTCCTCATGTACTATTATAGTGATATGTAGTGTGTGTACACAGGAGGGGGCGCTGTCCTGTACATACATGACATATAACATACCTGCCCTGTGTGTGATGTACAGGCGGCTCCTCTGTCCTCTCCTCATGTACTATTATAGTGATATGTGATGTGTGTACACAGGAGGGGGCGCTGTCCTGTACATACATGACATATAACATACCTGCCCTGTGTGTGATGTAGAGGCGGCTCCTCTGTCCTCTCCTCATGTACTATTATAGTGATGTGTGTACACAGGAGGGGGCGCTGTCCTGTACATACATGACATATAACATACCTGCCCTGCGTATGATGTACAGGCGGCTCCTCTGTCCTCTCCTCATGTACTATTATAGTGATATGTGATGTGTGTACACAGGAGGGGGCGCTGTCCTGTGCATACGTGACATATAACATACCTGCCCTGTGTGTGATGTACAGGCGGCTCCTCTGTCCTCTCCTCATGTACTATTATAGTGATATGTAGTGTGTGTACATAGGAGGGGGGCGCTGTCCTGTACATACATGACATATAACATACCTGCCCTGTGTATGATGTACAGGCGGCTCCTCTGTCCTCTCCTCATGTACTATTATAGTGATATGTGATGTGTGTACACAGGAGGGGGCGCTGTCCTGTACATACGTGACATATAACATACCTGCCCTGTGTGTGATGTACAGGCGGCTCCTCTGTCCTCTCCTCATGTACTATTATAGTGATATGTGATGTGTGTACACAGGAGGGGGCGCTGTCCTGTACATACGTGACATATAACATACCTGCCCTGTGTGTGATGTACAGGCGACCCCTCTGTCCTCTCCTCATGTACTATTATAGTGATGTGTGTACACAGGAGGGGGGTGCTGTCCTGTACATACATGACATATAACATACCTGCCCTGTGTGTGATGTACAGGCGGCTCCTCTGTCCTCTCCTCATGTACTATTATAGTGATATGTGATGTGTGTACACAGGAGGGGGCACTGTCCTGTACATACGTGACATATAACATACCTGCCCTGTGTGTGATGTACAGGCGGCTCCTCTGTCCTCTCCTCATGTACTATTATAGTGATATGTGATGTGTGTACACATGAGGGGGCGCTGTCCTGTACATACATGACATATAACATACCTGCCCTGCGTATGATGTACAGGCGGCTCCTCTGTCCTCTCCTCATGTACTATTATAGTGATATGTAGTGTGTGTACACAGGAGGGGGCGCTGTCCTGTACATACGTGACATATAACATACCTGCCCTGTGTGTAATGTACAGGCGGCTCCTCTGTCCTCTCCTCATGTACTATTATAGTGATATGTGATGTGTGTACATAGGAGGGGGCGCTGTCCTGTACATACATGACATATAACATACCTGCCCTGTGTATGATGTACAGGCGGCTCCTCTGTCCTCTCCTCATGTACTATTATAGTGATATGTGATGTGTGTACACAGGAGGGGGCGCTGTCCTGTACATACGTGACATATAACATACCTGCTCTGTGTATGATGTACAGGCGGCTCCTCTGTCCTCTCCTCATGTACTATTATAGTGATGTGTGTACACAGGAGGGGGCACTGTCCTGTACATACGTGACATATAACATACCTGCCCTGTGTATGATGTACAGGCGGCTCCTCTGTCCTCTCCTCATGTACTATTATAGTGATATGTGATGTGTGTACACAGGAGGGGGCACTGTCCTGTACATACGTGACATATAACATACCTGCCCTGTGTATGATGTACAGGCGGCTCCTCTGTCCTCTCCTCATGTACTATTATAGTGATATGTAGTGTGTGTACACAGGAGGGGGCGCTGTCCTGTACATACATGACATATAACATACCTGCCCTGTGTGTGATGTACAGGCGGCTCCTCTGTCCTCTCCTCATGTACTATTATAGTGATATGTGATGTGTGTACACAGGAAGGGGCGCTGTCCTGTACATACATGACATATAACATACCTGCCCTGTGTGTGATGTACAGGCGGCTCCTCTGTCCTCTCCTCATGTACTATTATAGTGATATGTAGTGTGTGTACATAGGAGGGGGCGCTGTCCTGTACATACATGACATATAACATACCTGCCCTGTGTATGATGTACAGGCGGCTCCTCTGTCCTCTCCTCATGTACTATTATAGTGATATGTGATGTGTGTACACAGGAGGGGGTGCTGTCCTGTACATACGTGACATATAACATACCTGCCCTGTGTGTGATGTACAGGCGGCTCCTCTGTCCTCTCCTCATGTACTATTATAGTGATATGTGATGTGTGTACACAGGAGGGGGCGCTGTCCTGTACATACGTGACATATAACATACCTGCCCTGTGTGTGATGTACAGGCGGCTCCTCTGTCCTCTCCTCATGTACTATTATAGTGATATGTAATGTGTGTACACAGGAGGGGGTGCTGTCCTGTACATACGTGACATATAA
Organism: Leptodactylus fallax; assembly: GCA_947044405.1. NCBI lineage: Eukaryota > Metazoa > Chordata > Amphibia > Anura > Leptodactylidae > Leptodactylus > Leptodactylus fallax. The sequence continues at coordinate 955,504 of CAMRHE010000360.1, read as the reverse complement.
CATACCTGCCCTGTGTGTGATGTACAGGCGGCTCCTCTGTCCTCTCCTCATGTACTATTATAGTGATGTGTGTACACAGGAGGGGGCGCTGTCCTATACATACGTGACATATAACATACCTGCCCTGTGTGTGATGTACAGGCGGCTCTTCTGTCCTCTCCTCATGTACTATTATAGTGATGTGTGTACACAGGAGGGGGCGCTGTCCTGTACATACGTGACATATAACATACCTGCCCTGTGTGTGATGTACAGGCGGCTCCTCTGTCCTCTCCTCATGTACTATTATAGTGATGTGTGTACACAGGAGGGGGCACTGTCCTGTACATACGTGACATATAACATACCTGCCCTGTGTATGATGTACAGGCGGCTCCTCTGTCCTCTCCTCATGTACTATTATAGTGATATGTAGTGTGTGTACACAGGAGGGGGCGCTGTCCTGTACATACATGACATATAACATACCTGCCCTGTGTATGATGTACAGGCGGCTCCTCTGTCCTCTCCTCATGTACTATTATAGTGATATGTGATGTGTGTACACAGGAGGGGGTGCTGTCCTGTACATACGTGACATATAACATACCTGCCCTGTGTGTGATGTACAGGCGGCTCCTCTGTCCTCTCCTCATGTACTATTATAGTGATATGTGATGTGTGTACACAGGAGGGGGCGCTGTCCTGTACATACGTGACATATAACATACCTGCCCTGTGTGTGATGTACAGGCGACCCCTCTGTCCTCTCCTCATGTACTATTATAGTAATGTGTGTACACAGGAGGGGGTGCTGTCCTGTACATACATGACATATAACATACCTGCTCTGTGTATGATGTACAGGCGGCTCCTCTGTCCTCTCCTCATGTACTATTATAGTGATATGTGATGTGTGTACACAGGAGGGGGCGCTGTCCTGTACATACGTGACATATAACATACCTGCCCTGTGTGTGATGTACAGGCGGCTCCTCTGTCCTCTCCTCATGTACTATTATAGTGATGTGTGTACACAGGAGGGGGGCGCTGTCCTGTACATACGTGACATATAACATACCTGCCCTGTGTATGATGTACAGGCGGCTCCTCTGTCCTCTCCTCATGTACTATTATAGTGATATGTGATGTGTGTACACAGGAGGGGGCGCTGTCCTGTGCATACGTGACATATAACATACCTGCCCTGTGTGTGATGTACAGGCGGCTCCTCTGTCCTCTCCTCATGTACTATTATAGTGATATGTGATGTGTGTACACAGGAGGGGGTGCTGTCCTGTACATACGTGACATATAACATACCTGCCCTGTGTGTGATGTACAGGCGGCTCCTCTGTCCTCTCCTCATGTACTATTATAGTGATATGTGATGTGTGTACACAGGAGGGGGCGCTGTCCTGTACATACGTGACATATAACATACCTGCCCTGTGTGTGATGTACAGGCGACCCCTCTGTCCTCTCCTCATGTACTATTATAGTGATGTGTGTACACAGGAGGGGGGTGCTGTCCTGTACATACATGACATATAACATACCTGCTCTGTGTATGATGTACAGGCGGCTCCTCTGTCCTCTCCTCATGTACTATTATAGTGATATGTGATGTGTGTACACAGGAGGGGGCGCTGTCCTGTACATACATGACATATAACATACCTGCCCTGTGTATGATGTACAGGCGGCTCCTCTGTCCTCTCCTCATGTACTATTATAGTGATATGTGATGTGTGTACACAGGAGGGGGTGCTGTCCTGTACATACGTGACATATAACATACCTGCCCTGTGTGTGATGTACAGGCGGCTCCTCTGTCCTCTCCTCATGTACTATTATAGTGATGTGTGTACACAGGAGGGGGGTGCTGTCCTGTACATACATGACATATAATATACCTGCCCTGTGTGTGATGTACAGGCGGCTCCTCTGTCCTCTCCTCATGTACTATTATAGTGATATGTGATGTGTGTACACAGGAGGGGGGCGCTGTCCTGTACATACATGACATATAACATACCTGCCCTGTGTATGATGTACAGGCGGCTCCTCTGTCCTCTCCTCATGTACTATTATAGTGATATGAGATGTGTGTACACAGGAGGGGGCGCTGTCCTGTACATACGTGACATATAACATACCTGCCCTGTGTGTGATGTACAGGCGACCCCTCTGTCCTCTCCTCATGTACTATTATAGTGATGTGTGTACACAGGAGGGGGCGCTGTCCTGTACATACGTGACATATAACATACCTGCCCTGTGTGTGATGTACAGGCGGCTCCTCTGTCCTCTCCTCATGTACTATTATAGTGATATGTGATGTGTGTACACAGGAGGGGGCGCTGTCCTGTACATACATGACATATAACATACCTGCCCTGTGTATGATGTACAGGCGGCTCCTCTGTCCTCTCCTCATGTACTATTATAGTGATATGTGATGTGTGTACACAGGAGGGGGCGCTGTCCTGTACATACGTGACATATAACATACCTGCCCTGTGTGTGATGTACAGGCGGCTCCTCTGTCCTCTCCTCATGTACTATTATAGTGATATGTGATGTGTGTACACAGGAGGGGGTGCTGTCCTGTACATACGTGACATATAACATACCTGCCCTGTGTGTGATGTACAGGCGGCTCCTCTGTCCTCTCCTCATGTACTATTATAGTGATATGTGATGTGTGTACACAGGAGGGGGCGCTGTTCTTTACATACATGACATATAACATACCTGCCCTGTGTATGATGTACAGGCGGCTCCTCTGTCCTCTCCTCATGTACTATTATAGTGATATGTGATGTGTGTACACAGGAGGGGGCGCTGTCCTGTACATACGTGACATATAACATACCTGCCCTGTGTGTGATGTACAGGCGACCCCTCTGTCCTCTCCTCATGTACTATTATAGTGATGTGTGTACACAGGAGGGGGTGCTGTCCTGTACATACATGACATATAACATACCTGCTCTGTGTATGATGTACAGGCGGCTCCTCTGTCCTCTCCTCATGTACTATTATAGTGATATGTTATGTGTGTACACAGGAGGGGGCGCTGTCCTGTACATACGTGACATATAACATACCTGCCCTGTGTGTGATGTACAGGCGGCTCCTCTGTCCTCTCCTCATGTACTATTATAGTGATATGTGATGTGTGTACACAGGAGGGGGCGCTGTCCTGTACATACATGACATATAACATACCTGCCCTGTGTATGATGTACAGGCGGCTCCTCTGTCCTCTCCTCATGTACTATTATAGTGATATGTGATGTGTGTACACAGGAGGGGGCGCTGTCCTGTACATACGTGACATATAACATACCTGCCCTGTGTGTGATGCACAGGCGGCTCCTCTGTCCTCTCCTCATGTACTATTATAGTGATATGTGATGTGTGTACACAGGAGGGGGTGCTGTCCTGTACATACGTGACATATAACATACCTGCCCTGTGTATGATGTACAGGCGGCTCCTCTGTCCTCTCCTCATGTACTATTATAGTGATATGTGATGTGTGTACACAGGAGGGGGGGGCTGTCCTGTATATACATGACATATAACATACCTGCCCTGAGTGTGATGTACAGGCGACCCCTCTGTCCTCTCCTCATGTACTATTATCGTGATATGTGATGTGTGTACACAGGAGGGGGGGGCTGTCCTGTACATACATGACATATAACATACCTGCCCTGTGTGTGATGTACAGGCGGCTCCTCTGTCCTCTCCTCATGTACTATTATAGTGATATGTAATGTGTGTACACAGGACGGGGCGCTGTCCTGTACGTACATGACATATAACATACCTGCCCTGTGTGTGATGTACAGACGACCCCTCTGTCCTCTCCTCATGTACTATTATAGTGATATGTGATGTGTGTACACAGGAGGGGGTGCTGTCCAGTACATACATGACATATTACATACCTGCCCTGTGTGTGATGTACAGGTGACCCCTCTGTTCTCTCCTCATGTACTATTATCGTGATATGTGATGTGTGTACACAGGAGGGGGTGCTGTCCTGTACATACATGGCATATAACATACCTGCCCTGTGTGTGATGTACAGGCGACCCCTCTGTCCTCTCCTCATGTACTATTATAGTGATATGTGATGTGTGTACACAGGAGGGGGCGCTGTCCTGTACATACGTGACATATAACATACCTGCCCTGTGTGTGATGTACAGGCGGCTCCTCTGTCCTCTCCTCATGTACTATTATAGTGATATGTAGTGTGTGTACACAGGAGGGGGCGCTGTCCTGTACGTACATGACATATAACATACCTGCCCTGTGTGTGATGTACAGGCGGCTCCTCTGTCCTCTCCTCATGTACTATTATAGTGATATGTAATGTGTGTACACAGGAGGGGGCGCTGTCCTGTACATACGTGACATATAACATACCTGCCCTGTGTGTAATGTACAGGCGGCTCCTCTGTCCTCTCCTCATGTACTATTATAGTGATATGTAATGTGTGTACACAGGAGGGGGCGCTGTCCTGTACATACATGACATATAACATACCTGCCCTGTGTGTGATGTACAGGCGACCCCTCTGTCCTCTCCTCATGTACTGTTATAGTGATATGTGATGTGTGTACACAGGAGGGGGCGCTGTCCTGTACATACATGACATATAACATACCTGCCCTGTGTATGATGTACAGGCGGCTCCTCTGTCCTCTCCTCATGTACTATTATAGTGATATGTGATGTGTGTACACAGGAGGGGGGCGCTGTCCTGTACATACGTGACATATAACATACCTGCCCTGTGTGTGATGTACAGGCGGCTCCTCTGTCCTCTCCTCATGTACTATTATAGTGATATGTGATGTGTGTACACAGGAGGGGGTGCTGTCCTGTACATACATGACATATAACATACCTGCCCTGTGTATGATGTACAGGCGGCTCCTCTGTCCTCTCCTCATGTACTATTATAGTGATGTGTGTACACAGGAGGGGGGTGCTGTCCTGTACGTACATGACATATAACATACCTGCCCTGTGTGTGATGTACAGGCGGCTCCTCTGTCCTCTCCTCATGTACTATTATAGTGATATGTAATGTGTGTACACAGGAGGGGGTGCTGTCCTGTACATACATGACATATAACATACCTGCCCTGTGTATGATGTACAGGCGGCTCCTCTGTCCTCTCCTCATGTACTATTATAGTGATATGTGATGTGTGTACACAGGAGGGGGCGCTGTCCTGTACATACGTGACATATAACATACCTGCCCTGTGTGTAATGTACAGGCGGCTCCTCTGTCCTCTCCTCATGTACTATTATAGTGATATGTAATGTGTGTACACAGGAGGGGGCGCTGTCCTGTACATACATGACATATAACATACCTGCCCTGTGTGTGATGTACAGGCGACCCCTCTGTCCTCTCCTCATGTACTGTTATAGTGATATGTGATGTGTGTACACAGGAGGGGGCGCTGTCCTGTACATACATGACATATAA